>CM039596.1:58401024-59001024 GCA_022457205.1 Saccharum spontaneum
TATTGGCAAAATAGATGCAATGTGAGTTAAGATGGCTATGGATTATGTGGAGCAAACTCCATACGAATTCATAAGCATAAGAAAATGTTTGGGGCAAGCAATTTCCTGTAAAATTGGTGCCAATATCAATACACATGACAAAGTAGAAATTGTGGGTTTCATTTGATTTCAGAATTTGAGACCAAACAACATGGAGCACCTTAATTCTAATTTTGCTTTACACAAACTTTTCCTATGTAGTAGTAATCTCCAACCACAACATCCACATCATCCGCCGTCCATGTGTCCTACCGACAAAATCACAGCCCTATATCTCATAATTAACCGCAAAATAAAAAAAATATACACCAAGAATTATTTCCTAATCACTTGTGGGTCTCATGAGCCATGAGACCTGACCATCATCATTACCTACTAAACCCAGACAAAACCCCCTCCTCGGCTCATGTGAAGACTGAAGAAAGAACTCACCCCGCCCGGCCGCGGCACTGCGTTTGTGGCCGGCGGCGTCCCCTGCCGCCCTTGGCAGGGCACGCGGCGACGACAGCCGGCGGCGGCGCGACGCAGTTCCAGTGCGCGCACACGGCGGCGCTGGCCGGCACGCCACCCACAGCGATCCCCGTGAGGAAGTTGTCCTGGAGAAACAGCACCCGCATCCGCCCTGCCTCCGCCGCCGCGGCCACCTCCCGTGGCACCTCGCCCGCGAACCTGTTCCCGTTGAGGTACACCGCGCTTGCCGTGGCCAGCTCGGGCGGGACGCGGCCGGGACAGCGCGTTGTGGCTGAGGTCCACGGTGGCGCCCGGCGGCACGCGCCCGGCCGGGCGGAGCTCCCCCGAAAACGCGTTCTTGCGGAGCTGCAGGTACCCGATCCGGCTGAACGCGAACACCTCTCCGGGGACCTCGCCGGGAGAACCAGTTCCGCCCGAGGTCGAGGAACGACAGCCTGGGCAGCCGCCGCAGCACGCCCCCGACGGGGCCCGACAGCCGGTTCCCCGCCAGCGAGAGGTACACCAGCGTGCCCGGCAGCGGCGGGACCCCGCCCGACAGGCGGTTGCTCCGGAGGTCGAGGTGGAGCAGCGGCGCTCTCACCGCCCGCGGGATCTCGCCGGAGAGCGCGTTGTGGGAGAGCACGAGCGTGCGCAGGTCCCGGAGCTGGAGCAGCGACGGGGGTATCCGCCCCGTGAACCCGTTCTTGCTGGGTCGACGGTGCGGAGCGCGGGCGCGAACGCGGAGGGCAGGTCGCGGAGAGGAGGTTGCCCGCGAGCGCCAGGAAGCGGAGCGCGGGGAGCGCGGTGACGGCGGGGGAGAGCGTCCCCCTGACGCGGCCGGGGACGAGGGAGAGGGACGTCAGCGCGGGGAGCGTGGCGATGGCCGCGGACGGGAAGGAGCCCGAGAGCCCCGGCGCGCCCGCGCGCGGGTCGCCGAGCGCGAGGGTGGCGACGCGGCCGTCCGGGGAGCAGGAGACGCCAGCGAACAAGCAGGGGTCGCCTGTGAAGTCCCAGGAGGCGAAGAAGCGCGAGCCTGGGAGGTCCGTCAGCGCCCGCCGGACGGCTTGTAGCGCCAGGTAGTCCACCGGGTGCAGCGTGGCGTCCACCGTGGGAGGCGCGGGCGACGCCGCGGCGAGGAGGAGCAGCGCCGCGAGCAATGGCAGGAGGCGCGAGGCCATGGAATCGCGGGATTAGGCGCGGCGGCGGTGCGGTGGCGGGGGCAGCGGAGCGAGCTCACTGCGCGGCGCACTGGCGGGTGGGGGTGGTGGACGGACTGGTGAGCTTGGGGGAGAGGGCTTTGGGGATGGGGGACAGGGGACTCTGCTTTGAAGCGCGTGCGGCCGAGGCGGTGGGGCGCCGCCTAGGAAAAGGGGCTCTCACAGACGTCCGGGTCCCACATGGCGGCGTCAGGCATTGCTGGGCGAGCCCGTGCGTCGGAAGCCGTGCGGGGTGGAGACGGAGCTGGAGGAGGGGACAGGAGAGAGGGAGGGAGGGAGGTCAATGTGTGGCGTTTGTCACCGGCTCACCGCCGTGCGGGCCCCCCCGGGTCGGGGCTTGGGGAGGAAGCCCCAGCAGTCGCATTTCGTGCGAGCCACGTCGGACCCGTCTCTCTGGCAGGTGGGTGGCGCACCAATGACGAGCGGGCCCGCACGTCCGTACCCCACGTGACAAGGGAGGAGGAGTCCTCGCTCCCCGTGTCGCCGCGTTGGCAGCAGCAGGTCCACGCTGCTGGGCTGGCGCGTACTACTACTGCTACCACCACAGAAGACGTCCCGCCCGCTGAGGATTGGGTCCGACTGTGGCTCGGGTCCCCACGTGGCAGCGTCGCTAGCTGCCACCCCGCGGTCGCGAGCCGCTGCTGCGGCGGACGGCGGTGAGTTTTGTGTGTACAGTTCCGGAGTACCGGTGCAGCGCAGCGCAGAAACAGAGGCCAGCACCCAGCAGCAGCAGCCAGCTGGCCAAGGACGGTCACAGCCCGTGCGCCTCGTCGTTGCTGTCACGCGGGGGCCGTGACTACTGTGCTCGCGAGCACGAATCTCCACGCGCCACGCCTGCGCGCCTGGCTGATGATTGTATACTACTAGTAGCATGCTTTCATTCCGCTGTCATGGGGAGGCGAGCATGCAAAAAGAAAAGATGGGACGGGGATTTGTGTTGTTGGTATGCTTCCAGGCGGGCTCATCAGGCAGCAGCATCTTCGTCTTGCCCTTGTCATGTTGTGCTGTGTTTTGCCCTAATCATGAGTTATTATATATATACTACTCCTATCACTACTCGTAGAAGCAGGGGAGGCAAGCAAAGCATGAGCAATGGACAATGGTGGTCGGCAGGGGACAAAAAGTTGGTCTACCAACCTAGGAGTAGGGCATGACCGCCATCTTTATCCAAATGCCCCGTCGTCTCGCGCGTTGGCGTTGCATGCAATGCTCCTTTCCGGGGATACGGGGATTCCGGCCTGGTTTAGATCGTGGGAGGTTAGAATTTTTCTAACGGTAGCGGGGAGGGAGACGTAGAGGGGACACAATGGGAGCCAATCCGTGGACTGCTTCTAGCGTACAGATGCATCTCCAAGGTGGTGATCGGTGATGGCTGTTCCACCTCGTTCTGGTGGGACGCTTGGGCTAACGATACCCCACTCGCCCAGCGGTTTCCATGCCTACTCAGTCATAGCTCTGCACTTGGCGTCTCTGTGCACTCAGTCTGTACCTAGGGCCTTGAGGCTTTTCTGGTCCCTAGACTCTCCCAGCGCGCTTCACAGGAGAAGGCTGAAGTTGACTGCTTGATAGTCTCCACTTCCTTGCTGCAGCGGCTGGATGAACGCAGCAGCATATTCGTGAAAGAAGATGGCAGTCTACATACCAGCCGGCTGTACAATGCATCCACATCTTCTGGAGTCCATGCTCAGTTCTATGAGTTTGTCTGGCGGAACTATGCTCCCCCCAAGGGTTAAGTTCTTCGGATGGCTGCTTGTACAAGGGAGAGTCCACAGTAAAGCTAATTTGCTCAAAAAACACATTGTGGAAGAGGACTCAGTGTGACCTGTGTTCTCAATCCTCTGAGAACTGTGATCACCTCTTCTTTGATTGCCCGGTTGCACGATCCTTCTGGAGTCACCTCGGTTGGGATCCAAGTTTGTTGCCCTCCGTTGAAAGCCTGTGGGAAATCCCATGCCCAGATCACATCCCCAAGGAGTTGTTTTCTACTCTAGTTCTGCTCTGCTGTTGGAACATATGGAACCACAGGCATGATGTGGTTTTCAGGCACCTCGCCCCTAGCTTGCAAAGACTCCTAACCTCCTGCAAAGCCACCTGCAGGGACTGGAGCTGTCGGTTGAGCGTCAAGGATAGATTGATAGTTCAGAAATGGTGTGAAATATTCTCGGCAATGTAATCTCCTCCCCTCCATTGTACTTCATCAAGGGGCTCGACCCGAAACTTGTAGGTGACACGCACCCTCCATTACCGGCTTTCCGGCATCTATGGAAAAGCATTCAGGTGAGGCCCTCACCCCTCTGGTGACGTCTTAAAAAACTAGGTTTAAAAGATTCGTCTTGTGATTTATAACTAATCTGTGCAATTAGTTATTTATTTTACTAACATTTAATGTTCTATGCATGTGTCTAAAAATTGATGTGATGAAGAGAGAGTGAAAAAACTTAGAATTTGGAAAGGAAGAGAACAAGGCCTTCGTCATGGCCGCTATGACACCAAGTTTAGCCTTTATTCAAACAAAGCCATGTCAGCAAATCACATAATAGTACAATTTGCTCTAATCTATAGCTTCTTATCATGTTACTTGTTCGTATGATCTCATTCAACATTAAAATACTATTATGACGCAAAACTCTATCCGCTTCTGATTCTTTCGATGGCCATGCATGCTAAATGTATTTTCTTAATTTTTGCTTTTACATCGATGCCTAAATAAGCTATAGGTGCTTACAGATTCTCCCGTCGTCTCGCGCGTTGCATTGCATGCACCTCACCTTTCCGGGGCTACGGTGATTTCATCATAGACGCTATGAGAGCAAGTTTAGCCTTTATTCTAGTAAAATTTTGCTCTAATCTCTAGTTTCTTATCATGCTATTCGTATGATCTTATTGAACATTAAAATATTATTATGATAAAAAAAATTCTCTCGATCCGCTTCTCATCGTTTCGATGGCCATACCAAATGTACTTTTTTTATTTATTTATATGCTTTACACATCGATGCCTAAATAAGCTATAGGTGCTCACAGATTATTCTAAGCTTATGGAAATGTTTGACTTACGATAAAACTAATATGGCATGTAAAAAAAACAGAGGGACATATTTGGAGCTCCACCGTCATCAATTCTTTCTAACATAGTAGCTCGAGCAGGGGAGCTATTTCTCTCGTTTGGACAACGGTCTTCTCATTCATCGTCGCCGTCGTTTCATGGTGGTGATCGAACGGGTGGATTTGCAGTGTTGCCGAGTACTAGTAATCTTCCTCCATCTATAAAAGCACGTACTGTGCATTAGTTTTTTCTGTTCCCTGCGTGTTACATACACTTGTTATTACTGCATTTGGCCATGCAGGGGATGGACACTTGTTAACGCAGGTCACGAGCGGCGGGCATACTGACAGCACCTTAATGGAGTACTAGTGATCTCTCTGATCTCTGCAGCTCAACATCTACGGCTTTGTTTTTAGTTCTCAAATTTGGTGTGCCAAAATTTACTGTAGTGACATTGTAGCATTTTATTTGTATTTGGTAATAATTGTCCAACTGTTGTCTAATTAGGCGCAAAACGTTCGTCTCGTAAAGTACAACCAAACTGTACAATTAGTTTTTGATTTTATCTACATTTAGTACTTCATACATGTATCACAAGTTTGATGTGACGGAAAATCTTTTTTTTGCACAGTGCACTTTTCAATGGAACTAAACACAGCCATATATATGGTGCTTCTCTGAAACTGAAAGCTACCTAGCTGTGTGGCTGTGGCTGCGGCTGTGGCTTGGCCGTGAACACACGGCCGTGAACACACGCACGCACACTGCATACAAGCAGGGAGCGGACGAAGACGAGAGCGATCGAGCCGCGCTGGCTCGCCATGGCCATTGAATGTGTGTGCAGTGGCGCCGACCAACCCAACCGAACCAAATCTGCGCATTCATATGCCACTACTACTGCCGTCTCAGTCAGCTTACCTCTCTCTGCTTCCTGCTCATCTTCCATTGGCGGTTAATTAGGTCCGGCTGCACCGGGCCACCTACCACAAGCAGACCTCATGGGAAGGCTAGTACTAGGCGTTTAGTGCGGGTGAGGTGAAAGTGAAACACCATCGACATTTTGGTGGTTACTTTGATGCTAACAAGTGTTTCTGCACAGTAGAAATATTTCACGTTGCTGAGCAAGCGGCAGCCATCGTTTTGTTTTAAAATTTTGTCAATTTTTCGGTTAGTTTGACATATTAGCACTATACGACGAGAATATATATATACATACACGACGGTGGGTACCAAATAAATATTACTGCTGGTGGTTTAATGTGCTGATGTGGACATTGAGGTGCTAACAACATATTGTTGCAATAGTTAATCTGGTAGGACACGAGGAATTTGATTGTTGTGTTTGGGATGCTACGTATGGGACAAGACGATCTTCATTACTCGGGGTACGATGACACATAAAGTGTGTACGTCTTAAATAGGACGACCACCGTGCCTCATGCATGTTTACCGGCTTTAAACCAAGTGAAAAACCAACAAACAATATACAGCGCCATAAAATCCAGGGTTTCTATCCTGTAATGTTTTCTTGTGCCTCATTAGCTAATTTGTAAATCTAAACATGTATTATCCCCTTAGTTGAACAAAACAGGCGTCTTGTTTTCTTCTCTCTTTTGTTTTTTTCACTAATAAAAATGGAATTGCGTAAATGTAAATTACGTTGACCTTCCTTAAAAAGAAAATTCAAACAAATGCTCATCCTTAAACCATGGAATGGATAAGTTCAGCCGCCGCCGCTACTTCCCAGAAGGCTAGACCAACGGGACAGTCGCTACAGCTCCCGTCGCCGCTCTCCCAGCCTCCCTATACTTGTGCCCTGGGTCCGTGCTCAACTTCCCTCTCACCATTGGCTCTCCTACTGGTGCGCTCTCGGCCGCCGCTCATGCTTCCACCACCCACTCGCTCTTCTGTGTCGCGTGCTACTGCCTCCGCGTCCCCACAGCCAAGGGCGACCTCAAGATGGGCTTCGTGTACTCGCGGCAAAGGCGTGTTCCGGAGCCGAGCACGTCATGGTGGGAGGAGCAGAGTAGCACAGGGCTTGGACGGCGATGTGTCCATGGAGTAGGAGGTGTGGTGGTGGAGGCGGAAGAAACACACGCCACACATTTGATGCAGAAAGGTGTTGCAAATGCTTTTTATCTCAGTTGTGGCGAGCCTATTTGCAGTACTCAACCAAACACCTGCGTAAGTACTTGTGGCAAGCCTAACTTTAGGCGCAGCAGACTGTGGTAGCCAGCCAAACAGGCTCTCAGACATTTAATAACCTTAAGTGGGTGTGGGACACCATCAATGTGGTGACTAATTCAGAGCTGTTTGTGGGTTAATAATATATATGTTGCAGAAGGAATGAAGCCTCTATCAATTGTTATGTTACAGAAAGTTTTCATAGGTGGAGTCACACTCACATCATGGTGGGTGGCAAAACAACACTTTTGGTTTAATGCAATAAGATGGGATCGATTCAGGTGAAGTAATCTTGTTTTTCTTGCCATAATAATTAAGCCAGTACATGATTTAATTGTTGTGTTCTGTGATACTGTATGCTAGCTCTGGCACGAGAAGCTTCATCACTCCTGGTACAATGATTGTCATGAAGGCAGAACCGCGCTTAGGCCTTGTTTAGATGGCAAAAAATTTGTCTGAAAAGTGATGTAACACTTTCGTTTGTATTTGATAATTATTTTCCCCACCATGGTCTAAATAGGCTCAAAAGATTCGTCTTCCAAATTATAGATAAACTGTGTAATTAGTTATTTTTTATCTACATTTAATGTTCTATGCATACGTGCAAAGATTTAATGTGATGAGGAATCTTAAAGAATTTTCAACTTTTCACCCCAACTAAACAAGGCCTTAATAATGTTGCTTGAAGATCATCAAGTAACGAAGGCATTGAATATAAGGGAACGATGCAATTCAGGGCGCATGCATGTGCAGTAGGATGTTCAATGCCTCCTCACCAGCGCGCGACGCCCGTGCTTACGTGTCCCATCGACACATCTGTAAAACCAATTTACACTTGTTCCCCCTTAAATATTTGAATACAATATACGTCTAAAAACATATGAAACATTTGAAATATGCACTTGCAACATATGTGTGAAGCACATAATCGAAACACTCAAATAAAACACTTGCAACTTGCAATATGAAAGTTGTTGCAACGTAAAACTGAAACAGCTCAAACATCAGGAACATACTGTTGCAATGTATGTGTGAAACATATGCAACATCATATCAGAAACGATTGCAACATACGTTTGAAAACAAATGAAATATTTTGAACAAACACTTGCAACATGTCTCTGAAACATTTGCAACATATGCAACATGTGCAACATCCCTCAATCTACTTTTGCAACATCACGTTCAAACAATTGCAAAATACATCTGGAACATCTGAAACACTTGAAACATACATTGCAATTGCAACATAGGGGAGGAGCAGGCCGGGCCCATTCATTCCGTCCATCAGTGTGGGAGTCGGCGGCGAGCCACGGCGCGCGAGCACCACCAGCACTTGCTGCGCTCGTGGGTGCCATTGGCTTGACTGGGGAAGACCTGAGGCACCACGACACGTGCGCCCTAGCGGCGCGCGCGACGACGATGGGGGACTGGCGGACGGTAAGGGAGCGAGCGGTGCAGGTGACTGGGACAGGCGCACGACGTGGCCGGCGATGGGGCCAAGGCGGCGAGGGGAAGAGCACAGTGGGGGAAGGGCGCGGACGGATGAGCGGCCACGCTGCGGCGAGCGCCGAGAGGATAAGCAGATGAGCAAGTGTTTTTTTGTTTTTAAGCCCGCTCTTGCCGAGCGTGTTCAGACAAGAGTCACGGATCGGACGCCCGTGGCATATCATTTCCATTTTTTTAAACAACGTGCAGCAAACGTGTTAACAAGTCCGCCTCTACTAATGATTAACATAGGCGCTGTCCCGATTCTGCTGCCTATGCTGATGTTTTTAAAGTAATTAAAAGAACGTTGTCATCGTTTCAGAGTGTACTACAAAAAAAAAGTTCTCAGCTTCACTCGCACCATACAGGCATACTACACAATGTGCAATCTAACAGTTCTCTTTGTACAAAAAAATATACATTACAAGCACGACAAAAATTGTGCCAGGTGCCTAGACTTCAAGAAGAGACGTGTTGGGTGTATGTTCGTGGCGAGTCCAAGTCGACTGCGAAGGCGAGCGCCTTATGGCGGCTCAGATCATCCACGTATGCTGGTGCCGCATCGTAGCCGTTCATTTCCTGCAGCTCATCACCGGGCTGGTGGGCCCCACCACGTCTCCCACCGCCATGTGGATGTGCTCCCTCTCCTACTAGTATCTGCACCACCTGTTGCAAACAAAAATAATCCTACATCATGTTGATACTACAGAAATACGCTTTCCATGACTTTTGAGCCCACAAAAAGTAGTTTAGATCGAAACTTTGATTTAGAATGGTTGACTAATCAACTCAAATACCGAGTGAAGTTTGACCATGCATGCACATGCATGACTTTTCAGCGCAATTAAGGGGTGTAGTGTACGTACCTCGCTCATCTGTGGGCGGTGGTGTGGGGAGCTGTGGACGCAGAGCTTGGCTGCCCACGCCATGTTCCTCAGCTGCTCGGTGTCGTACCGGCCGCCCAGCGCAGGGTCGGCCATCTTCAGGGTCTCGTCGCCGTCTTCCTCGCCGTCCTCGACGTCGAGGTACTGCTTCGCCTGCACATCATGGCATTGGCATGCATATATACGAGATGGATCAGCTCATGCATGCATTGTTCACCATGTGCAGTGCATGCATGCAGGTATATATATATATATATATATATCGTCGTGTGTGAGTGACATATATAACATATACCCATGCGACGAGGCTGAGCTTGGCGGCGTCGATGGCGCGGCGGCCGGTGAGGAGCTCGAGCAGCACGACGCCGAGCGCGAACACGTCCGTCTTCTCGCTGAACACGCCGTGCGTGGTGTACTCGGGCGGCACGTACCCGAAGGTGCCCTCGAACACCGTCACCTGCAGGTGCGTCAGCTTGGCCGGCAGCCACCTGGCCAGCCCGAAGTCGCAGATCTGATCGATCGACCACCCATGCATGCATCAGAAACAGAGAGGCGACGACAGCCACATCAATGCATGGCCGTCATTCATAATTGAGGCTTGCATTGCATGCATGCACGCGTGTATAGTCCATACATACGCGTCTTTGGCCTTGTTTAGATGACCAACTCGGGGTGGCTAATTCTGCACAGTGCCACCCCGAGTACTGTAGCACTTTTGTTTGTTTGTGGTAATAATTGTCCAAATCTTGATTAATTAGGCTTAAAATGTTCGTCTTGTAAAGTACAACAAAACTGTGTAATTAGTTTTTGATTTCATCTACATTTAGTACTCCATATATGTGCCGGCATTTTGATGTGATGGGGAATCTTCTTTTTGCATAGTAAAATTTAGGGGTGAATTCTGAAATCTAAACAAGGCCTTTATGTAAAGGGACCATTGCAAACCAAACCAGCTTGTCGTCTTCTACTACCTACGTGTGTGCCGTCGTGCAGTGCATGTGCAATAGTGATGGGTCTTCTAGAACACTTGAGCAACCTATCTTGCATTGCTAGCTCTCTACGCCAATGCAAGCAATAGTGATGGGTCCAGACCAATGATTGTTAACTAACACAGTACTACTAATATAAAGGAATAACCATGCATGTGGAAACTATTGTGAGGAAGGAAATACCAAGCTGCGTGCTCAACGCTCTCACCCCTTAGCATGCATATGTCGACTGGAAGAGGACTCGACTTCGCCCACCAACCACCATATATATACGTACACATACGTCACGCACGCACGTCCGATCCTTGCCCGGCCCTTAACATTAGTTCGACGTCGACGGCATCTCTAGCTACCAGCAGGCAACGAGAGCATGGCCCATGCATCGATCTATACCTTGTGTCCCGGGGTAGTTGAAGCCCACCAACATCTCTCACAAACTAAGATTTTGACACTAGATCTAGAGGTGTTCCAATGGTTCACCTCGACCTATGTCCTTCAATACCATGCTCCCAACTCTGTCCACACAACACCTCTGCCTTCCACTCGCCCGGTGTTGCCTTCAATGTTAGTGATCCACCCCAACATGGCAACATGGCCAACCTCTCACCCCTCGAACTCGTCTCATTTTCAGCTCCGAAGGCCTTTTGCATTATGCTCTTATCCTTTCCTTGACCTCCTCCTCCTTATCTACTACCTCTGTTCTAGATTATAAGATGTTTTGGCTTTTCTTGATATTTTGCATTTACTATGTATCTAAATATAGTGTATCTAAGTCACTAAGTGCACAACAAAAGCTATGTATCCAAAAAAAAAAGCTAAAACGTCTTATAATTTGGAATGAGGGGAGTAGCATGCTGGTCTAGTTATTGGGTCTGTCATTTAACACTACCACACTAACTCGGCTATGGCAGGATGTCATCGTGCCCCCGCCCTAGCTTTGCAAGGCTGCAACCACTAGACCTCTTGCTTTTGGCAGCTAGCGATGTCACCCCTGCCTGGCCACTAATCCCCTTCCCCACCTCCACTGCCGGCATGCCTTCTGCTATGGGCTTCTTCCCTCTAGACTCACCAATAAGTTGGAAAAGGCCTTGACCGCGAACCCTAGTCCTCATGGCTCTCCATCGAGATGGTGAAGATGGGGTGAAGATGATGAAAAGAAAATTTGTGATCTTCAAGCATGCCTATAAATGTTACTAGTATTTCTAGAAATATTACTAATATTTTCTATAAATCATTAAAAAAGCTCGCTGAGCTGGGTCGGTAGCTTGTTTCAAAATCGTTCTGATTGACTTATTTTTCTTTTAAAGTAAAAATCACTTACTTTTGAATGTTTTTCGACCCTAGCTTAGCTCGTTAACCTCGGTTTGAAGTCGAGTCTTAAACAATTCAACAAACTACAATAGATAAGATTGTATCAATTTTAAAGAAAGCTTGAAAAAAGTATAGTCGGCTTCGGTACATGCACAAAAATTTAGGCATCACTTAAGGGCCTGTTTGGCTCACCCTGTTAAACTTTAACAGGTGTTGACCATGGGGTTGACCATAGGATGTTCGGATACTAATAATGGACTAATTATACTTAATAGATTCGTCTCGTAAATTAATCTCAATCTGTACAATTAGTTTCGTAATTACTCTATGTTTAATACTTTTGTCCAAACATTCGATGTGATAGGTGTTAAAAAAACATGGGGAGCCAAACACCCCCTAAAAAGGGACCGTATAGTTTGTTGGATAAAGTGTTTGAAAACTATGCATGCCAGTGTCCAAATAAACTCTGAAGCAACGTACACCTACCAGGGGTTCGTAGTTGTCCATGAGGAGGATGTTGGCGGGCTTGATGTCCCTGTGCACGATCCTCCTGGCGCACCTCTCGTGCAAGTACTCCAGCCCGCGCGCCGTGCCCACCGCCACCCGGTACCTCGCCTCCCACGGCATGGGCTCCGCACCGCCGCTGCCGTGGAGCATCCCGGAGAGGCAGCCGAGGCGGGAGAAGGGGAACACGAGGTGCTCCCCGCCGTCGACGCCCACGCCCACCAGCCTGGCTATGTTTGGGTGGCTCACGTTCACCACGTGGCCCAGCTCCGACAGGAAGCCCTCCATCCGGTCAGGCCCCTGCGCCGCCGTCAGCTTCTTCACTGCCACCAGCTCGCCGCCGGGGAGGCTGCCCCGGTACACCTTGGCGAACCCTCCTCTGCCCACCACGTTCTCTGCATGCACATGCACCCAAACGAAGAAGAGAGACATCGATCTCCATGGATGTTTCGTAAGCTCGTGAGCAAGCTGGTGACTGGCGACGGTTCATGGAGGCGACGGTCGGTGATCAGCGTACCTTTGCTGAAGTTACGGGTGGCCTTCTTGAGCTCGGCGAGGGAGAAGGTGCGGAGGGTCGGCTTGAGAACGCAGAACTCGTGCACCTCGACGTTCTCCGGCCGGCGGATGCTTAGGCGCCGGAGCGTCGACGACATGGTGGGCCCCAGAGACGGGATGCTCCCGGAGAGCTGGCGCTTGGCCCTGGAGCGCCACGCCGCGGCCACGGCCTTCCACGGCGGCGCCGCCGGCCCGTCGCGCCGCCCGGCCGTCGCGGCCTTCAGTAGCGCGGACGGGTCGGTGTACGTCGCCGCCGTGATAGCTGGAAACAACGTGCTCGCCGTTGCCATTGTCGTCGTTGCTGGCGTGCTGCTGCTGCTGCTGGTGCCCATGGTGGCGGTGGTGATGCAGGTGCCGGCGTTGCTGCAGGCCGTCGTGTAGCCGTCGTCGAGGACGCACCTCGGGGAGACTGACTCGTCGCTGTTCCGCCTCGCCAGCGCGACGCCGGCGTTCGACATCATCGCCTCTCTTCGTGGGTTTAAAACAAGACGAAGGTGCGTTCCGAAATTCGCTGCGCATGCATAATTTCGACAAATTACACGAGAAGTCTGCGTTCCAAAAGGTCAGGAAATGAAGCCAAAAGAAATCTTTACCTGTTCATACAAGTTGCAGGAGATCATCAGGAACCAATCTGCGACTCCATCTCCACCATTCTTTCTGATTAATCTGCAGAGGTGCGCACATGAGTCGCAATCTGGAAATGAATTCTGCTCTCTGAGTTCTCAAAGAGATGCAACGATTTTTTTTTCTTATTTTTGTTTCTCTTTCAGGCTCTTGGGGGATTAGAGGGTCTTGTGTGCATGCATGGAACATCCAGCCTAGCCTAGCCAGCAAACAAAGCAAGGGATGCGTTTTTTGGCTCGGTTTCTGCGTTAGGCCTCTTGTTGGACTCAAATTCGAGAAGGCTAGCTGGACTTGGTCAAGGCTGCCACGAGATGGCCAAATTAAGGTTTTACCTTGGGCTATAAAAGTAAAAGAGGCGCTAAACATGAGTTTAAACACATGCTTGGCCTGGATTTGGATCCTGCCATGTGAGTCTCGCACACTTTTCTTTGGCCTGACTACCTTTACCATACAATCAAGATTGTGTGAAGCTGATCTTGATACTTGGGTTATCTATGGTGGGTTAATTAGCGGCTAAAATTAGTACCAGTTGATCTAAAGTTCTAAACATCCTACCTAATAAATTATTAACTTGTCTTCAAAGCTATATGTACTGCTAACTGTTAAATTGAGGATCCAAATGGTGTTCAACAAATAGTTAAGTTACCAAATATAGCCTCACTAATAAAAAGTCAAGGTAGCAGGTATCGATCCAGTGTGCCACTTCAGATGGTAAGAGATCTTGGACTGCCGTGCAGATGCTCTCCCAGTGAACAACCTGCTCGCTTGAGATTATTAGCCAGACCAATCAGCCATTCAGCAGTGTTTTCTCTCTCACAAAAAACCAGCCAGATCAGCCAGATTTCAACCCAAGCGAACAGGCTGAAAGATTGTAACCACGAACAGCCCTTGGTGCCCCGCTCAGTGGGCAGCGGATCCAATCGCCTCCACTGTCGCCTGAGCAGGGGGCAGGTCTAGGCCTAGGTTACTCCGCTAGGGGAGGTGCAGGCCAGACCCTTGGTGTTGCAGCATCTCTGGATCTGGATGGAGAACCCTCTCCACGGGGCTTTGGGCAGGTCCTGTCCTTGGTTGATGCTGGTCCTGTGCACATGCGTACGTCTTCGAGAGACGACCACTCAGCCGAGGACGATGATTCCTGTGCCGTCCGGCGCTTAAAGAGCTTCACCGAGCGAGTGCTTTGCAAGGCAGCCTCTCCGCTCAAACGACTCCCAAGCAACCGACAGGCATTAACCAATCAGTGCTCCCTATGTGGAGCAAGTGCCTAGCAGCACATAGCCACTAATCATGTAACACATGAGTATGACCAAGGGACTTTCAACGCCAACCACGTCGGCAAAGGAGGCCTATGAGGAGCTCTGGGGGGCTGGGTTAAACACTTCCAATGTCGAAGCACTAAGTGATCTCTTCCCCAGCTTGTGGACTAGAGTCTCGCAGCTAGCAGCGGGGACTCAAGGGCACGACTTAGGTTGCGTTGCTGCCCCTACTTCAGTTGTTTAGCCCATGAGTAATAGCTTAGCATAAACCTCGAAACTAGGGAGGTTCGGCTTACAACTCTAGACCACCTAGGGCACCCGAAGCGTGTCGTTTGTATGCTCACACTCTTCTACCTTAATGACAATGATGCACAAACCTTTATTTTATTCAAGAACAAAAGTCATTAGCTGGCTTCTCTCTACTAGTATCTATTTTGACACTAATGAAAACAAATATACAATCAAACCTAACTAATCCCCTTATTCGGGGCATAGAATTTTTTTCTCAGAGATTTTATTGCTTTGGTACTAGGATGCTCAGATATGTTCTGCAATTTTGTCATTAATTTCTCACCGATCATTCACACAAATATCAAGATCGACCAAATTCTAGAAGAAAAATGCATGACAAAACAGATTATTGGAGAATCATTTTGATATTATGGGCCCATCTCCCTATTCTTTCTATAAATATGCGCGTCTATCAACTTCAATTAGCTAGGGGAATCATTTTGATGCGCATGCATACTTCTAGATAGTATGAACACTCTTTAAACTCCAGTTTTCCTCATCATCAAGATATTGGAGAAAACCAGTACAAACTCACATCACACACTCTGATGTGAAGTCGTTTGGTTTACTATCAATTCTAACTCATTTGCATCAGTTATCCATCTGGCACTATAAAAGAGTCAAGGATATCAACCGTATCACTCCCAGCAGTTAGCATGAGAAATAAAGAATCACACCAAAGCTTAGTTTACATTCTTTTTGTTTCCCTGATTTTACATTAGATGTGTGCATAAAGGAAAATTCGGTGCATACACATTAACTTAAGAACCTTGTTTTCTTCACATTTTGGTCTCTCTGAGTTCTTTACGACATGCAATGGTTTTGTTGAACTTTTCATACTCTTGGGGGATAGAGTTTTTTTTTCTCACACATGCAAGAGCCAGCCTAACCTATACCAACCTGAGTCAGTTAGATACAGGATGTCAAAATTCTACTGCACCACAGTCCACGCCCCGTCATTTGCAACTGTATATATGTTGGACCACTCATACAAGTTGGTGTAAGTGTAAGTAATAGGAACCAGATTAGCATTGCCAAAATATCATGGGACTTATCGAGCCTCTCCATATCATATTATTGTGCTAGCCAGCAGTCTTAATCATGGTCGTCAATCCAATTTTTTTTGCTGCCGTTCCTTAATCATGATCTCGTATCATTATCATTTGTTCTTTGGATGTTGGTGTTGGTCACATAGCACCACAATAAGCGCAATGATACCTGGATGCCTGCATAGTTGCTTAGCAGCAGTAGGAGTGTAGGACCCGCCAGCAGCTGGTTTGGTTCTCGCAAGGGAAATGTTTTTTTTTGTCCCTCTTCTTGAACGGTGCGCACAAGAAAAATGTACATGGCGGCATGGCGAGCATCATGCCTTATGAGAGGTATCAATTCATCATCGCGCCTGCTGCTATGGCTCTGAGCAATGTGTCATGCATATCCATCCCTGGCCGCACCAAATCCGTGTTCTGCGAATCTGTGATTCTGTTCATTTCCACCAGACCTGATGGTCCGGCTGCCAGCATTAACAGCGTAGAGCGCCAAAGGGAGAGAAAGAGGAATCAGAGCGGCCACAGGTACAGCCATCAGTTTCAGCTCTTCTGGCAAGGTATGATTCTAAGGGATATATTAATCGCATATCTTTCTTATATGATGTCAGATAAATATAGTTTCCACAGATGCGATTCAACTGCCTCCTACGTTTCTGTACGATTTGTCTTCCGTTGGTTTGCAAGTTGTAATCGGTTTCAGTTCGCAGCATGCTGATATGCACTGCTCTGTTTTGTGGTTAACAGAGTAGGTGCCGATTGCCTAGTGAATAAAAAATATGCACTTATATTTGTATCTTTTTTATGATATATATATATATATATATATATATATATATATATATATATATATATATAAAAGAAAAAGTCATTTAATGGCTATGTAAGAAATTTAAAGGCTTTCCAGTAACAGTTTGTACTTTCAGATTCCATTTATTTTCTACGAATCAAAAGGAATACGGGTACTGTGCCCTCTAGTTTTTCATGCTTTTCTCATTAGAGACTAACTGAATTGGAGTTGAAAAGCATGACAAAACTTCTGAAGTTATCATACGACACTCATTTCTGTCTCAATAAATATATGCAACTCCCTTCTTCAGGTGAATAGGTTAGGGCTATGACTTCATGAGACTGTCTCTTATGAAAAAAATTATACTCACTCATCCTTTAGCACTAGTTCAGCATTATTAGTGTAACATCCGTGTTTTTGCATCATCTTAAAAACCACTAAAAATTTAAACTTTTTTTTTAACTTTATAACAAATTAAAACGTTGACTATTTATTTCCTGCAAAACCTTTTTCTAAATAAGCTCAATGATACCTGGATGCCTACATAGTTGCTTAGCAGCAGTAGGACTAGGAGTGTAGGACCCGCCAGCAGGTGGTTTGGTTCTCACAAGGGAAATGTTTTTTCCCTCTTCTTGAACGGTGCGCACAAGAAAAATGTACATGGCGGCATGGCGAGCATCATGCCTTATGAGAGGTATCAATTCATCATCGCGCCTGCTGCTATGGCTCTGAGCAATGTATCATGCATATCCATCCCTGGCCGCACCAAATCTGTGTTCTGCGAATCTGCGATTCTGTTCCCTTGGGTGCTTGCTTGATTTCCACCAGATCTGATGGTCCCAGCATTAACAGCGTAGAGCGCCAAAGGGAGAGAAAGAGGAATCAGAGTGGCCACAGTCCAGTCATTAGTTTCAGTTCTTCTGGCAAGGTATGATTCTAAGGGATATATTAATCGCATATCTTTCTTATATGATGTCAGATAAAGATAGTTTCCACAGATGCGATTCAACTGCCTCCTACGTTTCTGTACGATTGTCTTCCGTTGGTTTGCAAGTTGTAATCGGTTTCAGTTCGCAGCATGCTGATATGTACTGCTCTGTTTTGTGGTTAACAGAGTAGGTGCCGATTGCCTAGTGAATAAAAAATATGCACTTATATTTGTATCTTTTTTTATGATAAATAAATATATACAAGCATTTAATGGCTATGTAAGAAATTTAAAGGCATTCCAGTAACAGTTTGTACTTTCATATTCCATTTATTTTCTACTAATCAAAAGCAATACGGGTACTGTGCCCTCTAGTTTTTCATGCTTTTCTCATTAGAGACTAACTGAATTGGAGTTGAAAAGCATGAAAAAACTTCTGAAGTTATCATATGACACTCATTTCTGTCTCAATAAATATATGCAACTCCCTTCTTCAGGTGAATAGGTTAGGGCTATGACTTCATGAGACTGTCTCTTATGAAAAAAATTATACTCACTCATCCTTTAGCACTAGTTCAGCATTATTAGTGAGAGTTTGGAGAAAATCAAAAGTAGACACATACTCTTATAAAAACTATTTTGATTCCATGTGTCCAAGAGCGGTTCAAACGACTGATCAATTATGGCCTGGTTTGGATACAATTAAAATCCGATTATAGCTGGCTCACCACGACAATCCTGCCAAACGGTTGATGGTGGCATGCGCTCTTTTTCACAGCCGTTTTAATATGGAAGTGTAGGTTGATCTAGAAATCAACGGCACAGAGAAATTTTTGATTCCTGCTACAGCATCGCACGTTCACGAAACCCGTATCCAAATAGGGACTATGACCAGTCAGGGGTTGAGCCTCACTTTGCCATCCCATTACATAATCAACCGTCATATGACTCTTCGTTTTTGCGGGCTCTCCAATTGAAGCCACGCCGAGCATTGCCCTTCACCAGATGCTACTGACGATATGCTACCGAGCTCGAGTAGGTATAATGATTGATTTATTCTTACCGAGATAGGAAGAAATATGTAGGTTTTATTTTAGATATATTTTATTGGTTTGGACTCTGTTAGGGATGGTTCGGATTGTGTTTAGAGATAGATTCTACTGTCATCTCATGTGTTGTGCGCTCCCCGAATCCTTACTGATAGTTTTTATTGGTTTCAATTTTATTTACAGATGGTTTGCATTGTGTTTTTAGACAAATTCTGAGAGTCTTACATATAAACTCATGTGTCGTGTGCTGCCCCAATATTTAAAAATAGGTTTTATTGTATTTCAGCCCGTGCGCTCCACCAATTCGCAAGTAGATTTTCCTTGTTTCGGGTAAAATCCAGTCTCAGCCATAATGGATCCTCCACCCCCCTCCAACGTCCTCTTATACTTTCGAGGCCCCACTTTGGTATTAGTATAACATTTTTGAAGTGGTTGTATTATAATGTGTTTGTAGACTTTAATGCTAACATTTTCGTCGTCGGAGAAATGTTGTATCTCTTTCCGGCTAAGGTCTTTGTTATCGTATACTCCCTTAAGATTGGTAAAAGAAGTCGTTTCGGACAATGAAATGGTCTCCAAGACATAACTTTGACTTCTTATTTTAATAAAAATATTTATTAAAAAGCAATATATGTATGTTTTTACAAAATTATTTTTCAAGACGAATCTATTCATATGATTTTCACATCTCCAAACTCAACAAATTAAAAGTTATTCATGATTTATATTCATAATGTTTGACTCAAGCATTGTCCAAAACGTCTTCTTTTACCAACATGGAGGGAGTATGTAATTTTATTATAAGGTTTGTGTTAGCGTATGTTTTTTTTACCCTAAATCTTTCTGAATTTAATTTTTCCAAGGGTTTTATAATTATTTTGAATGATTCTATATCTAAAAATTTGGATGGATATACCTAGTCTCTGGCTTATGTGCCTGCCATAGAAATTTCAAATGATTTAAATATATAAAGTGGGCATATAACAAATTGGACAATCCTCATTAGCACTAAACAAAATATGTGACATAATGTTTAGAGCCTATATACAATAGAGACAATCAAAATTAGTAGAACCGACAGAGCATCATTGCTGGTTGAACAGTAAAACCGATAGTGATATTGAGCATCACTGCCAGTTCAAAAATAGAACTGACAGTGATATTAAGGATCACTGCCAGTTTAAAAGTAGAATCGACGATGATGTTATCCACAAATCTTTCATTTGTATCAGACTAAAAGTGCCACACGTGTCCGCACAACTTCCGTGGCCTGCAGACTAAAAATCTTTTTACGGAGGTTCTATATTGTTTGCCTGGCTTGTTTTTGCTTCCGCTTGACCATTTGGTCTTTCCTAGCACTCCTCTAAGTCCTATAGCCTTGTCATTACTACCAAGAATTGAGTTTGATAGAGAAGAGGAGTCTGGCAAGTTAGGGATATAGGTCAAGTTCTTGCATAAGGATTTTGATATGCTCTCGTTCACCACCTCACTAGTCACCGTTCCGGTCCTTTAGGCTATCCGCACTCATGGTCCTCTATATTCATCCTCTATACGTCCTAGTCAGCGAGATTCTCTCCTCTATACTCAATTCTCCCGCACTCATCCATCCTCTATATCATCTTCTATCCACTCTATCTACTATGGGACCCACTTGTCACTTTATCTAAATATATCCATGAGTGATCTAGTTTTGAAGGATTTATTGAGACGAATTTAATGGTGCAATCGAAATTTAATTTGGATTTTTAGTTTGTGAGTTATAGCATTTTTTCCCTGGTTCAGCTAGTAGGGCCCGCCACTGCGCACTATAGAGTAAACATTGTACTACTCTAAATATAGAGTAAGAGAAAGGATAGAGTATCGTTTTAGAGTATCCAGTGCAGCAGTTTTTACTCTATATTCATACTCTAAAGCTTTAGAGTATGATTTAGAGTATGCCCCTGTGGACAGTCTTACTAGACAGTATATGTATAAGTACATAGAAAACACTGTGTCCCTGTTCGGTAGGGCTCTAGCTCCTGCTAAAACGGCATCGGCTCCGACTCATGTGGTGTAACTTTTTTCGTGGAGCTGAAGCCATTTTAACGTTTGACAAAAGCAGCTCTAGTGGCAATTTTGTAGTAATTTGTATTAGGTTTGTGTGGAGGAGCCGGAAGAAGCGACATTTCTACGGCTCCAGCTCCTCTAAACAAAAATGGCTCCGACTCCTCCGGACTTCTTGCAAGAGCCTTTTTTAGATGGTCTTTTGGCTTTGCTCTTTGCAAGGAGCCACAAGAAGCTGGAGCCAGAGACTTACCAAACGGAGTATTGAGTTGCATACACCGACTAATTCAACCGACAAGCTTAAGCTCATGGAGAGAAGTGGGCAATTAACTTATACTCCAACACTCCCTCATGTGGAGGATCCCTTAGCTTCAAACGTGGAATAAGAGTGAGCAATAATTTTTATTTAATTGTGAACCAGAATTCGAACTCGAGACCTCTGGCTTTAATACTATATTGAGTTGAATGCACCAACCAATTTCAACCAAAAGCCTTAAGCGGTGGGAAGAGGTGGGCAATTTACTTATATGCCAACCACAGAGCCTATATATTTAGAAATGCCAAAACAAAGAGCATCTCCAAGAGACTCTCCATATCTTTCCTAAATGTTAGAAATAGAGATTTTGGTGAAAAAGTAAACTCCAACAGCTTTTCTAAATAATCATCCTAATATCGTCATCTTCTATTCCAGATTTTTCGCTAACCAAAAATAGAAGACAAGAATGATTCTCTATAGTGCGCATGAGAATAGAAAAACTGTCGGAGAATAAAAAGATATAGACAAACGATTTTTATGTAAGTGACTCTCCAAATGATGATTTATAGAGTGAGATTTAGAAAGGCTCTTGAAGATGCTCTTATGGAAGCCAGCTGTCAATGCTTGATTACAAAGGCCTTGTTTAGAGGGCCAAAAACACCCAAAAAATTTTGCACAGTACCTGTCACATCGAATCTTTGGACGTATGTATGGAGCATTAAATGTAGGTAAAAAATAACTAATTGCACAGTTTGTCTGTAAATGTCGAGACAAATCTTTTGAGCCTAGTTAGTCTATGGTTGGACAGAATTTACCAAATAACAACGAAAAGTGCTACATGAATTTTTCCCAAAATTTTTTGCGATCTAAACAAGGCCAAACAAAACTCTTCCTCGCCGTTTTTCTTAGAGTATAATAATGCCTGCGCAGTTCCAAGCATGCGGTATATTCCCTGGTTCATGCACAAGGCCAAGTATTTTTTTTGAGAAGACGTGGGCAAAACAAATGAACATGGCAATCGCACTGCTTCACACAATTCCCGTTACCGCTTCTGCAGGAATTGATTTGTCTCCGAGGGATTGTATCCGACTGCTTCCTATGTGTCTGTTTGATTTGTTTTCTGTTGGTTTGTATTCGGCGTCTGTCAGTTTTGCTTGTTCCAATTGGTTTCAACTCGCCGCGTGCTAATCTGCACTGCTCGGTGCTTCTGTTTCGTGCTTATCAGAGGAACTGAAGGTTCATAGTTTATACTTATATTTGTATATTTTAGATTAAAAATAAATATATATTTCAGAAAAGGTCATTTACCAGCTAGCTATGAAATTTGAATGGCATTCCTAATTCATTAATAGTCTGTACTTTCAGATTTCATTCCTTTTCTACTAATCAAAAGGAAAACGGGTCCTATGTCCTCTAGGTTTTCATGCTTTTCTTGTTAGAGACAAACTGAATTGGAGTTAAAATGCATGACATAACTTATTGAAGTTATCATATGGCACACATTTCTCTCTATAAATGAACATATGCAGCTCCCTTCTTTAGGTGATCAGGTTAGGGCTATGAGATCGGAGACCGTTTCCTAAGGAAAAAAAATACTCACTCATCCTACAATGAGATTTGACAATATTAGTTAGATTTTGGAGTAAACCAAATGCAAATTCACACTCTTACACAAGCCATTTCTATTTCCGAAATACAAGAGCAGTTTGAATGATCGATCAGTTGTGAGAAAGAGTCAGGGTTTTGCGTCCCGCTTTTTTGTCCCCAAAACATATTCTACCCTTATCTGGAAGGCTTTGTTCTATGGGCTCTCTGACTTAGCTGGAACCTTAGTTAAATCTAGCAAGTTTATTTGGTTCATTCAAGTCAAGAGTGCTTTGCTCACATTGTGACTACTATTAGGCCGGAGCGTTTATTGAGATGATCATCGGCTGGTAAAAGTCTTGGGCATGATAACTTTTGTAACTAAGAAAAAAGGTTGAGCAGATAGTAGAGGCGAAGATAATTTGGATTCAAGGTTTGTATAACAAGGCAACATCTCAAAGCAGTTCAATGGAGGAGGCTCGATGGATGAGCACAATTGAACCTTGCTGGAGCTAGTCAAGAAGGTGCAGTTCAATGGAGGAGGCTCGATGGATGAGCACAATTGAACCTTGGTGGAGCTAGTTAAGAAGGTTTTGCTCACATGGTGCCTACCGTTGGATTGAATCATTTATAGAGTGGAGAATCATCGGCTAGTAAAATTTTTGGACAGATAACTGTTGACGGTCCTTAAGTACCAAATATAGTTATCAAATAAATAAAGAAAAGGATCCAAATACAACCAACACCTAGACTTAGGGTTTTATCTGACAGAATTCCACGAGTTTTGGTGTTTGTCTGTTTCTGCAGGGGGTTATCAGAAAATATGGAGGAAAGGCCCACACGTCGGGTTTACATAGAGATAATAACGTGTTCACCGATTTTCTATCATCTAGAAGACTCCAGAAGCCACGAGATCGAACGGGAGGCCGAACAGGCCCGGAGGCAGGGCGCCCGCCCTGCTCCCTAGGGCGCCCGCCCTGGCCTGAGAGCCAATCAGGCTCCGTCTCGCGGATTATGCTCCACCGACCTAAGGGATCAAGGAAAACCGTGCGATTAATGTCGCGGCCCACGTTCACTTGAGGGGGCTATATAAGCAGGACCCCTGGCCCCTGGAGGAGGCACTCCCTCATTCTCAATTCCTCAAACCCTAATCTCAGGAGGAGAGTCTCTGATCAAGCCCTAGAGCCACCACATCAACTAGATCTCTAGTATAGCATAGCTACATAGGATTAGAACTAGAAGGAGTCAATCTTCGATTGGTTTCCGGATCTGTCAAGAGGGTTCTTGGTAATTTCTCTACTATTCTTCATTGTTCATCTTTGTTCTTCAATATTATGAATACAACTTTGTTCTATTTTAATATATTGATTATGACTATGCTCTACTTGTTTATGTTTGCGATTATATTGTTCTTAGTTTATCGTAGTTATACGCTTGGCTTAGTTAGATTGGAATTATATACATGTTTAGGATCGTATAGCGTTTATCCACCGGATCCATAGGTAAATGATAAATATTGTGTAGGCGTGGTGCTTAGACCATATTTATCTGCGATTGCACCTTATATGCCGGATCGTGGGGTGGTCCGCGATGGTGACAGCTTCGTTGGTTCTTATATAGTCCCCCTCCCGTGTGTAAGGCAGGCAGAGCAACATTATTACGGGGGAGTGATTGCTATGTTTCTCATCTTCCTTGATAATATCACTATGCATGGGCGTAGTCCTTTCTCGCAATGATTGCCAAGTGTACTTGCACTAACTATGATATGCTAGACTTTATAGTTAAGAATAACTTAGGAAATATCCTTGTAGTTCGTCCTAATACCATGCTAATGACTTGCTAGAATATCTGTTGAGGTGCTTATCATTATTATATGTGGCTAGCTGATCAGATTAATTATCTTTGTCACCATTCATACTTTATCTATATTTTATGTGACACTTACCCCTGTATGCAAGAGATAGATGAATGCTCTCACTTATACATGCAATGATTGATACTCATTCCTATATTCCATTCCATAATCAACATTGATGTTAGTAATCCCTTCCCAGTGGTAAAAATATAAATAACGATACCTGGAATACTTCCCGGTTAAAATGCTACATCGGTATTATTCTGTGCGCTTGCAGATCTTATTTATTATTTATTTAGAAGAGCAGTTGCATATTTAAATACCGCGTCTCTCATGTCATGCTGGGGATGACAACTTGGCTTAAGTGGCATGAGGGATAGGTTCGGCATTTTTGGCGCCGTTATCAGAATTAGAAAACTAAGTCTACTTTTGGTAATGACGTTAAGAATACCCAACAAGCATTTTTGGCGCCGTTGCCGGGGAAGGTTGATTTACTAACAAGGAATGAATACGGAATTTGAGTCATCATTTGCATCATTAAGTGATTGAGATCATCAATTCTCCCATACAGATTTACCCCTGTATTTTTCCATTCTTATTGTTTTGCAGGGAGATGTATGAATAGAGGACATCTTCCAGAAAATTTTGTTGACAACCCCGAAGCATTAATCAGAGAGGCAAGAGCCAAGCTCAAGAAGTCAACACTTCGACGCAACACTTCATCCAATCCAGAAGACCGCCGAAGTTTCATCCGGAATTTGTCAACAGAGTTCGCAGCCATGGCGAACAAGACGATCCGCGAGTTCTCAGCTCCCACTACGGACAACATCCGCACTGGACCTGCCGCGGCCATCGACAAGAACTTTGAGCTCAAGCCAGGGTTCATCAACATGGTACAAGCCAACCAGTTTTGTGGGAAGCCGCACGAAGATGCAAGTGCTCATCTCCAACACTTCCTAGAGATTTGCAGCACATTCACTATATTAGATGTTCCCAGAGACGCCATACTACTTCGCCTTTTCCCATTCTCACTATTGGGGAGAGCGAAGCAGTGGTTCTACGCGACGAAGGATAAGAACACTACGTGGGCACTCTGCTCTATGAACTTTCTGGCTAAGTTCTTTCCCATGGGCAAGACCAATGCTCTCCGTGGGAAGATTACAAGTTTTCAGCAATAACATGATGAATCCGTTCCAGAAGCATGGGAGCGCTTTCAAGATTACATCCTAGAATGTCCCCATCATGGAATGGAAAGCTGGCTACTTATGCAGACTTTCTATCATGGGCTCATCACTAGTGCTCGTGAGACCATGGATCCTGCAGCTGGAGGCGCATTTCTATCACTCACCATACCACAAGCTACAGCCCTTGTGGAGAAGATGGCGTCCAACCAAGGTTGGAACGAAGAGAGGACTCAAACACGCAAGAAGGGTGGAGGTATGCACCAGCTCAAGGAGGTAGACATGCTGTCTGCAAAGTTAGACCTACTCATGAAAAAGCTCGATGACAAAGCTGGAGACAAAAGAGAAGTCATGAACGTCTACGACTCTCACATGACTTGTGAGGAATGTGGAGATACTGGACACTCAGGCAATCACTGCCCTGAGATGCTTGAGGATGCAAGGTACATCAACAACAACAACAACTACAACCGTCCTCAACAAAATCAAGGTTGGAATCAACAGAGGCCTAACTACTCAGGTAACTACTCAGGTAATTATCAAGGTAATAACTCTTACAACAACAATAATAATTTTCCACCCCTGAGAGAGTTAGTGTCTAATCAAGGAAAGCTAATGGATAACTTGTCTAAGAAATTGGCATCCAATAATAAAATACTAGAAAACATAAATAATAGAATGGATAATTTCTCTACTGCCATCAAAAACCAAATTAGCTTTAATAAAATGATTGAATCTCAGTTAAATCAAATAGCTGCTGCTGTTCCTGCTACTAACCCCGGTATACCATCACAACCGGAAGGATTAGAATCTGCAAATCTTGTAGACATGTTTGATGCAGGTAACTATTGGAGTAATCCCGCTGTCGGAGTACATAATGACCTTCTGCCAGTCAAGAGAGGCGATCCAGGACGCCCCGTCATCCTGATCTCCATCGGCATGGTGGACTTCTCAGAAGCACTCTGTGACTTTGGCTCCAGCGTCAACATTATGCCCAGGGTACTCTATGAAAAATTCTTTACATATCCTTTATCAGAAACAACTATGTGTTTGCAGCTTGCAGATCGGACACTAAGCTTTCCTAAAGGAATATTAAAGAACATGTGTGTCCGAGTTGGTACCTCGTACGCTCCAGCTGACTTCGTGGTGATAGAGACCGGGTCCTATGAGAGGTCACCAGTTATTCTGGGAAGGCCATTCCTGAACACCTCAGGAGCTGTCATCTACGCCAGCGCTGCGAAGATCAACTTCAACATCAAGGGAAGGAAGGAGACATTTTCCTTCAAGAACAAGATTACACAAATCCCAGAGCAACCCCAACATGAACCAAGGAAGAGGACCAACAGGAGGAACAAGCAGAACAAGAACAACCAAGGATGGACCGAATCAGCTAAGATGGTCACTGCAGTTCAAGGAGGTCAAGACCGACGACCCAAGTCACCGTTCCTAATCAAGAAGGACGACCCAGGCATGCCAAGCATTGAGTGCTCAATCAATGGATACTCCTTTCAGAAGGCGCTCTGCGACACTGGATCAGGCGTCAACATAATGGCCACAGTCACCTATCAGCTCTTGTACGGGACCATGCCCTTAAAACCAACATACACTCAGCTCCAGATGGCAGATCAGACATCCCGAAAGGTTGAAGGTATAGTAACCGATGTCCCTGTTAAAATTAACGATCATTTTGTCCATACAGACTTTCAGGTCATTGACATGGGAGACAACGAGTACGATCCACCCATCATCCTAGGAAGACCGTTCCTAGGCACCATCAAAGTAATCATCTACATTGGAACCGGAGAAGTCCATATGCATTTCCCCTCTGAGAAGGTACGCCGCTACTTTAATGACCCTAACTATATAGTTGAAGATTCTAAGCAGGTCAGGACAAGAAGAAGACGGCGTAACCGTAACCAAAGGAGGCAAACCATCAAGGACGTATGGGCAGACTATGAAGGAGAGGTCATAAGGCCCGAGGATACACAACAGGAGACCGAAGCACCAAGTCGGGTATGGAAAGTGAAGATAGTTACACAAGAAGAGGAGGCACTGCCGGAACCACCGTCTACGCCACCCAAATCCCAGGACAACTAAGAAGAAAAGAAGTCCTGTTCGGAGGACTTAAAAACACCGAACGCCGTGCCAAGAGGTAAACTTGGTAGTTATCATTTTCCCTTTAATTATTGCTCAGTTAATCATGTTCATTCTGTCTAAAAAAATGTTGAAAACAGTAAGCCCCATGTGAGTATGCGAGTGGCATAAAACCCATAAGTTCATTCACTGTGGTGGCATAAAAAAATATAATAATAATAATATATTTTTTCTGTTCTATAAAAATGAAAATAAAAATAGAGAGTGACATTTATCAAGGAAGCTCAAACATGATAAAGGCTAGATATTTATGCTAACGCTTAATCAAGTTCCACGAAGCTTTGTTGTCTATTTGAGCTCCACAGAATTCAGGAAGACTAGCAGATGGAGGACACCCTAATCGTTGTCAGGGTGCTGCCGACATTCAAATACACCTCTGCACCTGCTAGCTACATCAGAAGAAATTACGTCAAGATCCAGCTTGGGGGAAAGCACCCCCATTTATCCCGATAAGTATTTTTATCTACATTTATACCTATGCTTTATTAAAATAAAAAGATGCATAATCATGAAAACCCAAATAAATATTTTGTGTTTATATATATTTGCTTAGTTTAATAAATAAATAAAGTAGCTATGCTAAACTGAATCTTAAAAATAAAACTCTAGCATGGATATGATGAATAGTTGCTCTGCCTAATTTTTAAATTTGTTCTCTCTCTAGTTTAGACATAACTGTTATAATTTAAAACTGGCTCTAAACCTGAACTAGTGGGAAGAGAACTTGATCTGAAGTCTAAGTTGTTAGCGGATATGATATGGGAAGGTTGAGCTGTTGTTTATCTGTTCCTAGAGATGCTAGAATTCTGGAGAATTTTATCTTTAAAAATCTTTAAAATGTTGCATGATGAGTTCCTGTATAATGAGAGTTTAAATTCCTACCACAGCCATATATACATGCTTGTTAGATTAAGAGCCACACTTTTACTACTTACTGCTGATGGGCATTGAGTGTGGTCAAGCTGTGTAGACCCTTAGGAACTTGTCATGTGGTTAAAATCAAGATTCACTTGCACGTTCACTCATACATGCTACTTCTACTCCGGAAGTACGCATCCACATATATCCACTCATTTCCATCTCCAGATTCACCCAAAATTATTCTACTCCTGACCCGGGAGAGAATAGCCAAAAACATTATCCCATTCCTGTTATTCCCTGTGAAGTTAATGCTCAAGTCATTTCTACTACCACTTGCTATATTTTCAAAAGAGGGAGATTGCTCTAAAAAAAATATAAATACGAGGAAATAAAAAGGAGCAAGTGCTCGGAACCTCGAAGAAAGAAAAAGTGAGACGAGAGGTAAAAATGGACAAGTGTCTGACAGTAGAATTAGGGGTACAAGATACCCACCTGAGAGAAAAAAAAGAGAAAAAAAGAAAAAAAAATAGAGCATCTCATTCCCCTCAAAAGTTTTAAAAAGCAAGAAAGGTATGTATTCCCTCAAAAAGAGCATTAGACTTTTGTTATCACCATCATCACCATACACCACTCATTCACCACACATGCACATCTTGATTTGACTTATTGACTTGTTTCTCTGGATCCATGGTTTGACTATGCAATAAATGTTCTATGAGTATGTATACTGTATCTCCCACCTATGAGCTCCAGATATCAAAGCCTTATTAGAGTAGGGTGAGAGAGAAGGCAATGTCACTACGCCTTATACCATAAATACCACATACTTTGAGAGAGAAGGCATATACCATTACTGCCTTGGTAAGGATCCAGAAATACCACAAAAGAGAGACCCGAGAAAGTCATACAAGGAATCTCTGAGTTTTATTTGAAAAATTTGCAAAAACTTCAAAGCTATAGCTGATCAAGAATAAGAGACATGGCGTTTGACTAGACCGTTCTATCTTTTAACCACTCAAGATGCAGGTGACGGTTGCAAGCCCCATGGTGAAAGGTAAAATGAGTAAGTTTTAAGTCTTGACAGTTTACTATAACTCAGGGATGAGACCTTATTTGAAAGCATATGTACCGTCAACGTTCAATGGCGTTGCAGCAACTTCTGATCCGTAATGAGTCTATCCTTGCTCAGGGACGAGCAAGAGGTAAGCTTGGGGGAGTTTGTTGACGGTCCTTAAGTACCAAATATAGTTATCAAATATATAAAGAAAAGGATCCAAATACAACCAACACCTAGACTTAGGGTTTTATCTGATAGAATTCCATGAGTTTTGGTGTTTGTCTGTTTCTGCAGGGGGTTATCAGAAAATATGGAGAAAAGGCCCACACGTCGGGTTTACATAGAGATAATAACGTGTTCACCGATTTTCTATCATCTAGAAGACTCCAGAAGCCACGAGATCGAACGGGAGGCTGAACGGGCCCGGAGGCAGGGCGCCCGCCCTGCTCCCTAGGGCGCCCGCCCTGGCCTGAGAGCTAATCAGGCTCCGTCTCACGGATTATGCTCCACCGACCTAAGAAATCAAGGAAAACCGTGCGATTAATGTCGGTTTGATCCGACAGCCCACGTTCACTTGAGGGGGCTATATAAGCAGGACCCCTGGCCCCTGGAGGAGGCACTCCCTCATTCTCAATTTCTTAAACCCTAATCTCAGGAGGAGAGTCTCTGATCAAGCCCTAGAGCCACCACATCAACTAGATCTCTAGTATAGCATAGCTACATAGGATTAGAACTAGAAGGAGTCAATCTTCGATTGGTTTCCGGATCTGTCAAGAGGGTTCTTGGTAATTTCTCTACTGTTCTTCATTGTTCATCTTTGTTCTTCAATATTATGAATACAACTTTGTTCTATTTCAATATATTGATTATGACTATGCTCTACTTGTTTATGTTTGCGATTATATTGTTCTTAGTTTATCATAGTTATACGCTTGGCTTAGTTAGATTGGAATTATATACATGTTTAGGATCGTATAGCGTTTATCCACCGGATCCATGGGTAAATGATAAATATTGTGTAGGCGTGGTGCTTAGACCATATTTATCTGCGATTGCACCTTATATGCCGGATCGTGGGGTGGTTCGCGATGGTGACAGCTTCGTTGGTTCTTATATAGTCCCCCTCCCATGTGTAAGGCAGGTAGAGCAACATTATTACGGGAGAGTGATTGCTATGTTTCTCATCTTCCTTGATAATATCACTATGCATGGGCGTAGTCCTTTCTCGCAATGATTGCCAAGTGTACTTGCACTAACTATGATATGCTAGACTTTATAGTTAAGAATAACTTAGGAAATATCCTTGTAGTTCGTCCTAATACCATGCTAATGACTTGCTAGAATATCTGTTGAGGTGCTTATCATTATTATATGTGGCTAGCTGATCAGATTAATTATCTTTGTCACCATTCATACTTTATCTATATTTTATGTGACACTTACCCCTGTATGCAAGAGATAGGTGAATGCTCTCACTTATACATGCAATGATTGATACTCATTCCTATATTCCATTCCATAATCAACATTGATGTTAGTAATCCCTTCCCAGTGGTAAAAATATAAATAACGATACCTGGAATACTTCCCGGTTAAAATGCTACATCGGTATTAATCTGTGCACTTGCAGATCTTATTTATTATTTATTTAGAAGAGCAGTTGCATATTTCAATACCGCGTCTCTCATGTCATGCTGGGGATGACAACTTGGCTTAAGTGGCATGAGGGACAGGTTCGGCATTTTTGGCGCCGTTATCAGAATTAGAAAACTAAGTCTACTTTTGGTAATGACGTTAAGAATGCCCAACAATAACTTTGTTAGCCAATAATTTTCTTTTGTAGATAGCAAAGATGTAGATGATTTGGATTCAAATGTTATTATTTTTTTAGCCAGAGACTACTAATTTGTGCATCACACGTAGATACATAGTACATCAGAGAGGTAGCACACATGACCCAGATTTATACTGTTTCAAATATAGAGTATTCTGTATCGAGTGAATATGAGTTGTGATGGCTCAAATATAGGGTATTGTCTACCAGTGAATATGAAGTGCTTCGTTGTTTGTGTGCTGTGCGCTGGGTTCTGTTGCGAGTAGGGGATCACAAATATGCATTTTGTGAGCGGATGATGTATTCAATTCGGCAGATCAGGGGCTCTATAGCCCTTTTTATATAGTTATAGTTAGGTAGTTATAAATTGGGTAGGGTTACAGATAGAGTCCTCATCAGTTTACTGGCAGGTTTCCTAGTCGGTTAGAACAAATGTCGTATACCTGATATATCTTGCCTATGCCTTGTTTGCCAAGTAGATGAGGTATCCTCATCATTTCTTGAATTTCGGTATTTTCAATCAAAAGGCAATAAACCAAATTTCAAATGACCCTAATGTCATGGTCACGCTTTTCTCCTTTGCTCATATGGCTTTATCACATCTAGGGATTGATCGAACCTGAGGCGGACTACATGAGAAAATGTGTAAACTGACACAAACGGTAGATGGTTCCTATCTCTACTTCTATATATACATGTAGGCAGCAAGCTACCCTCAACAAGGGTATTACTTCATTGTGCCTTATGAGATCTGCTAGCACCATCCTCCTTTGCACGAGATCCACCAAAGCCCACGTCGAGATGAGCCGCCGCCTGTGCAAAGGTCAGCCACCGCCTGTGCCACCCTATGTGGATAGAGATAGTGAGAGAGATGGAGAAAGGAGAGAGAAAAAGGTTAGAGAGCCACACCTCCTGCCGGCGAGATAGTCCATGCCCGCACAATCCTCCTCCACGCTTGAGATTCGCCATGCCGCCTTAGTTCTGTGCTTCAGTTCCAATCCCATGCGGCACCAGGCTTGTAAGGGAGACACGTGGAGAGGGAAGAAGCAGCGGAGAGAGTCAAAGAGAGGGAAGAGAGAGAGAGACGCTGAGAGAGGGCCTCATTAACCGAAGCAGGCTTCTTAAGAGGTCCAATTTTGTAAATTAGCTTGGGGAGGCGTCCGATTTCATGGTTCTCCATAAATACACCGTCCTTCTCTAAAAATCTCTAGCTATTTTAGAAGACTATGATGGTCCTTTCTCGGGGGACAAGATGGGAACGTCCTAGGTGGTGGAACGGCGGCGTAGGGCGGTGGTGGCGGCAGAGGAGGGTGAGAGCTGGGGCGTGCGCACGCTAGGGGGAGGGGAGGGGGCGGCGGTAATAGGAGAGGGAGAGAGGTAGGGAATAAATTATTTCTCTTGCTTAAGATTGAAAGGTTACACGGCCCCTCTATTTATCCTGGGAGACTTGATCCTTAAGCAACCTATTTTTACTGAAAGGGCCCTTATAAATCTAGGCTGCTTTCATAACAAATAATTATTTATTCTCCTAACAAAATCTTAATCTATTACTTCTAAGCAAATCCCTATTATTTTATTCTAATTTCTCCGGGCGAAAGGGATGTCCATTTGGTGGTGGCGACCTTTCCTTGGCCAGGCCTCCCCTTGTTGCGCGCCCCCTCCCCTGGCCGTATGCCTCCTAGTGGCGCTAGGATTGGCCAAGGCCGGCTCGCGGTCTTTTCCTAGCCCGCTTAGCCTAATGTTGGGCCCTTGATCTATGACCATGACATCTCCCCCCATCTCCACGTGGGGCATCCTCGCACCGAATCAGAGTCCAATGTTGGATACCATCCACTGGAAGATCGTTGTCATGTGGTATTCCCTCCAAGCGAAGAATTAGTCGGCATGTTGTGGTGCTATTGTTTGTGGAGTCATTGGCGGAGAACTCAAAGCATTATTGGCAGCTGCCGATATACCCGAAGATGTAGTAGTTCGTAGGTGCCTAGTCTGGTTCTTGGTCCATGATCTCTTTTGACTCTGGCTAGCATGTCGCTTGGTAGTGCTGCATTAAGATAGAGTACCTTAAACAAAAATGGCTTTGACTCCTCCAGGTTTCTTGCAAGGAGCCATTTTTTAGATGGTCGTTTGGCTTGTCTCCTTGCAAGGAGCCACAAGAAGCTAGAGCCGGAGCCTTAACAAACAGAGTATTGAGTTGCATGCATCAACCAATTCAACTGAGAAGCTTAAGCTCATGTAGAGGCTCACTTAGGCCTCAAACGTGGAATCGGATCAATGAGCAATTATTTTTATTTAATTGCGCTAACCCGGATTCAAACTCGAAACCTCAGCTTTGATATCATATTGAGTTGCATGCACCGACCAATTCAACCGAAAATCTTAAACTGATGGGAGAGGTGGGCAATTCACTTATACTCTAACATGGAGCCTATGTATCTAGAAATACCAAAAACGTCTTATAGTTTGTAATGAAGGGAGTACCTTTAACAAGGCATTAGGAGCAAACTGAGCTTAGCTCAGCTGGTTAGGTTCCTTGTGGTGGAACCTGCCCACCTGCCCACCTAGGTTCGTCCTCGACTTGATACGGGTGCTAGCATTTTCCTTGATTTATTGCAGGATTTAACGGCGTCGTTGTGCTTTCAGTGGTAGGCGACGCTCCCGTCGACAACGAGGCACGTGTGGTGAATTCGTCAGTCTCGCGATGTGCTGGCGCAGTCTTTCGGAGATGCTCATACGGGTAGGGTTTGCGTATGTTGTTCATAGGGATGAGTGTGCATGTTAAGCATCTGCGTCTGTACTTGTGTAATTCAAAAAAAAAAACAAGGCATTAGGATCAAGACTGACTGTCTCCAAATCTTTGCAGGAGCAGAAGACCCATCATACTGTACCATGATGGAAGCCAGCTGTCATGCTTGATTTCAAACAAAACTCTTCCTCGCCGTTGTTAGTACAATAATGCCTGCACAGTTCCAAGCATGCGGCATTCTGGTTCATGCACAAGGCCAAGGTTTTTTTTTTTGGAGAAGACGTGGGCGAAACAAATGTACATGGCAATCGCACTGCTTCACACAATTCCAGTTAAAAATAAATATATATTTCAGAAAAGGGCATTTAGCAGCTAGTTAAGAAATTTAAAGGACACTCCTAATTGCTCATTCAATAATAGTCTGTACTTTCATATTTCATTCCTTTTTCTACTAATCAAAAGGAATACGGGTACTATGCCCTCTAGGTTTTCATGCTTTTCTCGTTAGAGACTAGCTGAATTGGAGTTAAAATGCATGACAAAACTTATTGAAGTTATCATATGGCACACATTTCTCTCTATAAATGAACATATGCAGCTCCCTTCTTTAGGTGATCAGGTTAGGGCTATGAGATCGGGAGACCATTTCCTAAGGAAAAAAAGTACTCACTCATCCTACAATGAGATTTGACAATATTAGTTAGATTTTGGAGTAAACCAAATGCAAATTCACACTCTTATACAAACCATTTCTATTTCCGAAATCCAACAGCGGTTTGAATGATCGATCAGTTATGAGAAAGAGTCAGGGTTTCGCGTCCCGCTTTGTTGTCCCCAAAACATATTCCACCCTTAGAAGGCTTTGTTCTATGGGCTCTCTGACTTAGTCAGAACCTTGGTTAAATCTAGCAAGTTTAATTGGTTCGTTCAAGTCAAGAATGCTTTCCTCACATTGTGCCTACTATTAGGCCGAAGCGCTTACTGAGACAATCATTGGTTGGTAAAAGTCTTGGACATGATAAGTTTTGTTACTAAGAAAAAAGGTTGGGCAGATAGTAGAGTCGAAGATAATTTGGATTCAAGGTTTGTATAATAAGGCAACTCTCGAAGCACTTCAATAGAGGAGGCTCGATGGATCTGCACAATTGAACCTTAGTGGAGCTAGTCAAGAAGGTTTTGCTCACTTGGTGCCTACCGTTGGATGGGATCATTTATAGAGTGGAGAATCATCGGCTGGTAAAACTTTTGGACATGATAACTTTGGTAGCCAAGATTTTCTTTGTGTAGCTAGCAAAGACATAGATGATTTGGAGTCAAGTGTTGTTATTTTTTAGTCTAACTACTAATTTGTGCATCACACTTAGATACGTATTACATCAGAGAGGTAGCACACAAGACCTAGATTTATACTGTTTCAAACATAGAGTATTCTGTATCCAGTGAATATAAGTTCTATTGGTTCAAATATGGGGTATTGTGTACCCATTGAATATAAGGTGTTTTGTTGTTTGTGTTCTGTTGCGAGTAGGGGATCACATATATGCATTTTGTGAGTGGATGATCTATTCACGTCTATAGGATTAGGGGCTCCGAGCCCTCCTTATATAGTTGTAGTTAGGTAGTTATAATTAGGGTAGGGCTACGGATAGTCCTCATTGGTGTATAGGTAGGTCTTCTAGTCAGTTAGAACAGATGTTGTATTTTTGTTATATCTTGCCTATGCCTTGTCCGCCAAGTACATGAGGTATCCCCGTCATTTCTTGAATTTCGGTGTTTTCAATCAAAAGGCAGTAAACCAAATTTCAGACGACCCTAATGTCATGGTCATGCTTTTCTCCTTTGCTCATTTGGCTTTATCACATCTAGGGACTGATCGAACCTGAGGCGGACTGCATGAGACACAAACTTTATGATTGGGCAGATGGTTTTGATCTCTCTTCCTATATATACATGTAGGCAGCAAGATACCCTCAACAATAATGGTATTATGTACTTGATCCATGATCAAGTGTTTTATGAGCTACACACTTTACTATTATTTTTGGTCAGAACATGCAGCCAACCCAAAAGTAAAATTGGATGACATATCACCTTCTTTTTTTGGTAGTTGTACATATGTTGCAACCAGACAGTAGTGTAGTGCCAGAAAACTGTTGTGGTTGTGGCACACATTCTAATAAGGCATAAATCTAGAGGATGATGGCAATCAATGACCACCCTATTTCAACGAGTTTAACTAACAATTTGTATTTAGCATGAGGAACATTGGATGAACACATTAGTTTGGAGAATGCAATGACACAATAAAAGTCAAGGACTTATCCTTCATATAAGTTCTGTAAATGTGTTCCATTTGTTTAATTGGTCACAAGGCAATGCTTTTGCCTGAAACATTAGGTCAAAGTTGAATTACATTTCAAATTGAGGGTGTTCGTTTGTATTAAAAATTATGAAACATAAAGCTATGAATTTTTTAAACCAAGAAACATATTACAGGGCCTGTAAACGTTAGATGGTCCACAAGCTGATAACACCATAAGTTTCTTCTTCAGACAATAATAAGGAACACACTTTTTGGAAGCCACAGTTCACCGATAAACGTAAAGATATTGTCTAGGGTCATTATTCATTGGAACTATTTTACAAATATTAGGATCACATAACACTACCAGAGCACGACCGGTCCCTGAAGTATTATATGATTCTCATTTGGGCCCCCTAACTATGAAATCATCTATTTGGCTCCCTAATGTATTTAAGTGCTCTGGTCCAAAGTAGACACAGGACGCCCATGAGCTGACATGGCCATCAACTTAGATGTGATTTAAGCGGAAAACCCCATGAGCGGAGTCAAGTTTTTATTTCAATGTCCTCCACCGCAACCACAACAACTGATCGCACGCGGGAAGCGTGGATGAGGCTGCTAAGGTCATTGAGCGTCTCCAGCCTCAGGCTAGTGATGCTATTGGGCAGGCCAATGGAGGGACAGTTCTTGTTGAGCATGAGCGTGGGGAGCTAGGATGGCAAGGCTGGCGAGCACGCCTAGTATGGACATGGCTCGCGACCGCACAGTTGTTGTAGGCCATACTTTGGCCAACGTCCGTTGGCGCGGCGGGGTCACTATTAGAAAACAGGCCTTCGGTTTTTGACATTAGTCCCAATTGTCTTAGGGCCCGGGACTAATATGAGCGTTAATCCCAGGTCCAAGTTTCAGTGGAACTAAAGGTCCATTAGTCATGGATGGTATTACCATTCAGGACTAAAGAGTTCACCTTTAGTCCCTATTGGTAACACCAACCGGGACTAAAGAGTTCGTCCCTTTAATCCCGGTTGGTAACATCAACCGGACTAAAGGTCCTCTGACGGGTTAGATAAAAAATGAAAGAATCTCGTTCAAAGTCATATGTGCTGTGTAGGTGGGGTGAAAAGCTATGCACAAGGCAATACATAAGGTCTTGGTTTCAAATCCCACGATGGAAGTACTATTTTTTTAGCCTTGGAGGAGGCAACCCGGACTAAAGGGCCATGCCTTTAGTGCCGGATTCCTAGTCCCGGTGCTTCGTCCCTGACCCCATTGATTAGGTGCAGGTATACGTGTCCAAGTCGTGGAGGCATGTAGGCCCTGTGTCCGAGTGGAGGCACAATGAGTTCTTGGTATTGATCCATAGCTCCGCGCCTATGTGCTGCTACTGTTCCTTCTTGTGCTGGCATTATTTTTTTAGCCTCGGAGGTGGCAACCGGGACCAAAGGGCCATGCCTTTAGTGGCTGACTCCTAGTCCCGATGCTCCATCCCCATGAACCCATCGATTAGGTGCAAGTACACGTCCAGGTCATGGAGGCACGTGGGCCCCACGTCCGAGTGGAGCCACAACGGGTTCTTGCTATTGATCCACAGCCCCGCGCCCATGTGCTGGTACTGCTTCTTGTGGGCAGCGGTAACAACATCACCTTAACCTTGGTGACTATCCCACTGTTCCAAAATAGAAGTTGTTCTTGCTTTCCTAACTTTTTTTAAACTTTGATTAAATATATATAAGAGAATATTAATATTTATAATACATAATTAGTATCATTAGATAGATCGTCGAATATATACTTTCATAATAAATTTATTTGGAGATATAAATGTTGCACGCATTTTATCAAACCTAGTCGAAGTTGAGAAAGTTTGACCTGCACGTATCACCTAACGACTTCTATTATGGGACGGAGGGAGTGCGTCCCTGGCTTTGACCATGTGCAGGACACTGACCTTGCCGCTCTTGGTGAGCCTATCCACAAACGTGGGGTGCCAGTGCCAGTACACACAGCACAGTACATTTTTTCTTCTTGTTTAAACACGTTCGTTCACAAATTTGTTGAGCCCAAGGATAAATGCATCAGAGAACATGGAAAGGACGTGTTAGGACATGCATTTTCCATGCACTTTGTATACGTGGCCTATGGTTTTATTGTGTTGTTGTTTCTTTGACCTGACAGTTAAACCCATTACGGAATGCAAGATGATAGCGTTGATAGTGAAAGCATGGGAGCAGGTCCAGAAAAGCAGGGCTGACCACGCTGCCTTTTAGGCTGACCTGGTGGGTGCCTTCTAGCTCTCCTGTAAGCTTCTGCTTCAGCCTGTTTGCAATGGAGTCTTGTTTGATATTGAAAATATAGAAGGAAGATACACGGGCGAATCTGAGCACATGTAGAAGTTTGCAACCTGGACCAGTTCCGTGGACCGTATTAGTATTGGGTCATTATGTGTCTCAAAGGGTAAATTCATCTTGTCTCCATGGGTTGATTAGGGCAGTCTCAACCAATAAGCTATGCCATATTTTTTATACTTGCCATGTCGTGTAGACAATGAACATACAAACTATATTCTGAATGGATGGTTTTTTTTTTCAAAACTCAATTTTCAGTCAATTCATTGTCTTTCCTCTACAATAATCTTATGTCTTTTGGTTCCCATATAGACATAGTTTCTTGTAAAAAAACATTTCCTTCTCTCTTCCCTTTAATTCTAATATCACGTCACCATTTTACTTACTTGACACTATAATTAATGTTGTAGGAACCATCCAAGTCATCCTATTAGCACTGCCTTAGGCCAATCTCAGTGGGAGTTTCATGTGAGTTTTATTTGCATTAAATAGGTTGCCACATAGGCATTTTGGATGACATGACAGTGTATTTAAGAAGAGAGAGAAGAAATGGGTTTCATCTAGATGAAACTTTCTTGGCACGATTACCAACTCTCTATGAGTCTTAAAATTAAATACCTATGAAACCATGGAATGAAACTCTACATTGAGAATGGGTGTTTCATCCAAGTTTTATTTCATTTCACATGACATGACAATCTTGGAAACGATGTAATGAAACTCCCCATTGAGACTGGCCTTAGAGTTACACTAACATCCTGCTGGTACGGGCATGACAATAATGGCCGATGCAATTCAATGGGTCCTCAAAGATACATAATTGGAAAAAGTCTACATCACCCCGTGAGGTTTAGAGAGGTGTCTACTTAACCCCCAAAGTATAAAACTAGGTATTGAACACATTAAAGTTTGCAAAACTGGTCAATTTACCCCTAGGGTGGTTTTGCTAGGCGGTTTTGCCACCCTAGCACGCTGAGTTGGACTCTAATGCTGACGTGGACGATTGATGAGTGAGCCCCGCATGTAAATGACAGGTCCTTCTCTCATGACCAGTGGTCCCCACCCGTCATCCCCTACCTCCAGCTCCTCCCGCTGCAGCTAGAGGGCGGCGTTGCGTGCTCTGCGGGCCGTGTCCGTGTGCTCTCCATCGATGGGGGCACCGACAGCAGCACGCACACCACGTCCATGCTGGTCCGCCTGGAGCGCCGGCTGCAGGAGCTCTCTGCGGTCATGCTAGTCCTCCTGGTTGCAGATGAAAAGTCCTAAATGGCTAGAGGGGGGTTGAATAGCCTTTTAAAATTCTACAAACTTTACTCAACAACAAAGTTAGTACAAAAGATGGCGAAGCTAATTCTAGCAATAGCTCAACTATACTATGCAAGCCATCTAAACAATTCTAGTAGATATGAAGTCTATAATTTCTAATCCACACCAACAAGGCTAAGTCACTTCTTACTCTACTCCTAGGTGAAAGAGATACACTACACAAACTAGGAGCTAGAATCTACAAGAGAAAACAAGCTAAGCAACTAGCAAGGTAGACAAGTAAGTAAAGGAGTGAGCAAGTATTGTTATACCGACATTGATGAGTAGAAATATTTCTAATGAACCAATCAATCAAAGAAATCACAATCACAAGATTCCTCGGCAAAGAGATGACACGAGATTTTTTACCGAGGTTCACTTACTTCCCGGCAAGCTAGTCCTTGTTGTGGCGATGCACCCACTTGATGGATCGCGAGCTAATTGACTATCAAGAGTCAAACCCTCAGCGGGTGCTGTACATCTACTCACAAGATGGGGATCCTCCAAGCCACGAGCTCCACTAGAGTAGCCAGTTTGCAAACTCCTGCGGGGAAGGCTCAAGAACCGCTCACAATCACTTGGTGAGGCTCAAAACAATCTCCAATCATGAGCTTAACACCACCGCTGCTCCAAGCTGTCTAGAATGTCGGGAAACATCCAAGAGTAACAAGAAATCCGCAACCAACTGAAAGATCAAGTGCCACTAGATACAAATCACTAAACAATGCACTTGAATCTCACTCAATCTCACTAGAGTATGCAACCAAGTAAGGAGATGAGTGGAGGGGAAGTTCTCTAGCTCAAAGTATGTCTCAAGTGTTCAATGAGTCAAGAGAGAGATCCCAAAGCCGGCCAAACATGTATTTATAGCCATCCATCAAAAACAGAGTCGTTAGGCTCGAGATGCCGCTCTGCGCGCGCTGACCGGACGCGCCGGTCGAACTGACCGGACGCGGTCAGCGTCCGGTCGTGCCTGCGCGACTTCCCCGATGAACACCACGTATCTCGTTTTGAATCTCGTTCGTTCGATCGTAATGGTCACTTAAATGTACTCGTTCACGCACTAAAGTGACCAGACGCGCCGAACAAAACTGATTGGACGCGCCCTAGCGTCTGGTCGCCAGAGGCTCGCATGCTGAGAGGCCTGATCAGACGCGCCACTCATACTGACCGGACGCCACAGTGCCAGCGTTCGGTTGATTCCAGTAAGCAACCACTCGCGACCTGACGCGTTCGGTCGATCATGACCGGACGCGCCACCGCGTCCGATCGATTTCACGTTTTTCGCAATTTCTCTGGGGCATGACCGGACGCGCCGGTCCCGTGACCGACCGGACATGCTGGTGCGCCCCCGCGCGCTGCACGCAGGAAGAACTGACCGGATGCGCCAGCCGCATCCGGATCAGCGTCCGGTCCAGCGTCCGGTCACCCCAGTGACTTCCTTTTGCCTTCATTTCTTCGCATCCGGCACAGTGGAAAATAGGTGTTTCACTTCCACAAAAGAGCCGAATCCTGCCTTGCAAGCTCGGCGGGAGGGAGAGAGGAACCCAAACCCCTCTCTACTGCTCACACTCTACCGCCTTCGCAAATGTGATAACACCACCAAGTGTACATCACCATGTGCTCGTGTGTTAGCATTTTCTCAAGTATTTTTTAAGGAGTTAGCATCTCACTAGATCATAAATGCATATGCTCAAGAATATGGACCTAGTAGCACTTAATTCATGAGATGACCATGATTGCCCCTCTTGATAGTAGGCAAACAATCCTAAACCTGGTCAATCACTTCTCTACTCATCTTTAAACCGGCAAAAGAGAATCCTATGATTATACCTTTGCCTTGATCATCTTATTCCTTGTCCATCACCTATGTGCATGTTCACCATCATCTTTATATTCATGCACTTGCGATCTTATGGCCATCACCATCATGCTCCTTGCTCCTTCATCACATGTGTTGCTACGCCTAACTCAATTCACTTGACATAATGGCATTAGCAACTTGGTGTAATTAATTACCAAAACCAAACTTGGGCTTTCAGCAGAGCACGCCAGCAAAGATGTTCCTCCGCTCGATCTCCCACATGTTGAACTCGTTGAACACCTGGTGGAGCACGAAGGCATTGAAGATCATGGTGTCGTTGGCCTTCTCACTGACACCGAAGATCTCGTGGCCGCGGTAATGCAGCACTAGGAGGACGGTGACCTGGAACACCATCTACACGGAGAGGTTGCGCCACATGGCATTTCTATTGAGCGGCGCTGTGCGGTCGATGAGCGGGCGGCGCATGAGTGCCTTGGTGGGCATGTCCATTGCCAGCGCCAGTGCCCCCATGGTGTTCATGATGAGGTTCGCCCACAGCAACTGCATGGTCATCAGCGGCATCTTGCCAGAGGTCACCGCCAACACGAAGTTGATGATGAGCATGGCGACGTTGACGGTGAGCTGGAACTGGATGAACCAGAACTGGATGAACTTCTAGATGTTGTTGAGAACTTTGCATGACTCAAAGTAAAACTTTACATGACTCAAAATAAATTTTTTCATGACTCAATGTAAAACTTTACATGACGAAGGGAGCTCTATTTTTGGCTCGTGTATGGCGACGGCGATGCGAAAAACGCCCGCAGCAGCCTTTACCTTGGACGAAACTCAGCGAGCCTAGGCCTGAGATGTAGAGAGGCTCAAGGTGAAGCTATAGTTGTGACTAATTTGGGGATGGTGCAGTGGAGCTCGCGAATTTTGGCTGGCGGCAACTGCTGCTGCTATCCATGGAAGCGATGAACAGAGAGAGCAGGCAAGGAGAGTGAGCGAGAGATGCAGGCATAGCACGGGTGTAGCACGGCGATGGCACAACACAGCACAGACAGTAGCAGGGCAGCGCAGCACGCAGCGACAGCAACACCGCGCGGCAGCGGCACTGCTCGGCACAGCATGGGTGCATTGACCATCTTGACCACGAAGGGATCCTTCAGCCTGACAAAGCTAAGTAGTGGCAGGGGTGGGGGCGCTCACGCATGTGCTCCACAACAAGCGTGAGTTCCCGTTCGCCGTCGGTGCGGCTGACCTCGTTGTGCTGTCCCTCGGCGGGAGCGTCGCCGCCGCCACTGCCTGCCACAGCAAGAGGCGGCACTGGTGGAGGGCGGCGTGGAGTCGGTGTGTTCCGTGGGAAGAAGCTGATGGCGCAGGCCAACGGCGAGTGGCTGCTGAAGGTACGGATGACGGGTGGGGACCACCTATCGATGAGAGAAGGACCTGTCACTTACAAGCGGGGCCCACTCATCAATCATCCATGTCAGCACTAGAGTCCACTCAGCGCGTCAGCATGGCAAAACCGCCTAGCAAAACCACCCCATGGGGTAAATTGACCGGTTTTGCAGACTTTAATGTGTTCAATACCTGGTTTATACTTTGGGGTGGTGGTGGTGGGGGGTGTTAAGTAGACACCTCTCCAACCTCAGGGGGTGATGTAGACTTTTTTCCATAATCGGATGAAGATCACACATAAATTGGCCGAATGTGTCGACAAATGTGCCTCTCAAAGCTTCTTACACATTTCTCCTGTTCAAGGGTATCCCCACTATATATACACACACTACGTAAGTCAGTCAGCGGTATGATCACCGTTCATCTACCTCAATGTAGCTACTAGCTAGTGGCCAATGAGATTTGGAGAAACCCAAATGCAGGCTCAGTATCGCAAGGAACATGTTCTGAGTCTACTAGGTGTAAATAGAATGGGGTTGAGATAAGTCAAAGTATGGTTACAAATGAATACACTAGAGAGTACTGAGAAAGTAAAATACACTAGATGACAATTCAACAGTTGACGTTGGCCTTATTAGGTAGAATTTTACTCATCCACCACATACTTCAAGCACAAAGTTGTCCTTGTGAAATAAGAAGTATTATTGCCTTTTAATGCCACTCGTAACTCTTCATTGCTAGTCCTCTTTCCAACATATAAATATTCTAGGTTTAGGATAGGTTTGTCTGCTACATGTTACACTTCACTTGTAAGTCTTGAAGAAATCCAAATACAAACCCATGGTTTATGTGAACAGTTTTTATTTATGAGCCAAGAAGGAGAACAGATCAAATCAAGAAGCTGATTGCTTATGGCTCCATATCGCAACTATAGGCTGAATGATGCAGTGCCTGATCATATCTCAAAAGTGTGCTGTTGGTCGAACTAATGAGAATGGATGAACTATCTCTGTCACATCGATTTATTTCTCTATGTTGTTACTTATTGCATTACAGTAGCTGTCTACCTTTTGTAGTCTGTAGTTTTTAGCCAGTCTAGGCGATTTTATACAATTAGCTTTAGTAGCTGTCTACCCTTTTGTAGTCTGTAGTTTTTAGCCAGGTCTAGGCGATTTTATACAATTAGCTTTACTGACTGTTTGTCATTAAAAACTGACATGATCCCGTTGCAGACCTTTTGGCAGTCGAACATGATTATTACAAGATGACGTGCCATGTGTAACAGTGCCTGTCTTGCGTATATATAGAATACTGCTGCCTCCTCCATGTGTGTTGCAAGGAACATTTTTTAAACACCTTAGTTGCTAGGGAATATATTGCGTTCGTCGCTTGCATATGCATAAATAAACGACTAAAAAATGGCCCGTGTAATTCGAATGTGGTTTTTCTCCAGAATGGCACATGTTTTTCTCCCTGTTTGTTTAAACACATTTGTCCACAGATTTGTTGAATCGAAGGATAAATGCATGACAGAACGAGGAAAGGTCATGGCGAAACGCATATCCAAACACTCTATACATATCCAAACACTCTATGCAGCTGAACTACTGTGCCATGTGTACAGTGTTCTTTGTTTGACATGATGGGCCAGTGACTGAAAACACAAGCCGGTTCAGAACAGCCGGATTTTGGGCTCACCTCAGTGGTGGGTGCATGCCTTCTGGCTTCTGGTTCTTGCTCTCTGCCAGCTCGGGCTTCGCAGCTTAAGCCAGTCTGCATATACATGCATAATCGTCCATATATTGACAAGATAGGAGAAGGTTGCAGCAATCCGTCTCATTGAGTACTACTGGGCCGTTTGTGTCTCAACAACAGTTATATTCGGCATTGTGTCCACGGCCATGTATGGGCTGATTAGAGTTACTTTAAAACAGTTTGGTGTAGTGGAATTGCCAATGCAACTAAAAAGGCAGCATGCATGTACGTACTTTTCTTCTATATCACACAGAAATTGTTCATGTCCGTGGAGTACTGCATGATCAATGAGAAAGGCTAATGAAAGCATGCATACTGCCTATCCTTTTCAAGGCACCACTACTATATATTTGCTCCTAGGTTCTAGCCGGTGTGTATGAGAATATCGTTCAGCTTCACTCTAGCTAGTTCACTAATGAGATTTTGGATGAAGCCAAATGCAAGCTCACTCTTGGAATATGTTAATACCATGTGAAAGTTGGTTGCAATGTTGTTGTAGCAGTTGCTGCTGCTACTGAGGCAATGTGATGGTGTCCCAGATAGCTGAGCAGGACCTATATATCGTTTAGACATTTTGAGATCTACAGAGCCATATATGCTGAGAAAGTGAATGTAGAGAGGCCCAAACTGGTGCCATAATGAAAGGACTGAGAGAGGACAAATGCATTTTACCAAGTTGTCCTTTAGGTCCTTTGTTAGTGTTAGGACAATGATATCTAGTCTTGGTCATGCATGTACACATTGTCTCTTCCGCAGTGCACACTGCACATTGGCTATACATTGGTGCGCCCAACTTGCCACACCCCACGTCGTCCTCAAACAGAGCTTGATAGGAATGTAAAATTAGTTTGTTAGATCAATGAAACATTATGGTTAATCCTATCCAATTCTACATAGTATCATTCACCTCCAAATCCTAATTCTCTCCTTTCACTCTCGCTCTAGCTGTTTATGCCCGTGACCATCGCTTCATGTGCAGTCTCTCTTGATGGCACTCCTCTTCTAGCGACAACTCGCTGTCAACATCCAGTAGCATGTGCCAATACTCCTTGACATCGCCAGTCCAATTATTACTGTAATACCCTGGAATTTTTTAAATTAGTCAGTTGACCGGTCGGACTAATGAGACGAGCAAATTTGACTTTTTGAACGGAAGGTCGTATGGACGATCCAAGACCGTGGATGCATAGAACTCGACGAGACGAATCCGTTTGACTAATAGTATGCGACATTTGGATATCCGATGGATTTAGGATGAGCCATTAAATTTGGACCGCTGGATATGACATAGGCTGTAGCCATCGTCACACCGGCTTCTCTGTTCGCCTCCGCACACAGCAATTGCAACAGTAGCCGCCATCGCCTGTAAGTTCCTTTGTCCTGGCACTAGCAGCTGATGACCATCTAGTGCGTCAGCGTGTTCCTGCTCCGCTGGTCTACTCATCCCGGCCGGATACGATATTTTATTATAACTAGCAAATATGCCCGTGCGTTGCTACGGGAGAAAAAAAAACTATCAAATGCATTGCAATAGGAGAAAACACTATCAAACATTTATGAAAGGAATGATACCATATCCATTTATATTTTACCTTTTTTTAATAAAGGGATTAGTTAATTAGACATTTTTAAAACCATTAGTTAATTAGACTTGATGTGCTTGGTAACATGCCATTTTATCGATTTAGTCAGACTTTACATTACTTCAATTCAGAAACCAGAGTCAATTAGACATTGGACTTGAGGACAAACATAGAACACAGAATAATTTCCTATTAACCGTGTGGCAACGGAAGGGCAATAAATCCATGAAATAGATTTTTAGAGGCTAGCACTAACTTAAACTGAAGCTTTTATCATAACACATGACTATTCAAAGAATGCATCAGTCCACAACTGTTTAGGATCATTACTGCTCTCACACTTCTACTGCCAGAAAGGAAAATATTCACATATTTCTGGTACCGTTTAGTCATGATGTTGAGGTGCATTATCAATCTGCTGTTCCATTGCCTGAATGACAGCAACCAAACCATCCAAAACAAGCACATTTAAAGCTGACAAAGGACTGTTCACAGGAAATGCACTAATAGACAAAAGGTTAGCTAACTCTTCAAAAATATCTGAGCAATCTAAATCTCATTTCTTAATTGCATACATGTCAGCCATAAACTCTCTTTCTGCCAGCAAAAATCAATTATAGCCTCAACGGCAACTTCTTGCTGCTGATAACTTGCTCCATATCTACTCTGTGCTAATCTTGGATAACATATGAGAAGAAAGCCTCTATTTGCAGCTTATGTTCATGGCACAGGTGGTAAAAGAGAGTAAAAACAATGCTGCACGCTGTTGACAGGATCAGGGAGATTATTGACAAGCCAAAATGCATTAGATTGCGGAACAATTCATCCTGTACAAATGCTAAAATTTTTTGATGTCTGTGTATTGACGAAGCCAACAACTCAGTAGCCGAATTTATCAACCCCAGAGCAAAAGGCGGCACATCCTCATCGAAGTCTTCTCCTATGTTCAAGAGGGAGCACAAGAATTGCAATATCTCTACCATACAAGGAAACCCAAAGGGCTCCAATGAAGTCTTTGTCTTGCACAACACCAGAACCATCTCCCACCTCATGGCCAGAGCTATTCAAATATAAATAGTCACTCTTCCCGTTCTCTGCCTCCTCAGCACCCAAACATTGGCTTTGCAACCAGCAACCTGCATAACAAATGCTACCAGCAAATTAATAAATTTCATTTCGTATGGGAAGAGATGAGCCTTCCAAGTTCCTACTAACAAATGCTTGGTTCCAAGCTAACAACTAACCAGAGCTGTTCTTAGTGTCAGACTGTTAGTATTTGCAAGGTGGTCATATTGCTCAAATGACAACAATTAGTTCAATAAGAGATTCGCTATATACATACATTTCCTCTTATTTTTAGTCTATATATCCTGTAACTTTTGTACATAAGTAGTGTCTGTATAGCTTGTAGGCACACAATGCAACAGCTGCTAAGCTCAGAGCAGCACAATTGATCGTTAATGTCTTCCAAAATAAAAATAATAAACACTCTTCACTGAAACCCAATTTTCACAATGGGGCACAAGGAAAAGGTACAGACTACCAAATCTGCTCCTAAAATGCAGATAGTAAGGTACTGAGCCAAGAATGTACAGATCATAATTGCACCATAATTGCTTGGCAAATTCACTGAAACTGGAACTATTAGATCGTAATTTTCACTGGAATTGGAACTGGCTAAATTCACTGGATCTATTAAATTCAATCAGATCACTGGAACTGAGCAGTCATTATTTATCTTTCAGCTTTCGAACCTCTGAAGCTCCCTCAAACATCGGAATTATCAGGTCACCCCCCTCATTGGAAAAATCTTGCAACTTAGCCCAAATCATGTATAGGTCTCAAAGATAGGTGGTAGCTAAGCTCGAATTCTTTGGCAGGTGTTTGTCCCAGGATTGTCACTTGTACCAATAGTTTAATTACCTGAATCAATTCAGGGCCACTAAATCAGCAGTAAAATTATGCCTTTCTAGATTTGCCTGGATAGTATTGCATTATTTTCAATTACTAATGGAACATTACATAATGGTTGGCCTAAATGAATGTATTTAGAGACTATTTATTTAATTCTGAAGTGTCGTTTGATTCATTTGTGACCTCGAGAGGGCTGCTTGAAAGCTACTGCTTGCTGCGCTCATGAGCCCTGCCTTTATGCATCAGTTATGTGTAAAGAACGAAGGTCCCTACAACAACAATAGAACACTGCTGATGAAATGGACTCAGTTAGATTAGATACTATATGTATATACACCAGCTGAGATTGGTTAACAGAACGAGGTACGCTAAGTTACCAATAAAGAAAATGACCAGACAACATGAGCAATAAAGTACCAAATTTCCAACCAAAAACCCAACTAAAGATGACATGATCACCGGTAATTAACAAGCAACTTGCGTTGAAAAGGAAAGCCTGATTCAGTTGTAGGTTTGAGGCTGATGAACAACATCCACCAGTTCAATCAACAATGTAACATGATCAACATCAAAATTTCAATGCAATAAAAGGGTGGTAGAATTTTTTTTGTCGAAAATGATACAACATAAGTTGAAATTGATTGCACTCGTAGAAAAGGCCTGCGCAGAGGTGGTAGCCCGATTATGATCAAAGTAACACTAACACAAAATCATAGGTCTAATAGCTGAGTCCACCATGGGACATTGCTTTTGTTGCTGTAAATAAATATCTAATAATATGTTTGCATTGATAAGCAGACCAAAAAATATTGTTTTTTCACATATATTACAATGAATCAGATCCCGAATCGCATATTGGCTCTAAAAAAGGCACGCATATGAATCATCTAAAAAAGGCACATATGAAAAACTAAACCTAGTAAATCCATAATCCATAGGGAATAGCATATATATGAACTAATCTTCAAAAATCCCACTAATAATACTCATCATAAGAATAATCAGTAAGGAAACTAACCTTCTTGATCATGTGTATGGTGAGACCAGACGATTTGGTTCTTGTTCGTTTGGAGTCTTCGTTCGATTCGATTGCAATCAAATTCCGATTCTGACTCGCTCAGATAAAACCACGTCTTGTGCTCTTTGCGCCTCCGCTGCTTTGCGTGGCGCCGCCAATGGCAGGTAAGGAGGCGGACTGGCGGGCAGCGGCGCTGCGCGTCGTCGTCCCTGCCAGCGTCGGACGCGACGCGTTGCACGGCCGCAGAGGAGGCAGGCGGCGGAGTCGTGCGCGACAGACCCAGCCACAGGCGCCTCGCATGCCAGGCACCAGGATCTCCGACACCCACTTGCCCCACGCCCGCCGCCGCTCCACACCTCTCTCGGCGCCACCCGAACAGGAGCTGAGCTGGGCGATCTCGATCGGTTGAGGAAAGGAACGGAAGAAGAGGGCGGCGCTGTGCAACAGCATCGGCGGGTCACGAGACGAACGATTTCTTTTTTTTTGGACGGGAGCGACGGGGTCGCGGGGAGCAGACGATCGTGAGTACTCCATGCGAGCCAATGGGCCGCAACTGGGCCGAAAGTGAGCGAGTGGTCGTACAGTTATGCCAGATTAGAATGGGCTGGACGAAAAAAAGAGCCTGAAATTTTGCCTCTTTATTATTAGGTATAGACTAACTAACTAACTATGAACGTTAGTACTCGGTATAATCCAGAATTTCTCAAAGTGGTCAATGTTTTTTTCTCCTAAAAAACGGTTTTTATCTATAAAAGTAGATGTGGGTAATTTCATAGAAAAATAAAATAGATATAATAGTGATAGGTGGCTAGAGTCTTCAACGGTAGTAGGTGGCTAGAGTCTTTGCAAATGTTAAATATTTCAGATTAATGTGAGAATTTCTAGTATTTATCTTTTATTCGAACACATCTGGTGAGGATTAACATAAAGGTTTTATTGGGGGCCTCTAATTAGTAACAGTAAGAAGTACGATGTTATTGGCTTATTGGCGAAGGGGATTGTTGGAGGGAGCATTGAAATCACTTATGAGCTGAAAATGAATCCACCAATAAGATATGGTGTTATTACAGTCTGTGTTTCACCAGGGTCGATTCGTTCTACCTTTATATGTGCAGGTAGATTTCATTTAGTCCAATCTCATCACGTACGCGCGAATCCCCGTCTATATGTGCAGGTTGATTTCATTTGCCGTACGTAGAACGACTCCTGATTTGATTCGTTGGGTTCACTTTCATGCTCTCGTCTGCAGTTGAAGAATGACACCACCAAGTTTCTGCTGCCGCTTACGTACCGTAACTTGTGTGGAAAACGATGACATTTCAGAGGTACAGTAGTTTAAATCGTCACAGGGGAAAGGATTACTGACGAGCAATTCTGCTTTTGATGACAACCAATTAATGTCGGAATGTCTCTGTAGTAGCTTCCAAGAGGACCAGCGCTGGCACTGAGGCCTTGTTTAGATACCCAAATTCATCCCTAAATTTTACTATGTAAAAAGAAGATTTCCCATCACATCAAAATGTCGGCACATATATGGAATACTAAATGTAGATGAAATCAAAAACTAATTGCACAATTTTATTGTACTTTGCGAGACGAATATTTTAAGCCTAATTAATCAAGACAATTATTAGCAAATAAAAACAAAAAGCTACAGTAAATCTGCACAGTAAATTGGACGCCGACTCGAGCGATCTAAACACGGCCTAAAAATGACTCACATACAGCTCGTGCGTGATGTTTTCCACACCTGCTACCACCAGACCTTTATTGTGGTTTGAGCACCGTGCAGTCCAGCTAGGCCATGTTTAGTTCCCCAATCTCTTAAATTTGGCATTATATAAAAAGAAGATTTTCCGTCACATCAAACTTGCAGTACATGCATGAAATATTAAATGTAGACGAAATCAAAAAACTAATTGCACAGTTTGATTGTACTTTGTGAGACGAACGTTTTAAGCCTAATTAGTCAATGGTTAAATAATTATTATCAAATACAAATGAAATACTACAGTGTGCTACAGTGTATTCGGTGGCGCCGAATTCGGCCAAACTAAACAAGACCCCAGTCGAATTCGGCCAAACTAAACAAGACCCCAGTCAAAAACACATGGGTGTGAGTGTCGCACATTTCAAAGCGAGGGACGAATGTAGCAAAAGCTTCCCCGTCGTCGTTCATTCTGCGAAAGCGGGAAAGTGACTCCGACCCACCAAATCAGCAGACGGAAGCGCCCAGGTCGTAGGCACGAGACGTACAGTCCCCGTTTCCGTTCTCACTACCTTGTTCCTCTGCCAGGCCTTGCCTTCGCTTTCGTACATATATTCTCATTTTTCAAGAAAGAAGGCCTTGTTTAGATGCCACCTAAATTCTAAATTTTTTCACTCTCTCTATCACATCAATTTTTGGACGTATGCATGGAGCATTAAATGTTGATAAAAAAAATTAATTACACAGTTTGGTAGTAAATCACGAGACGAATCTTTTAAGCCTAATTAGTCCATGATTGAACAATAATTGCCAAATACAAACGAAAGTACTATAGTAGTTAAAGTTGAAAAAAATTACAATCTAAATAAGGCCGAAATCTAGGTATCATCATCAAGTACTAGTATATGAAAGCTCCATAAATAAGTATTAAACATTTGCCCTTTGCATCGTGTCAAGTCATCTTTGGCAATATGGAACCGGTGGCACCGGGAGCCATAGAAAAAAGGAAGACTTGGGCCTATGGCAGCGTGAATCGGTTACGGATTCCGCATATTGTGGTTTGCGACCACAAATATTGAAAGGTTTGTGAATGAGATTAGAATGTACTCCCTCCATCCCAAATTATAAGACATTCTAAGAATTTTGGAGAGCAGGGGCGAAGCCAGGATAAAATGCCACCGGGGTCAAACACACAATAATTACTATTAGCTTATGATAGTGGAGTATAATACTCATGAGTTGTGCTACCCTTCCCCACCTCCGAAATAACCAGATCATTGTCTGTATAAACGGTCATGTAGCCCATTTACATAAGGTTTAAATGCTACACGGGGCAAGGGCGTCACATATTTGTCTTAGAAAAGTAATTTTTTATTCCGATCTCTCCGTAATTTATATCCATTATCATTTATTGTTTCGGTTTTAGACTTCTAGCCTCTGGCTTATTAAAACATGCTCTCAAAAGGCAAACATGAAAGAGAGACAAAAGGCAAACTTAAACTTACATGATGTCTTGCTGGAACGAGGGAAAGCAAAGCAGCAAGCTCTTAATTTACTAGGAGTCTGGAACACAAGCACCAAATATGATGTAATGCTATTTGGTGTTTACTTCTTCTATATAATTGACGAGCAGAAAGATAATCATATCCTTATTCATCAATTGGTGATTAAGGAACTCTAAAAGGTATGATGTATTTCTGTAATACAAGCAACAAAAAGGGGATTGGTGAACTCTAAAAATCTAAAAAATTGGATTCTCATTTGTCAACTGCAGTTGCTAAATTGGGGATTTTGGCCTTCGGAGTTACCTCATCAAGGTGTTTTTGGTAGAGGTGACGAGAGCCTCCTTGCAGTCGCCGCTAGCCACCAGGACGATGCATTTAGGCGATGAGCAGTGCGCCGCCTGATGACGGGAGGCGTCGAGGCGAGAAGCCGAGAACGGCGACGCAGAATAGACTCGGACCGATGGAGGGGACTAGACTAATCAAGGAAAGGAATCGCTGATTGTGCAAAGGGCCAAGCGTTTGGGGCTCTAACTGTGCTAGCGCTGCATGTCCACGAACTGGGCTATTGCCTCCTGGGCTTGCCGCTTGCCTTGGCCAGCTGGCCCTTGTGTCTTGTGTACTGCGCTGGGCTACTGGGCACTTATCGTCAGGCTGTGCTCTTCCAGGAACCGGGGTCAAACTATTTTTTGGCTGGGGTTGTGGCTGGCCAGAATTTGTATGGTACGTGAAGTGGCAGCTGAGTCGTCGGGGTCGATGGACCCGATCGCAACATGTAGCTTCACCCCTGTTGGAGAGTGAAAGGATCTCAAGTTTGACTAAATTTATATGATAAGATAATAATATTTATGACACCAATTAAGTATCATTAGATTCTTCATTAATTATATTTTCATAGTATACCTATTTGATGTTATAAATTTTTGTAATTATCTCTATAATTTTGGTCAAGCTTAAGATGCTTTGACTCTCCAAGATTCTTTTAATGCTTTAGAATTTGGAATGGAGGGAGCAGTAGTTTTAATTTATATAGACTTAGTGTATGAATGTGACAGTTCTCTGAAATTTACTCAATTTTTAGTTTCTTTTAATTCTGTTGAATTCTTGCAAATTTATTTTGTTTTATTTGAATTTGGAAACAGACAGGACGATATTTCCACAGCGCTGCTTCTTATCTGTCCAAAGCTAACCGAATGCCCAATCAATTTAATTCGAAGTACCTGAGGCCTGACGGCGGTGGCAGCTGCTTGAAAACCACGGCCTCATCAGAGAACGAACACCCTGCAACCCAACCAAGCATGTCACTTGCTTCCGTTGCCACCGCTCTCGCCGTTCTCGCGTGTTGCATCACGGCAGGACCTCCCGGTGCGGTGGCGGCGGGGGACACCGTCTCGGCGCGGCGGCCGCTGCGGGGCAACGACACGGTGGTCTCGGCGCAGGGCAAGTTCGAGCTCGGCCTCTTCAGCCCCGGCGGCTCCGGCCGCTTCTACCTCGGCATCTGGTACAAGAACGTGCCCGTGCAGACCGTCATCTGGGTCGCCAATCGTGTCAATCCCCTATCCGGTTCCGGCGTTGCCGTTGCCTCCACCGAGCTCCGGGTCTCCTCCTCCGACGGCAACCTCGAGCTCGTCGGGCTCAGCCCATCCTCTTCCTCGGCCACGCCCGGCGTCGTGTGGTCGTCGAACCTGTCGTCGTCTTCGTCGGTGTCATCGAACGTTGCGGTGATGCGCGACAACGGTAACCTGGTCCTCCTCGACGGCGGCAACTCCTCCAACGTGCTGTGGCAGAGCTTCGACCACCCGACGGACACGCTGGTGCCCGAGGCGTGGCTCGGCGAGGACAAGCGCACCGGCGAGTACCAGACGCTGACCTCCTGGCGCAACGCGGAGGACCCCGCCCCGGGGATGTTCACGGACACGGTGGACCGCAACGGCAGCAGCGAGTTCTTCTACCTCTGGAACGGCTCCCGCGCCTACTGGCGCAGCGGCGTCTGGACGGGGCGCGAGTTCGCCGACCTGCCGGAGGTCGTCAACAACGTGCTCTTCAACCAGACGTACGTCGACACGCCGGCGTACCGGCGCATCACCAGCGTGCTCTACGACAACACGACCATCACGCGCCTGGTGCTGGACCTCACCGGCCAGACCAAGCAGTTCATTTGGGTCCCCGCCAGCCAGAGCTGGCAGCTCTTCTGGGACGTGCCCACCGTCCCGTGCGACGTCTACGCGCTCTGCGGCGCCTTCGGCCTCTGCGACCAGAGGAGCCAGCCGCCGTGCCAGTGCCCGCCCGGGTTCGCTCCGGCGGCGGACCGGGACTGGGGCCTCAGCGACTGGAGCGCCGGGTGCCACCGGAGCCTGCCGCTGCAGTGCGGCCAGGGCAACCGCGGGTCAACGGACGGCTTCCTGGAGCTGCCGGCCATGAAGCTCCCTGACGATTCGCTCTCCGTCTCCGTGGCGGGCAAAGCAGAGTGCGAGTTGGCTTGTCTAAACAACTGCTCCTGCCAGGCCTACACGTTCTCTGGCGGCGGCGGCGGCGGCTGCGCCCTCTGGCACGACGGATTCCGCAACCTTCAGCAACTGTTTCCAGACGATGCCGGCGGCGGCGGGGGTTCGTCGTCGTCGTCGAGCCTGTACCTCCGGCTGTCGGAATCTGAATTGCAGCATCTGCGCGGCGCCAAGCAGGGGAAGCACAGCCGGAGGACCCTTGGCATCGTTTTGGCTTGCATTGCCGCACTGGGCGTGTCGGCAGTAGCAGCGTGGATCCTTGTGTCCAGGAGGAGACGACGGGCTGAAATGGCGAAGCAGCAGAAGAGCTCCTCCCTTGTAGTGTACACCTACGGCGACCTCCGCTCCGCCACGAGCAACTTCTCGGAGCGGCTGGGCGGCGGAAGCTTCGGCTCGGTGTACCGCGGCGTGCTGAACGGAGACGGACACACCCAAGTGGAAGTGGCCGTCAAGAAGATGGAGGGCCTCCGGCAGGGCGACAAGCAGTTCCGGACGGAGGTGAACACGCTGGGCCTCATCCACCACGTCAACCTCGTCCGGCTCCTCGGCTTCTGCTCGTCCGGCGACGAGAAGCTGCTCGTGTACGAGTACATGCCCAACGGCTCCCTGGACACGTACCTCTTCGGAACCGGTTCGTCATGCCCAAGCTGGCGCGACCGCTACGGCGTCATGGTCGGCATCGCCAGGGGACTGGCCTACCTGCACGACGGCTGCCGCGAGCGCATCATACACTGTGACATCAAGCCGGAGAACATACTTCTGGACAGGGCTTTCACGCCCAAGATCGCAGACTTTGGGATGGCGAAGCTGGTGGGGAGGGACTTCAGCCGGGCCCTGACCACGCTGCGGGGCACCGTCGGGTACCTCGCGCCGGAGTGGATCTCCGGGCTGCCCATCAGCGCCAAGGCCGACGTGTACAGCTTCGGAATGCTGCTCTTCGAGCTCATCTCCGGGCGGCGCAACGCCGAGGGGCACGGTGGCGACCGAGAGTCATCCACGTTCTTCCCGGTCTGGGCCGCCGTCAGAGTGGCGGAAGGGGACACGGCCGCCGTGGCGGACGCGCGGCTGCGCGGCGACGTGAGCGAGGACGAGCTGGAGCGCGCCTGCCGGGTGGCGTGCTGGTGCATCCAGGACGAGGAGGCGCACCGGCCGGCCATGGCGCAGGTCGTGCAGGCGCTGGAGGGCGTCGTCGACGTCGACATGCCGCCGGTGCCGCGGGCGCTGCAGCACCTCGCGACGCTGACATAATCGTCTGTGCACGCCCGGCAAACGTGTTCACTGGTGGAATGTGAATGTGTAACTGATCTGCGCTGTACAGCTGTGCTGATTTTTTTTTTAGAAAAAAGGGAACTAGCTAATACTGTATACAATTCTATCCTTCTCTAGTGTCGGCTATACTTGTAGTATTTCTGGCCGGCTTGCTGAAGCTTTGACACCGAAGCCGCTATATACTTTGTCGGCTATACTTGTAGCATTTCTGGCCGGCTTGCTGAAGTTTTGACACCGAAGCCGCCATACTTTGTCACTTTACCGCTGACTACCATTTTTCAACTCAAATTTTAAATACAACTTCAAAGACAAGTTTTCATAGATGTGGTATGACTAGCTTCACCAGATCATCTTACAGCTGTTTACAAATTTTGAAATCGTTGGATATCATTTGCTATTTTTCATAGAGGAGGTCCGTAGGCCTGGCCCAAATCTCAGCTTTGTGGAAATGTTCCTTTCTGGCCTTTCCACACATACCATCGGTGGACAAGTTCGTCTGGGGGAGGGAATACCTCTTAACAAAGTACTTGTTGCACTTGTGAAAAGGAGAACTCAACGATGCCCGACACTGGTAGGCTTCAAACTCCCCAAAAAACTTTGTTGAAAGACTCAAACACGTTCATGGTCATGATGATGTACCTAAAGCCACCCTCATCATATGCTAGTACCCACTTAGACTTGTGCTGCATCTGCTCCTCCAATCTACCTTCACCTCAGTGTTCAGTAGTTTGTCAACTTCTTTCTTTCTCTACTCAAAGTGATGCTCTGAACGTTCACAACATAGGGCCTTTACCTTGTCAACAACCTACTTCTTCCTCTAGACGATGCCAGAAATTAGCGGCGAAATGTCTCTTACACTATTTGTGCTCAAGAGGTGGGTAACCATCAATCTCTTCTCTGGCTGCATTACGCAATCCGATGTGCCGGTCTAAGATTATACATACCCCCGAGAGGTGCCAAGCACGTGTATCCATAGAAGCACATGTAGTGGAGACTGTTAGTATTTGTTAATGCAAACAAATAAATCTGCAAATGTACGGATACTGTTGTAGTTTTCACCCAGGAGTATTCTAAGGTATTGATTTCCACGGGGAAAGTAGAGTGTACTAGAAATAAAAGGTCCTACGCAGCCGTGGAGCTCCGGCCAAGCCCTACCGCACTGCGGCGGGGTGGTGGGCGACGGCGGGGATGCGTGGTCACCTAACAGAGGCACGGTTGGGGTGATGGGAGAAAGAAGATGAATAGGAGACAAAGGTAGAGTGTTGCATGAAGATCCAACGGCTCAGATCAATCGCCTGAAAAAGCCAAATTTCAAGTGCCTATAGGATGGCAAATCCCATTGTTTCATATGGATGTTGCAAAGTAGATCGGGGATGTTGCACATGTTGCAAGTGTTTCAGAGGTGTTGTTCAAAATGTTTCATCTATTCCAAACTATGTTGCAAGCATTCCGATCCGGATGTTGCATGTGTTTCATACATATGTTGCAACAATATGTTCCAAATATTTTAGCTATTTCAATTTTATGTTACAGTAAGTGTTTTCACGTTGCAAGTTGTAAATGTTTTTATCTGATGTTGCATAAGCTTCACACATATGTTGCAAGTTTATGTTCTAGATGTTTCATCCGTTTCATACTGATGTTGCATTCAAGTGATTCATATTGTTCGAAGAGTCAAGGAGTGCGGGGAGTGATGGTGGCATAGCATGGGCGCTGGGTAATGATGGGGCGTGGCGAGGTGGGGGCCGGTAGACGGGGCACGCGACGCATGCCGGTGTCCTATAGACGTGGCGTGCTAGGGCTGTCGGTCGGGGCGCGACAAGGGCGGGGTGAGTGTGTGGGACGGGGCGAACAGCCTCGAATCGAGGCGAACAGGGCGGGCTATGCGTGCAAGGCGAGTCATGTGGACGCGTGGACGCTACAACAGGATGGTTGCTCGTGCGGGGTGGGAATAAAATCAGCGCACAAGGATAGGCTGCGCGGGTGTCTGTACGCGTCGTCGCGCCAGACATCCGAGCACCAGTGGCTCCGTTTCAAAATCACTCCAGGAACACATGGTCCGTCGCAATGTACCATGATGGAAGCCGGGTGTCATGCAGCCACGATCATAGTCAGAACTCTTCTCAACCTTTTTCTTGGTCACGATCTAGATTCTAGAATCATTTTTTTCCCTTTGGTACCAGATCCATCAGTAGAATACTGCCTGCATAGTTCCAATCATGGAGTTTTTAAAAATAGAGGGTAACATTATTTTGATAAATAGTTTTGTAACTAAGTGCTATTATAGCAAAATTGCAAGAACAGGTGTCTGTCGGCATTTGGATGGCCAACTGAGCTCTTATCGCCTTTTAGATTTCCAATAGGCTCATGTTGGCATTCTATATACCGATAAGCTGCGCTGCGTAAGTCTACCATTGTCCACATAGAACTCGTTTGTGCCGATATATCTTTGGTCACTCAAAGTGCTGATTAGCCTTGCGCCTTATCGAACTCCAACAAAGCACTGTCCTAACAAACCACAATGTGCAGGATGATGATGTGCACCATTCAAGGGACGCTGTGGCCTGTGGGAGGCTTGGGTTATGAAGATGGTGCCTTGGGGCATGGAGTACGTCGGCGGCTTCCAGCCGCTACACGTACGGTTGATCCAGCCCCTCTGCTCCACCATGTACGGTTTCTCCACAAGCACGGACACCTGGTTTCAGTTGAGACCATCCTCTACAGTCATCAGTTGTCTGTCTTGTAACCTGGCCCGCCTCGCCAGCTGACCATTCCTGTTACCGCCTCAGCAGGAGTTGATTCGTTTTGCATGGATTCGTCGCCTACATTTCTGTTCCATTCGATTCGTCTTAGGGCCCGTTTTGATCCCTAGAATTGAATTCATTCTAATAATTACATTTTAGACATACATTAATTAAACTAATACAGTTGTATATGAAATATATTTGTATATTTTATTGTTAGGCACACAAGGGATATACTTATATGTTGCATTTCTACTGTAGGCAAGTGAGTTAAAGAGTGTGTTATAAGTTGGAGACTAGAATTATAGCATAGTTATCTATAGAATTCATTTTCATCTCTCACCCTATGAATTTGAGATAGGCTATATGAGCTTGGGGATGTCATGGAATATCAAATTCTAAGCCAAATAGTCTAATCCATTAAGTAGATTTCAATTCCTCTAAAATGAAGGAATCCAAATGGCCCCTTACATTTGTTTGGATACGGCCATCAATTCTTATGTTTGCTTGTTCCAATCGGATTCAATTCGGTGCATGCTGAGCTGACATGCTCTGTTGCTCTGTTTTGTGCTTAACAGAGTAGCTCCTTAATAGAGTTGAAATACTTATTTTTGTATGGTATCTGTTAGACAAATAATAAATATATGTCAGAAAGTATCATTTAACTGCTATCTCGCAAATGCGAAGGCTATTAGTAGTGCAATGATAGCTTGTACTTTGAGATTCCATTTATTTTTCTGACTAACCAAAAGATAGGGGCATTGTGCCATCTAGATTTTCATGCTTTTCTGGCTACAAATTAACTAAATTCAAGCCAAAACGCATGACAAAACAGATCAAAGGTGTCATATGGCACTCGTTTCTCCCTCTATAAATGTATGTATGCACCTCATTCTTTCATTTCAGAGCTATGAGTAAATGAGACACCGCACAAACAAGCTTAAGCACATTTCACATGAGATTTTGGAATAAATCAAATGCAAACTTCAAGTCTTATAGTGTCTGTTTCGATTCCCAACATAGAGTCGTTCAAATGACCAATATGCATTTCCACTCCCTCCACCATTCGCTTCACATATTCAGTCCTAACCGGGTTTCCCACTTAGCTTAGCCAAAACTTCATAGGTGATTGCAGATATCTCAGACTCACATAACTCATCTGCCGACTGCAAGGTGTGGTTCTGCATGGCGCCATATTATGCTAGGATAATTGATTTGGACCATAGTGTAGCTAGCATTGTTAGTGAAGTTCTGAACAATGTGCAGCTCAAGCTTGAGGCGGCAGTGCAATTACAATGGCATAGTAGAGCAAAAGTTAGTGTTGCACGAACAACAACTTAGTTCAAGGAGTTTGTGCCAATGAGACACACCAGCTAAATGCATGAGGACTCTGCTTCATAGCTTTTGGAGGTTGTTATACACTCCAATCGTGAGACAATGAGACAAGAACCTGGAAGCAATTTGCAACTATGGTGGAACAATAAATGATACGAGTGGACAATATATTGATGCAGAGTTTGAGTTCATCTCATTGTACAAACTATGCAGCAGCATGAGTTTTCTAAATGTATATGATCTGAATTAGACTGCCTCTTGAGAGCAATTTGTTTACAATTGGGCCACATTTCATTAGGTTAAACCTGCCCAGGCTCTCCCACATACCCTTGTAGGTTTAATTGGTTCTGTGGAGCCAATAAGGCTTTTGTCACCTTGAAGCATTCATAATGATTAACACTAAGATGCACATGTAATTCTTTGATATTTTCCATTATACAAGGCTTTCGTCACCTTGAAGCTTCATTGGATCCTAGTACCTACCAACCGGCTCCATTATAGTGGGGCTGGTTCGACATAGCATGGGTGGTGTATGTTTGCTCGAAAGACGGTTGCTGTTGCTGCTGCTCTCAGGTTGTTTGTGCTCATGTTTGCCTCCTGGTTACTGGTCCACCTGAAACACCTCTTTGTGTACTGTAGGCTTCATTTTCTCAAGTTCAAGATTTAGATTTTTTGTACAACCAAAGAGCCATGTAAGCCAAAGCGATCTCGGTTGTATAACCACAATAAATCATAAATGAAGATAATTAGGATGCAGCTTGAATCATTTGCTCTTGCACGAAATGATCATCATCTAAAAACTAACGAGTGCCTTGAATGTCGTAAGTAACTAAAACATTGTTTAGCAAACCAATGTCATGAGGGATGTGCAATCTACATTCCCTACTGTAGTGAAAACTTCGTTCCAATGCTAAATAATTGACATACTAGTTGACACATGAATTTTGCTAACCATGGCAAACAAATATTTCAAATGATCCATTCTGTCTACTACATGTTTTCCTATTTCTTTTCTTTTACCTTTATATTTTGTTTCTTTATTAATCCTATTTTCTAATTAGTCTTTCTACTTATTTCATTTATTTGGCATCTATCATTTTCTCATGATACTCACTTGAACTATTTATTCTATAATATAATACAATTACTGTGATTATGCTTATGAAATGTATTCTAAAAGGGGTTCCTGATCTTCCGTAAGGTGAAGGAGGTAACTATTGATTTGGTGAAGATGCGACACACTGATCCGGTTTCAAATTAAAAGATCCAAACCCTACAATCTTAGCACCACATCTCTTCTGTTTATCAACCGTATCTTAGTCCGGTTAACCTTGCCAAAAGGCTAATTCCTAGTTGTAAATCGAAGAACACAAACAAGAACTCAAAAGAACGCAACTCAATGAAGTGACAAATTATGGATGTATGATTAAGCTCTCGAATGTGGTGTTTCATAAACGGATGACGATGACTGTTCAAAGTTAGATTAATCTAAAGAAAAAACCCAAACCCTAACATGAGTAATCATGACTCAATATAACATCTTTGGGGCGAGCATGCCCCCAGGACGCGCCCCCTAATAGGCTATAAGACGATAAACGGCCCAAGGGACCAAAAATTTGTTTCGATGATTCCCATTGACTCAAGTGGAATTTTGATATGAAACCAATGTCATTGGTTATGCTATCTTTTTATCTTGCTATCCATAAGTAGAATGTCAAAAATAGAGTCCCTATACATCCTGAGTGTCCGTTTTAGTGTGGCCTTCACCTGGAGGCTGAGATGGAGTTTAGCTCAGCTTGTGTTGGACCTCCCTCTTGACTTAGGATGCCCTTGCTGGTCTTCTTCATCTCCATGCCTTTCTCTATACACTTCATGACCTTCTTCAATTTTTTAAGAATGATAGCATCATTAGGCAGCAATCTATTTTCAAAATCATGAAAATGATCACTTAAGAATGAGCTCACCTCTAAATTTAATTGCCGCATTCGAGCTATAGTCATTGGTCCTTGCATATATGGTTGGAGGAGCAAGGAGTGCATCTGAAGAAGTAATAACCTCATCATCCATTCATCCTCCCACTTTTGAAGTGGAGTTGTTTTCGATTCAAGCTCATCTTCTTCTCCCGTGCATGGCTTCAAATGTGCAATGTTAAGGTGAGACTAAACCCGAACTTGGGAGATAACTCGCGTTTATATACATTGTCATTTACTTTCTCAATTATCTTATAACGACTAGCAACTCTAGTCATCAATTTTGAATTACACAACTCTTGAAATCTATCTTTTCTCAAGTGCTGCTTCCTCCAAAGCTTGATTAAACACATTGAGCCATGGTCCATCGCTTGCATAAACGACTAAAAACTGACCCATGTAACTCGAATGTGGTTTTTCTTCAAAATGGCGCATGTTTTTCTCCATGTTTGATTAAACACATTTGTCTACAGAATTGTTTATTCAAGGATAAATGCCATGGTCGACAGAATGAGGAAAGGTCATGGTGAAACGCAAATCCAAACGCTCCATACATATCGTTGTTCGTACGCTTGGCTCGTGGACAGCAGCCGAACTACTCTACGCCCGAATGGCTGTACAGTGTTGTTTGTTTGACATTACCAGCCTGTTGCTGAACACAAGATAGCGTTGATAGCAAGAGCGCGCAAGCCGGTTCAGGACAGCCTGGCTTTTGGGCTCACCTCGTTGGTGGGTCTGGTTGTCTGCCAGCTCGGGCCTCCACCGCTGCAGCCAGTCTGCATATGCATAATCGTGCATATGTTGACAAGATAGGAGAAGGTTGCAATCTGCCTCACTTTTGTATACCTCATCAGTACACTATTGGGCCGTTTGTGTTTCCACCGTTGTATTCGGCATTGTGTCCACACGGCCATGTATGGGCTGACTTAGAGTTACTTTAAAACAGGTTGGGGTGGTACGCCAATATATAATAACTGGAATTGCGAATGCAACTAAAAAGGCGGAATGCATGTACGTACTTTCTTCTATATCACGCCGAAATTGTTCATGTCCGCCGAGTAATGCATGATCAATGAGAAAGGCTAATGAAAGCGTACGAGCCTATCCTTTTCAAGGCTACCACTATATAAATATATGCTTATGTGTTCTAGCCGGTGTGTATGAATAATATCGTTCAGCTTCACTCTAGCTAGTTCACCAATGAGATTTTGGAGGATGCCAAATGCACACTATGCCAAAAGACACCAGCATTGCTAAGGCATTACTGCCTGTTCTGGTAGTGATTGCTCCCATACTGAAAGTGCATGCCTGCAATAGTCCCTAAGGCCCTCCACAATGTATGCCTAAGTGATGCCCAAAAGAAGAGGGAGAAAACCTGGAGCCGCTCCTCCCCACTGCAGCAGGCGATGCTAACTCCAAGCGGTGAGGAAACCCGAAGCGCAGCAAGTAGTTGCGCCGGTCCTTTCCCTGCTCATCCAGACCTTGGCGCGCTGCTACTCGTCGTTGTCGACTTCATACAGTGATGCCCCATAAAGTGAAAGGACGTTGGCCTTTGCTCATACAGTGGTCCTTTCCCTGCGCATCCCTGTTCTTTTATTGATTTTCCTTACTCACTGGGCCCCATACAGTTATGCCCATATGCCTACACGCGCAGAGTGATGCCGAAATCCAAGACGTGGGGCCCGGTTTTTTGGAGCACTACTCCACCATTGTGGAGGACCTAATATTACCATCCAACATTAGCCTGGGCACATCAACGTGCCAAGGGCCATGGACCATGGGCTCATGTACGAGCTCAACGTTCCCGGAGTACGCCACCCACGTCTGCTCCATTCTCGGCGAGGCCGCTCGTGGAGATGCTCCGAGCTGCCCACCACGCACCCGTCCAACCTCAACTATCCAGTATCACGGTCTTGCTGCAACCGGCGGGGTTCACCGGCTGTGGTGAGGACGCGAACGAACGTCGCGCCTCCGGGGACGCTGGAGACATACACGCCCAAGGTGGTCATGCCCCCGGAGGTGCGCGTGACAGTCGACCCAAGCACGCTCACCTTCACCTATCAAGGGCAGGGCACCGTCGAATGGTCCTCAAGCGAGCACACGGTCACAAGCCCCATGCTCGCCGTCGACGGCCTGGCCACATCTCCGCCGTCCACACCGTGGAAGCTGGATTGAGCAAGGGGCAGGCGTCGATTGTCCACTTCTGTGTTTCTACTATTTTCTTTGCTTTCCTGATCGAACCACCGGGCTCCGACCAGCAGGCATTGCTGGTGGTGTGGCCGCACCGGAGTTTAAAACTCCAAACAGATCCCCGGTTCTAAATCGTGGCACGCTAGCTGGGAGAGTGGGTTTAATTTGCTAGATATGTTAACTATGGAGGCTATTAATGTTGGATGGTAACATTCGGTACAGGAATAATGCTTTAGCAATAATGAATTGCAACAGGTGATCTCACATTGGCATGACATCGAGCTCGATGCCGACGCCGTGATTAATGGCGTCGAGCTGTCTGCCAGATCATCTGCCACGTCAAATAAGCCCCGAAGCTCGACGCCGTGAGTCATGGCGTCGAGACGTGTAACCTTGACGTCATGAATCATGGCGTCGACCCCTAGGGTCCAAAGTTGAGTTTATGTCGCCCAGAGGTCTAAACGTGATTTTTTTAAAAAAGGCTAAATTGTAAAAAAAATTAGGACCCACTACCTCCACATGCAAGGCCTAGTCAGCTGAGGGAGGGGAGGCGAGGGGGGCCAAGAGAGGTGAGGCAAGTGTTGCGGAGGGAGCAGGTGAAAAAAGTTTGAATGCACAAAAGAGAGGGTGCACAATGCATGCAGATCGCAGGCCCCACTTCCTAGCACCAAAATAAGCTAGGGTTAATTTTATTTCCACCCTCAAAGAATCATCTTGTGCGGATTAGATCCAGCAGTTGCTGCATCGATTCGCCAAATTGTCTTCTGCTGCTGCTTCTGCTTCATGCTTAACAGAGCAGCTGCCGACTGCCGATTAAAACGAACTTGTATATATTGGCCCCTCGTCAAAAGATTATGAATGGTCTATGGCTAGCTCCCAAACTAAAATAATGCCTAATTCAGTTACTTCTTTCCCATTAAAACATAATCCGTGTTAAAAAATATTTAATGTTTTAGATTTTAAAAAAATATCCCATAAAAACTGTTGTTCTTTGATACCAGGTGGGCAGATATCAACCTAAGGTTAGGACCTACATACCTCCATATATTGGTTTTAGTAAGAGGCCTATTTCTTAATTAGCATTGGTTATCTTCAATAATTATTAGGAGTACATGAGTAATTTCCATTTAATACTTAATTTTTCTATAAATTTCTAAAACATAAATATTTTGGGTTGGAGGGAGTACATACTATATAGATAATTATTTTTAGTGATATAAATAGAGAAATGTAAACATCATGTAAATAATTATTGTTGTAAGTTTCCTCTTGGTATTCCCTTTTCCAGTGGGACCAAAATACATTCAGATTTTCAGTTCCAAATGTGCCTACCCATAACATACACATACACCCTATCCCGTCCTAGGCACAAACCACATTTTTTTTTGTCGTAAACTGTAATCTGAATGGCTAAGCCGCAAGCAAAACAGGGGAGCTATATTTCGGGTCCATTTGTAGAGCTCCAACTTCAGTTAAAAAACAGATGTAGTTACAGCTTCTATATAGAAACAAGTTTTTCTATGTCTAGCTTCACTAGTTAGAATTTTTTTTTTGGTAAAATAGCTTCACCTGGATGTTGAAAAGCATGAAATGTCTACAATACTCTTCCCTTTTTTTTCTTTCTATTTTTCTATTTTTCCTTTATTTTTTACTGTCTTATTTCTTTTTCTTTCCTATCCTCTATCCTCCTTACCCAGGCTCCCACTGCACACCAACTTGCCTCATGCGGGTCTTATTTGTGGCTTCGTTTTCTCCGCCGTGTCCAAGCTCTCTTCTTCACGTGACTACTAAAAAAAAATATACTTACGAAGGCAGGCAACATGTCCTGCCTCCATCAAAAGGCCTGCGTTAATGCAGCATAATGGAGACGGTGCCTCCATTAATAATATTTACGGAGGCGGACACCTTAACACACCCGCCTCCGTTAATGGTCTTCAGAAAACCTAAATACCAAAAAATAATTTTATGACGTTTGTCTCTATTAATAATGGAGGCGGACACCTTAATGCGCCAGCCTCCGTTAATGGTCTCCAGAAAACCCAGTAACCAAAAAAAATTGTGCTATCATTTTGTATTAACATTTTGTAATTTTATATTGGATATTTTGGCTACTAAATGAATTTAAATAAAAAAATTTTACTATAAAGTTTTAAATCTTGTCAAGTACTGCAACTTTGGTATATGTATCTCCATTCGTGATTATTCAGAAAATTCAAAAAATAAATATTAAAATATGTGCATTTAAAAAAATATTTGAGACTCTAAACGCTTCGAATAAAAATCTTGTCAATAGCAAACATGTAGCTCAAGTCGGCCACTACAACTTTGATATTAACTATGCAAACATATTAAATCGTTAAGGAATTCTAAATTTTGAATTTCAAAATTAAAAAAATTAGAACATATATTTGGGACACTAAACAACTTCAAATAGAAAATATTTCAACTATAAAGTTGTAGATTGTATCTATAACTATAACTTCCATATAGATCATGCCAACATCCGAGATTATTTGATAATTTTAAATTTAAAATTCCAACTATAGCATTACAACAAAATTTTGGGGTACTAAACAGTTTCAATTCAAAAACTTTTCAACTACAAAGTTATAGATCCCGTCAAGGGTACAATTTTAATATAAAGTTTGTCTTAATTCGAGTTCATATGAAAAAAGATATGAATTATTTTTTATGCGACCATTTATAGAGTTATATCGATTTAGGAAGATGGCCGCTTAGAACGGCGGCCTCCATAAATCATAGATTAACGGAGGTAGACTTCTTAAGTTTACTGCCTCCGACAGATGTCCTTATACGATCGCCTCTATTAATCGATGAATTTCGAAGGCGAGCATTTCCTTAGAACCGCATTGACCATTGATGGAGATAGCACCCCTATTGTGCCCTTCTCCGCTAATGGTTGGGTAGTGTCTCGCAATATCATTTGTGTAGTAGTGGACCGCACCCGCACAAGAGGCCTCTCTGCCATGCCCACAACCTCTGCTTCGCACCACCACGGCCACACCAATGCCCGCCGCATTCAAGCCCTCTTCTTCGCCGCATTCAGAGTTTATCTACCCAAGAATAAGCCGGTAGACCAGGCCGCAGGGTTAGTCACGTCCACCCGCACGCATCTGACAAGGGAGCGGGATGAAGCTGGTTTTTCAGCTCCGGTTGCACCCTCCACCTCCAGACTCCAGTCGATGAGATTTGGGGGGCCTTCTCGCGCGAAGCAGTTTTGATGGGAGGCTGTTTGGTTGGCATAGCGATAAACGGTTTCAGAAGTGGTCTGAGGAGCGGTACCAAACACGGTTTCGGTTTCATGGAGCGAGTCCAACTCCAGAATTGAGGATGTATATGGTTAATTTGGTAGAGGGGAGCGGATTTGGGAGAACTAAAGCAATCCAAAAATATTCTTTGTAGGTCGTTTCTTTTATTTAATCAAAATGACAATGGGACTGTGCCCACTAACTTCTCACGCTTTTCTCGATGTCCACTCACAATAATAATGTACAGATTGACGAATTCGACTATAAATGCATGGCAAGACAGATTAGTGAATCATATGGCCTGCATTTCTCTATATAAGTCTCTCTATATATGTATGTATGCACCTCCCTTGTCCAGGACCCTTCCTATGGCAAAACCACATCATCCGTGCTGTAGCTCCCCTCCATCATATTTGTGAGATTTTGGAGTAAAACAAATGCAAACCTATACTCTTACACAAATTATTTTGATTCTACACAATCAAAAATCAAACACATAATCAGTCTATTATATTCAAGTGTGGCTGATTTGATTTTGACTTAGCACCTCCCATTCACATATTCAACAGTTATGTGGATGGTTTCATTCTTGGGAACTCTTATGATGCGAAGACATTAGCTAATTCAATAATTCTAATTGGGTAGGTTGAGTTAAAATGAGGCTTGGTTGCCCGTTGGCCAAATTTAGTGATATCACACCTGATCAATAAGCAGGCTGCACAATAGCATGTTGCTTATTCCAAGTGCTCACTGTTATCAATTTTTTCAGTTCAGTGAATTATTAGTGTTAGTTTTTCTGTTAAGCTTTAGATAAGTGCAACCTTCAGATAAGTGCTTAAGAGTAGTGTACGTTGTAGTAGTGCATGTTGTGCATGACCAGTTGTGGGATGGCACGAACAAGTGGTGGGGTTGATGCCCGCATGTTTAGGACTTGTAAGCAGTTGTCATTAATTTCTAGACAGGGCCGTCCCTGCAGGCATGCAGCCAGGGCGACGGCGCAGGGCCTCCAGTTCTGATAGGCCTCCAATTTTCTAGTACCATAACCCATATAGCTAAGCAGATTTTGTTTAGTTGGCCCAAAACAGGTCACCCACTAGCCGCTTAATAAAAAAATGGTTTTCCGGAGGCCGCACGGCGTCGTTTTCTCTCCCAACTCCTGCAATCCCAAACTGTCTGTCTCCTATGGGCCATGTATCGCGAGTGACAGCAACGGCGAGGCACCGAGGCAAAGCCCTAAAGGCTGAAGGTAATACTAATCATTCATATTTCTTTTTTTTCAATTCATAGCGAGTAGCGGATCAATCTCTAAATTTTGTCCTTTTCATCTAGACTCGCCTAGTGGACCAGTGTTTGAAGATTGAAGCCATATATTCTGCAAATCGGTCTAAAAATTTTGAATCCAGTTGGCAAAAGCGTAAGAAAAAAACAAAGAATAGAGACTTTTTTCTAGATCAACTAGTGGGCCTCATTTTTTAGTTTTGTATACAGGGTCTCATGTCTCCTCGGGACGTCTAGAAATTCTAGACAATATGTTTCAAAATGTTTCAGCTGTTTCAATGTTATGTTGCAATAGTATGTTCTAAATGTTTCAGCCGTTTCAATGTTATGTTGCAGTAAGTGTTTTCATATTGCAAGCTGTAAGTGTTTTTACGTAATGTTGCATAGGTTTCACACATACGTTGCAAGTATATGTTCTAGATGTTTCATCCGTTTCTTACGGATGTTGCATTCAAATATTTTATGTCGCACGTGTTTCATGTTGTTCAAAGAGTCAAGAGGTGCAGGGAGTGATGGTGGTACGGCCCGAGCGCTGGGTAATGATAGGGCGTGGCGAGCTGGTGGCCGGCGGATGGGGCACGCAGTGCGCCGGTGTCCTATAGACGTGGCGTGCTAGGGCGCCGGTCGGGGCACGACAAGGGTAGGGTACGTGTGCAGGACGGGGTGAACAGCCTCGAATCGAGGTGGATGGGGCGGGCTGTGCGTGTAAGGCGAGTCGTGTGGACGCATGGACGCTGTGACAGGATGGTTGCGCGTGTAGGGCGGGAATAAAATCAACGCACAAGGGTAGGCTGCATGGGTGTCCATACGCGTCCTCGCGCCAACCTTCCGGTCGCTAGTGGCTCCGTTTCAAAATCACTCCAGGAACACATGGTCCGTCGCAATGTACCATGATGGAAGCCGGGGGTCATGCAGCCACGATCACAATCAGAACTCTTCTCAACCTTTTTCTTGGTCACGATCTAGACTCCATAATCAACTTTCTTTTTTTCTTTGGTACCAGATCGATCAGTAGAATACTGCCTGCATAGTTCCCATCATGGACTTTTTAAAAATAACATTATTTTGATAAATAATTTTGTAACTAAGTGCCATTATAGGAAAATTGCAAGAATAGGTATCCGTCGGCATTTGGATGGCCAACTGAGCTCTTATCGCCTCCAATAGGCTCATGTCGGCATTCTATATACTGATAAGCTGCGCTGCGTAAGTCAACCATTGTCCACATAAAACTTGTTTGTGCCGATGTATCTTTGGTCATTCAAAGTGCCGATTAGCCTTGCGCCATATCGAACTCCAACAAAGCACTGTCCTAACAAACCACAATTTGCAGGACGATGATGTACAGCATTCAAGGGACGCTGTGGCCTGTAGGAGGTTTGGGTTATGAAGACGGTGCCTTGGGGCATGGAGTACGTCGGCGGCTTCCAGCCGCTACACGTACGGTTGATCCAGCCCCTCTGCTTCACCACGTACGGTTTCTCCACAAGCAAGGACACCTGGTTTCAGTCTTGAGACCATCCTCTACAGTCATCAGTTGTCTGTCTTGTAACCTGGCCTGCCCCGCCAGCTGACCATTCCTGTTACCGCCTCAGCAGGAGTTGATTCGTTTTGCATGGATTCGTCGCCTACATTTCTGTTCCATTCGATTCGTCTTAGAGCCCGTTTTGATCCCTAGAATTGAATTCATTCTAATAATTACATTTTAGACATACATTAATTAAGCTAATACAATTGTATATGAAATATATTTTGTATATTTTATTGTTAGGCACACAAGGGATATAGTTATATGTTGCATTTCTACTGTAGGAATGTGAGTTAAAGAGTGTGTCATAAGTTGGAGACTAGAATTATAGCATAGTTATCTATAGAATTCATTTCCATCTCCCACCCTATGAATTTGAGATAGGCTATATGAGCTTGGGGATGTCGTGGAATGTTAAATTCCAAGCCAAATAGCCTAATCCATTAAGTAGATTTCAATTCCTCTAAAATGAAGGAATCCAAACGGCCCCTTACATTTGTTTGGATACGACCATCAATTCTTATGTTTGCTTGTTCCAATCGGATTCAATTCGGTGCATGCTGAGCTGAAATGCTCTGTTGCTCTGTTTCGTGCTTAACACAGAGTAGCTGCTTAATAGAGTTGAAATACTTATTTTTGTACGGTATCTGTTAGACAAATAATAAATATATGTCAGAAAGTATCATTTAACTGCTATCTTCCAAATGCGAAGGCTATTAGTAGTGCAATGATAGCTTGTACTTTGAGATTCCATTTATTTTTTTGACTAACCAAAAGATAGGGGCATTGTGCCCTCTAGATTTTCATGCTTTTCTAGCTACAAATTAACTAAATTCAAGCCAAAACGCATGACAAAACAGATCAAAGGTGTCATATGGCACCCATTTCTCCCTCTATAAATGTATGTATGCACCTCATTCTTTCATTTCAGAGCTATGAGTAAATGAGACACCGCACAAACAAGCTTAAGCACATTTCACATGAGATTTTGGAATAAATCAAATGCAAACTTCAAGTCTTATAGTGTCTGTTTCGATTCCCAACATAGAGTCGTTCAAATGACCAATATGCATTTCCGCTCCCACCACCATTCGCTTCACATATTCAGTCCTAGCCAGGTTTCCCACTTAGCTTAGCCAAAACCTCATAGGTGATTGCAGATCTCTCAGACTCACATAACTCATCTGCCGACTGCAAGGTGTGGTTCTGCATGGCGCCATATTACGCTAGGATAATTGATTTGGACCATAGTGTAGCTAGCATTGTTAGTGAAGTTCTGAACAATGTGCAGCTCAAGCTCGAGGCGGCAGTGCAATTACAATGGCATAGTAGAGCAAAAGTTAGTGTTGCGCGAACAAAGGCTTAGTTCAAGGAGTTTGTGCCAATGAGACACGCCAGCTAAATGCATGAGGACTCTGCTTCATAGCTTTTGGAGGTTGCTATACACTCCAATCGTGAGACAATGAGACAAGAACCTGGAAGCAATTTGCAACAATGGTGGAACAATAAATGATACGAGTGGACAATATGTTGATGCAGAGTTTGAGTTCATCTCAGTGTACAAACTATGCAGCAGCATGAGTTTTCTAAATGTATATGATCTGAATTAGACTGCCTCTTGAGAGCAATTTGTTTCCAATTGGGCCACATTTCATTAGGTTAAACCTGCCCAGGCTCTCCCACATACCCTAGCAGGTTTAATTGGTTCTGTGGAGCCAAGAAGGCTTTTGTCACCTTGAAGCATTCATAATGATCAACACTAAGATGCACATGTAATTCTTTGATATTTTCCATTATACAAGGCTTTCGTCACCTTGAAGCTTCATTGGATCCTAGTTCCTACCAACCGGCTCCAGTATAGTGGGCTGGTTCGACATAGCATGGGTGGTGTATGTTTGCTCGAAAGACGGTTGCTGTTGCTGCTGCTCTCGGGTTGTTGTGCTCATGTTCGCCTCCTGGTTACTGGTCCACCTGAAACACCTCTGTGTGTACTGTAGTCTTCATTTTCTCAAGTTCAAGATTTAGCTCTTTGTGTTATACAACCAAAGAGCCATGTAAGCCAAAGCGATCTCGGTTGTATAACCACAATAAATCATAAATGAAGATAATTAGGATGCAGCTTGAATCATTTGCTCTTGCACGAAATGATCATCATCTAAAAACTAACGAGTGCCTTGAATGTCGTAAGTAACTAAAACATTGTTTAGCAAACCAATGTCATGAGGCATGTGCATTCTACATTCCCTACTGTAGTGAAAACTTCATTCCAATGCTAAATAATTGACATACTAGTTGACACATGAATTTTGTTAACCATGGCAAAAAAAGATATTTCAAATGATCCATTCTGTCTACTACATGTTTTCCTATTTCTTTTCTTTTACCTTTACATTTTGTTTCTTTATTAATCTTATTTATCTTCCGTGAGGTGAAGGAGGTAACTATTGATTTGGTGGAGATGCGACACACCGATCCAGTTTCAAATTAAAAGACCCGAACCCTACAATCTTAGCACCACATCTCTTCTGTTTATCAACCGTATCATAGTCGGGTTAACCTTGCCAAAAAGGCTAATTCCTAGTTGTAAATCGAAGAACACAAACAAGAACTCAAAAGAACGCAACTCAATGAAGCGACAAATTGTGGATGTATGATTAAGCTCTCGAATGTGGTGTTTCATAAACGGATGATGATGACTGTTCAAAGTTAGATTAATCTAAAGAAAAAACCCAAACCCTAACATGAGTCATCATGACTCAATATAACATCTTTGGGGCGAGCATGCCCGCAGGACGTGCCCCCTAATAGGCTATCAGATGATACACGGCCTAAGGGACCAAAAATTTGTTTCGATGATTCCCGTTGAATCCAGTGGAATTTTGATATGAAACCAACGTCATTGGTTATGCTATCTTTTTATCTTGCTGTCCATAAGTAGAATGTCAAAAATAGAGTCCCTATACATCCTGAGTGTCCGTTTTAGTGCGGCCTTCACCTGGAGGCTGAGATGGAGTTGAGCTCAGCTTGTGTTGGACCTCCCTCTTGACTTAGGATGCCCTTGCTGGTCTTCTTCATCTCCATGCCTTTCTCTATACACTTCAGGACCTTCTTCCATTTTCTCAAGTGCTGCCTCCTCCAAAGCTTGATTAAACACATTGAGCCATGGTCCGTCGCTTGCATAAACGACTAAAAAATGACTCATGTAACTAGAATGTGGTTTTTCTTCAAAATGACGCATGTTTTGCTCCATGTTTGATTAAAAACATTTGTCTACAGAATTGTTTATTCAAGGATAAATGCCATGGTCGACAGAATGAGGAAAGGTCATGGTGAAACGCAAATGACACATCGTTGTTCGTACGCTTGGCTCGTGGACAGCAGCTGAACTACTCAACGCCCGAATGGCTGTACAGTGTTGTTTGTTTGACATTACCAGCCTGTTGCTGAACAGAAGATAGCGTTGATAGCAAGAGCGCGCAAGCCGGTTCAGAACAGCCCGGCTTTTGGGCTCACCTCGTTGGTGAGTCTGATTGTCTGCCAGCTCGGGCATCCACTGCTGCAGCCAGTCTGCATATGCATAATCGTGCATATGTTGACAAGATAGGAGAAGGTTGCAATCTGCCTCACTTTTGTATACCTCATCAGTACGCTATTGGGCCGTTTGTGTTTCCACCGTTGTATTCGGCATTGTGTCCACACGGCCATGTATGTACGTACTTCCTTCTATATCACGCAGAAATTGTACATGTCCGCCGAGTAATACATGATCAATGAGAAAGGCTAATGAAAGCGTACGAGCCTATCCTTTTCAAGGCTTCCACTATATAAATATATGCTTATGTGTTCTAGCCGGTGTGTATGAATAATATCGTTCAGCTTCACTCTAGCTAGTTCACCAATGAGATTTTGGAGGATGCCAAATGCACACTATGCCAAAGCACACAAGCATTGCTAAAACATTACTGCCGGTTCTGATAGTGATTGCTCCCATACTGCAAGCGCATGCCTGCAATACTCCCGAATGTTACCATCCAACATTAGCCTGGGCACATCAACGTGCCAAGGGCTATGAACCCTGGGCTCATGTACAAGCTCAACGTTCGCCCACATCTGCTCCACTCTCGGCAAGGCCGCTAGTGGAGATGCTCCGAGCTACTCACCACGCACCCGTCCAACCTCAACTATCCGAGCATCACAGTCCCGCTGCAACCGGCGGGGTTCACCGGCCGTGGTGAGGACGTTGACATACATGGCCAAGGTGGTCATGCCCCCAGAAGTGCGCGTGACTGTCGACCCAATCACACTCACCTTCACCTATCAAGGGCAGGGCACCGTCGAATGGTCCTCAAGCGAGCACACGGTCACAGGCCCCATGCTCGCCATCGACGGCCTGCCCACATCTCCGCCGTCCACACCGTGGAAGCTGGACTGAGCAAGGGGCAGGGCGTCGATCGTCCACTTCTACGTTTCTACTATTTTCTTTGCTTTCTTGATCGAACCACTGGGCTCCGACCAGCAGGCATTGCTGGTCGTGTGGCCGCACAGGAGTTTAAAACTCCAAATAGATCCTCGGTTCTAAATCGTGGCACGCTAGCTGGGAGAGTGGGTTTAATTTGCTAGATATGTTAACTATGGAGACGATTAATGTTGGATGGTAACATTCGGTACGGGGATAATGCTTTAGGAATAATGAATTGCAACAGGGGATCTCACATTGGCATGACATCGAGCAGAAATGTCCTCAACCCAGTGCACGGGATCTCTACGGCCCCATTTCACCGACAACCGTACGTGAGGTCCTACTCATTGATGACAACCATACATTGCTAGGTCAATGGTCATGGGTAATGCAGTTTTTTTATTTGCCATTTTACATGTGTCGAGCTATGCATGTGGGGTAATTGACCCATGGGTCCACGAGCAGAGAGGGAGGGACTGCGTTTTTTTTTTTTTGAGTGGAGGGGAGTGCGTGAGTGGGAAGCCATTGCCTGCGCAGGAGTGCGCTGGGCCCTTGCGGGGTTGCGGCTGGGCCGTCTCCGATGCGAGCCTCATGAAAGGAGGAGAGGCCACGTGGGGCCAAGCTGCTAGGCTGGTTCCTGGTTTTGGCTTAGAGAGGAAAAAAGAAGGAAAAAGTCTATATTACTCCCTCAATTTTCACGAAAGTTTGCTTTTCCTCCCTAAACTTTAAAACCGGGCAAAACACCTCTCTCAACTTTTTAAAACCGTTCATCTTACCTCCCTGATCCGGTTATAAGCGGTTTTAAAGGTGGTTCTGTCTTTGTTTTTTTTATTTATTTCAGCTGAATCTTTGAAAATCATAGTGAATCACAGAAAAATCATAAAATAGAAAATCAAATTTTGTTGAATTCCACATGAGTAGATCTACACAGTGAACATATAATATGCTATGCTTTATTATAATTTTTTTTGTAGCTTTAGATCTATGCTTTTATGTAATTAAATGAAATAATTCATAGCTGCAGTTTCTATGGTCCAATTATGGTAAAATTTTTATGGTGCGCTAATTATTGTATGCTTAAACTGTAGTAAAAATTTCATACTCATTGGATCATGTATATCTTAGTTATAGATTTTATCTAGGTTTATGCTTGTTAAATATAAATAAATCTATAGCTAAGCTATACATAATTCAATGAGTATGAAACTTTTACTACAGTTCAATCATACAATAATTAGCCCACGATAAAAATTTCATCATATTGGACCATAGAAACTACAGCTATGAATTATTCCAATTAATTACAGAAAAGCATAATCTAAAGTTACAGCAAAAACTCTGTACTAAAGCATCACATATATGTTCACTGTGTAGATCTACTCATGTGGAGTCCAACAAAAAATGATTTTCTATTTTATGATTTTTCTGTGATTTACTATGATTCTTCAAAAATTCAGCCGAAATAAATAAAAAAGAAAAAGACAAAACTACTTATAACAGGCCAGGGAGGTAAGATGAACGGTTTTAAAAGTTGAGGGAGGTGTTTTGCCCGATTTTGGAGTTCAGGTAGGAAAAGCGGACTTTTACGAAAATTGAGGGAGATAATGTGGACTTTTTCCAAAAAAGAATGGACTGGTCTCAAGCTTAGGTTGGGCCAGATAGACAATGAGAAGGAGTTTAAACGATAATCCTTTTTCTGTATGTTAAAGCAAAAACAAATTTTTATATTTCAAACAAAAACAAGTCATCACAAAATAAATTTGCCGGAGCATGAATGCATCCTGACGCTTTTATTCCAATATGTTTATCACCACTAAAATACTATGCACACTTGAAACAAGTTAAATCTAGTGTTTGTCCGGCTTCTTGGCACAAAAATAAGCTAGGAATAGTGTTTTTTTTCTATTCACACTCTCAAGATTCATCTTTTGCAGATTCGATTCAACAGTCGCTGGTCCAATTCGCCACGTTGTCTTTTTTGCTGGCCTGCTTCGTGCTTAGAGTAGCTGCCTATTACATAGTAATAGTAAAAAAACCATGCATATAGTGGCCTTTCCTAAAAAAAAATCATTAGTGGCCTTTGGAAAGCTCCCAAATTTTACCAAGTTTTATGCCCAATTCATCGAGTTTTTCGCATTAAAAGATAATCCTGCAGAAAACTTAATATGTTAGAATTAAAAAACTTATTCCATAAAAATTGATCTTTTAGCTCTAGATACTAGGGTCGGCCCACATCAACCTAAGATTAGGATCTAGTATATCAATATATTTCTTGCTGCCTTTACCTTTCTCTTGTAAGCTAGAGTCCTCAGCCTTGTATCCAACATTTGGTTTCTTAAAAGTAGAGAGTACTCCCCTTTTTTAAAAAAAAATAAAAATCTGAAAACCAGAGAATAGTGAAGGGGTGTTCAGCCGTGAGGTTATTACCTTCCTGTATTGGAAACGACCTCATTCAAGCTGTGGGAGGTGTCATCATGTGACTGTTACGGCCACGGCTCAGCAAACTGACAAGTCTTGCAGTGCGAGGTGTCATCATGCGACTTCTCTACAGCCACTGCGCAGCACATGACAAATGTTACCATTTTGTTGCTAAAGCCATGTGTCTGATTCAGCTGCTCTGTCCACATAGTAAACGGCAATGCATTCGACCATATATATACACTGCCACATAGAATGTTTTGAGAGACGGACACTCCGAATGTCAGTAACAAATGCTCAGAATGGCTATTTATTGAGATGATTCACTTGCTCGCCACTGTAAAACGATTAACCCAAGACCTTTCAGCACATACAAAGTCTTTCTACTACTAGACTGACACTCATTTTTAGTATATATAGATTGCTATCTTTTTTACCAACATTTATAATTTTGTATTAAATATTTCAACTCATAAATGATTTTTTTAACAATAAAAAGTTTTAACTATAAGTTTTAGGCACATGTAACCATCTCTGTGAATCAGAGAAACTATCTCCTAATTTTTTTTGAGTAATACAATAGTCTAATACAAGTGAGGCACAAGACCGAAATGAGGCACATGTGACATGTCACAACTCTCAAGCTGAAGGTAACATAGGAGCATATACACCTACCAAACATACCAATGAATTCAAAGAATATCTTGTGATACAAAGAAAATGTTTAATTAATTTGTTGCAAAATTAGGTTTCTGCATGGCATTTGTTGCATGGTGACAAAAAATCTTACCCTGACTAGGACTCAAGAGAGGTTTGTTGTTTGGAATTCTAATTTTATTAGGACTTGAGGGTAGAATCTTAGTAGGAATATGACTCCTACTTGCATGTATGAGGCCTTGAAGGGGATTATATAAGGCAACATAAGGGGCTTTAAAGCTTGTAAGGAGCAATTGGGAGCACTCAAAAGGATTAGACTACACAGTTCTATTCCACTACATTCATATATAATGCTAGAATCAGAGGGTACAAGGGTCCGGTTGGATTGTGATAGAGCAACAATCACTTATACTCTTTTGCAATTATGTTTATAGAATTTATGGCCGGCTTCGCCAAAATTTTAAACTTTTGTTATGGTTGCTTCAATATCATCGTCTAGAATTTTCTTTTTTTTTAATAATGGAACAAAGTTCTGGCCGTCGTCTAGAATTTTCTACTCGATTATTCATCTACGTCATTCTTAATCATACTTGCAACATCTTTTCGAAAATTGAAGGTCCGGTGTTATCAGATTCTAATAATAGCATTCAAGTGCAAGTCTGTTGCTGGGATAGGCGAGAAAATACATACGCACTTCTTCAAAACAGACGTCAGTCACACATGGCCGACCTACACGTCGACATGAACAACGAACCTTGTGAATTGTGGCCGACACACGTAGTCCCTGACAAGTGGACCAATCAATAGTTGGGGCCTTGGGGGTGAGGAGGAATTCGAGCTGCATTTGAAAGAGACGTACTAGCCCTAGTCGATCGCATTCCCACAGCGAGCGCAGGCAGTGTCAGTCTTGTCAGCCTCTCGTCCGCATCGTTATCTCCCCCTCATCCTCCTTGCTTCTCTTGACGCATTCCTCGGTCGAGTCCACCTACTAGCTAGCTAGCGCCGTCGGCATGAGCCCCATCATCACGATGCTGCTTGTCCTCATCGGCGTCGTGGTCATCGGCTGCGTGATCATGATCTGTGTCTGTTACGTCAAGGCGAAGCGCGCGGCGGTGTCGGCAGCAGCTGCTGCAGCAGCGGCGGCGCCTGTGCTCGCGGCAGGAGCAGCAGCAGCAGAGCAGGGGCAGGCCCCTGCTGGAGCCGGAGCCGACGGTGGCGCGCCGCCGGCGCCATGATCGTCGAGCTGCGGCGTGCGATTTGCAGTTTAGATAATTTGTTGGTAAGTGTGCTAGTCTCGATCTGCTGCGATCTGGTATTCTGGTGTTGTGTGTGACGGGGTTCGATGCAAGCTAGCTCGGCTCCGCTACTCTATCTTTGTTCTTTTTCCTGTCAGATGCAGTGTTAATTGTTCGCTATATGTATGTAGCGTCTTATTAGCTTGTGGATCGAGTATGTGATATAAGCATCGATCTGCGCTGCGGTGTGTCGTGGATTAATTATTCGAGGATGCTAATTAATTGCAGATTCTGCTAGAACTAGTAGCATTTTGTCAGATCATGGGTGTTTAATTACATTGCTCGCTCGAGGTTGAGGATGCTACTGAGCTGATTGATCGATTTCATTCCTTTCCTACATGCTCAATGTTGTAAATGCTGTGATTTGGTTGCTGCAGCTGATCGATGACACGACACCACCAGGATACCTCCACATGGCATCGTCCCATCCATACACTCAGTTAATGCATGCAGCTAAAGCAGAGTGTCCCTAGTGACAAGATCACTGAGGGTGTGTTTAGATGAAAAAATTTAGGTGAAAAGTTACTGTAGTACTTTTCGTTGTTATTTGGTAAAATTTGTTCAACCATGGATTAATTAGACTCAAAAGATTTGTCTCGAACTTTACAGACAAACTATACAATTAGTTATTTTTTTTACCTACATTTAATGTTTCATGCATGCGTTTAAAGATTCGATGTGATGGGTGGAAGAGGAAATATTTTGGGATGGCATGGCAAGTGAACACGGCCTGACTAGTGTTCCTCCCATTTGTAGCCGCGCAGTAGGCTTTGATCACATGAATCGATGCATGCCTTGCCGTGTGGACTGTGCATGGCTCCTGTACAGTATCATGAATATATGCATCCGCATGCACTGCTCCACTTGCACCCAAATGTGTCCAGGTTTCCAACTCCATCGACCAGACTTCTGTGGTAGGTACAAATTGTTAAAGTCACGTACGTCTGGATGCACCGCATTACAGCAGATCTTTTTTTTTACCACGACTCTATGATTGAAAAGTTTTCGTCCTTGCACAAAAGATACAAAAGGGGGTGTTTAGTTCTCTCAAAAAATTTTCAACCCATCACATTGGATATTTGGACACATACATGAAATATTAAATGTAGACGAAAAAATAACTAATTACACAAATTCGCGAGATAAATTTTTTGAGCCTAATTAATCTATTATTTGACAATATTGCGCTACAGTAAACATATGCTAATGATGAATTAATTAGGCTTAATAAATTAGTCTCGCGGTTTCTAGAAGAGTTATATAATTATTTTTTTATTAATATCCAAACACCCCTTCCGACATCCCTTAAAACATCCGACGTGACACCCCAAAATTTTTTACCCCACCAACTAAACACCCCCAAAGAATAAAAAGCCTTGGTCCGTCCCCTCTAGATGCCCTGAAAGTTTGAGACTACAGACCAATCTAATCCATAGCATTGCTATAGTCTTCTCCAAGCTTTTGTCAAACGGACTGGCCCCTCATCCCGAGAAATTAGTCTCCAAATGCCAAAGCGCGTGCTCGTCAGCTCGACGAGGCGGTGGCTGGGTGGCCGTGGCTGCGGCCCCTAGGGTTCGGGTCTGCGACGCGAGGCCTCACTAAGCTCCACGCGGTGGGGTCCGACCACAACCAGCGTGGGATGGAGGCGGGGAAGCAGGGGAGGCCGCTCCTCATCGGCCTTGCCTACGGCGGGACCTCCGGCGAGAGGGGCGTCTCCCTCAACTCCGCCTGCCCGGTGCTCGTCGGGACCCTATCTTAGGGTCCTCTATGCATCATGTATCAGTATCTAATACGCACAGATCGAACAAGATTGATATAAAAAACCTTACTTTTATTGATAACAAGTAAAAAACATTACAAGGTTCATATTTACATAGCTTGGGCCATCGGGCTTACTACAGGCATCAACGTTCTAACACAGCGGTCCTACGTCGTCGTGGCTCCATTCCTACAGGCAACTTGGAGTGCGGACGTAAACCATATCCTTAAGCTCATTCCTGTACTTTAATCCTGGTAGTCCTATCGTAGCTCCCTTGCGTAGTCGTACATCTTCTTTCTCGCGTGTACTCCTATTATCCTATCCTTGCGTAGCTTCGATAACTCCATCCTTGTAGGTGCTCCTGTAGCTTCTCTCCTAAAAACATTGAATGGAGGGGATTGAGTACATAAAGTACTCAACAATCCCTAACTTTGGGGGAAAGGTAAGATGGGTAGCGGAGGCTGTATGTGGAGGGGATTATGGTAGTGAAGTGTATAGGTTGGGGTGGAGTTTTAGTTAGAAAGGGAGTTTGAGCCCTGAGAGAGTATTAACCCTTCTTGCCAGTTTTCAGAGTTTATAGGTTATAACTTACCAGATTAATTGATTACAACTTACCAAATTATTACAGTTTCTTTACATAGAAGTATATAATCATTTGAGACCTCATCCCAGCGATTGTCCATTCTAAGGACATTGGCTATTCAAATAGATTTAATACACTCTGCAGAGGTTGTATATATTTTCCTGCATGATAGACACAGTCCAACACTATCGTCATGGCTTAGACAAGCCTAACGAGTTTTCGTACCCTGATGGAATGACCTCAGGCTTTCCATACTGTCATGACCCAAATGTCGTGCAAATTTTTTCATAAGCATTATGAGCATAAATGTATCTAAAAATTCACATAATCAAAAACCTTGCATGTTACTTCTGAACTTGCTGTGCATCATGTGCTTTTTAAATTCAAACTGGAAATCAACTTGTGCAAGAATGAAATCAAAACTGCCCACTGTTGAACTAGCGGAGTGTCCGTCGTTCCTGGGAGAGTGTCTATCAAGCCAGTTGCACACACTGGCAGAAGCCAGTCATGTCAGTTAGGTTCGTGTCCTGGCGGAGGGTCCGGTAGTCCATCATGTAGCAGACCATAGGTGTCATTTGCTTGTTCCACCCGACCCCACACACACCCACACCTGTCCACCTCGTGGACACCCAAAACCAGAGCACCAGCCAGCTATCCCATTCATTTTCACCCGGCCTCTCTCTAGTTCTTGCTCTCTCTCTACACTCTCTCACACTCAAGCAAGAGAAGGAGGAGGAAGGGAAGGAGATTGGAGGCCACCAGCAGCTGCTCATCACCATGAAGATCATCTAGGAGCTGCTGTCCACAAGAGGTGGGGGTTGAAGAGGGAGGAGACTTCTCATCCTCACCATTTGGAGCTAGGAGGTGGAGGAAGCAAGAAGAGGAGGAGCTCGAGCTGCCAAGGTCATGCTTGCCCTGGTCGCATTCCCACAGCCAGTGTCAGTCTCGTCCGCATCGTCATCTCTCCCTCCTTGCCTCTCTTCACGCACTCGTCGGTCCGAGTCCACCTACTAGCTAGCTAGCGGCGTCGCCATGAGCCCCATCATTACGATGCTGCTCGTCCTCATCGGCGTCGTCGTCATCGGCTGCGCGATCATGATCGGTTTCTGGTTCGTCAAGGTGGTAGATGCAGCCGTAGATGCAGCAGCAGCTGCAGCGGCGGCACTTGTGCTGGCGGCAGCAGCAGCTGCTGCAGAGCAGGGGCAGGTTCCTGATGCTGGAGCCGGAGCCGACGGTGGCTTGCCGCCGGCGCCATGATCATCGAGCTGCGGCGTGCGAGAGATGCAGTTTAGATAATTTGTTGGTGAGGTATGGTCTCGACTCTCGATCTGCTGCGAGCTTTGAGATCTGGTGTGGGGGGTGTTGCGTGAGTTCATGGTCTGCAGCCTCATCTTCGTTCTTTTTCTTGGCAGATGCAGTGTTAATTGTTCGCTGTATGTAGCTAGGGTCTTATTAGCTTGTGGATCGAGTATGTGAGATAAAGATCGATCTGTGCTGCGGTGTGTCGTGGATTAATTATTCAAGGATGCTAATTCTAATTTCAGGTTCTGGTAGAGTAATGTGCTAAAGCTATAGCATTTTGCTAGATCTATCCTCGGCATTTAATTTACGCCATATCTCCGCAGTTTGGTTGGTGAAAGCTGATCGGTCGATTTCATTCCGATCCTTTGCTACATGCTCAAAGTTGTAAGTGATGAGATTTGGTAGTTGCTGCAGCTGATCTCTCGATGACACGACACATGGCGTCGTCCCATCCCCACACAACCCACACTCAGTTAATGCAGCTACACAGAGTAGACCCTCAAAAAAAATGATGAGTGTGACTAGCTAGTGTTCCGTGTTCCTCCCGTTTCTAGCAAGCGCAATAGGCTTTGATCACATGCATGGTCGCATGCATGCACTGCTCGTGTATTGGAGTATCATGAATATATGCTTCCGCATGCATGCACTGCTCCACTTGCACTTGCACCCAAATGTGTCTAGGTTTCCAAGTTCCAACTCCATCGACCAGGGCCTTGTTTAGATACCAAAATTCACCCTAAATTCTACTATAAAAAAGAAGATTCTCCATCATATCAAAATATTGGCATATGCATAGAGTACTAAATGTAGATGAAATCAAAAACCATATCAAAATACCGGCATATGCATGGAGTACTCAATGTAGATGAAATCAAAAACTAATTGCACAGTTTTGTTATACTTTGCGAGACGAACATTTTGAGCATAATTAATCAAGATTTGAATAATTATTACCATAAAAAACAAAAGTGCTACAATGCTCGGGGGTGGCACTGTGCAGAATCGGCCACCCCGAGTCGGCGATCTAAAGAAGGCCCAGTCTTTTTCTGTGGTTCTTAAAGTCATGTACAGATCTCTTTTTTTTTTATCACGACTCATCTGCAAACTACGCAGCTACTGCAATTATGTTGTGCCTCAGAAAAGCCCCCCATGATTGAAAGGCTTTCGTCGTCGCCTAGATGCCTTGAAAGATGGAGAGTTGGAGACTAGATAGTGTTTATAGGAGCATTTTGTTAGATCAATCATGGGTATTTCATTTGCACCATATCTCCGCGGTTGGCGTACGTCAGATTTGGTTGCTCAAAGTTGTGGATGCGCTATGTAAGCTCTAAGCTGATGGATCGATTTCATTCCTTTTCTACTCCTACATGCTCAAGTTAAAAAATGTGAGTGACATGTGGATGCTGCAGCTAGCTGATCGACGATGCACGCACCGACACGTGCCATCGTCCCATCTGTACACTCGATCAAAGCAGCTAAAGCATGCAGCTAGTGTCCTGGCCTTGGTCGTCGGGTGGGCTCGTGATCCATCGACCTAGAGTCCGTGGCCCTGTGCACTACTCCGTGGCTACTGGCTAGTGTTTCTCGCAAACGCAATAGGCTTTGACACCTATGGATAAAGATAAAGATAAAGATACCTGGACATTTTGGTGCAAGTTTAGAGGAGCATGCATGCATAGGGGTTTGCCGTTTCTATGGAGTGTCGCAGAATCCCCTTTTAGATTTGTCTCCGTCTCCGTGTCGACCGATCAGTGGTGGTGCTCTGAACCAAGTCCTGTGATGCGTGCATGCTGCCGCAGCGCTGCTTAACATTTCCCCACGAAGTTTACAATGGTGACATATAATTAAAAGTTTCGTTGACAAATGAAGTACCTACAAGTCCACAACTAACAAAACCGTGGATACTCTCTCTATTCTTCATTTCGAAATACAATGTCCAATTAGATATGCTATAATATCTACCTCGTGTGATAAATTTACTAATCAATTAATTCATTAACATATGTTTTTGTCCTTTTATTCCAAACTACTTTTTTCTGTGACTACACAGTACAACTCAGACACTCACAACGCACGCACACTCTTCGTTATGAACTCACACATGCAAACCCTACCTCTATGACCATCTTCGAATACTGATCACACACACAACACCCTACACTTATGAGCACCTTCGAATACTGGGCCAGCAAATCCTCGAAATAGAGCAAGTCCCCACAAACACATCACTGTTGACGGGAACGTTGCCTACCTTTGAAGTCACAACACCATTAAATATTGGAATATTCACTCCCACGGGGAGTTGAACCCGGGACCTGAGGTGCTACTTAGAATCTTGCAACCACTACTAGGCTACATGCCCTTTCACTCCAAACTACCTTTATGTGTTACTCTCTCCATCCCAACTTATAAGTCGCTTTAATTTTTTTGGTACATCAATTTTTCTATGTATCTAGATATAACGTATATCAAAATACATAGCAAAATTTATGTACCACAAAAGTCAAAGCGACTTATAATTTAGAACGAATAGAGTATAAAGAAATGGATTCTAAGTCCTCCACTCCATTCTTAGTTATTACATTGGTATATTTATGTTTAAGCTTGTACCGTGAAGTCACGAACTCCTATCACTACTGTGTGGTGGCTTCAACCGCCGGTGATAAACTTTTTTGCACAAGAAAATTCAAAACTTTTCATTTTAGACCGAAGCAAGATAAATTTTATATCAAAATCGTTGAGTTTAAAGGGATCTAAAACTTTATAGTTGACAACTTTTTAAATTTGAGATGGTTGACAAGTCCAAATACTTAGTATAAGTTCTCGGATCAGATTTGAGATGATTAATAATGTCGAGTGGCGGAGACAAAATCAACTTCAAAGTTGTAGCACTCAATGAGATCTACAATTGCAGTTAACAACTTTTTTATTTGAGATCATTTGGAGTGTCAAATATATAACATAAGATTCGAAATTGTGTAGTTAAAAATAATAGCATTAGCTATATAGTTACATGTGTTGTGTAGCTAGCAAGTTCCAGGACACCTGAATATTGAGGTCTCAAATTTGAATTAAAACTACATATTTTGGAGAAGGGACCTTGGTGGCTTGCCTGGTGCAGTGGTGTGCGTGGACGACGTACAAAGTGAGAGGAACGAGATATAGAGTGGGCATATGGAGGAGAAAGTTGGCTATTTCGTACGGTCGGCTGGGTTCAAATGTCAGGTCTGGGGATTTTATCCGGAACCGAAAAACGAGCCAAAGTGCTGGTTTTTTTTATTTTTTAATTTAAAATAGCTTTGGATTCGGATTAATTTCCTTGAAGTACGGTCGTTGGTTTCAGCTTTAGCTTCTGGGCGACGAAGAACTCTGAAGAAGCAAAAACTAAGCATCATGCTCCTATTCGACATTCAGCCCAGCCCATCCCCCAATCTGTATAGAGCATCATATCCAATCTAAGCCCAACTACCAAGGAAGGCCCACCATGGTAGCAGCCCCACCAGGCATACCCACGCTCCTTTTCTCCCACAGCCGCCTCTATCCGCATCCATTGTTCCACTCGACACGGCCTTTGCTCCCCGGCCGGCAGATTTCACAACGGTCGTGGCAGACCAGCTAAACCGGCAGCGGCACTAGGTGGACCGCGTACGATGGTGCTGCGGCTGCGTACACTACTGCAGAAATAATTCGTAGCAACGCCTCTCTCTGTCTCTTTTTTTTAATAGAAGCAGCTTTATATTTAGCCGTCCCTTATAAATGGTGGCTAAATAAGCCGCTTCTCCAAATGTATTTATAGGAACAGCTGGTGTTATGAGCGCACCTACAAATAGCATGATTTGTAGGGGCAACTCAATATTTAGCCGCCTTTATAAATCGGATTTGAGCCGCTCCTACAAATGGATATCGAATATTTAAAATTAAGCATTAAAATTCGAATGTTCTCAAACGATCTCGGATGGAGAAATAACCAAAATAAAAGTTGTAGGTCTTCAAAAGTTATGAAACTTTGCTACTTACAACTTTTTCATTTGAAATCATTTACTGCATCAAAATACCGTTTGAAATTAAATTTTGAAATTATTGAAGAACTCTGATTTCTCTTTGTAATCTTCGTCTAAAACTTGTAACTAGTTTTTCTCCCGCATATTAACTTCAAACTTGATGATTTTTTTTGTAAAAATTTCTAAAATCATGCTCTATCAATTTATTGTGTTCTTACAGCTATCATTATGTCTATATTTTCATGTGACTGTGTTTTATCTATTTAAATTTTGAATTTGAAAAAATGACAACTTCAATTGTGATTTTGAAACATTAAATGACTTTAGCTCAAAAAGTCTTGAACACAAAAGTTGTAGAACTCATCAAGATCTACAACTTTTATTTTAGTCATTTATTCAACCGAGATTATAGTAGTAACGTTGTTCAAAAAATTTACATAAGAGAGATATGTAAGATTTGTTAACAATGTTACTATCATAATTTCAGATAAACAAATGACTAAAATAAAAGCTGTAGATCTCGATAAATTAAAGAACTTTGTAGTTGACAACTTTTTCATTTGAAATCATCTTGTCAATGTTAACTACATTTGAATTTATCTAATTTAAAATTCAAATTTTGTAAACGACCTCGGATGGACAAACTACCAAAATAAAAGTTGTAGATCTCGAGAAGTTATGAAACATTGTAGTTGACAACGTTTTGATTTGAAATCATCTTGTCAAGAAAAACTATGTTTGAATTTCTAAAAATTTAAAATTTGAATTTTTTTAAACGACCATGGATGGACAAACAGCAAAAACAAAAGTTGTAGATCTCGAAAAGTTATGAAACTTTATAGTTGATAACTTTTTCACTTGAAATCATCTTGTCATAGAAAACTATGTTTGAATTTCTTAAATTTGAAATTCAAATTTTGTAAATGACCTTGGATGGAAAAACTACTAAAATAAAAGTTGTAGATCTCAAAAAGTCTTCGTTGTTGACAACTTTTTGATTTGAAATCGTTTAGGGCCTCAAACAATCAGTTTATGCTCAGTTTAGTATAATATGTGGGGAACCAAAATCCATTATAAGCACATATGAATACGAGGTGCAGTGGTAGAGGAGGGTACGCGCGAGGGGGAGGTTGCAAGTTTGAACCTCAGCCAACGCAAAGTCCCAAACAATCACGCAAAAAAATGCAGCAGCTACGGTGCGGGTGTGTGGATGGTCAGTGGGGGCCTCTCGGGATTAAAAAAAATTTGCTATTTTTTGGCAATTTTTTCGTGAGTTCTGGAAATTAATTTAAAGGGGCGGCGGTGGCTCAATATCCAGCCACCCTTACAAATCGTCAGCCGCCTCTACAAATCGATTTGTAGGGGCGGCTGGCCAACCGCCCCTACAAACCGGGCATTTTGTAGCCGTGGTTGCATAGGGGCGGCTGGCAAAACCATGACCACAAATGCTTATGAGCCGCCCCTAAAAATAACTTGTGACGTAGTGGTATCTGGATTTGGCGCCGCAGATGTTTGGGCGAGCAGGAGCACGCGAGCGGCAGGTTGTGGCTGCGATCAAGACGTGTTGGGGGGAGCCCCATGGGCCTAAGGCCCCCTCTTCGGGCCTTTCGTTTCGACCACGCCTTTAGCCATCGGTAGCCACGGCCCGTCATCCTATTGGCAGTCGGAAGCTTTCGGCATAGTGTCACCGAAAGGTTTGGAACGATAGCGAGCTTTCGCCCGCCTGTACCAAGACGGGTAGTGGCGGAAGCCGGGGGAGGAGCTACGGTCTCCCACAAGCTTTCACTCGAGCTTTCGCCCGTGTGTACCAGAATGGATAGTGGCGGTAGCCGGAGCAAAAGAGCCCGTCATCCCATTGGCAGTCGGAAGCTTTCGGCATAGTGTCGCAGAAAAGGTTTGGAACGATAGCGAGCTTTCGCTCGCCTGTACCAGGACGGGTGGTGGCGGAAGTCGGGGCAGGAGCTATGCCCCTGTCGACCTGAACACGCGTAAACCATCTGCAGCCGTCGCTATGGTCTTTCGAACTGTTGCAGGTACACCTGTCACCCATGTGAGCTCGCAGCTGCACGACAGTTTCTAGAGTCTATTTCACTCCATGCCATTATAAAAGTTTGAAATTCCATATGAGCTATTAACCAAGTTTGTCGATCTATAATAACATTGGTCAAAACTTTCTTACCCTCCATGCCACTGCCGTCTATTTGGCTTTAGATGGTGTTAAATAGGGTGATAAATGATCAAAGTACCCTCAACTTAGCTTGGCATTAAAATCTTTTCAGTTTCCTCTCGTGCCATTGAATATAGTGTCGGTTTGAGTCATGCACTTTGTCACGAGCTCGGCAGTTCTAACTGTTAACACCAAAATTGCAAATACAACTTACCAACAAAGCAGCAGGTTTAACGCGAATAAAAAATTAAAATAACAGGCTAACGGTAGCACAGCAATATGTACGAGCAAAACACCACTAAGTCACGAAAAATGACATTTACTACTCCGTGCTCCGTGCTCGCCCGTTAATACCACTTGTCTACTTCTCCGTTCTCGTCGTCATGTTTTAGAATCTACTAGAGGTAAGCGGAATAATGTGCGAGTTCATAATTGATCGTGTCAGACTTGATGATCGAATTGAGATTTATAGAGTTTATATGTTTTTTTGATAGATCCAAGAGTTTGGAACATGTTAGGACGTGATCGAATCAGACACGTTGCCTGGTTTTATTTATTTATTTTTGTTGCGCTAAGAGAGAACTATGTTGAATTGGAACGTGTTAGGCATGTAGGAAAAATATTTAAATGTACATTGTTTATGACATAATTTTTCTCGATAAATCTAGTCTGTTAAATCATCATAAATCCAATTGTAGATATCTTTTATTTTTTCCGATTAATCTCATAATTTCTAGGTCTTTTGGCGAACCTTTTAGAATTCCTTTTAACACTATTGTGTTAATATTATAGATTATTATCAGGGTGTTTGTTTTGATTAGAGCAAGCCCATATCATCTTCTCGCTTCTAACTTTTCTACTTGGTTTGTGCAATAAAACATATTGATCCATCACAATCTCACATCTCGTAACCCAATTTATACTTAATATTAAAGAGTTAAAAATTTCATGTTCCGTTCTTTTGTTCAGCTTGCCTCCTCCCATTTTTTTTTGTTCTGCCTACCTCATCCAACATTTTTGTCTTTTTTTTTCTACCAGCCTCCTCCCACATTTTTTTGTCTGCTCTGTGTCTATGTCCGCATTTCCATTCTTTTTTTTTGTTTTTCTCCTCTCTATGACTGCATTTCCACTCTTTTTTTTTGTTTTGCTCATCCTCTCTGGGCCCTTTTTTGTTTAGCTCATCCTCTCCATGGCCACATTTTCGAAACTAATAATAAATACAACATTACGGGTCTTTGAACTGTTGATCTTTCTCTAAGAAAGAGAGATTTCCACCACCAAATTATTGATATTGTTTAATTATAAATAAAACTTATTTTTATTAAAAAAACCAATTGACCAATGCTCTGACTAATTTAGTCATGAATTAACTAAATTCTTGAGCACTGTCTAATCCAATCTAAATAAATTTATATATGCAATTCTCGATGAGGGCTGCGATGTGAAAAATCGAGAGAGGTCTTCCGTCATAATCATCGATAGACAAACTAATCCTTGAGACTTCGTAACTAACTTCTTGTCAACTTTAATCAAAGATTAGAATTACATATTTTTGTGGGCCCTCGAAGAAAGAAAGTCATGGGGCTTCATATTTAACTATAACAACACAGGATAATACAAGAATTTAAATTTTGACATATTTACATCTAAATAATATTGTGCTTTGCAATGGTAGGAAAATATGTTAAGATTGTATTTTAATTTGATATAGACTTAATCACTTAATTGAACATTATTATTGTCAACAGTAACCTATTTATATTATGGATGTTATGGTTATCACAAAAATATGGTTATCACAAAAATATGTTATAATTTTGAGAATTTATGGCAAGGATAAAACATAAATAGATACTCCAATGTATCATTCTCATCGTCTTTTTTCAATTAAAATATTTCGATATCTTTTTCCTGTTGCCAGGCATGTGCATATAATAGATAGAAGTATTAGCCTTTCGTGTCTATAAATCTTATACATGTGGTCTAGGCAACATTTGGGTGAACTAGAGATAAAGTAATATGACAATACTCCCTACACATGGGGCAAACAAATGTCGACTCTGGCACAGAGATGCAAAGCCCAGGTGGCAATGGAGCTTTTGATCACCATGAGCCAAAACAGATTTCCCCATCAGCCTTTGCGCTTTGATCACCAAAATCCACTGCCACCCAATGTGGCAATGCTCCACTCAAACCACTCGCTGGTCCAGCACCCAATGGCGCCCATCGGAGACGCACGAAGCGCCCCACGTGTGCCTGTCCACACGCGATCCACTGAGGCGCTTTTGGCATCCCCTTCCTCCCTCCACCACGCATGCATGGGCGCGCGTGCGGGTGGGCCCCGCTCCGGGAGGCGATAAGCCCCAGCGCATCGTGGCCGCCCGTTTCGAATTCACGCTTCCCAACGGTCGCGCCACCCTCTCCGCCTCCCGCACCCGCCGTCGCGCACCCGCCCGCCACTGACCGCTCGGTCTCCCGCCGCCGGGACCCAGGCGTCGGCCACCTCGCCCCCGAGCTATTTAGGTCGCTGCCTTGACGCGCGCACGGGGCCCGAACCCTAGTGGTGGCGGAGCTTATTAGGGGACACGTCACACGCCGGCCATGGGCAGGAGCAGCAAGAAGGGCAAGCGCGCAGCAGCCGTGGCTCCCGCCGCCGACGCCGACGACTACGCCATGGCTTCCGCGGAGGTGCCCGGCGGGGAACATCTTCATCAGGAACCGCCGCCGGCTTGCGCAGAGGTAACCGACGCCGGCGAGGCGGGCGCGGCCAACGGGGAGGCGGCGGCGGAGCCGGACGAGCCGAGGCGGGACTCTTCGCCACCGGAGAACGGCGACAGGGAGGCCGCGACGCTGAAGCGCCTCAACGGCATCCTCGTCAGCGCGGCCGCCGAGGAGCGGAAGCGGGCGGCAGCGCTCGAGGCGCGGCTCGTCGAGCTCGCCGCCGACGCCGACGCCGACGCTGCCGCGCTCGCGGACGCGGAGCGCGCGGTGCTGCTCGCCGCCGTCTCGGCCCCGCTCAGGGCCGCGGAGGAGGAGCGCGCCGCGCTGCTGGAGCGCCTCGCGGCGGCGCGGGACTTGCTCGAGCGCGCCGAGTTGGAGGCGGCGCGCGAGGCCAGCGCCGCCGCCGAGGCTGCGGCACTCCTCCAGGCGGCCGTCGCGGAGAACGGGCAGCTCTCGGAGCAGCTTCGTGCGAAGGAGAACGAGGAGGCGGCGGCGGCCGAGCGAGTGGCCGGACTGGAGGCTGCGGTTGCGGGATTGGAAGCCCAGAGCTTGGACCTGCGCGCGGAGAGGAGCGAATTGGAGAGCCAATTGGAGGCTATGCGGGCGTCAGCTCGTGCTGTCCAATCTGAGAAGGAAGTGCTGGAATCAAGCTTCGACGAGTTCAAGAAGCAAAACGAGATGTACAAGCAGGAGATGGAGGTGAAGATTGAGGATCAATTGAAGGAATTGGAGGCTCTGCAATCCAGGAATGTGGAATTGGAGGAGAAGGTGGGTTCTTTGGAGGCAGAGCTCTCTGTGGCTGTTGCTAGGAAGCATGAATTGGAGTTGGAAGTGGACAAAATGGAGGCAGAGATGGTTGCTGCCAAGGAGGAGGTGGAAAAGCTCCAAGCCATGGTTGCGGAGCTGGATCAGAAGCAGATTGTTGTCGTTGCTGAAGTGGATAGGCTCCAAAGTGAGATTGACCAAGCGCTGAAGACGAATGAAGCAGCTGCTGTGGCACATGATGCTGAGAAGAAAAGGCTGGAGGCTGAATTGGAGACACTGAAAGAGAGCATGGACAGGATTCAGGCTGAGAAAGATGATGCTTTAGGCATGGTGCATGCTAAAGATGTCGAGGCTGGTAAGTTGAGGGATGAACTGAAGAAGCTCCACAGTGACATGGCTGAGCTCCGTACTCTCTGTGATGATCTTGATGGGAAGTCTTTGTGCCTCCACGATGAGAAAATTGTGGTTCTGAAAGAACCTGAGCAGGAGAAGGCCGAAGCTGAGAAGCTGAAGTTCAAAATTCAGGAGCTTGACCAAGCGGTGAAGACGAATGAAGCAGCTGCTGCGGCACATCACTCTGAGAAGAAAATGATCGAGGCTGAATTGGAAATGCTGAAGGGGAATGTGGACAGGACTCAGGTCGAGAAAGATGAAGCCTTTGTCATGATGCATGCTAAAGATGCTGAGGCTGAGAAGTTGAGGGATGAACTGAAGAAGCTCCAAAGTTCCATGGCTGAGCTCCGTGCTCTCTGCGATGATCTTGATGGGAAGTCTTCATGCCTCCACGATGAGAAAATTTTGGTTCTGAAAGAGCTTGAGCAGGAGAAAGCCGAAGCAGAGAAGCTGAAGTTCAAAATCCAGGAGCTTGAGTCCTATAACAGAGACAATGATCATGAGATTGGGGTACTGAAGACAGAAGTTGGGGGCAGGGACAAACAAATCAGTGACTTGAACGCGGAGCTTGAGCAGCTGCGGCTCGCAGTCGCCGAGGCAGAGGGCAGGGGGAACAATGTGGTCTGGACGTGGCTGGGTCCAGCTACCACAACCGTGTTAGCAGCTGCTTCCTTTGTCTACGCCGCACGAAGTCGGTGAACAGCTAGCTCTTTCAGTCGCTTTTTGTTCACTTGCTCGACCATGTATTGCTCGAAATAACCTGGGCTCTTATGAGTGAGTCATGAATCATGATACTTGGTATATGGTGAACTGCTTCTAATATATATACTACGAAATAAAGCTGTGTTGCGGCAATTTTTGTTTTCATGAGTCCTTTGGGAAACAAATGCTTATTGGTCAAACTTGGCACTTGGTTTTTAGCCTTAGTAGAAGGTAATGGCATAGTTGCAGACAGTTGGGTTGGTGCACGAATCTCATTTAGGACTAACTTATGAAAGGATTCAGGGATTTAACATCAGATATTCACAATGTGGGTAGTTTTTAAACAAATTATAAAGATATGTAGTTAGAAAATTCTGAAACAGTTAATGTAAAGCTTACTAGCTTAGAGTTATGTCTGCTGGCTGCTGCACAGGACATTTTGTTGGCTTGGTTAAAGTGGTTGCTGTTCCATCGCACATTAAACAGACAGACAGAACATCTTTCTTCATCGAGACAGAGCCTTCTCGCTTTTTAGTCAGGTACAGCCTTTTCTAACCATTCAACAATAACAAAGCAAGGTGTGGAGGCTACGATAAAAACCAACAAGAGCCACATGCATAGAAAAAACACGGTAATAATATAAACTGGAAGTATATTACTGCTATTAATGGGAAGTTTTGTATTTCCTTAAAGCAAAACCATTTTTATTTTCTCACTTCTTTTGCATAGAGTTGAGTAGTTGGGAAATTGTAGTTGTCAGTTTTAGCACAATTCAAAGAACTCAGTCTTTCACATATTGTATGGCTTTTTGGCCTTGTCAGGCTGCTGTAGTGCATTCACTGTTAATGTTAGGTCACAACTGATTGGATTCTCCTTTGCCCAAATGTCATAACTAGCAATATATCTTTATCCCATCCTGTTAATATCAACAATTGTAAACATGATATTTGACATTTGTAACTCCAGCTATTCTGGTGAAGTCTGAAATTGAGATGGATTCAACAAATAAGAACTGTCAGTATATGAATTTAAAGTTAGCTTGCTCTTTTCCTTGTTGTTTGATCACTGAAAAGACTATAACCTTAATGCATCTGTCAGGTAAATGGTGCAAGTAAAGAAGTGACAAGTGTGTACACCGTTACTTCTGAATTATGTATAACCTATATTCAACTAAAGATAAGCATCTGTTCTCAGATTCTATATACAAACGTCATATTGTGCATCAGATATCTTGGAAAAAAATTCAAGGTATATATATGTTATAACTGGGCTATCAAAATCCCTAATTGCTGGTTTCAGAACATTGTCAATTTTTCAGTTGTTTTTGCTTGAGCATCCTCCTCTGGCAGAACAACTCAATCCTGTCGCAGGCTTCTAGTATTAAATTTACAGGTGCTCCGAAAAATATCCTAGCCCAGTTCTTCAACCCAATGATAGAACCTGTAAAATAATAAGAAACAAAAAGATTATTGAAATTGTCACCACAGATCAATTTAAAGTAGATTAAGTATGCCAGGTTGAAGAATCTTGTACTAGAATATCAAGTTAACCTATTACAAACATTCAATTTTCAGCAGCCAGAGAAACCAATGCACTTGTTAAAGGTTGGATAAATAAATAGTATTGCAACAAATCAAGTGAACTATACCAGGCAGAACCAGGACACATTCTTCTTTGATCAATTCACGTGCAAAGTCCATGTCATCGGCAACACCATATAGAATTGAAGTGCTGATCTCAACCTGCAGGATTTTGTGAATATCAACACTTTGTATTTGTTTGGAAGTAAAAAAGTTTTGAATACTGAATCTTGTGTATCTCTGACTAACCATGATAAACATTGAACCCTCAGGCTTTGTGTAGCACTTCAGGGCTTCAATTTGGTTCACTCTTCTGAACAGAGCATCTGCTGCAGACTCAAGGAGGTCAACAACATTCCTGTGGAATTCCGGATGTTCAACTGAAATAATCTTTGGAACTGCCGCCTATGTGTCAAAATTTTTTATCTGCGTCAGTATGTATTCACTTATTTATATGCAGAACTATTTTAAGCAATTGCTTCCTGACCTGAACTATGGAGGCAGGACCAGAAGTCACATTCAGCAGCCTCTCGGTCGCAGTTCTAACCTTTTGAAGATCAAAATTATGAATCGGCATTTGAACACATATATACAGAGTAATGTGAAGACATGGCAAGAGCCAAGTGCCTTACATGCTTGAGTGCGCCGTTAGGATCACAGAAGGCCAACCAACCAAGACGCCATCCTGGTAGCATGAATCTCTTTGACAGAGCTCCGATGGTGATAACCGGCGCAATGTGCGCTAAGGAGGCCATGGGCACAAACTTGCTGCCACCAAAAACCATATGTGCATATACCTCATCTGCTATGATTGGAATCCCCAAATCTCTTGCAGTTTCAGCAATCTGCAGGATTCATTGATATGCAGTTTATTTGCAATCAGCAAGATATCAACTCTGCTGTTTTGAAACATGGACAAGAAGAAGATTATATGCACCAGCATGAGGTCCATTTGTTCCTAGTATTCGTAGAAGTAGAAGCTTATTGTCATGTATATATATATTCTTAGAAATATATACGGATTATTCATAAACTACCATTTTTTGAGGAATTCATGAACTACCATTGACTGACTGAACTTTGCAGCTGAACAATCACCTCACCTGTAGAAGGTGCTGAGCAGAGTAGACAACGCCGCACGGATTGTTGGGGTTGATGACAACGACGGCAGCCGTGGCGGCGTCAGCCAGCGCGCGGACGCCGGCGTGGTCGGCCTCCCAGCCACGGCGCGGCAGCAGGTCGTAGAACCGGGGCTCGGCGCCCGCGATCTCGCAGGCGGCCTCGTACGGCGGGAAGCCCGGGCGCGGCAGCAGGATGTTGGCCCCCGGTGCCCCGCCGAGCACCGTGGTGATAGCGGCGATGGCGCCCGTGCCGCCCACCGTCAGGAACACGTCGGCGTCGTGCGTGCGGTGCCGCGCGCCGGCGGACAGGTACTCGGCCACCGCGCTGTTGGTTGGTTGGTTCAGCAGGCGCAGCCGCGCACAATGCATGGAAGAACGTGGCATTAGTCAGAGGTGGCACCAAGCTCGGTAATTGTATGAATGTGCACAAAGAATTACTATTTCTGTTTGAAAATTTTGGAATTTGCGCATTTCGTATGTGTTGGTTGGCTGTATGGTCATGACTCATGAGTAGTGCGATTTAGGGCGTGTTTAGTTCGTGAAATATTTTGGATTTGGCTACTGTAGCACTTTCGTTTGTATTTGTTAATTAGTATCTAATTATGGACTAATTAGACTCAAAAAATTTGTCTCGTGATTTTCTACTAAACTGTGTAATTAGTTTTTTCTTTCATCTATATTTAATACTCTACATATGTGTCAAACATTCGATGTAACGAAAAATCTTGAAATATTTTAAAAACTAAACATAGCCTTACTCCAATCAAGCTGAAGGGAGCCTACAGAAACTAGAATAGTGTTTTTTTTTAAAACAAACTGGAATAGTGTGGAGAAAACGAAGTGCTCTGTTTTCCGACCTTTTTTTTTTGGCAGAGGTCACTTCACAGCCACGTGTTGCCTTATTATTTAGAGAACGTGGTTGGCAACTGCCATTGTACGACTGCCTTTGCAGTCGTGAAAATTCGCTCTCAAACGCGGAGATAAAAAACTTACTTTTTTTTACAACAGATAAAAACTTACTTTAGTGTAAATCTGTAATTGGGAAAGAAATATCAGATGCGGAGTTGATATTCAGTGGACAGTGTTTTTTTACTCCATGTTACTTTCGTGTCCTCTAAAAAGTTGAAGATGACGAGAAGCCACGTGGCTCAAGGTCATGGTGCCACGTAGACAGGACCACGTCCGTTGAATATCTTGCTGTACTTTGCATTGAAAATGGGAATATGCGTGCGATATGATGCATGGCCTGGTTTCACGGTGTGGTGTGCAATGTGTGTGACTGGTGTACTGCAGCCATATGTTAGTGGCATCATGCCCTACAGACTGCTGTCTAAATTAACAGTTTGTAGTGTAGCGTAAATTGGTACTGTTACACAATGGCCGTGTTTGGATCCTCTAGCTCGGCTAGAGCTAGAGTTAGTTTCTAACTCTAACTCTAGCTCTAAACTAACTCTAGCTCTTGAGGTGTTTGGATGCAAAGGCTAGAGTAGCAATAAATATGTATTTTTCAATCATTTGACTTGTTTAAACCATAATTCTATCTAGATTTGGTGTGGCAAGCATTTGCGTGGCCTCTTCCCGCTGACATATGACACAAATATATTACTAAGAGGGCTCCGTTTGCTGAATCATATAAAAACGAGCCTTCTTACCTCTTGCTGCACAATTGAAGAGGCGGTGGGGTTAGCTCAAATTGCTTAATGGCATGCAATTCAGAGAAGGTTAAGTATTATCATTCCTCATCAACGCTCAATTCATACATTGCCTTGCATTTTTTTCTTATATCTTAATCCCATTCATATAGCAACAGGATTGTGTGTAGTAGGTTACAGTATATACATGCAAGGCAACAGAATGGGAACATATTTTGGAGCTAGAAACATTGTGAACAAGGCAAGCAACAGGGCTACAAACATTGTGAACATAGTTGTTGTGGTGGTTGTAGTAAAGATAGTAGAGGCAGTTATCAGTATGAAAAGTTGATCCCGTGCGGCTGGAGAGAACCGTGGCCTGAAGAGTTGATCCCGTGCGGCTGAAGAGAGAGGGGAAAAAAGTAATTTCTGTGGTCCCTAGCAAACTAGCCCAAATAATCACCCCTTGGAGGGGATAGTTTTTTTGGGTGGGCTAGTTGCAAAAAAACTAACTCTAACCCTCCTGTTTAGATGCTTTTGAGCTAGTTTGGTGCAAACTAGCCCAAACTAACTCTAACCTATGGGATCCAAACAGGGGCAATGATATTTTTGGAAAGAGAGATAGAACCATATATAGCGCCGTTCCTATCTCTGCCGGACTGAGGCACTATCCCTTATAAAAAGGCATTTTGAAAATTCTATATAGCGTATACTCCCTCGGTCCTATAAAAAAATATCTTTCTCGCTTCTAAAAAGTCAAAGATTTTAAACTTAAAAAATATTAGTATTTGTGGTACATAATTTGTATCATTGATAGAACATTGAATATGTTTTAATAATAAACTTATTTAGAAATATGAATTTTACTATTATTTTTTATAAATCTAGTTAAAATAAATGATAGTATGTAACTAACCAGGCTAACAAACATGAATAGTAGTTATGCATGTGAGTAGCATTATCTTTTAAGACTAGCCCAAATGGCACGCCAAAATGACAGGAATAAATATTTTTTTTAAAAATGGAACAATGCATGCGAAAATTACGCAGGAACGCGGACAGCCACACAAACCGATCGAAAACGGGAGACTGACTCACCGGCGTGCGGCGGGGAATCCGTGGGACGGCGCGTAGCAGTCGAATGCGCCGGACCTGGCGGCGCCGGCGACGGCCTCGGCGGCGAACTCCCCGCCGCGGCGGAAGCACGCGTGCGAGGACGCGTCGCCGACGCCGAGCGAGATGAGGCTCTTCTTCCTGCCGCCGTCGCTGCCCCTGCCGCCGCCCGCCATCGACAGCAGCTCGCCCACCACGCCCCTGATGGACGCCTTGCGCCCCGGACAATCCGCCAGCGCCGGGTGGCACCGCACCGCAACCGCCTTGCCCTCGCCGCCGTTGGCGATGATGGCCTTCCGGCGGGTCTTCTCCTCCGGCTCGTCCTCCCGCGCCGCTGCCTGCTGGTGCACAAGATAATAACGCGCGGCGGCGGCTTAGCCATGCATGCATGATTCCATCGCATGCATTTGAGTGCATTCATGCATGCTTGTTGGCACGCGCCGTACCTGATGAGCAGTAGGAGCCATGGGAGAGATCGAGAAGGCCGGCCGAGAGAGACGATGAGATGTGTTGGGACTTGCTGCACGTACGTACGCACAAGTGCGCGAGTGTCCAAGCCACGGACTACGGGAGGAGGTTGTGCGAACTCTTCCGTGTATTTGTGGGCACGGTTGTGGCCCAGAGACACCCGGAAACTCGGCATTTCGTTAGCATGCAGGCCGGGTTTTTAGTGCAGCCAGGGGATGAGATCGATCTGTCCTGTGTTGTGTAGAGAGAGAGCCGTGCGAACTGTGCCAAGTTATGGATGGGAAGGCGAACAGGGGCAAGTACACGTCGTGTCAGCAGATAGAGCTCACAAAACTTGCGGGACTACGCCAGCTAGGGATCGAGTCCAGTTGTCCTCTTGTTTTCAATCTCTATTTCTTTTGTACGTGCAACTATGTAGTTCATTCAGTATGCACTCCACACGATTCGGAGACTAGCAGCCATGCACTTCCTCGGTTTCAGAAAGGTTATTTTCTTTGTTTTTCCTGAAGTCCTTTTTTTTACTCTTATCAAAAATTTTTTGGATTTCGTATGGTTTAATATTATAACATCCATGTTTATAAATTTACAATTCACCATAAAAGTATTTTAGTAACACATAATTTGTATATGTAGTTAAAATATACGATTTTATAGAAATTGACAATTAATCAGAGATACAAATACTTTTTACATAGAGCATAGTTACAACTATAATTTAATTTGTAAAATAGGAAGCATAGATTTTCCCTCAAAAGTAATGTTGTGGACATGTCAAATTAATTTTCCCTCAAAAGTAATGTATACATGGGATACCGTGTGTTATCCAAACAGTGCCTAATGTATTTTTTTAGTAAAGGGGATAGTTAGAAGATCCGATTTGTTGTTTTGTGTGGTCCAAGTTCGGCATTATTTTCATACTCCGACGTGCTGGACGCAACTATGGCGAAACCTCAGCATTGAGAGACGGGCTCCTACTGGCTACTGGCCCAGCAGATTGGTACCAAGCTGATTGTACGGAGGTTATTGATACAATGCTGGGTGGAGGTTTTTCAGCTACATCAACGGCGGCAATCTATGATGAAATTTCTCTACTCTAGGAGGAGTTTGCCGCAATATCTATTAGCCATTGTAATAGGAAGAGTAATTCAGTAGCTCACGAGCTAGCTAGTCAAACAATGGTAGACAAAAGCTCTCATGTTTAGATAGATGACCCCCTGTCATCTATTCGCCATTTACTTGTAGACGATGTAACTATCTTTTTGAATCAATAAAGCTTGCCGAATGGCTTAACCTAAAAAAAATTCCCTCAAAAGTAATGTTATGGACATGAGCAATTATCGGATCTACCTCTAACTACAAAATTAAATAGTGGTCCGACGTATACTCCCTCCAGGTTGGTAAAAGAAGTCGTTTTAGACAATGATACGGTCTCCAAAACATAACTTTGACTTTATTTTTCTATAAAAATATTTATTTAAAAGTGATATATGTATACTTTTATGAAAGTATATTTCAAGACAAATCTATTCATACTGTTTTCACGTTTCCAAACTTAACAACTTAAAAGTTATTCATGATTTATATTCCCAATATTTAATCTAAACCTTGTTCAAAACGACTTCTTTTACCAACATGGAGGAAGTACATCGGAGACGGCGTATTATCCAAATTGTACGTAATGTAGTATTTTTTTAGTTACGGGGATAGTTAAAAGATCCGATTTGTTGTTTTGTGTGGTCCAAGTTCGGTATTATTTATTCATGCCATATTCTCCAGGCAAGCAGATGCGGCCACCCCAAGAATCCCTACACGTCATTGATGGCCCCCCTCATCGATCAGTGAGCTCTGTAGGCGACATGCAAGGGCGACGAGCACAAGGCTGAGATGGCGGCGCTAGCATATCTAAGTATAGGGAACCTCGTGACTGTACGTACGAGTCACCGTACCAACAGAAAGGATGAGTGGACGGAAAAAGTCAGGATCCAACTAATCCCATCTCTGATCCAACAAACTAATGTCGTGTCAGTATTCGGGCAAAATATTAGGGAGCTGCTAACGAAACTAATTTTGAGGTACAATTTATTTAAGAGAGCCTTCGATAATAAGGTTTGAGGCAGGACTTCTAGGAGTTGCTTTAAGATCACTCTCTGGGTGGGACCACGGGCCGATATGAGACAAGGACCACTAGGGCCATGGGCCTAGACGTGGCCCAAAATACCTTTAAAGTATACACAAAATTCTGGTCCAATCGAACTGTCTTGCTCTCGATCGGCCCAGACACAGGGAAGGAGAGACCGAGAGAGCACGCACCCGCGACTCCAACTCCCGTCCCCGTGCTGCCGTGCGCCGCAATCCATCTTGGCTCGACCCCAACGCAATCGCAATCAGTCTTCGCACAGCCGTCCGTCCGACAGCACCATAGTTGTTTACTTGTTCTTGTTGAGTTATTATTCATTTGTTTTTGTTCGATTTCATTTTCACTGTTCAATACTTCTATTGTTTGTTGCTTTGTACAGCACACAGCAGCAACTTGTATCTAGCAAGCAGGTTGTTTAACTTGAATTCTATTTCCGGCGTCTTAACAACGAAAGTGGCTAATAAGACATTTTTTTTTGAAACTGAACCGACATGAGAGCTGCATGTTATATTGAAAAGAGGAAGGTCCGGACGGACAAGTACAAAATAAAAATATTGTACAAGTCTAGCTACACACGCAAGATGGATGATTTCAAAAACATTGTACAAGTCTAGCTAAGTGTTTTGCACCCGCCGAGATCCACAATTGTTATTTTTTTTACTCCGTGGTAGTTTGTAGTCTTAACCATCTTTAAATAGGTACAAATTTTGTGTCGTGCTATGGTTTACCAAGTTTGATATATACAATTAAACTCTGAATAGATAGTTATTAAATTATACATTTGATTCTCGCCTGTGTGAACTATTGTTAAGTATGCGGGGTTTAGACGCTTAGACAGTGGCCTAGGCGGTAAAATCCACCGGATCCGCCACCGGATAGGACCGTTTCCATTTGATTAAATAATAAGCCTACCACGTAACCAAAATGCTGATGTAGTAAGGACAATAAGTAAGAAAAGAGGCCAAAATAGCAAGAAATCTGAGAAATGATTTATTACACAATATCGAACGAACGAAGAAATGAGCAAAAGCTCGATAGGAATGGGTGCTAATTTCTGTTACAACTGCATTGTCAGTGATCTCATCTGGGAGCCGCTGTTCTCTCCCACGCTCTGGGTGATAACCTGCCTCGTATGACTGCTTGTGAGGTCGTGACGTTTTTAGTGTCTCATGATAAGTTGTCTCGTATGACTGCTAGTGAAGTTGTGTGACCGTGTCCAGTCTATGAACACTCGCTATCAAGATGGTAGAGTTTTCCTAGTGCACTAAGTGGTAATAAGAACACTATCACCAGTTCTAGCACATGTTGAAAGTGGCTAATGAGACATGTAAATTCTTTTTTACTCCTCCATGGTAATTTTAGTCTTAACCATCTATAAATAGGTACGAATTTTTTTGTGTGCTATGGCTTACCAAGTTTGATATACAATTAAACTCTAAATAGATATTGATTACATTATTATACATTTGATTCTCACCTATGTGAACTATTGTACGCATTGAACAGTCTAAAACGTATCTAAATCGCTAAAAGAATACCGACAGTTGTTGCATTGTCGGGTACAACATAGGATGCAGATTCATCACCTCGAGACCTTGATTTTCTCTCCGAGACCATCGCCAATGAAATCGATGACCTGGAGTTGCTATCCTCGTAGGGGCTCACAGAAGCATGTCACACCCGGTTTTAAGGACAAAACCAGATATACACTATATGTGAAATAAAGGAGTCAAATCTCACATATAGCCACAGATAAGTGTAATATCAAGAGACAAATGCTTAATATACATAACACAATAGTATAAATTATACCTTAAAGAGCAACACAGCGGAAAGACAACTCCGAACACCGGGTGTAGACTTCACTCCAGGAATAAACTAACTGGTTGATCACAAGCCTAACAATTCCAGAATCTAACAGTCTGGTACTCTTCCTGAGATGTGGGAAATAGCAAGAGTGAGTCCATGTCGAACTCAGCAAATATATCATGGGGTTCATGAGGCTCAAAAGGTTTGACACGGGTTTACTGCAATAGCTTTTAGTGAGTCATCTTTTTAGCAATTGAGTAGCAACAAGTTCTCATAAGCCCAAATAACCTTATGATCATGTAAACGTGAATAACGTATAGCAAGAAACAATAATCATTAGTGATCATCAATATCATCAGTATTATCATTATCATCAATGTTCATCATTTATTCTGTAAGGGTCCAAGGCCACTCGTGACCGTGAGCACGGTTGTTATAACAGTTTTACACTCTGCAGAGGTTGTATACTTTTACTGTGAGTCGTGATTTACCCTTTCGCCCGAGGTAGCTAATCTCTTGACCCACTTCCAAGGAAGGTCGGCAGGGTTCACTATGAAGTCTTTCAAAGGTTCGTCTAACAAGTTAGGGCCATTAGATTCACTCGGCAAACAGATGTAGAGCCCCCCTTCCAAATGGCACAATGACGCGCAGCCTATACACATAAGGACAGAGGCCGCACTATACCCGATTCGTCAAGCCGTTCTTACGCCATGAAGGTTACCACTAACAAGCTAGAAAAGGTCCTCATACTTGACTAAAGCCAGAGCCATATAGCCCTCACAGTTGTACTGTAAGTCCCGGATGTTCGCTTACAGATAAGTCCTTATGGAGAGAAACTAGAGCACCAAAAATACCCCATGCTCTAGCCCCCTTGAGCCATGTTGCTATAAAGCATCTTTTAAACGTTTATTGCATATACCATTAGTCAAGTTACAGATCATGGTTATTTATCTTGAGCACTAGCATAAATACTACCCAATGCAATGTCCCACGGGTGTCAAGGTACAAGATACAAAAGCTAGGATATCCTTAGTGGTAGCAAGGTAGACACATGCACATGAATTAAGTATATTAAAGGTGAAAAGGAAACAAGGATGATCCCATGCTATACTTGCCTTAAATCAAGATCCTTTCTCTCATCCAAATCTTCAATTAATAGCTTCTTGAATCTCCACGTAAATCTCACCGACTGGACTTGATCAATAAATCACCACACACACATCGAGCAATCATACACGAAGCAACAATGAATAATAATTAGAACAGTACACCAAACATATGAAACAATAAGTGAAAAGGTTTTAAAGATGTTCTACGCATTGCTACGAACACACAGACACGAAAACACGCTAATCGGAGCTACGATGAAAGAAATACATACACCGAAAGATTTTGTTGTATAAAACGGAAAAGTATAGGTCTCATTTGTTTTAACTATATAAAATCATATATATACGATAAAATAGATATTCAAAAGTGACTTAGGCTAAAGTACATTTAAATTTAGAAAACTAAAGGAGAAATCAATAATATTTTATTTATAAATCTAGTTGCACAGTTAATAATCAAATTAGATCTAAACTATGAAATTCTAGAGATTTTGATAAAGAAAACATTAACACTATTACGTAGTTCATGTTATTATAAATCCATTGCAATTTGAACGGACTAATTCAGAATTAAAACAAATAAATTATGAATTAAACGAGATTTTCTTTAGTAAAATAATAGATTAAATCTAACATCGAATCTTAAAGGTAGAAAACCTAACCAACAGTAACACTAACAGTATAAAAAGTTGGTAAAACTCTTCTACACGTTACTACGGTCACACAGACGTAAAGATCACGAAATTCGGATTTAAAACGTAAAAGTTATGAGTTTTCTAAGATTTCCTATAGATAAATAATTACTTTAATATAAACTCAAAAATAAATTGTCACAAACCTACTGTTCAGTTCTATCATCATGTAGAGCTCGCAAATATGAATCTAACGCAATTTGAATGGATCAAATCGGAGTTAAAACGGAGATTCTACGACTAAAACAAGTTGAATGGCAAAACTGTAAATATCAGAAAATGTATTTTTTGATTTACCGAGAAGAAATACGCTTTTAAAACGAAGAAACGGATTTCGGATAATACACCAAGGACCGCGGGTTAAACCTTAAAGAAATCCAGGGTCTCTTTAGCAAAAACGCCGGCCGAACCGTTATCGGCTATTCTCAGCCGTAGGATCTAAAGTGAATGGCTCGGATGGGATCGGTGAGGGAGCCGGCGGCGCTCCGGCCGGGTTTGGTCCCGACGGCGACCTCCCACGGCGGCGCCATGGCCGGAGTGGCCTAACTCGCGCCACGGTACACGAAATCGTGAAGCAAAGGTACCGGTAGGTAGATAACTTCAACGCGATCTTACCTAGGGCAAAATCGTGGCCGGAGATGAAGCAATGAGCTCATACGGCTCGAAGGGGCGGACGGTGGAGGCGGTGCTTCGGGCGTAGCCACCCCGGGGCGATGTAGCTGCGATTTGGGGTCGGATGTGGAGCGGGGAAGGGCGGCGGCTCCGTTTTTATAGTCCGGAGGTGGCGCTAAAGATGGAAAGAGGAGATTGAGCCGCGGATTCGATCGGTGAGTGTTTTTGGAAAGCTCCGTGCCGGCGGCTTGGGGAAGGGGACGCGACTGACGCGTGGGCCTGCGAAGTCAGCGGCTGGAATGGGAGAAGGAAGGCGCGTGCGCGTTCTGGGCCGGCGGCCGCGGCTCGGCCCACGCGGGCGATCGGGAGGAGGAGATGGGCCGCGCGCTGGGGAGAAGGCAGGCCGCCGCTAGCAGGCCGAGGCGAGCGCTGGGCCGAAAACCGAAAGAAACAAACTTTCCCCTTTTTTTCCAGTTTTTCAAAACCATTTTCCAAGAGATTTTGAAATCCATTTTGAATTTAATTCAAACCACTCAATACAAAATTTCAAATGCAGCAGCATGAATGCTCAAACATGTTCCTACCCTTATATTTGATTTTAAATTTATAAAAATTATTATCATTCTAAATTTGCATGCTCACAAAAGTATATAAAAATCATATTTTTCCTATTTTTATTTCTTTCAAAATTTTAGGGTGTTACAAAGCACTCCTCCCCTTGCAAATAAAGGCCATAAAAATCGGTTGTCCGCCGATGAAATTGACGCTTGCAACGGCGTTCTCGTCGTGGCAATCACCGAAGCCATCATATGACACACGATCCTGACCGAAAATTGTCTAATTTTGCCGAAAATTTATATGGACTCAACCTTAACACGCTAGAAAACTGCGGGAAAAGGATGGGTTCCCTCCCCTTCTTGTCTCTGGCAAATGCACTGGAGAGAAAGAAGTAGAGGAGCCCTAGGTGCGAAGGCAGCGAGGAGCAGGCAGGTGGCGGCGGCTCTACCCTAGTCCACCCTAGTCCCTAGGCGGCAGCTACAGATTCTGGTTCTTATATTGTCACGACAGCGAAGATCGAATCAGTGAATAGGTACATCGGCCATCTTGAACATCTAACCTCTTGTTTGATAGGATGCACACACGGTCCTTACGGTAGAACGTATGCATCATATGTACTTAGTGAAAACACCTTTGACAGCATATCCGTCCACCAGTGCTTCCTTTACACTAACGAATAAACATTTCCGTGTGAACCTTACAATGCAGATAGCTCAGCATTAATATGGACAATTCAAGTTCTGTAAAATCAAGATCTAAGATGTGTCGTATTTATCTATTTGTTAGTAGAAGCTATCAAGTCATACTGTCAAGCCAATTCAACATTGACACATGAGGATACATATATCTCTATTATGGATCCATATATCTCTGTTGTGAATACATATATCTTTGTTGTGGATATATCATAATAAGATTGCCACTGGTATATCTTTGTTGTGAATATATCATAATAAGATGTGCCACTGGATGTATACATATATGTCTATTGTGGATACATATATCGACACTAAGATGTCCCACTGCATGTATATAAACAGGACCGAACAAGGCAATATGCATACTAGAAACACAAGTTCAACAAATATACCACCAATACTGATTTTCTCTACTTGGCACTCATACTCAGCAAGACAATGAGGGCTGAGTGCGCAGTTCTTTGCATTGTCCTGGTGATTATGTCTTCAACTCTCACATCTTGCTATGGTGGTACGTATATAACTTCTTATGTGCCTACAGTAATTTTATTTGTGCATGGTTTAAAAAGCCAGCTATGGATCATGTATGCATGCAGTTCCGACGACGATCAGTTTCCGTTTACCTGGATGCACTTTCGCGCTTTGTATATCAGAATGCTCCGTGATTGCCATTAAGAATGGCCAAGTGTTACAGTGCTCCTACTGTCAGAAGAAGGACCAATGCTACTGCGTGTTTCGTCACCAATTAGCAGTTGCCGAGGATGATAATGAAACTTTTGTTTGAATAGGGTTAAAATTGACGCAAATGATGGATATGATCATTACATAACAAGGCAGACAATACCATATTGCTCTTGCATGTAATTTATCCGGGCATGACCCATCGGTTTCATAAAGGTCTTTTTTTTCAGTTTTGCCTAAAGTCGGTTTTTTTCTGTCCTGACAATTATTTTTTTTGGATTTCATATGGTTTAGTATTGTAAGATCTATGTTTACAAGTTCACTGTAAAAGTATTTTAATAACACATAATTTTTATATATAGTTAAAATATATCAATTTATAGAAATTGAGGACCAAAGATAGAAATACATTTTACATAGAGCATAGTTACAACTATAATTTGACTAGCAAATAGGCCCGTGCATTGCAATGGAAGAAAAATACTATCAAACCTTCATGAAAACGAGAACCAAAATTATAAATATTATTTATGTTTTTTCCATTTCTATAAAATTCCAAGCTAAATTTATTTTATGATGACCATGACATTCATAATATATATAAGCTAATATTGATGATCGCAATAATATATTACTATGTCCTATTTAGCCCATATCAAATTTAATCTTGATATGATTTTTTTTTCTCCCATTGCAAAGCACATAAGTATTTTCTTGTAAATATATCATAAATTTCATTTCATACTATCCTTGTGCCGGTACACTTAAATATCGAGTTTTGTGACTTCCTTTTTGTGACTAAAAAACTTCAAAACTCTAATCTTTAATTAAAGTCGGCAAGGAATTAGTTGCCGAAGTGTCAAAGACTGGCCTTATCCGCTGCTGATTATTGGGAGACCTCTCCCAATTTCTACATGATAGCTATCGTCGAGGATTACATGGGTACATGTATACAAATTGAAGACATTTATTTAGACTGAGTTAGACAACAAAGTGCTCAAGCTTTCAATTTACAGTTTGATTAGGTAAACCATGCTCGATCTAGATTATAATAAGAATAAAATTTGTTCCTAATTAAAACTATGTCAACAACTTGGTGGTTATAATATTTATGCTCAAGATTTTAATTTATGATTTGATTAATTGGACCATAGACTGATTTAGGTTATAATAAAAATTAAATTTTGGTGCTAATTGAAAACTATTATCAATAACTTCGTGGTGAAAAAGTACATAGCACAAATGTTTAAAAAACCAGATGCAACGGAATGAAAAATGGATGGTACACGTGAACAATAAAAATGGAGGAACAAGAAAGAAGAAAAAAAACAAACAAAACGGGCTGGACAAACACGGAAAGGAAATACAGGCCGGAATAAAATATGAAACGGGAAAAAAATGAAAGAAAAAATAGGACACAAACGAAAGAAAAACACAAACAAAACTGGAAGAACTAAAAAGAAAAATGACTGACGAAGCTGACTAAAACTAAACGGACAAGGGACAAAGAAATTGCATAGAAAGAACGAGGAGAGAGGGTACTTTGGTAAGAAAATTGTAGTTTGGGTGAAACGTTTCAATTTTTTAATATTATTAGATAGCAAACGTGTTCTTGTGTTGCATTGGAATCTAATATATATTTTAGAATCGGACTCCGTATCACTGCTAGACACAAGTTATTCTAACTCGTATGAGAGCATGTCTCATGAGGCTGGGTTACATATGAGATACAGATCCAATACTTCTTAGAATTGGACACTGTATCAATCATCGGTAGACACGAGCTATTCTAACTCTTACGAGCACGGTCATATAAATCTAGACAGGGGAGGCTCTCTAGTGTCCAGTAGTTAGAGGGTGGACCAAAAAATGAACTGAATTTATGGTTTTTCCACAATCGACGGAAAAAATATCCAACACACAGGGAAATTGCAGTTTCCAGTAGTGACGCAAGTGTCCTTGTACAAGCTCTTCTGTGGAACTACATCAATCCCACACAAGTGTCATTATCTCATGAAATTTGCAGTTGAATTCAAATTTAGAACTTTCCCGAATTTGAAATTGACAGTGTACCCTGTTCATCTTGTCTCGACTGCAAAAATAGAATAATACCTATGTTGATCACTCGATTTATTTGATGAATGGATCTACATTCACTTTTCGAGTATACGAGTAAATATTTGAATTGTGTCATTCACAACTATGGCCACAACATATCCTTTCTCATCAAAACCATAAATGTTTTGTGACCAGATGTGAAAGAAGACCGGCGGCCGCCTCAATTTTCCTTAATCAAGCTGGCAGATTGCAACGAACAAACTCAGTGTTCTCAGCCTTCCCAACATTCTATATCAGCACCTTTGCTATTCATCACACTGTAATCAGTTAGATAGACAAGTACAAGAAGCTCTGCTTATGGAGAGGTGCAGATATCAATGCAAATCATAGACAAAAGGCTGCCTGGACTTCAGTGTGCAAATCAAAAGAGAACTCTGATTGAGGATCCAACATTTAACTCTGAATGAGGATCCAGACCATTGATCATGCATCTGGAACTTAGGAAAGTTCTCAGTGGCCAGAACCTACAAACATCTGAGTGGCCAAAGTTAATTACATCCAGGATACAAATGGATTTGGAGTAGTTCTTGTCAGAACAAACATAAAGTCTTCTGCTGGCTAATCCTAAAAGACAGATTAAGCACTAGAAAATTGTTGAAAAGGAAAAATATGGAACTCCCATATTACAATTGTGTTTTATGCAATAATCTGGTGGAAGAATCTTTGACCCATCTAATGTTACATTGTCCATTTGCTTCAGCATGTTGGAACTGGCTAAATGTTCAAGTGCTACACCATTTAGATGCTTTTCAGAACCTATAGAGCTTCAAACTTCAGCTCCAAGTTCCCTTCTTCATGGAGATCATCATCCTGATGTGTTGGTCCATCTGGAAAGCTAGAAATGGCCTTATCTTCAATCAAATTCTGCCTTCTCTTGAGGAGACTAAAAGGTTCTTCAAGTCTGAATTTGCACTATTGTTATGGCGTGCAAAGAAAAGTTACTTCCCCTTTATAGAACAATGGATAAACAATCTTTTGTAATTTTTCTAGTGTCCCTTATTTTTTCCTCTCTTTCTTTGTTCCCTGAGCTACCTCTGTAATAACTCTTTAATTTTTTTAATCAAATCCGCAGTAGGGGTACACCCCTCCTGTTTTACCTCAAAAAAATTATTATTCATAGCAAATAAGAATTACGTGCAAAATATAGATATTATGTATCCTAGTACAAACTCATTTATTAAAATTAAATCCCTTGTCGTCTTAAACCACTATAAATCTATAGAAACCATTTTTTATTACTCCACACAAATCTAAAATTGTCAGAACAACATCTGGTTTGAGTCACAGATCAAGAGATGGCAGCAAGTTTGCCTTCAAGTTTCAGTAAGATCCTTATTGCTGTCGTAGCTCTTGCTGCACTTGTCTTTTGTTCTTGTAAGTTGTTAGTGCATACCACCATGCTTCATCTTTTCAAGTTCTTTTCCCCTACAAACAATGGTCATGCACATCGATGTCTAAGTCAAGTTATTTTTCCAGTACCAGAGAAACTTTTAATTGAACCTAGTCTTGCAAATCACAAATAATTTCAGTTTTGAGGTGAATTTTTTTTTTAGTTGTGCCATGCAGTTGCTGGGGACGACAAGTATGGGCAGTGCTTCACCAGACCTCAATGCTTCGAGTTTTGCAAGAATCAGGGGTACAGGGGAGGAGAGATCATGCCACCAAACTACAAGGATTGCTGCTGCCTCATTTGAATATGAGACAAATCATCTCCTAGTATCACTGATAATTCTGAGTAAATAAGTGGGACCATGTCCTGCATGTCATGCTAACTTTGGATTTCATTCCCACAAAATATTCATAGAGTGAAGTCCTCTGGTTGTTTTCAAACTTACTCGGTTGTGTCATCCAGTTTTCTTAACTCGCAAATCGTTCATTTAAGTTTTCAAACTTGTTCGACTGTGTCCTAGTCCCTAAATACACAAGTCGCTAGTTTAGGTTGTTAAAGTTGTTACGTTATGTCACACCGGTACCTAAACTCACAAATCGCCCATTAGTAGGTCCCCAATCTCTATCCGGGTCTAAAATAGCTCTACACCCATGCTTATATGCTAATATAGCATGCTGACATAAAGGTGGATGCATTTATCTATAATGCACTTCCTCTTCTATTTGTTATTGTAAGGACACATAAATAGAGGTAGGTGAGAAGGGCAAAAGTGACTTTTGCAATCTATTAGGAGCTATTAGCTGGGTTTGGGTAGCTAGTGAGGTATATAGTTTTCTTGGCAGGGTGTCCAGCTAATAATTAACTGACCTATTAGCAGGGTCCATTTGGATCCACACTAGCAAATTTTAGTAGCTAACTATTAGTTGGTTGGTTCCTAATGGAGCCTTAGGGACTCTTTGGATCCAATAGCATCTAATAGTTAGATATCTAATATAGTAGCTCTTACTTAAAATTAGCTTATCTCATAATTAGCTGCTATTACTGGGTTGGTCTAAAAAATGAGAAAGAACGGATTGGTACCATTCAATGTCACCATAACTACAAACTTTAACCGGTAAGGATATATTTGGCAACCAAACAGTAAGCATTGAGCATTATGCCATAATTCAAGGAAGATAATAAATACGGGCAAAATCTATCCTAGCCGTGCTAGAAATGCAAACAAACTGCATCCATATCCTACCATATGTATGCATCCTTCATCATGGAGTATATATATGTAGCACTGTATAACCACAGCAAAAGGCCTCACTCAAACCATTTCAGCAGTTTCCACAGATCTTGAGCAGCAGGACATCGATATGGCGACAACATTTTCTTCTACCGTATGCAAGATTATTCTCATTGCTGTGGTAGCCATGGTTGCTCTCATTCCCACTGGTGAGCTGCCTCTCATTATCCCTCTATTGTGTAGTTTTCTTCAACCGCGCTAGATACTGTACTGATGCATAGATGATGGTGACATACTGACATGGTGTTTCAGGGAAGGCGGTGAAGTACGGTATGTGCCAGGCGCAATGCCTGGAGATCTAGCCCAATTGCGACGCATGGTGCAAGAGGATAGGCTACCCCAAGGGCGGCGAGTGCATAGAGCCACGCAATATTGACTGCTGCTGCTGGTTGAAACCACCAGCCCATAAATTGAATGGAACGGCAGGGTCGTTTCACAATCGCACATTACATGTTTGACTTTGTTATTGGTTACCAATTGAATGATTGAGATAAAATAGGCTCATATAGTTCATGCTCGATTTTGGATGCCAATCATTTGTAACACATATACCTGTGAGCTTATATATACTAATGAAACTTATGAGGGGTACACAACTGTGTGAAATTAAAAGATTAAAAACATCGGTTGATTTCCTGTAGTATATCTCAGACGATGTAATGCAATGTCCCAACATGCACGAAATTCCATTTATTTACTGGTACGCACAAAAGTATATTTCTTCAAATTTCATCGAAACCTACAATCATCACTTACATGGCGTCTAAAAATATGACTTCCCTTTAGAGTCATCAGTTAGAATTTGGATCCCTGCTTGTATGCCACTATTCGTTGTATGGCAGCGTTGGACGAAGTCATATGGTCCAAGATATTGGTAGGGCAGCTCGCGCGAGGATTGAGTTCACGACCAAATCTTCGGACCACCTATAGAAACACATAGACAAAGTTGGTAGGGCAGTTGCCTCCACAAATAGATTTTGACCACCTCTGGGATGATTTGATGAATGAGTATGGGTTGTGACTATGTACAGATTATATATGTGACTGAGATTTTGGATGATTTAATGAATGTGTAAGAGTTGTGATTTATGAGAATGTACAGATTATATATGCAATGGATGTGGAAACGGGCTGATTGTGTAATGGATGCTCAAATGGGCTATTTTCCTCTACATGCTGAAATGGGCTGTTTAAATTTATTTGTGCTGAATTTTGGCTTGATTTTTCTGGCCCACTAAATATACATGCTGCAAAATATATTTTGGCCCAGAAATTGGTATCAATTTTATTTCAGAAAATGGGCTTGGCATATATAAATCAGGCCCACAATTATATTTGGTCTAGTAATAGCATGCTTAGTACATGGGCCTAGCTAGGTCTTAAGATATTTAGTGATGACTCATTAATTGGGTCATCATTACAAATTACGATGAAAAAACATGCAGTCGTTATTAAACAAGATTTACCATGCATGAACTTTGACAGATGGTCCTTCATCATACAGTCGTCAAAAATACAACTGCTATGACAAATATACGAGAATTTATGATGATAACAGGTCCTCATAGATCCTAAGATTTCTTGTAGTGTCTACAAACCATTTTTGTAGTACTGATCTCCATTGCCCATGACCATAACAATCGGTTACACATGAACACCAAGAACTCAGCATGCTCTCCTTTTTCTCTTCTATGTTTTGTCAACTAATTTGTTTGGATCATTTCCTTTTTCTCTAATTTGTTGGGGCCAAAGACGACGGCAGTATGTGCCTCGATCATTACACAAGTGAGGCCTTGGTTACTGCATCTGTGTGTCGAACATTTCTTCCATAGGTATGTTCTCTAGATCGACGGCCTCCATCTTGATCTGATGGAGGCTGTCCACGGCAGCTGCCATCCTCGAGAGCAAAATCCTCGCCTTGCCATCACACTTTTGTTATTCCTCGAGTTTTGTGCATGAAATTGGGCCCTCTCATGCTTCAGTTTTCTCTAATGTCTCAAGCAATGCTTTGTCTGTTCCTGTCAGATGTGGGTAAGCAGATGCTGGGCATCATTAATACTCAGCTTGGAGGCTTGGAAACGCTCACACTGATATGCATGTTGCACATGCTAGCTTCCGGTGCTTGTGATATAGTAATATTTGAAACTATTTTGTCTAACAATATATCAAACTATCCAATAGGGCCAACAAATTCACAGATCAAGTTTGTTATATCTCACACTAGTAGAATTGTCGAAAGACCTTTCTGTGGTCTTATATGCATGTAGCACAAGAGAGACATGGCAGATTGGTTTGGTCTGTTCAGGGGAAGCAATGCAATCTTCATGGTTGTGGTAGTTCATTTGTGTGACCTTTCTTGTGACTTAACATGAAATGAAGCGTGATAGTTGATACCAGACTAAAAAAATCCAAATCACCGGCCAGCACGACACATAAAGTTATTTTTTTGGCTCGTGCACTCATGTCGAATGTATTTTTAGATAAAAGCCTTGCACCTGGCTTTATTAAAAGTTTGACGAAAGCCAAAGATCATGGCTGGGGTTACTAGCTTTACAGTGTAAGGTTCAGAACCTAACTCTAAGCACACATCGACCCTAGCCAGACCTCAAAAACATTCAACCAAAAGGAAAATTAACATTAAGAGAAAGCACAAGGACATTGTCCAGGCTACTCTACAGCTCCTCTGAAGGCATACCCGCCATCCTGAACTGGCAACAAGACTTAACTTACGGTCTCCTTAATTAAAGTTCATCGGGCAGAGCTTACAAGACACCTAAGAACAGCTTACACCCAAACACCTCCACTGATCAGGTCACAAAACCACCATCACTTCTGACAACAAAGAACTATCTAACAAGCACTTGCCGAGAGCAGAGAGATCATGTCTTCCGCCACGGGATTCAGCTTTGGCTTCAACAGCGGGCGCCAGGTCTTGATCACCCAGCATCAACGTCTTGTAAATGATTGCCTGTGGTGAAGACTGCAGCTTCTTGTTGAACACCACATCATTTTTGGTCTTCCAAATCATCCACATGGCACCTGCACATATAAAAATCCTCATAGTTCATGATGAATTTTTGGACACCACCAATCATGTGTAACACATGTACCCTGTGAGCTTATATATACCAATGAAACTTATGAGTGGTATACAGATGTGTAAAATTAAAAGACTAAAAACATTGGTTGATTTCCTGGAGTATATCTCAGACGATGTGAATGCAATGTCCCAACATGCACCAAATTCCATTTATTTACTGGTATAGTCATTTTTTCCTCAAAAAGAGAGAGTAAATTCCTTCAAATGTCATCAAAAACTATAATCATCATCCTTTACATGGTGTCTAAAAATATGACTTCCATTCAGAGTCATTAGTTTAGATTTTGGATCCCTTGTATGCCACTATATGTTGTATGGCAGCCTTGGACGAAGTCATGTAGTCCAAGATATTCGTTGTAGAAAAGTAGTAAAATGTTCTTATTGGCTCCATTTATTTATTTATTTATTTATTTTAAAACATAATGGCAGGAGCTCTACCTTTCAATTAAGAAGAATAGAATTAGCCTAGTTTATAAGGGATTTATTTTAGCTCATGGCTTTCTGCAGACCTCGATAGACTATATATAATCTAATACTCCCTCCGTCCCTAAACAAATAGATTCCTAGAGTTGTTTTAAGTCAAACTTTTTAAACTTTGATAAGATTTTTAAAAACCTGTCAAGATTTATGACATTAAATTAGTATCATTACACATATCATAGAATATATTTTCATAATATGCTGATTTTATGTCATAGATGTTCTTACTCTTTCTATAAAGTTAGTCAAACTTAAGATAGTTTGACTTACACGGATTCTAGGAATTTATTTATTTAGGGACAGAGGGAGTATATCTATATACTAGTTTGTACCCACAAAACAATAAATTCTCCTAAACCTCAATCATGCTGCCACGTCACGAGGGGGAAGCACCGATCTAGAGCATCTCCAAGAGACTCTCAATATCCTTTCTAAATGCTAGGAATAGAGATTTTGGTGAAAAACAATCCTCCAATAGTTTTTCTAAATGGTCATCCAAATATAGCCATCTTCTATTCCGGACTTTTCGCTAGCCAAAAATAGAAGACGAGAATAGCTCTCTAGAGTGCGCATGAGATATAGAAAAACTGTTGCAAAGTGGAAAGATATAAGAAATGATTTTTATGAAAATGTTCTCCAAATGATGATTTAGAGAGTGAGATTTAGAAAGTCTCTTGCAGATGCTCCCATCAATTCTCAAATATCCCGAAGGACGCTGCAGCACCCAGACCACGACACTGATGCTGGAAGTTAGATTCATTAATTGTACACCACCCAAAAGTTTATCAATTGGATCATCTAGAAGTATCGAAATTCAAAAATCTTCAGACATGACCAAAAGACAAACGCACATGTTGCAGGAGGATTTGCTTCTTTAGGTTCATAGGTGCCAAAATCAATTGTCTGGTCGAGTAATTTGTTTCATGTATAAGTCTTTCTTTTCTTTTGCTGTTTTTTCTTCCACCTTCGCCTACCAGCCTAGCTGTATACTTCTTAAGAATCTGTTACTTGGTATTTACACATATTTCATAACTGTGATTTTTCACTTGAAATTAAGTTCAGGCAACCAACTACTGGCCGTGGCTCTATACTAAAAAAAATCAGGGCTGGGCATTGATTTTTAATCTTCATCACTGGCCAAGCTTAGTTTCTGTTTCCAGCCTACTGCATAGTTCAAAAGATCAAACATTATCATATTGAAACTCACTAATTATTTTATCATCACTCATGCTATAACTACCATCGAACACAATAATTAGGTAACCTGCTAAAAATATTCTCATTCTCCCCTTCTCCAATCCATCAAATATTTTTACAGCTTGTCTCATTCAATTTGTAGTCGTTATGGCAAAGAAAAATATATTTTGGCAATTATCCATTCGATGCACTCATATATCTTTTCCATCATACTCCTATATCATACACATTATTATTCTCCTAACAAATGCCATACTACTTTATTCATTGTCTCTTTGCTTAGCTTCTTTCATACAATGCTTCTATGGAATTGGTGTCCATAAATTTCCTCAACAACACATGGTGAACTCAACTAACTACTAAGGAATTTTGGTCAGCATAATAAGATTGAATGGCATATTATTTGTCCAACTTCTTCAAGAAACCTGCCTTAGTTAGTTCAAATCTTTTGCCTCAACATTAACCAGCCAACTGTCACGGATCATATTGCCAATGGTTTCCTTGTTTCTCAAATCTTTTGCCACAATATTCTGCCTCAAACATTAACCAGCCAACTGTCACGGATCATATTGCCAATGGTTTCCTTGTTTCTCAAATCTTTTGCCACAATATTCATTACTAGGAGGTGGATTCTGCTATCCAACCAAGTGTCACAGATCAAATTACCAATGGTCTCAGAGATCTTTATGATGGACGACAAGCCAATCCTGTTTCTTCAGTTCTCTCTAATATCTCAAATAATATCTGAAAGAAAGGTCCAAATAATATTTTAGTAAGTGTACTATGGTTTAGAAAGAGCAACTTTTTCATGTAATAAACATTAGCATTATATAAACAAAAAGGTCAAGAAATTCTTGTCATACAAGCATCATAAAAAGCAAACCTTGGAAAGTGTGTCAGTGGTATCAACTGAACCAGACCATATGAACCATATGCCTCTAGAGTGTGAGCTGATATTTGGTTTGATTTTCTACTCTCAAATACCCCCATATGCCACACTAGTACCATTGAGTATGGAGACCTTCTATGTGGTCATATATATGCAGGTCAAGAACATAAAATCATGTCTATGCATGATAGCCTTGGATATTCTGGGACCAGATAAATGCTACCACTAGTTGTTCAACACCATTTGTGTGAGCTTCCTGAAACTTGACATGAAACCAGGCATCAATCTGGTTGGAACACATGATGTACTTGACACAGCCATTGGGCAAATCTAACCGTTAATGTGACTTTTTATTGTCATTTTACCCATGACAAGGAGATAGATGCTATTCCAGTCAACATGACCCTTTGAATGGCAACTGAGACAAGAAAGTGCTAGAGGACCTTTAATCTTCGAGGTATCATAGATCTAATCTAGTTGTACCTATATTAGAAATTTTTTGTTATAATATTTTAGGATATTTTCGTCATAATTGTGAGGAAGAAAGGGACAAACTTTTACTAACTATTAACCACCTACTCCCATGCCACAATTATGGCAGCTGCCATTGCCACACACGTGAGAAGAAGCTAAAAAACAAACAGTGGCATAATGCAAAAAAAGATCAAAAGACATTTTTATAGCTAGGAAGCTTAGCTTTGAGGGATTAGTTTTACATAACCTTTTATAGCCACATGATGTACTATAAACATATCCATGCCGGCTCAAGCCAATAGCCGGTAGAGATAGGTTCGATCTATATCACTGCTGGTTCAAGCCATGAGCCTGCAGTGACATATCACTGCCGGTTGAAGCCAACAGCCAGCAGTGATAGTCTCAATATTACCGCTGGCTCATGGCTTGAGCCGGTAGTGATAGGTATCTTCACTGTTGGGTCATTTCGGACCCCAATCATTTTTCAAATTTTCTGCTAATGACCCGGCAGTGAAGGGTTTTCACTGCTGGCTTGGCAAGTCGATTTCTTGTTATCCGAAGCAGCAAAAATAGATCTGTGCAAGCCAATGTGCAGCTGAATGACTTGCTGCAGATGAACAACACTACAAGACCAACACGTAGAGCTGATCTCCCTACTAGTTGATAACAAAAAAGACAACCGAACGAACCTACAGTTGAGCTTGCGTGAGATTGTGCCTAGGAATTATGTGTCTAGAATGCAAGTTTGCCATTAACTTTGTGCAGTAATGAACTTGTTTCTTTTCTGATCTTTGTGTTTCTTCAGCAAGTCATCACCACAGCACTCAAACTAATGTCCATTCTGCAGATATTGTTGTAGCAGATGAGGATATGTTGCGGAAGCGATGAGGAGAATGGCAGCTCCAAACTTAGGTGGCTCATTGGAGAACAAGACAGCAGCCAACCATAAGGGAACGCCACATTTGCCTTCACTCCAAAGAACATGCAGCCTGGTTATATTCATGTGCCACAGGGGTCACATGGGCCAACTTCACAACTACTGCATACTACTAACGAGCTAGGGTGTTACAATCTACGAGGTATCAAGCCATGGAAGACTTGTGTTGATTACAAGTGGATTGATGGAGGTTGGATGCTTGTGTGGCATCACCGACGGAGGATATGAAATGGAATGTGCAAGACAAAGGTATCCTTTTAGGGCATTTCATTTCACTGGTCCAATATTGATTAGAGAAGTGCTTGACTAAGTTTAAGATAGATAGTCGTACTATAAAGAGGGGTTTTCTTGTGAGCTAAACTGTTATCTAGTGCCACTAGGTGAGGTCTAACCCGTGATGCATTTAGATCGAGTAGTGTGGTGAGTAGCAAGCAAAAATGGTTTGAAAAACACTTTGAATAATGCTAACTCAAGGCTTAGATGTTTGGCAAAACATTTGAGAGTTAGCATGCTTGTGAAGAGATGAGAGTGTGCTGCTCGTGCTGCTGCTTAGCATGCACCGGATGTGTCCGGTGTGGCACTGGAGCTAGGCACCGCTCGTCGGCCTGTGTGCTAACTGTTGCAAGTTACAACCGAGCTCCTTGGTCTCCGGTGTACACCGGATGTGTACGACCGGAGACGAATGTCTTGTGGGGTTCAGCCGAGCACACGAAGTTCAAACACCCTCACCGAAGCCAAGAGACTTGCAAGTGAGTTGTTCGGGCGTTGCACTGATCGGACGTGCTAGGTGTGCATCAGATGCCTAACAATCAACGGCTTGTTTCAGAACCATTGGAAAGTAGTCGTTATGGTTGCCTGATGCTGAGGCCTAGTGTGCACCGGGCATGTCTGGTGCGCATGCAGATTGTGTAGCCTTTGGACAATGGCTTGTTTGGCTTATGGTCTTATACATAAAGGGTGTGGCTGGTTGTTTGATCTTGCTAGTGCCAAGGGGGTCGGGAGCACTAGCTACCTCTACAGGTCTCATTAATTTAGTAGTAGTGTATTCTTATCACTCATCATTACCATGACAACATGTTCGACGTCAACATCAAGAACTTGAACACCTTGCTATCCTTTTTTTGTTCTCCTCTTTCTCCTCTAATTTAACATCAAGAACTTGAAAACCTTGCTTTCCTTTTTTTCTTCTCCTCTTTCTCTGCTACTTTGTTGGGGTCAAAGATGGTGGTGCATGCCTAGTCCTTGCTAGAGCTAAGGCCTTGCTTACTGCATGTAAGCATGCTGAACATTTCCTCCATGAAGAGGTACTCCACATGCTCAGCCTTCATCTTGACTTCATGGATGCTCTCCAAGGAAGCCACAATTATCGCGGCCAAAATTTCACTCTCTTGCTTCAGTTTTCTCTAATGTCTTAAGCACTACTTTTTCTATCTCCTATCGCATGTGATGGTAAGCACATGCCTGAGGATTGTAACGCATTATAGCATCATAAATTATACACAAAGGTTTTGAAACTTTCTACAAGCTAAATGAGCTAGGCTCCATTAAAACTGACCATGGAAATGATGACACTGATATCTGATATGCAGATGGTAGCTTCTGGTGCATGTAATTCAATAATATTTGAAAAGATTTCCTCTAAGAATACGATGAATCATGACCAACAAATTTACTGAGTTTTGTTGTATCTCACACTAGTAGAAATGTTGAGAGAACTTTTTCACTACGGGACACAGGAGCCACAATTATCTCCTATCGCATGTGATGGTAAGCATATGCATGTAGTCCAAGTGCATCATGTCAGATTGATTCAGTCAATTCAGGGAGAGAATGCAATGCCATCTTCATGTTGCGGCAGTTCATTTGTGTGACGTTCATGCAACTTAACTGAAGCCAAGCATGATCGTTGATAATAGATCTATTCAACCATCATGTCGAGCCATGCCAACAAAATCTAACAACTTATTTTGTACTCCCTCCATCCTAAAAAACGTGTCCAGGTTCAAAGCTAGAATTGCGTTTTTTTTAACAGAGAGAGTACAATTTTTTGGCCTGTGTGCCCTGTCAAACGCATTAGATCGGGTTTGGCTGTTTCTCCCGTTAGGTCAGATTTTCCTATGTTGAATCAGGTTCGTTTGTGTTGGATGAGCTCCTGGTCAAAAATTGTCCTATGCAGATGCTCAAAAAAAAATGCCTATGCAACGTCGACTGGTTGTGTTGTGTACCGGAGCACCGGGGCACTGTAGCTAGGCTTACAGGATGCCATCAACAGCATGGCCCACTATAGGCTTACATGATGCCAAAAAAAATCAACACCGTTGGCCCGTTGCTGACAGGGCCAGATGCCGGACGCGAGCGGTGAGCGTGACCTGAGAATCCGAGATACGGCGTACCGGTACAGCGTAGGTGTCCACGAAGGCAGGAACTCCTCAAGGTACAGGTGTACTACTACTACTACAGCCTAGCTGTGTAGGAAATGATTTGATTTTTGTGAATTGTCTTGTCTAGCACATCAATACTTCCTGTATGTACTAATTGTTTTTTAAATTTCAACAGAATCGTGACACCAAGAAGGTACGCTTGTGGCAATGAGAAAAGGAAAAAAGAGAAAATGAGTTGATGAATTGATACAATCACAAAGAGAGTCTTTTGATAATTTTGATAAAAATAATACAAGCACTTCAAAACATCCAGAAACATTGGCGATAGTTGTAGTGGAGGAACCAGCTAATGCTAATCCAGAAGACGAGGGCCCTATAGAAGACAGTGTTGGCATCGACATTGATGAAACAATGTGAGTGATGACGAGCACGTGTTTAATTCAAATGCTACATAATATAATAGTGTTGATGAGGATCCTGTGTGTACCGTGGATATTTATGATCCAAGAAATTGGGATAATTTTGATAAGAAAGCAAGAGATACATTAATTGGGATAATCTTGGGACTCTAAAATGAAAATTTAAATTTCAAAATCTAAGATTGTCTGAAATTTCTAAACTTTAAATTTTAAACTCTGAGAACTTAAAATGAAATTTTGGGACACCAAACTATTTCAAGTCAATAATTTATCAATTGCAAACAGGAATGAAAATGGGACTGATATTTTCTAATATCCGTCAAACCCGAAAAGGTTAAAACCCTACTTGGATACTAGCGTATAAGATATCAGAACATTTAATATTACACCGTATCCGTACTGAATACTTATAGTTGGATTTTTTTTTATACATGTATGACACCCCCCCCAACCCATGGAATCTGTAATATCCATTTGTATCTGATCCGGTTTCATCCCTAATTGCAAAGTTGTACAATGCGATGAATCAACAGTTTTTGTACTTGATCTAAGTTAAAAGTTCTTACTTTTTTAGACCACTGTTTCTAAAGGCCTGCTTAAACGCGTGCCGCCCCTGTTAATCAATTCTAGATGTGGTAACAATAGAAACATGGAATCTGAGAATACTATTTACAGAGGTTGGAGGATGGCACCGGTGCAGGCGTGCAGCCATGCATGGATAATACCCGGTTGGTGGTGACTCCATCCATATGGTCGTGTGACTTGTTGGCCCATTGGAGCAGTGAGATTTTAGGAGTGGCAATTCCTGCAATCCTTGGAAAAGCCATCGGGGAAGTAAGCGAGTTGAGAATAAGAATTGGTGTGAAACCATGATTTTGTCGTTTTGAGTGCCAGCTAAAAGAAATGACAATCGTTCTGGTGATCAATCCCTTTGCTGCATGTAGACTTGGTTCCGATTTTGGTGATTCACATAAGAAGCAACTATTCACCCATACAAATGAGACCAATATTTCAAACATCGTAGCAACTCTAGTGCCCACATAAAAACGAATATATAATTTTTGTAGACAACACATTTTTATCTAATTCAATCAAACAAAACCCGACATATGTAATTTGGCCTTAAGACCTATGCCCAAAACATAGCTTTACAATGCTATAATCATGCATAGAAATTTGGCATAGACTTGGATGAAATCACATGGTCTAATATATACTAGTAGAAAACCAGTAAAATATTTTTGTTAGCATGCCCTGGACTTAAATGGATCAAAACCAAATAAAAAAATTATGTGACAATGATATTCAGATTGAATGAACTATTGTCCAGCTTTTCCATGTAGTTCACAATATTTGATTGAAATCCTCTGCGGTGGCATTAAGGATGGAGGCCTTCACCACCAGGAACAATTCTGCTTTCCACCCAAGTGTCACAGATCAAATTACCAATGGTCTCTGACATCTTCGTGATGGACAAACCAATCCATTTTCTTTAGTCTCCTCTAATATCTCAAGTAAAATCTGAAAGACATATCCAAGTAATATATTTTATTAGTGTTCTGTAATGTGGTTTAGCAAGAGCAACCCTTTTATGTAATAGACAATAGCATTATATATAGACAAACAGGTAAGCAATTTCTTGTCATAAAGCCATAAAAAAAGCATACCGTGGAAAGGGTGGCAGTGGTATCTAGTGAACTGTCTAGACCATGACCCATACCTCGAGAGTGTGACTTGATATTTCACTTGATTTTCTACTCTCTAATACTCCCATATGTCACACTAATAAACCGTTGCGTCGGGAGGCTTTCTATGCACTCTTATATATATGCTTGCCAACAAAAGAAAATCGAGTCTATGCATGATGAGGCACGGTATTCAGGAACCAATAAAATGCTACCAGTAGTTATGTAACACCTTGAAAATTTCATTCTTTCAAAATAGCTTAAATTGATTTATCATGCAATTGTGTGTGCATTCAAACATAGGAAATTATAATTTTTGCCAAATTAAAATCCATTATAAGGCTAGACACATGATGTTGCATTCATGCTAGAGCATTGGTGTTTTGTATAGCTACAGGAGGGGTTGCGAATGTGGTGATCAAAGGCTACTGAAGCTTTTGTTGATCTTCCGTTGACGGGCGTGACAGGCCCCTCACAGTCTACTTCAGTTTAGCTTTGCTGTGTGTTCCGAACAGATGTTACTTTTCCTGAACTTTTGTAGTTCTGTGCCGTTTTTGTAAGCTGGAATCCCCAGCGAATACTTTGCTTTCAATATAAGCAGGGCCTAAGTGTCTTTGGTCTAAAAAAATTGGTGTTTTGTATATATTGATTTGTTTCAACCGATTTCATATGCTTTTGAAAATCATTTGGAAAATTGAGTTTGCAGAGATAGTCAAAGGAAAATGAATTTTGCCTTTCTCTGTTCCTGTTGGCCGCTGGCTTGTTTTCCAGCGTCGGCCTGCTTTGTTTCTAGTGCTGCACCGCAGCCAGGCCAGGAACCCAAGTTGATCCTCTCCTGTCTCGGCCAGCAGCCCAACGCGCAGCCCAGCCAAACCATAGCAGATGCATTTTTTTTCTCCTCCCTGGTGCAGCCGACGCACAGGACCCGTCCATATATACATGGGAAGCCCCAGGTGTTCCGCTCTTCTTTCCGCAACCCTAGCGCAGCAGCCGCCCGTGTTCGATCTCGCCGAGCTCGGAGTGCAGCCGCCGCAGCCACGCTCGTTGTCCGCCGTTTCATCGCCGTCCGCAACCCGTTGCCGAGCTCCGAGTCGAGAAGAAGCTGGAGCCGTCCCGCCGACCTCGCACCCGCCGCATAAACACGTCAAGCTAGCAGCCATGGTCGATCTCCGCCACCGTTCCTCTGCCGCTGCAACCGTTTTTTCGAGCTTCGAACGAAGGTAAGCGATCCACAAACAATTGTCTTTCTCTCGACGTCTTTCATGAACGTGAGCTCGCCGGCTTAATGCCGTTGATCCGACCTGCCTCGCCGAGCTCTACGTTGTCGGCGATCACCTCCCCACAACGAGAACCCTCATTATCTAGTTCGTGAGATCGATACATCCATCCGTGTAGCCACCGGAGACAGTTTCACCCTGATAGTAAGAGAAGCACCAGACATGCGCCGTGAGCCATGCGTGCCCTGCTGCTCTAATTCCATTGTTGTTAGCTTGATGATGTCGTATGACATCATGGATACGTTTTGTGGCCGTTTTCTTCTTATAGAAAAAAAATTCAAAAATATGATAGAAATACGTGACCCATAATTAGCGATCGATCTCCACTGTTTCTACGTTTTAACTCCAACTTGACCCATTCAAATTGCGTAACATTTGTAATTTCATAATCTACATGTTAGTGCAACTGTTGGTTAGGTTTTCCACCTTTAAGATTCGAGGTTAGATTTAATCTATTATTTTACTAAAGAAAATCTCGTTCAATTCATAACTTATTTGTTTTAATTCCGAATTAGTCCGTTCGAATTGCAATGGATTTATAACAACATGAACTACGTATTAGTATTAATGTTTTCTTTATCAAAATCTCTAGAATTTCATAGTTTAGATCTAACTTGATTAATAACTGGGCAACTAGATTTATAAATAAAATATTATTGATTTCTCCTTTAGTTTTCTAAATTTAAATGTAATTTAACCTAAGTCACTTTTGAATATCTATAAAAAGTATTTTATCCTATATATATGATTTTATATAGTTAAAACAAATGAGACCTATGATTTTTCGTTTTATACAACAAAATCTTTCGGTAAATATATGTATCTCTTTTACCGTAGCTCAGATTAGCGTGTTTTTCGCGTTTATATGTTCGTAGCAACATGTAGGTTAGTTTTCAAATTTCTTTAATTGTTTGATGTACTGTTCTAATTATTATTCATTGTTTGCTTCATGTATGATTGCTCGATACGTGTGTGGTGATTTATTGATCAAGTCCAGTCGGTGAGATTTATGTGGAGATTCAAGAAGCTATTAATTAAAGATTTGGATCAGAGAAAGGATCTTGATTTAAGGCAAGTATAGCTTGGGTTTTCTTTTTGTGACCATGATCTTGTGACTTGATTAATGTTTAAGCAACAAACGATAAAAATGACTTTTTAGCAACTTAAGGATTTATCTGTAAGAGGATCTCCGGGATTTACAGTACAACTGTGAGGGCTATATGGCTCTGGCTTTTGCTCAGTATGAGGACCTTTTCTAGCTTGTTAGAGGTTACCCTTGTGGCGCAAATAGGGAAAAACAGACTGTGGATCCCTGGGACTGGTTGTATCACACATACTGACTTTGGAAACCTAGCGGCCCTAACCTGTTAGACGAACCTTTAAAAGGCTTCATAGTGAATCCTGCCGACCTTTCTTGGAAGTGGGTCAAGAGATTAGCTACCTCGGGCGAAAGGGTAAATCACGACTCACAGTGAAAGTGTACACCTCTACGCAGAGTTTATTAAACTGGTATACTAGCCTTGCTCAAGGATACGAGCGGCCTTGGAATCTTTACATTTAAGATGATGACTTCTGATTGCTAACATGCTCATTGTTTATCGTTTTATGCTCTACATTATTTATGTTACATTGATCATGAGTTTATGGGATCTATACTACCTTGTTGCTATACTTGCGGAGTTCGACATGGACTCACTCTTGCTATTTCCCCACACACCTCAGGAGAAGTTTAGACTTGTGATCAACCAGTCAGTTTGATCCTAGAGTGAAGTCTACACCCGGTGTTCTGAGTTGTTTTTCCGCTGTGTTGCTTTTTAAGGTATAATCTGTAATATTACGCTATATTTATTAAGCATTTGTCTCTTGATTCTACACTTGTCTCACTTCGATAAATCCAGGTGTGACAAGTTATGGATGGTACACCACATGTGTGAGCTTCCAGAAACTTGACGTGAAAAACCAAGCATCGACCTGGTTGGAACACATGATGTACCTGACACGCACAACTGTTGAGCAGACCTAACCGTGAACATGACCCTTGTATTGGCATTTTACCCATGACAAGGACATAGATGCTACTCTAGTCGGACTTCAGAAAAGAAATTGCTGTTATTGCTAAGGACCTATTCTCTTTTGGAGTACCATAGATCTAATCTACCCGTACATTTATCAGCAAATTTTTCTTTCAGTTTTTTAGGGGAATTTTCATTATCATTTTACTAGCCAAGAAAACTGCCATGCCTACCCAGTCAAGGGACAAACTTTTAACTGTTAACCGGATCGGACCTGCTGCCATGTCGCAATTGCAGCAGCTGCGATTGCCACACAAATAATATTATTTTATTTCTTAATTTTTCTTAAATTGTACGGTATTTATGCCTGCCTACTTGCCTTCTAAATTTCATCCGGCCATGCATGTCTTTTAAATACCATCTTGCCCAAAATCACTTCTATTATGGGTAGCTCAAATCAACGATATGCATACATGCCTTTTTACACCGTGCATTATTACTCTTTTAAAGAATCACACACATCTCAAAGCAGTGAGCTAATTAATTCAATATTCTTTTAATCATTTTCCACTAGATCTCGTATGGGCTCGGTCCATCCAAACCTAGCCACTGCCTAGCCTAGACCAAGCCGAACTCATCTCTCCAAGATCCCCTTCCCTAAGATTCCGTTTGTCTTCCATTTTCGTGAGCCACCAAGAGAGACCTCCACGACGATTCATCCAGTGGAGGATCCTTTTCCTCATGTGCTGGCAGCCGGCAAGGAGCGCATGGCATGGCAGAACCTCCAACCCCCTCCTCGACAAGTGATGCCATTTGATTCCAGGAGAGAACGTCAGCCACTGCCGTTCCATTTCGCGTGAGCAGGTCCATGCCTCTTCCTGATAGATGTCTGCTGCAGGCTGCTACCCGTGTGCTAGGATGCCACCATGGCGGCGGCTATGTATGCCGCTGCTGGTGCTGCCGACGAAGCAGTGCATCAAGGTGCATTTCAAAATATACGCAGGAACTTAGGCAGGTTTGGTATGACATCAATGAACTCAGAAAAAAACTAAAGCATTTAGCAAAAGTGACGAGCCCGTTCGCTTTGCTGAAAAGCCATGGCTGAAAGTACTGTTCGCTGATTTGTTGTGAGAGAAAAACACTGTTTCAACTGAAAAAACAAGCTGAAAAGTACAGCAAACAGGAGCGACATAGCATGTTGCCCAGAATGAAACTTGTACAGAAGTGTTTTTAAGATAAATATGACTACACATCTAGAGAGAAGAGTTGGGCTTGGGTCTGGGCTAGGCAGGGGCTGGGTTTGGACGGGCCGAGCCCATACGAGATTCAATGGAAAATAACTGAAAGAATATTTAAATAATTAGCATTGCTGCTTTGTGATTTTTTAAAAGAGGAGTATTGGAGCAGTTCTTTTCAAAATATCACCATTATATGATAAGTTTCTCTGAGTCAGTAAAAGTAAGTGTAGCACAAACAAAACAATATAAGTATACAAATGATTTTTTTTGGAACTCTGAGGGCCTAGGCTAATCAAAAATATCACCACGCATTGACATGACAAGCAATAAAAAAATAGAGGGATAGATGGACTAAACACTCTATCATCATTGTGATACAACATTGAAATGAAAACCAACTTTTAGAAACAATTTAGTTGACTCTATCATGCATGCCCATGGGATAATCTAGTTGACTCATCTTTGTACAACAAAATCTAGTTACTCATCTTTAGAGAGCGTGGTAATAAAAAATGGATTTACAACTACAAATTATGCACGACCTAAAGAAATTTGTTTCAACCATCACTGTTCATCATCACCGTAATTACACCTCTTCTCCAGTGCACATGTTGAAACTACAAAAATTGATATGGCCTCCAACCAGAGATGAATATTTAGCTCTAACATAAGTAAGCTTCTTAGAATAACATGTCTTCTAGTTTGTTATTCTCCAATATCTTAATGGAGGAATGAACCAGATTCAATCTTCTGACCTTAGGTTCTGTAATATTTTAATGGAGGAATGAACCAGGTTCAATCTTGCAATCCTTAGGTTTACACCCATGCATGCTAACCACGTTTTTGGTGCCCTACTTTACTGCTCTCCTGCAGCGTGCCGTGAACACAGTTAAAGTTTCTATTTATACACACAGCAGCGAACGAAAAATACAGCAACAAACAAATACTGTATATCATGACAAACTCGTGAGAGCATGTAGGCCATATACAGTAACAAACCTGTCCAATTCATCATTAACTTAAACGCGATCTCCTGCTCATCCCCATGTTGAGATGCTCACGCATCCCGAGCACAGACCATCGATTCAAAACCCGTGACAGATGAAAATTCGAAACGTACTGGCCTTGTTTAGATATCTAAATTTACCCCTAAATTCTACTATACAAAAAAAAATTCCCCATTACATCAAAATGTCGGCATATATATGGAATACTAAATATAGATGAAATTAAAAACTAATTGCACAATTTTGTTGTACTTTGCGAGACAAATATTTTAAGTCTAATTAATCAATATTTGGACAATTATTACCAAATAAAAACAAAATTGCTACAATGCATCACAGTAAATCGGGACCGCCCGATTCGGGCATCTATGGACAGCGGGATGCCTCTGTTCGATCTGCAACCACTCCCGTAGAGTTCGGTTTGGAAGAGGTGCAGTGTTGTGTCGCTGGTTGCTCCAAAGAAACAATAATAAATAAATTGCAAGTGACCGTGGCTCATGAGGTTTCACAGGCAGCACCATCAATGATCTGTCCTATAAAGGAATTTTTAATTGGACAGCCACGGCACGGTTCGACACTTGAGTTGGGTTCGATTTTACTTCTGACAACGAGCAGTCGAACCGTGCAGTGATCTCGGTTCGCTTTGCTTCTCCCTCGGTTCGCTTTTGTAGTACACTGGAGGTGCCCTACTTCGCTTCGATTCATCCTCTACCCCCTCTCTCTCCTCCTGCTCTTGTGGATGTGCACGGCCAAGTACGTTGAGAATGGGCGATTGCTGGCCTGCTAAAGCTCCCATTTTTAGATGTTTATAAGTGTAATTAATACAATTGTCCCAAGTTCAACCAGTGCTATGGTACCCCTTTACTTATTAGGAGGTAATGTCACAAACGAATGTGAGCCATTGTTTTTTTAGATTTTAAATTAGTTAATTAATTAATTAACATAGGAAATTAAAAGAAAAAATCTTTAATCCCTCTGATTACGGGAGACATAAGAGAGCGGGTGACCCCTTCCTTGTTCGTGCGTACGGCCGCATCTTCCTTTATTGTGACTGCCGCACTTTCAACTGTATTAAATCAAGGAAATATTTATTGATAAATACTCCGTATACACTACACCACAACACCGTATCACCGTCAAACATCTGACGCTAAAAGTTATATTTATCGATGGATGATATGACGCTATAGATAACTCACGGACTATCTGACGCTAATTCCTTATTTAGCGATTTGTTGTCTGTCGCTATAGGTATTCATCTTTAGCGTTAGCCTGTCTGTCGCTAAATCCAGATACAGCGTTGATCTGTCTGACGCTAAAAAAAATGGGTCCCACGCCTAGCTCACGCACAGCCTGCAACCATGCATGCCAGCAAACGCTCAACCTGGGCCTGGGCCGGTGAAGGCTATTGAGCCAACTTCTCCCCCGCCGGCCTGTGAAGGCCCTGAGCTTTCTCAGCCATCGGACGGCTGCCCTTTAATTTCAAAGGATCAAAACCAGTAGGAAGCCGGCTCCCCAAAACCCTAGCTTCACTTTTCTTTTCTTCCACCTCACCTTCCACGCTCACGCAGCCGCCGCACAGCTAGGAGACCGACGCGACGACGGCCCGAGCAAGCGACGGTAGGAGATGGTGACGCCACCGCGGCACCCCTCGCCGGCACATGCGCACAGCCGAAGTTCCACGCGGCACAATCGAGCGGCACCGCCGTGGCGCCCTTTGCTGGCCGCGTGCGCGCACGCGAGGAGCCTCACGGTGGCGGCGGCGCTTAGTGATGGGCTGCGAGCTCTCGGACGAGCCCATCGGCGCCGTCTTAGGTGAGCACTAGGACCATTTCTTAATCTTAGGGTTGGGGATTTGGTACCGGATTTGGGGAATTTTAATTTTGATTTAGGGTTCGGATTTTGGGATTTTCTTGGAGAACAGGGGCTTAGAAAATGAAATTGATTTGATTCATGTGTCACTGGAGGGAGGGAGGTGATCCTTTGCAGTGATTGTTCATGGCATGGATACAAAGGATGGATTATCTGTTGATGCAGCATCAAGAATAGTAGATGCATACTGGGTACTAAACATAAAACTTTGCTAGCAAATTTTTGATGTCGTACATGCTGGATACTAACCTGCAAATTTCATGTGGTGATTGAGATTTGAACTAGTACACAGGGCACTGATTAAAGGAGAGAACGATGTGTCAGGCTAGTTCGATAGGTAGGCTAGCAGTAGTAGACACCAGTGTAGTGTTGTACTGCTTGCAGCTTGGTTTCTGTCTGCTTGCAGCTTGCAACCAGCAATGCATCAAAGAGAGGAAGATTGCAGATTCCTGTCAAGCAGCGCCTGCAGTCCATCTCTTGTCCTTTTTTTCCTTTCATGTTTAATTAGCATATAAGTACATTATTGAAATGGGTGGATAACAGAAGATGCATGATAGTAGTGATTTTATTTACTGATCAACTCCGAGTGGTAGAGTAAATTAGAATATCATCTTCTATGCTTTGTTCCTGGAAGCTGTGTGATTGCAGGTTCCCTATTTAATCTTGATAGTTGAAACAAAATTGAAAGGTGTGTAGTGAGATCATCATGAACAATTTAATTTGCATTGCACATGGTAGGCTGGTAGCCAAATTGATAATCAGAGTAGGAGGAATATAATCAATGGCAGCCTTTTCAGTTAACAGCAGGTTAGCAGTAGCAGGTTAGTAGGTTAGCAGCAGCAGCAGGTTAGCAACCTTATCTAATCACTGTGCTGTCGATCATGGAGATATTTTTTTTAATCTATCATGGAAATAGTAGGCAATGTTGGGCACCCCTACAGCCCTGCTGTGAGGTGATGAGGTGAGCTGCTCCATCCCTGTTGTAGTTTGGATCAAGTTTGAGCAATTTTGTACAGTGACAATAGTTGTGGTTTGGTTACCACAATCTCTGCTGTGTGATAAGAAGCACAGATGCCATCCGTTTTACTGATCGATGGTCTCAATTATTTGACTGAAACTTGCTCAACATTTCATACATGAAAACTGAAGCTTGGGGCTGGGTTGGATTTGTTGCAGGAGCACCAAAGTAGGTGGTTAGTATTTGTTCATGGCTTTTAGCTGTAGGTACTTAGTGTACTGGAGTGATAAACATAGGCTATTGTTGTCTGCGTTAAGGCAGCAAGTAAATTTATCTCTGAAAAGCAACTGTTTGCTTCATGTCTGCATGCCATATGTTTGACTTTATATATTTCCCAATCAATATAGTAAGTCCAGTGAACTGAATGTCTGAAAGAGAGGAGGTTGCTGCTGCTAGAAAGAAGAATGACCATTCTGGTTTTGTTTAATCCTTGATGTCCAATTATCGAGGTAGCCAAGATGTATGAACTTCTACTTTTTAACGGGTATTAATTTTCTGCAATAGTATTCAGACATTCAGTTAATAAATCCATTAGTGAGACATGAGTTGATAAATTCATCAAACTGCATCACGCCATCATAACCCATAAATACATGTTGTCTGGAAGAAAAATAACTTTCTGTATTGGCAGGTAGTACAAAGCTGGATGACATATATCTCTGTAGATGGCTAAAAAAAACCAGCACCTACTACTAGCTACTATCAGGTATTTCATCACTTCATGTTTTCACTGCCACTACACTGTATATTCTTTTCTGCAACAGCCATTGTAAAAAAAGTTAGGAATGGAATGGGCCATCTGAGATGTGATTTTGTTGCACCAAGGTCTGCATTCTTCATAATTGATCTATTCAATTTCAGCATAGATATCATTAATTTACTTAATTGATTATTGGCTGATTTTGGATAAAATTCTATACATGTACTTTCTCCCAATGTTGATTTGTGTTAAGTTAAACTTGGGGTGGCAGCAGATCTTCAAACCTTTGGCTGTCTATATACCTTTGTAGAGTGGTTGGCCCTTATTGCAACCTTGTCTTGTTCTATATAGAGATGAAGATGACCAAACAGCTAGTATCACTTTACTGGTTTTTTTTTGTCTCCATGAAATATGTTTTGGTCATGCAAGCATGCTATTCCTTTGAGCCATCTAGATTATTTAGTGAACTGCAACTGGATGTTAGCTATAGTAGTGATATATATAACCCCAACTGGATCGTTGATTTATTTTACCAGTTAGATCATCCATCTTGAGCAGAGTTGAGGTCATTTCACTGAACTTATGTTTCTTTGTGTAGTGAAAGACCAAGATGCAATGGAAAAGCTCAAAGGAACCACTAATTGTTTGATTAGCGAACCACTCTGCTTAATGCCTTGATTCTAATTAATTAGCTTCTTCTCCGCTGTTTTTTTCCTTCAGTTTATTTCTCTGAAACAGATGTGTTAGGCCTAGTTCCCTGCTAAAAGTAATTATTAGCCTGGAAATTTCTGCTCTTTGTATATGTGGTACATAACTATGACATTGAAGTCAATAAACTCTGCAGCTTAAATGGCCAACTGTAAATGTAAATTGAATGACACCAACTTTATCCTGGTTAACTGTTTTGCTAGTTGACAACATGCTTGTTCCGCTACTTAACTGCCATTTTGTGAACCTTTTTTTATATATTAGATCCAACCACAATTTTCCCACCTCATAATAATATGTGACCAGGTCACCAAAGATGGATAAAGGCAATCCAAAGTGAATGAAATCTTCTACGGAGAAACCTACCTGGTCAGTTTATGCTGATTACATTTGTCAAATTTTTTGTTTTATGTTTTCACAAACTGCCACAAACTGTAGTTACGGAGAATTCAAAGGAGACACCATGGTGCCTACACAATGAAACTTCTTTTCTATAGTAATATTGTCATGCTAGCATATTACATGTCCGTGGTAGTATTCATGTATCCTTTTCACCTAAGGGATCCAGATGAGAAATCCTAAGTCAATCAACAAATGGCATATGTTAAATACTACTGAATTTTCCCATAGGGTTAGTGTTAGGGTTTCATATAAAATAGGGAAATTTTGGGAAAACTCAATTTTAAGTTGTTTGTGTAGTTGTTTATGAGATTGGGAAGAAAATGACACACAACTCAGATCATTCTTACCTGCAGCCTGTAGCTGTAGGCCTGCAGTGCTCCTTGACGCGTCATGTAGTTGTTTATGAGATTGTGTTCAGTTTTATACAACCTGCTGTATTAATCGATGTAAATGTTAAAAATTTAATCACCACACGAACTAATGTATCTGCTTGAGTATATATGCCATGTTGAATATGCAAATACTATGTTTCCATTTCTGAATTTGTCAATTCTTAATGCTTTGCTATCTTCTGCATTCATACTATGATTTTCTATTATGCTAAATTAATTTAATGTACTTTCCTATTGTTTCAGTCGCAATCACTACTTTTAGTAGTACAAGGCACATGCTTCCACAACTAGATTAGCCTAGGATGGTTTTGGAGGATTGTTTTTGTCTCTAGAGGAACTAGATGTGATGGTGAGCTTACCTTTGTGAGCTACTGTAAACTTTTGGCCAAATTTGCGAAGATGCATGTATTCTTTATTGAAGTTGTATTTCTAGTTGTGTATCTGCTGAATGAACTTTTGAAGCTAAGTGTGACATTTGTAATAATTGCTCACGGACAAATTTTTATTTTTTTTAACCATTTAAAACTATCTCGTTGGACCATCTGACGGTAAAACTATAAGTAGCATCAAATGATCTGTCGCTAAAGAGTAGCAGCGGGTTGTCTGTCGCTAAAGAGTAGCATCGGGTTGTCTGTTGCTATAAATTTTCAGAGCAATAGATGATCTGACGCTAAAAGTATTGTCTGACGCTAAAGACTTTTAGCGTCAGGACTTACAGCGTCAGCAGAAGTCTGACGCTATAAGTTTTTAGCGTCAGATTGTCTGGCGCTGTATCCGCTTTTAGCGTCAGATTGTCTATCGCTAATTTTGGTGTTGTGGTGTAGTGATAGTTGAAGACCTTTCATACTTATATATTTTAAATATCTACAAACACAATTATTTGATCTACTAAAATAAGCAAATGATATTTATTGTCTTTAAAGTCAAGAATGTAAATCCAAATTTAAACTATTCGATTTGTATTCACATGTTCTTATGAATACAGGCCCCGGCAAGCTGACTGCTGGATAAAATACAGATTTAAATATGTGCTTTTGGCTAATTAAATCAATAGTCAATTCAAACACAATTTATGCACACGAGTAGTTAGCATGAACCACACTTGTATACATATAAATCACATCTTGCAAAACCAAATGTATCAAATCATGCAAAATTACATGGTAATCAAAATATATCAAGTTCAAAATTACAAAAAAAAGATTTACCATATCTGCTAGATCATGGCTATCGTCTTTTTTCTTTAATTCAGTTATTTAGGTGTAGCTAATAAGGTCTAAGATAGGTGTGGCTTCATCAGATTTAAAAAACGAGTGTAAAACATAAGTTTGAAAAAAACAAGGGTAAAATCACAGTTGACCTTCAAAGCAGAGGCAAGATCACCAACCTCTCCATCCAAATATATATTTAACTAAATGGATACTTCACTTTCACTTCAGTATTGTACAAAATCCCTGGACTATCAGTTTTCTCTAGCAGCTATTATGGTCCTTCCCATTAAGGATGTTTTGGTTGGTTCCAAACATGCGTTGTTGCTCTCCATCTTCTCCAAGAATGTCGCCTTCTGTTGACAAAGTCATCTATCCTCAGAACTTGAGAGCCCCTAATGATGCTAGCACCTTGATAACGGGCAGATGTACTGTGTCAGCATTGATCATGTAGTTGATGGTCATTGCATCTTCATTATTAACATGTTGGCCCACACGATTCAGTTTTCTCTAACATGTCAAGAAAATCAGAAAATGCTATTGTAGACAGGGAGCTTTCAAGTAACACATAGCCAAAATAGCATGCAACAAACTCATGTTTCATAAAAAACCCCACCATGTCTACGTTGATGCAAATGTGGTTTATCACATACTAATATATGTGTGATTTTGTATTATCTAATATCCCAAATGATTAAAATATGTACTTAAATATTTGCTGAGATACTAATGTTCTGGCTTTGTATACATGAAGACTGAGGAGAGAAAAGCTAAGTTAAATCCATGAATTCTTGCTTGGCACCAAGGGAGGAGCCATCCTTGTTTACATGGCCGAGTATCATTTGTATGAACTTTCAGAAACTTCACATGATGCTGAGGGTGAAGCAGCATGGAACACATGACAAAACATTTTTGTTTCTTGAACACAAAGGAAACTGCATGTCATACCCAAATTTAAAGGCAAATCTAGATATAAATTATATGTGTGCCTAGGAATCAATTACACACATATAGAGACAAATTAAAGGAGAATATTAAGCACAGTGCTTTATTACATCACGAGTATTTAATCCATTACATAAATATATAAAAGTCTAGCAAGCGAAAATAAATAAAGATAACTCCATGGCGCCTCCATAGCCACTGGGACGGTCGACTGGTTGATCGCAAGACTAGTAATCCTCAGAAAAATCCTCATAACCATTGTCATCTATTACCCATCGGAATTTTTATCCAAGTAATGAAAAATAAACAAGCGTAAGTACATCTCGTACTCAACAAGAATAACACGGGGTTCATGAGGCTCAAAAAGGTAGACACGGGTTTAACTGCATGGAGCTCTTATTGAGTCACAATTTTAAGCAATCGAGTAGCAACAAGTTTAACATAAACCCAAGTAAACTCATGATTAGGTAAACATGAATAATGAATAGCATAAACATAATTATCATTAATGATCATCTATTCTGTAAAAGTTTTAAGGACGCTCTCATTAATGATCATCTATTCTGTAAAAGTTTTAAGGACGCTCATGACCGTGAGCACGACTGATATACCAGTTTTACACTCTACAGAGGTTATACACTTTCATCATGAGTCATGATTCCCATTTGTCCAGGGTCACGACTCCTATAACACTTCCAAGGTGAGCGGCCAGGATACACTATGAAGTCTTTCAGAAGTTCATCTAACAAGTTAGGGTCGCTAGTTTTCCAATTGACAAGGAAATATAGAGCCCCCTTCCGAATGGCACATTTCGCGCAAGCTATACACATAAGGACAGAGGCTGCACTATACTCAGCTCGGCAAGCCCCTTTTGCGCTCTTTCGGGTAACCACTAACAAGCTAGAAAAGGTCTTCATATTGAACTAAAGTCAGAGCTATGTAGCTCTCACGGTATACTGTAAGTCCCCGGATGATCGCTTACAGATAAGTTATTAAAGAGAGGAATTTAGAGCATCACAAAAACTATGCTCTAGCCCCCTTATTTCTTGTTGTTAAAAAGTATCTTTTAGTGTTTATTGCATATATCATTAGTCAAGTTACAAGATCATGGTTATTTATCTTGAGCACTAGTAAAATACTACCCATGCAATTATCCCGTAGGAATCAAGGTACAAGGTACAAAAGGTAGGACATCCTTAGTAAGCGACAAGGTAGACACATGCATCATGAATTAAGTGACATTAATGTTATTAGGAAAACAAGGATGGTCCCATGATATACTTGCCTTGCTCAAAATACTCCTGCTGGTCCTGCTGATCGTCAAAGTATTGGCCTTGCTCAACGTCGTACTACTCACCGTCTATACATGATTCACATCACACAAGCATCCATGAGCAATCATGCATAGCAAACAAGAACAATAATTAGAACAGTACACCAACAGTGTAAAACAAGTTGAAAAGTTTATAAAATCATTCTATACGTCGCTATGAACACACAGGCGCGAGAATCGCCGAAATCGGATTAAAAACAAAGAAGATATGCTATTTATAAGGTACTGATGGCAGTTTCATAATTACTGTGAACTTTTATCAAATTAAAATAAATGAAAATCCGGCTGAAATTCAATAGAGAATATATAAGAGAGAGATGGCTGTACGGACAGAACAGGAGACAGCACGGCTGCCAGCCATTGCCGGCGGCGAGCTTCTTGCCAGCGAGCATGGAATTAGAGCCTACGGCCACGATTCGACGCAGGGAAAACATGGGGACGGAGAGAATATCACGGCGGGCTCACCAAGGAAGATTTCTCGGACGGAGACGATGCGGAGATGGCGAGCAGCTTGACGGGCGGACGACAGCGTTCTGCAAGCCACGACGACGGCGTGTGAGCAAAGAGAGCTGGGTGCTTCGTAACCTTGATGCGGAGCTCGGCACCGTGCTGAGGGCGGCAACCAGGCGCTGCGGCTGCTGCGAAGGGATCGGGAAAAGGGCGACGGAGTGCAGCGCATCATTTATATACGCCGTAGATGCTCCATGGAAGGAAAGGAGGGAGATCGAGAAGGATTCGGCGCTCTCAACGATGGAAAGCTTCGGCTACCTTTCCATCACGAGGAAGAAGATGGCGCAGTCGCCGATACACGGAACCATTGATCAGCCAAACAGAGAGAAGAAAGGGAGGGTGCGCTGCAAGCAAGCCAGCGGCCAAAAGAACATAGAAGGCACATTCATTTTCCCTTGACTATTTCAGAAAACTGAATTTTCTAAAGTTTCAAAAGAATTTTGAATACAGAGAGATGAAAGACAAACCACACAGTACAAAATAAATATGCAGCAACATGTATGCATCAGCATGTTCCTAACCTTATGATGTATTTTAATTTAACAAAAATTATTATTTCTCTACATTGACATGCTCACACAATTGCATTAATAAATCAAGTTTAGCTATTTCAAAAGGATGCAAAATTTCAAGGTGTTACACTGCATGTCATCGGATAACGAAGATGGAAATGATTTTTGGTTAGAATAAATGAACCACAAGTGCAATTATGCAAATGCATACCACCCACTATATATATCTAGAATATTTGTGTAACAACCAATGCATTGCCACATTAAAAGATTTCCGAGTCCTCTAGTCGAAGAGAATGCATTATGCATGACCAAGGAGTTGAAGTCCTTGCGTTGCTCTGTGGCCACCCTTTCAGCAGAAATGTGCCACCAATCTGTGAACTTCTGGGAACCCTCGTCCTGTCTCCTGGTATGTTCCCCATTGGCAGGAGCCAAACGCATCGCAAGCCACAACACACAATGGTGCAGTGAGTAGGTATGAGATTGTGCAAACGTATCTCAAGCACTACAGACGAAGTAGCCTGCGATGTGCAAATGCAAACTATCTTTTCAACAGCGGTTGGCAGTGACGAAGCCGTGGTATAGGCTGGCAAGTAATATGTCCTGGTAGCACAAACATAGCAAATTCACTCTGCACAAGTAAACCATCATTATGATTCAACATTCATATTTTTTCCACATCAGGTGGCATATATTATTACTTCACATGATGCCAGCCCCCAAAAGTATATACGTGCCGAATTTGCTGATGAGTGAGCGAAGGCAGGGTGGTTCAAATTCTTGCTGGGCAGAGGCACCAGCATACCTTAGGTGAACGAGACACCAGACAATAGCACAAAATTATTTCAGATATGCTCAGGTCTAACCTAACACCGTGCTAATAACATAAACATTTAGAATACAATACTTGCTTTTCAAAAAAAATTCATATCCATAATAAACAAATGATTTTTAGAGGCGCCTGTGAGCAATTTTAACTTTTAAATAGTGGTAATCTGCCCTAGCTATAAATGTCGAGGTGGGCTGAAAAGTAAGACTGATACTAAAAATCAATTTCTAGGGGTGATTGACCAAATAGAACTACCCCTAAAAGTGCTCATATTTCCAGAGATGGAGCACATAACTCATTTTTAGTGGCGGTGAACCTAAGAGAGTCACCCCTAAAAATACATCTGATGGAGTAGGTGGTGTGGACGATGGTGGGGGTTAGTCGGGTATTAGCTAACAATTAGCTAGACCTGTTTGAATCAAAGGAGCTAATTATTAGCTGCTACCAATTAGTTCCATGGTGCTTGTGTTCTAAATTAAAATACAGGGATGGCAATAGAAACTTCTTTCAAGAATTGTGGTTGCTTAGTTGGATTTATGCTATATTTTCTCTATCCTGTACTCCGGCTTGGCTTATGTTCCTACCACCATTTTTTCTTGAAAATTAAGGAGTCCTATTTATCATTATACTGAGGAGAAAGCTAAGTGGTAAAAACCAAAATAGACAACCCCACCGCTAGGCCTCTACTTAACCAAACACAACTTTTACATAAGGAGTTAATGACCATGATCCAATCTCCAATGTCAACGGGCCAAAGAGGGAAGAGGTAAGAAATACCTCTTGCCCTAGTCATGTCCTACATGTTCGTCTGCGGGCATGAGATCTCGGCCTGACTGGCAGGCCGGCCTTGGCTCCCGCCGCTCAAGCTTGCGTGTGCCGTTCATGCCGTCTTGCTTGAAAAAGGTTGGCTGGTGCCTTGTGCCGTTTTGCGCTCCTGCTGCGGCACGGGAAGATAGCGACTGGCGAACGGGAACAGGAGCGTGTTCGGGCGTGAGGGGTGACCGGTGCTTCTTTCAGGCTAACTGAGTCGGTGGTCCCTCACCTCACCCCTACTTTACAGATGACGTGTTCAATTATGATTGGCTCAAAAAGTGGATGATAACTGTATCAATTATCAACCGGGTGATGAGTGGTCACTCCCGAGATTGACATTTTATCCCATGGTGCGTCTGCTGGTAGATGGAGAGGGAGGGGTCGGGCGCCGAGTGCGGAGAGGGAGGAGCTGAGTGGTGGGTGCGGCTGAGTGGTGGGAAGAATAAGCTAGGGTTTCTAACTTCTCATCTTATATACTGCGAAGTCATTACGTGACTGAGATGGGCCACGCTGAGCGGAGTGGGCTCGGCCACGATATACCGAGGCGGGCCTTTTTAAGAAGCCTGTCTCCAAAAATAGCCTGATTTTTTTAGGCGGACCTCTTAATAGGCCCGTCTCCATAAATAGATTTTAAGAGGCGGTTGTTTTTCGACCACCTTTGTAAATCGATTTTACGAGACGAGCAAATTTAACCACCTCCGTAAATGAAAGCGATCGCCTCTGTTAATCGGCAGGCATTTTACAAGGCACGCAAATTTTGTGACCGCCTCGGTTAATAAAAGGTCATTGCTTCCTAAAATCATTTTGCATCCTTGCTTCTATCAGTCGAAGATAAGAGAATTGCAGTAGCCAGTTTGGTCCCCTCTAATATCTCAGCCGGCGGAAATGTGATCTCTCATCATGGTATAAACTTTGCCCCTTTAGCAGTAAGCCAGTAACCTCAAGCTGCAGCATGAGATAGATACATAGATGTTAGTGGACTAGGCTATGCAGCCCACGAAGGCCCAGTTGTAATACCAGACGCGGTCACCACGATCCGCATGACGCGGTGGCCGCGCTCCCCGCGACGCTCGCTACGCCTCGCACGTCCTCGCGCTCCCGTAGCTCGCGTTCTGTTGAGCCAACGGCTCCCACTGTAATATGTATAAGTATGTACTTCAGAGATCAATACAAGTGCGGTTGATCAATCTTACTCTTTCATGGTATCAGTGTCCGGCGAAATTTTCCTGAACCCGTTCGCCGCTGCTTCCGCATCCATGGCACCCTCCTCCCACCATTATGACTCCTCCGACGACTACATCCAGCCTGATCCCGCCCCTGCCTCCGTCATTCAGACCATCAACATCCGGAACCACGTTCCGGTGCTTCTTGATCTTGAAGACGGCAACTACTCCCAGTGGAACTGCTTCTTCGATTCGACCCTCGCCAAGTTCGGCCTCGCGGCGCATGTCCGCACCCCTACTCCGACAGCCGATCGCCACGCCGAGTGGCAGATGACCGATGCGTGCATCGTCAACTGGATTCTCAACACCGTCACCAAGTCCGTCTTCTCCATCGTCCACAAGCCCCACCTCACCGCGTTCTCCCTTTGGCATGCTGTTGAAGGGCTCTTCCTCGACAATGAACTTCAACGCGCCGTCCTCCTTGAAGCTGAACTCCGCAGCACCTGCCAAGGCGATCTCTCCATCAACGAATACTGCACCAAGCTGAAACGCCTTGCCGATCAACTCCAGGCGCTCGGGCATGGCGTCTCCGAGCCAAGTCAGGTCCTCAACCTGATTCGCGGCCTCAACCCGCGGTATCGTCATCTCAAGCCCGTCATCACCTCCAAGTCTCCTCACACACGTTCATGAGTGCTCGCTCGTTTCTCATACTCGAGGAACTGAGCGACACCCACGACGCCAGGACGGAGGCGAACCAGGCGCGTCCAACAACAACGGCTCCAACAACAACGGCTCCAACAACTCCAGCGACCCGCCCCGCGCCGCCAACAACTCCTCCGACACCTCCGGCGCAGGTGGTTCACGCGGCTGCAACCCACGCAACAACAACAAGGGACGCGGTCGCGGGCGTGGAAACGGCGGCGGCGGACGCACCCAGCAAGGGCCGCCAGCCGGGTCCATGACCTACAACCCGTGGACCGGGTATGTGCAGGCCTGGCCCGCTCCCTTCCGCGCCCTGGCTGCGGGCGTTCTTGGGCCTCGACCACCGTTTCAGCCCCAGCAGGCCATGATGGCCTACCAGCCGCCAACTACTCCGACCGGCGGCATCAACGGCAACTGGGATCCCCTCTACCACGCCCTGTCGACCGTCGGCGCGCCCACGCAACCTCCAAGCGCGGCCGAGTGGTATCTTGATACCGGTGCCACCACACACATGGCGTCGTCCTCTGGTAATTTCCCCCCACAACTTCTTACACCCTCCTCTTCGGTGATCACAGTTGGCAATGGCGCCAGATTGCCGGTCACCTATCAAACTTCCAGTGCCATCCCTACCTCTTCTTCACCGCTTTATTTACGAAACATTCTTGTTGCACCTGCTCTTGTCAAGAACTTACTTTCTGTTCGCAAGCTTACTCAAGATAATAATGTTTCTGTGGAATTTGACCCTACTGGCTTCTCCATCAAGGATCTTCCAACGCGGGAGGAGAAGCTCCGATGTGAAAGCCGTGGGGATCTCTATCCACTTCGCTTCCAGCCACACCATGCTCTTACTGCTTCATCGTCCTCGGCTGTTTCGCTGTGGCACCAACGACTCGGACATCCAGGAAATTCAGTCCTTACTCAAATTTTAGATCAATTTGATTTTTCTTGTAATAAAACAGCAGCACATATATGTTCATCTTGTCGCATGGGCAAGCATGTCCGGCTACCTTTCAGTGAATCTGTATCTCGCACTTATTTCCCTTTTCAAATACTCCATACTGATGTCTGGACTTCCCCTGTTTTGAGCAATTCTGGCTACAAATATTACCTTGTCGTGCTTGACGACTATAGCCACTATCTCTGGACGTTCCAGATGCGACAGAAGTCTGAAGTCCTACCCATTCTGCGCACCTTCTTCTCCTACGTTCAAACACAATTCAGGATGCCAGTACATGCTCTTCAAACAGACAATGGCAAGGAGTTCGACTCCACTGCCATGCGCCTCTTTCTTGCTGAGCGTGGCACTCAGTTCCGTCTTTCCTGCCCCTATACGTCTCAGCAGAACGGCAAGGCCGAACGTGTGCTTCGCACACTCAACAATTGTGTTCGAACCATGCTTTTACACAGTGCAGCACCTCTGGCGTTTTGGGCAGAAGCGCTCTCCACGGCGACGTATCTCATCAATCGACGACCCTGCCGCGCCACTGGTACAACTACGCCGTACACACTCCTCTTCGGCGTCGACCCCTCCTACGGCGAGCTCCGCATGTTCGGCTGCCGGTGCTTCCCCAACCTCACGCCCACAACACTGCACAAGCTCGCGCCGCGGTCCACACCGTGCGTGTTCATCGGCTATCCGGCCGATCACCGAGGTTACCGCTGCTTCGACATCGCAACCAGACGCGTCATCACCTCGCGTCACGTGGTGTTCGACGAACACGTCTTCCCGTTCCGCGTGACTCTGACACCTGCTACATCGCCGCCGTGTCTCGAGTCACCCGATGACACAGAAGATGCGTCGCCCCATGCAAATGTGGCGCCCTTCGTCCTCCCCCGACATCCGACGCGGGCGCGCACTGCTCGTCCACAGCCGCGTCGTGGCTCTCAATCGCCGCACTCCATGGCGCGTCTCTCGCCAGCCGCGACGTCGCCTGCGCCCTCGGCCACGACGTCGCCGCGATCAGCCGCGGCCACGACGCCGCCCGCACCCGGCGCTTCCCCAAGCACCGCATCTACTACGTCGCCACCACCAGCCCCCGCACCAGTCCACCAGATGGTGACGCGCTCGAAGGCTGGGGTCTTCAAACCTAACCCAAAGTATGCCTTGCAGATGGAGGTCACCACGTCCACACCATCGCCCATACCAACGTCCGTGCGGGTTGTGCTCCGCGATCCCCACTGGCGTGCAGCCATGCAGCTGGAATTCGACGCCCTTCAAGCCAACAACACCTGGACGCTGTGTGAAAAACCCCGCGACGCTCGAATCGTCTCCGGCAAGTGGGTGTTTAAACACAAGTGGAAACCAGATGGAACACTCGATCGGTACAAGGCGAGATGGGTCATCCGCGGCTTCAACCAGCGGCCGGGGATTGACTTCGGCGAAACCTTCTCCCCGGTCGTCAAGCCCGCGACTATCCGCACCGTGCTCACCCTGGTGGCGTCCAAGCGGTGGCCGGCTCATCAGTTGGACGTGTCTAACGCGTTCCTTCACGGGAACCTGCAGGAAACCGTGTACTGTCGGCAGCCAACTGGCTTTGAAGACCCACATCGCCCCGACGACGTTTGCCTCCTCAGCCGCTCCCTCTATGGCCTACGTCAAGCACCGTGGCAATGGTTCCTACGGTTTGTCGGCTACATCACCAGCCTCGGCTTCGTCCAATCCCGTGCTGACGCATCCCTATTCGTCCTACGACACGGCAACGACATGGCGTACCTGTTACTCTACGTCGACGACATGATTCTGTCAGCCTCCTCGACGCAACTACTTCAGCACGTCGTCACCAAGCTCAAGCTCGCATTCGCGATCAAGGACATGGGGCCTCTCTGTTTCTTCCTCGGCATAGACGTGCACCGCGATGACCATGGCTTCTTCCTCTCCCAGGAAAAGTAGGCTGCGGAAGTGCTCGAGCGTGCCGGCATGAGCAACTGCAACCCTGCTGGAACACCGGCAGATGTGCGACCCAAAGCTTCCAGCAGCGACGGCAACATCATCGCCGATGCATCCTGGTACAGAAGTATGGCAGGCGCACTTCAATACCTCACCCTCACTCGCCCGGATATCGCATATGCAGTCCAACAGGTGTGCTTGCACATGCACGCTCCTCGTGACGCTCATCTAGCGATGCTCAAACGGATCCTGCGCTACATCAAGGGAACTGTCAGCCTCGGTCTTCGACTACGTCCTGCTGCTTCCTTCAAGCTCACCGCCTACACCGACGCCGACTGGGCCGGGTGTCCGGACACCCGGCGCTCCACATCCGGTTTCGCGGTGTTCCTTGGCGAGTCTCTCGTTTCATGGAGCTCGAAACGACAGACGACTGTCTCGCGCTCAAGCGCTGAGGCGGAGTACCGTGGCGTGGCGAACGCGGTCGCTGAGTGTTCCTGGCTCAGGCATCTTCTACGAGAACTGCACTGCAACGTCGACGGCGCGACGATCACCTACTGCGACAACATCTCGTCGGTGTACATGGCGCGTAATCCGGTGCACCATCGATGAACCAAACACATCGAATTGGATGTACATTTCGTTCGCGAGAAGGTTGGCATTGGCGAGGTACGCGTTCTGCAAATCCCCAGCGACCACCAGTTCGCCGACATCTTCACGAAGGGGTTACCGTCGGCGCTCTTCAACGACTTCCGGGACAGCCTTTGCGTCGCCAAGTCTACCGCAACGACTGAAGGGGGGTGTTAGTGGACTAGGCTATGCAGCCCACGAAGGCCCAGTTGTAATACCAGACGCGGTCACCACGATCCGCATGACACGGTGGCCGCGCTCCCCGCGACGCTCGCTACGCCTCGCACGTCCTCGCGCTCCCGTAGCTCGCGTTCTGTTGAGCCAACGGCTCCCACTGTAATATGTATAAGTATGTACTTCAGAGATCAATACAAGTGCGGTTGATCAATCTTACTCTTTCAATAGAGAAGAGGTACACACAAGCTCATCTATTTCACATGAATTCTTTCCCTAGCAGATCAGTGACTGTGCAAACAGAGTTCTGATAGGAGTCTACTCTGGGCTGGTTGTTATACGTCTGCCAGTGGCCGGAATACGATTATGAGCAGAGAGAGTGGCAATTCATAGGTTTGTTTCAGTTCCAACTAACCCATGAATTGCAACCGTCTGCATTTATTTCACATGTTCAGTCACCAACACCTAACCCATGAGCAGAGAATGCAGCGAAGCTCATAAAATATAAATCGCGGACCACTGTTGCTAAAATACTGATAGTCACTTATTATATCTGTTAGTTTACAATAGTAGTATGATTTTCAGCCTTCTATTATCTCTCTTCACTTGTTTGTGGATCCGCCACTGTAGATGGGCAAAATGGAAACGCCATGAGAACTATTTCTACGAGTTTGCTGATTAGCTAGGTGCACAACAAGATTGGTGTTTTTATCAAGAATGAAAATCAGCACAGCAGCAGGAGGTCACTGGCTGAGATATATTTCACTCCACCTGGCACCTGCTCCTGCTGCTACTGTCTATATAAGCGTACGCTTGTTCACTAGCTAGAGCATCCACAGACACAGACACACACCCTCCTCCACGCCATGGCTTCCTGCAAGCTCTACTCCGCGCTGCTCGCCGTCGCCGTCGTGCTCGCCGTCGGCCCGGCCACGCGGCCTGTCTCAGCGACCACGCACCTGCACTTCTACGTGCACGACGTGCTCACCGGCTCGGCGCCGACGGCGGTGCAAGTGCTGAACGGGCCCCGGGGCCACATGGGCGACACGATCGTGGTCGACGATGTGCTGACGGTGAACACGTCGCGGTCGTCGTCGATGGTGGGGCGCGCGCAGGGCTACTACATCTGGGCGTCCACGGGGAACCCGGAGCTGCTGGTGACCATGAACATGGTGCTCACCTCCGGCCCCTACGCCGGCAGCTCCGTCACCGTCGTGGGGCGCGACGACATCCTCGCGCCGGTCCGGGAGCTGTCGGTGGTCGGCGGCACGGGGCTGTTCAGGATGGCGCGCGGGTACGTGCTGTGGAAGACCGTCAGCCTCGATCACCGCAACGGCGTGCTCGAGCTCGACGTCTACGTCATGTGAGCAACCATGCGTCTGACGTGGCAAGCTCCGCTCCTCTCATATGAACGTAACGTAACACGTGTTCTACCTCCAATAAGCCTTGTATAAGTGCCTACGTAAACCTCTGTGCGGTAATAAAGGTGACAGACCAATGCTGTAAATGTTGCGGTTGGGTATATAATAAAATGAATTTAAACAATTTAATATATGTTATAGTTAGAGCTAAGACTTGGACCGTACAATTTAAGGATAGGCTACGGCACGGTCTCTTAACCCACAGCATGGCACGAAATATTTTGGACCTCACCGGCACGGCACAAACTGGAAGGGCGTGATGTAGTTTTTGGCCCATTCCTAACCTTTATTTTGGACCATGCTTAACTACATGGTATAAAAATGGCACAAGGGATAGGAATGGGCCAGGTCGACCCATTGGGTCATTGGTCTGACCCACAAGAGTAAGGGCATCGGGCCATATGAGTAGGCCTCAAATTGAAAACAAGTCAATACAGGGCCAGACCCTTTTGACATGCATGACTTCTTTTGTTCTTTCATTCTTGGGATCTCTCTCCATTCGCACTCCTGCCTTGAACCCTCAGTGTCGTTAGGTGTTGGCTGCTACCTCCCGGATCGAGCTGATTGGAGCTCAGGTAGCTGGCCACTGGCCTGCTGTTGCTAGGCGCACAACTGCCTTGCCGGCTTTCCCCAGCCATACCCTCAAACCTCATGCCCAGAGTCATATAGACCCCAATAGATAGATAGGATGATGCAAGAGATTGACTTTTTATCTCATGGTGCAATTTAGTGCACACCTGGAGTACACTTTGCATCTTTGCTTTTATCGAAGCTCAGAGAACCGCTGTAGCCACTTTGGTCTCCTCTAATTTCTCAACCTGAAATGCGATCTCTCAAAGCGTCATGGTAAACTTTTACCTCTCTAGTAGTAACCTTAAGCTGCAGCATGAAATAGATATATAAAGGTGAAGGGTACATGCAAGCTCAACTATTTCACATGAATTCTCCCTAGCAGATCACCACAGTGGCATGGTGTGTTCATGTGAATGGGATCAGTGATTGTCCCAAATAGAGTTCTGATGAGGAGTAGTAATAATACAGAGATTTGAGTTCCACTGACATCTTCAGTGGTGTGCTTACTGGCTGCCAGTGGCCGGAATACGGTTATGACCAGAGAGGGAGTGGTAATTCACAGGTTTGAGTTCCAACTAACCCATGAATTGCATCCGTGTACATTTATTTCGCATGTTCAGTCACAATAGCTCACCAATACCTAACCCATGAGCAGAGGATGCAGCGAAGATCGTATTATAAATTGTCAGTCACTATTTCTAAAAGTGAAATAAAGGGTATATTAGACACGCGCACACAGATACATACAAACAAAAAAAAATCTTTTACCTCCTGCTCTTCAATGAAAATGGGCATGGACATTTTGACTAATTCCTTTGATAATAATTGATAATATTGGAGAAATATGGGCAAAACCCTGAAACAAAAGCCATATTCTTAAAATAAATAAATAAATAACAGTACTTTCCCAGACACAACTATTGGACTGATGTATTTTTTCGTCACAGATAAATTAGCAAAATTACCATGATATCCTCGACTACGATAGCAACCTTTCTAATTCAGGTCACAACGTACAGTGAGGCCACCTAGCAGTGCAACTCTTCTGAGCAGTGCATTCATCATTGGAGCTGGTGTCGCTTAATTACTATGGCCAAGGGAGGGAAGCCGACCTGACCACGGAGCAGAGGATGTAGCAAAGCTCATGCACTGGATCGCCGACCACTGTTGCATGCAATGAAGGATGCAATAGAGTCGGGTACACAAAATAAACTCAATGAAAAGGGACAGTGTGCCTATTGAACAATTCACTTAAAAATAAATTAGAGAAAGGGAGAAAAATTGAAAAACTCATGAAACAACATTTCACAAACTTAGACCGCCATATTTGTGATCTAAATGAATGGTAGTACTTTTCCCCAACTTTTGTGTTTTGAAACAGCTGGAAACTCTATTGGATTTTTCAGTTATATAAGAGCACCCTAAATTTCTTCTAGTTTTTAAATCTTTGACTTCACGGCTTCCCATAGTCATGGCCTCAGCTCTAAGACCCACAGCCAGCCAGGTGTGTGACATAGGATCATGCAAGAGACTGACCTTTTACCACTAGTGCAATTCAATGCACACCCGGAGTACATTTTGCATCCTTACTTCTATAAGTCGAAGCTAAGAGAATTGCAGTAGCCAGTTTGGTCTCCTCTAATATATCAGCCAGAAATGTGATCTCTCATCATGGTATAAACTTTGCCCCTTTAGCAGTAAACCAGTAACCTCGAGCAGCAGCATGAGGTAGATATATAGAGAAGAGGTACACCAAGCTCATCTATTTCACATGAATTCGCCCTAGCAGATCATTGATTGTGTGCAAACAGAGTTCTGATGAGGAGTCTACTCTGGGCTGGTTGTTATACGTCTGCCGGTGGCTAGAATATGGTTATGAGTAGAGGGAGTGGTAATTCATAAGTTTGTTTCAGTTCCAACTATAACCCATGAATTGCTACCGTCTGCATTTATTTCACATGTTCAGTCACAATAGCTCACCAACAACTAACTTATGAGCAGAGAATGCAGCGAAGCTCATAATATAAATTGCGGACCACTGTTGCTAAAAGTGAAGGGTATTTTAGACTCGGGCACACAAATACTGAAAGCATAAATTTTCTTTTATCTCCTGCTCTTCAATGAAATCGGACATGCACATTTTGAGCAATTCCTTTGATAGTAATTGGAGAATATATGAGAAATATGAGGAAAAAACATGAAACAACATTTTGAAATGCTAGAGAGTCATGCATATTCTTAAGTAGTTAAGTTAAATATATAGTAGTACTTCCACAGACACAACTATTTGGAGTATGAATATCAAAATTTGTCACAAATAGATGAAGAAATTTACATGTGTCCTTGTTATGAGATATTCTGATTAAGATAGCAACCTGTCAAACTCAGGACACCGCCATATAGTGAGGCTAGTCCTCCAGCATGACTCTTCCTAGATGCAGTGCATTCTTCATTGGAAGCTTGGTGTCGCTTAATTGAAATGGCCAAGGGAGGCAAGCCCTAGACCTGATCATGGAGCAGAGGATGCAGCAGGGCTCATGTGCTGGATCACCTACCACTATTGCACAAAGTGAAGGGTGCACTAAACTCGGGTACACACAATAAACTCTTCAAGGAAAAGGGACAGTGCCTATTGAGCAATTCACTTAAAAATAAATGAGAGGAGAGAAGAAAGGTTTCAAAACTCATGAAACAACATTTCCCAAACTTAGATTGCTATATTTGTAATCTAAATGAATGGTACTCTCTCATTCCAAATTATAAGATGTTTTGACTATTCTAGATACATAGCTTTTGCAATGTACTTAGATATATAATATATGTTTAGTAAAATCAATGTATCTAGAAAAGAGGAAATATCTTAGAATTTGTAACGGAGAAAGTAGGACTTTCTCCCAACCCCAACTAGTGTTTGAAATAGCTGGAAACGTCCTTTTATTATTATTTTGTTGTTATATAAGAGCATCGTATATTTCTCCTAATTTTTAACCATTAGATTTTGCTAAATGAATGGTTGTTATTATTTTTGGTGTTAGAGTAAATGACAAAATATGAGAAATATATATGGAAAAAACATGAAACAACAATTTTACAAAAAAAAAGTGTCATATTCATTATTTAGATAAATTGGTCCATCAACCTGTGCTAATGCTCTCTGCACAGAATTACTTCTCCATTTACACTGAGAGCTGGGAGATGAAAAACCGCTTCTCACTGCTCCCTTTTCAATCACCCACAATCACTCTAGAATCAATTCTCACCTACTCTTCACCTTGGTCCCCCACTAGAATCACTCCATCAGAGAATCGAGGAGACTAGAACTAAGAATCCAGGAGTGGAGCTCTAACCAAACAAACCCTTAAGATCCTAGTGCTTGTTAACATCTTGTTCTAGATCCTCTCTTCAGATTAGGCTAAGAATCTAGATTTTAGGTTTTGGGTTGCGCCTTTGATTGCTACGATGGCATATAAACAGACAATTCAGTCAACACTGACTGTGATGGCACTATGGAGGTGGAGTTGCAGTGCATCGCCTACTATGAAACCTTCTTGATCCATGGCGTCTTTTCCTACCCATCCAGCGTCTGCAATACACATTCGCAACCATTCACGCATCCATGTACTTCCCCTCGATGTGGCATCAGGCCATCAACAATTAATCAATGTCTATCCATGCCTTTCTCTCTCCCCATTCATAGTGGATGTGGCCAAGCTCAAATGTTCTGCGTCTGTAATCAGTGACTGTCCAGGAAGTGTAAGCTCCATTCGTTTACACTTTAGAAATCAAATTATATCATATATTAATTAAACAATTGATCAAATCTGCATTTGCAGAAAACTTTACTCGTACATCTCATTAACTGACATAGCGCACAGAGACCTACAAAACTAAATTGAACAAGACACAACACTACATTTCTCTTAGTGTTCTTTGTTGTCATTAAAATTTAAAACCTACACTCTTTGTATAAAATATTGGTTGGGCAGTCAGGAGAAGATGAATACTCACTGAGCAATCATGAAAAGATAAATGTTGATTTCATCATGACTGACTAATTAAATTCAGCCACTACACCAAAAAAAATAATTCAATTTACAAAATACTTTATCATAACTTAGCTAGAAGAGATTACAAACAAGATATTAATCACATTATATTCTCTCTGTGTATGATGAGGCTCATTGATACCTTGGCATACTAAAAATCACTTGGTGGCTATGGAAGCAACACTGAAACATATTCTATTGAATGTTTTAGATTTAAAACATTAAATGGTCTTTTGTTTTCTCCAATACCTCAATTAACAGACATGGACATCCATCATTAAGTGTTTTGGTACACTATTTTTTCTCTTCTAAGATGCCAACCAAAGAAGACATGTTGAGTGTTCTTGCACATATATGCATGCTGAGGCTGAGCCATTGTTCATTCGTTGTAGAATACATGAGTCCCAACTAACACAGGCATTGCATCCATGTGACTAACCACCTTGTACATTTTGTTTGCATGTGTACCATCGTTTGTGTGGCTCACCAACAATTGGTCAATTGCTTGGCAGATCGTCTATGATTCAGGGACAAATTAAATTTATGTCTTAAATGGCTAAAGGCATTCAACATGTTTAACCGAGGCAAAGTGAACTATTCACGAGAAGCAAGGCGTCCAAATCATGGAGCAAAGGATTCCGTCAAGTTTGGGTGCTAACAAATGTTGCATGCTCCAACTAAGGGCATTAGAATTCTTCTATATCTCTTTCTCTTCTAAAAGGGATAGGGGTATTTTGAGGAATTTATTTGAGAATAAATGACGAAACTCAAAGATGGGGAAAATATGAAGCGACAATTTTGTAAAGTGAATGTCATATTCGTAATCAAAACATAAATGGTACTCTAACAACAGCCTCCCCCTCCCCTATCTGCTTTTTATACATATTGGATATGAGATAACCCTTTCAGTGTCTTTAGTAAATAAAAAAAAATAAAAAGACAATGGAGAAATTTGTTTGTGAACTTATCAATAAGTGTTCGAGAATAAATCTATGATCCAACATATCACATCGTATTTCATAGAAGAGACCAAATTTTGTGGTCCTAATACTAGGAAAACAAAAGGATTGATGCATCTAACAAATGAAACCAGATATCGTAACTTCTCATAAATCTGTAGTTTGGTATAGCTAATTTATTCGCAACTATTATGGTAACAAAAAGGTTAGGCTCACAATATCTCCCACTAAAACATGTGAGTTCTATTGTATAAAAACATTAGTTTGGATTCTCACAAATGATGTACAAAGGAAATTGTATCAAGCTTTTGTTTGTCTCCAATATCTCATTGGACAAAATATGTATTAAAACTGCTCTGTAATGTAATGCTCATTTTGCTAAGGAGCTTGGGAAGCAGATTATTTATACAGTCGGACTCGGGCTCAGGATTATAGCACTCTGATAGTCATAACCGTGGTGGTTATCACCAACAGATCTTATGCAGAATTAGCGGCGAAAACAATCTTCCCCGCCGGTTTTTTGCTCCACTGCGCCCAGCCACCCATTGAACTGGCAGTGAAAATAGTTCCTTTAGTAGAGCCACATATTTATTAGATAATTGGAGTCTCTCTGCAGTCTTGGGTTTCACTATATCTGTCCATAACTGGCACAACCATACATTGGCCCAAGATTCACATGGTTCCTGAAGCTATAAGTCCGACTTGCCAGCTCAGATAACTAAGCTACCTAACTTCACAGTTTGGACCAGAACTAAGAAAGAAAACATCTCGATGCATATATAAAGGAACTTCGACTACTACAAAAATGATTTTGTTAGATAGGGTCCAAACATGAACAGCCGGGAGCACTGTACAGTAGGGTGCTGCCTCCGTTAGTGGAGGGCGACACGACCGCCTCCACTAATATTTAACAAAGGCGGACAACTTAAGGCAAGGAGACAGCCAAACAATTAAGAAAGGCAGACGACTTTAGGCAACTGCCTCCGTTAATGATCCATTAATGGGGGTGCCGCCTTAAAACGACGCCTTCGTTAAAGATTTAACAGAGGCGGTCCACCTATGACAACCACCGCCGTTTATAGATCATTAATGGAGGTGGCCAGCTCCGTTAATCAACATAACAAAGGCGGTCGCCTTACATTGCCCACCTCGATTAATGAAAGGTTATAAAACCATCATCCCAACCACCCCATCTTCTTCCTTCAAGAGCCTCCCCATTTGTTTTGACGGGGTTAGAGCTCTATTAATCGGAAAACATCATTTTTGAAGGGGGGAGGTTTTGCTCTTGGATTCTTTGAGGAGGTGATTGTAGGAGGTTGGTATGCACTCTCATATCCTTTTTATGCTTTTTTTAAGTTTTTGGTGGTTTGGTGGTGATCTAGATCTAGATCTAGATCTATGGTGGAGGAGAGATAAACTAGATCTAGTTCATCATCTTGTTTGTTTTATTTGTATGCTTGTATATTTTTGTTTGTTTGAGACAAAGAGAAGTTCTATGCATACACAATTTCTGCCATTCAAGTATTTTTTTTGTTTGTATTGGAGAAAGAGAAGATAATATACACAAGTTATGCGTGCATGCACCATTTCATTTGGATGCGTCTTGATATTTCTTCCCGCTATGTACAAGGTTAATCACCATCATGGAGAGGTTAGAATGGGCGTACAAGATATTGAGGATAGCACACCCCTTCATGGAACAAGTGACAAAGTTTGTTGGCAGTGATCGAAAAGCATGTTGTGAGTGAGAATTGATGGATGATATTGAGGAGGGGCCAGGTCTATTTGAAAGCCTATCAAACAAGTATTTTATCATGTGCTCATTGATCTCGATCTCACTTCGAATGGATAAGTTATGGCCATTCCAATGAAATACTGTCGGGCTGCTGGCGAACCAAATATTAGACTTCGATAAGCTTGCACTCCTGGATCGGTTTTTGCTGCTCCAACTCCGCCCGGCAAGTTGATGATTCCAAAGTCGCTACACAACCACATTTGATTTTATCACAATCTAGAGATGAACCAACCGAGTAGTTTTCTTGTATTGTTTTGCTCCAACATCTCAGATGCAATAACGCAACTTGTTATCAAGAGGTTCGTCAGTGTTAAATGGCAAACACCAATGTTATGAATTTCCGGTTGCAAACCAGATTATAGAGAGAGAGCAAGCAAACTCAAAGCTTTCACTCATATGCATTGTGTGTCCCTAATATCAGGCCATCCTACCACCATGATTAGTTATCGAGTGCAAATCATGCTTTGTACGTGTGCTTGTGGTGAGAAAGTTACTTATCACATGCATGAAAATAGTGAACGAATGAATTATTACTTATTCGTATCCGAACAAAAGCCATGCTCCTATGATAAACACTACTCTGATGCCTTTAAAAATAGAGCAGCTTGGCTTCCCAGGAATTAAATCTGAGAAAAAAAAAAGAAAATTATTGCCCGTCTATCCACTCGATACTGTGTTACAATGGTATTGATTTAATCTATTTTATATATTGCAAATTGTGTTCCTGTAGAAGCAGGGCTGGCAGAGTTTCCTGGCGCACGTGACCGGCTTGGACTTCGAGTCTACTCGACTTCTTTTTTCCATGGTACCATTTGTGTGTAAGGCAGCAGCAGCCAGCAGGAGTACGATGCATTGGAGTCATCCTGGCTGCGTGATGGTAGCTGGTATCAAATACTAGTACGATAATGATAAGCCACGGTCGTCCATCCGTGACCCGTCCGGACGCGGCACACTCCTGTTCGGACGCAGCACCGCATAAGCGGGTTCCATCTCTCCATTTCTATTAGAAACAGGAAAACAAATCACCACTCACTCATCTTTATCTCGGCGCCCATTCCCCTACCACGCGCTTGTCAGCTACCGCCCCTCGCCCCATCATCGACCGTGCTGCACGCCCGTCCCAGACACCTGTGCCACTCGCTTCCTCGCCATCCATCCATCTGTCTCCCATCACCGTCGCGCACGCCGCTAACTCCGCCATGGCCACTGGGGCGCATGTGCCGTGGCACCTCAGGTCTTCCCCGGCCGAGCCAAGGGTATCCACGAGTGCGAGCAGTGCTGGTAGTGCTCGCGTACCACGGCTCGCCGCCGGCTCTGACCCCAACGGCCGGAATCGACCGGACCGGCCTTCCTCTCCCCTATGTTGCATATGTATGTTTCATGCGTTTCAGATGTATGTTGCAATTGTTTCATCTTGATGTTGCAAAAGTAGATCGAGGGATGTTGCACATATTGTATATGTTGCAAGTGTTTCAGAGACATGTTGCAATCGTCTGTTCTAAATGTTTCATTTGTTTTCACACGTATGTTGCAATCGTTTTTTATCTGGATGTCGCATATGTTGCAACTATATGTTCCAAATGTTTCAGTTATTTCAGTCTTATGTTGCAGCAAGTGGTTTCATGTTACAAGTTGCAAGTGTTTTTTTATGTTTCATGTGCTTCACACATATGTTGCAAGAGCATCTTTCATCTGTTTTTAGTCTTGTGTTGCATTCATGTTGGAAGTGTTTTAAGTTGTTCGACCGGGTCCCAGCAGACGGGGCACGCGGTGTACTGGGGACCGACGAACGGGGGTGCTGGGGACCGGCGGACGGAGGTGTTGGGGGCCGACAGAGGGGGTGTTGCAGGTCAGCGGCGCGCTAGGGGCGTGCTCGTCCTCAGCCACTCATCCCGGCTCCCGTGTGTCGCCTGCGTGAAGAGTCGGAGAGAGAGAAAGCGATCAGGAGAAGGACCGGCAGGCGTAGAGACAAGGGCGTAGCCCACTCGTGGATAGAGCGAAGGCGACGGGAGCAGGGAGAAGGCGGACGGGGGCGGGCTGCGCGGGTGCCCGAACACGCGCGTCTGTCCGGATGTCCGGGTGCTAGCCGCACCCGATCTAGTAATCAAGTCAATCTCGAGATTTGTCGGTCCAAGCTCAGTTCTTCGGAGATACTTATAGGGGTGGGGTCTGCATATGTTCATAGGGGTGACTTTTTTTTAGATTCATAAGGGTGAATGTGCGCTCGTGTATGTGAACATCTGCATCTATTATTAGGCCTCGAAAAAAAAAACTAGAGCATCCGCTAGCATTATTCAGAATTTAACGTTACTGTTCTTCTTTCAGTAGTAGGCAGGCGCAAGCGTATTGGGCCCAGAAGCCAAGGGGCCTCTCTCCCCGGTTATTTATGCATATTTTGTAGTTGTATCAGGGACTGATGGCCCAATAACAAAGTGACCAGAATTTTAAGACACATGGTCGCTGAGTTTAGAAGCACCACGAGGTCGTTCTTTGATGCTTCCGTCGTCACGCCGACACTACAAATCCATGTGCGATCACAATTGCGCCCAGCCACACATGCCACCACGCGGCAAAGCCATGCGTTCAGACGTCTAATAAGTCGGTGACAGCGCTGCATCTGCATTCTGTTGTTCGCCGATCCACCCCTATAATTCTCATTACCAAAGTGATGGACCAGCAGACCATATATATATGAGATCCAGCGATCAGGTGAAACCGTGAAGTCGCCCTTCTCGACGGTGGATCCAGCACCGTCCTCGACAGATATGGCAGTGGCTGCTGCCGAAGAAGCTCCCGAGCCAAGTGTCGCCGCTTGAGAAGCTCCCATGCAGCCGAGGTCACCATCGTCCTTCTTAACTGCCGGATCCTGCACCAACCCTGATAGATCTGCACACGCCACCACCAAAGAAGCTCTAGGGCCTGCGCTACCTGCCCTAGCGCGCCGCCACTAGCGGCCGGCCTCCTCGTCCTAGGTCACCGCCTCACGCACTCTAGGGCTGTAGGTTGCTGGATCCGCCACTTGAGATCCGCCGCTCGTGGATCCGCTGGTCGTCTGATCCGCCGGCTAGATCCGCCACTCGCCGGATCCACCGCTTAAGATCTGCTAGTCGTCGAACCCACCGCTTGAGATCTGCCGCTCGGTGAGATGCAGAAGAAAGGTGGCAGTGGGAGGCCTGCCTCTATAATAAAAAGATGAATGTTTTTTAACTGCCTCCGTAAATAGAGTTACTGCCTCCGAACTTTAGTAGCTGCCACAAGTTTAGCCACCAACTGGAGGCCCCATTCGAGATGTACGGAGTATTAATTATGAAAAACAACGTCCACTGATCATGCATGTGCCTATAAGCTCATCCGGTAGAGCCATGATTGACCTGTCATTCTCAATTCAGGCCAGATCATGCTTATGGTGGTGCACATTCACGACATTATTGTGACCTGTGAACGACCTTCTTGAAATGCATTACTAATCCTTATCCAATGGAGATAATTCTTCTTGCAATATCAAGCAGAAATAAGAAGTACATGTGCGCCACCACATTTTCCACCTGCTAGAAACGAACTAGTACTTAGTTAGGATTATTAGTAGAAGTACTATCTGCATGCTGCACAATCAACTCGCCGCTGTTGAAGATAAACACGGAGCTGAGTCCAGTGCTGCCACGGTCTCATGGCATGTCAACGAAAAGGGTAATTCTAGCTGGAAACCTAGAAGCTACTGCAAATAATCAAATCAATCTTGCCGGTATCCCAAAATACGAACGGTCACTACTCATGGACAGTCACAGATAGCGCAATGCAAAAGAAAATGACAGATAGGTCACTGTTCATGGATGCATCATGCACCGACAGCATGCAAAGAACCGACACTCAGTCTCGGGACCATGCGCAAACAGTATTTTAGGAAAGAAGCATCCATTGCATTTTGTCTGCTGCATTGGATAGATCTATTTATGTAATCATTGAAAAAGCCATGCACATTTCGATCCGTCAGTTTCAATTATTTCTGGTTGAGGAGAGGCCTTGCAAAGTTTTTTTTTATCACCTTGGAAAGATGAGAATGCAGAAAACATAATGTCACGACACTACCGATACGAAGCAAAACTGCAGGAAAAAGTATTGAACGAAATTTGAATTTAGTTTTCATAAAGATGCTGAATATTTGTTAATTCTTTTAAAGGAACTTGATCCTGAGATGTATTTGGAAAGGGGATGAAACTTTGTGTCGACTTTCAGAGAAAAATGTGAGCAGGACGAAGCAGAAATGATAGATGGGCAGCAGGGGTGGACATAGGCTCGGGCTTCAAGTGCTGCAGCCCTGGCTGCGCCCCAAATTTCTTTTTTAGATAATGGATGGAATCCGGCTTCTATATCCACGCGTGGATATACATAGCTAAAGATGGCATGAGTCTTTAGACTCGAAGCCTTAAAACTGAGGTATGCAAAAACAAAGAGCAAAAAGACTAAAAGAGCTAGAAAGAGCAAAACTGTAGATTGCAGATGGAAATGGCATGAGAACCAATTTTGCTAGTTTGCTGATTAGCTAGGTGCTCAACAATATTGGTGCTTTTATTTAGAATAAATCAGCATCAGCAGGAGCTCACTGGCAGAGATATTTTTCACTCCACCTGGCACCTGCTCCTGCAGCTACTGTCTATATAAGCATATACGCTCGTTCACTAGCTAGAGCATCCACAGACACACACCCACGCACACACCATCCTCCTCGCCATGGCTTCCTGCAAGCTCTACTCCGCGCTGCTCGCCGTCGCCGTCGTGCTCGCTGTCGGCCCGGCCACGCGGCCCGTCTCCGCGGCCGCGCACCTGCACTTCTACATGCACGACGTGCTCACCGGCTCGGCGCCGACGGCGGTGCAGGTGCTGAACGGGCCCCGGGGCCACATGGGCGACACGATCGTGATCGACGACGTGCTGACGGAGACCGCGTCGCGGTCGTCGTCGATGGTGGGGCGCGCGCAGGGCCACTACATCTGGGCGTCCACGGGGAACCCGGAGCTGCTGGTGACCATGAACGTGGTGCTCACCTCCGGCCCCTACGCCGGCAGCTCCGTCACCGTGGTGGGGCGCGACGACATCGGCGCGCCGGTCCGGGAGCTGTCGGTGGTCGGCGGCACCGGGCAGTTCAGGATGGCGCGCGGATACGTGCTGTGGAAGACCGTCAGTCTCGACCATCCCAACGCCGTGCTCGAGCTTGACGTCTACGTCATGTGAGCAACCATGCGTCCGACGTGGCAAGCTCCGCTCGATCCTCTCATCAACGTAACACATGTTCTACCGCCAATAAGCCTTGTATAAGTACCTACGTAAACCTTTGTGCGGTAATAAAGGTGATAAACTGAAGTTCATGTTGTAAATGTTGTGGTTGACTTATAATAAAGTGAATTAAACAATTTAATATATGTCATAGTTAGAGCTAGGACTTGGACTGTAATATTTACGGTAGGCTATGATATGGTCTCTTAACACCACGAAATATTTTGGACCATGTCGGCACGGGAGCGAAGGCTGTGACGTAGTTCTCAGCACGATGAGCCACACGGCCTAGCCCTCATTTTAGACTGCTTGGCTGACACGATATAAAATGGCACTAGGGAAGGGAATGGGCCGGGTCAACGCATTGGGTCATTGGCACGACCCACAAGAGTAAGGCCATTGGGTCACACAATAAGGCAAAATCTGCATGGCGGGGAAGACCGAAACGCTCCTCATGAAGGCCCCGGGTACTACTATCAACTACATGGGCCCTGGGTATCCTTACCTCTAGAAAAATTACCCATCCATGAGGGTGGCTCAATTGGACTACTCGGGAGGCCCAACCAGATGGGGACTTGATAAACAAGGCATCACAAGATATACCAAGAAGCTGATTCCATATGTAAAGATCTGACTTTCCTTGTAACAAACTATGAGACTGACCTAGCCGATCAGGCCTTTGCACTATAAACCCTACCTCAAGACTATATAAGGAGGTGTAGGGTACTCCAAACTAGCATAAGAAGACAAAGTAGCCACTAAACATCAGCACCCCCGGACCCAGCACATGGTGCACAGCAAGGAAGGAAGCTCTTTTAACATTGTACCTAAATCAATATAAATATATGTCCCCTATGCTACCCGTCTGATTCGCTGTTCATGACACACTGATTACTAGTCAGACACAATCACCGACACCACCAGATCATACAGCGTACTACCGAGACTTGGCCAACATGTCACGAAATCAAGCTTGCCCCCACCGAATGATTTGCTAGGAAGTCACACAATCTCTATCAGATCATACGGTGCACATCGGTGGGATGGCCACTTGTTAGTAGCCAAGGAAAGCCTCACTGAATGATTTGTTGGGTACCACAAAGGCACACCGAATCATACGGTGACAACTTAGTTATTTGGGCTAAGTCATTACTGCACTAGGTTGTGCCACTAGATGATCCACCAGAGGCATCACCCATATCTTGTGATGCATATTCCGTTGCATTTTCAAAGCCTATTTTAAGACTCGTCTAGATCAAATCAACTTCTTTGAGATCCTTGACTTAAAACCTATCCAATAGGGCCACTTATGCCTTCAATCTTGAATGAGAGTAATCCTTATGTCCATACCAAATACTCACTTGAAATCCCTCAAGATGCATGCCTTGGATCCACTTAATAGTATGGCCAAAAGAAAACTAATTCCTAACGCACTCTACAGCAAATGTCTCCGAGCACCAAGCTTACATTTGCCCTAAAGTCCTTAGTCTTCATGAATATCCTTTGTGCCACACCTCATCGCATATCTTCGAGTCTAAGACACAGTGGCCATTCATGTGACAAACCAATGATTATCCACTACAAAGCACACGTTAGCCCATAAACAATTGTATGTGTTCATCAATCACCAAAACCGCAAACCACCAAATTGGGGCATAGATGCATTCAAATATCAAAGATCCCCCTCCCCCCGACTCTAGAAATTGGTTTCAACCATGAGTTTAAAAGGATTATATGCATGGTAGTATTTGGATACACGAGAATGATATCTGGACTATGTAAAAGCAATTCTACTCAACGAAAGGGTATACTATCTTCTAGTCCCAATAAACTCAATGTCAAGGTAATTTTTCTGATTCGTCCGCTCAACATGTTGTTGGGAGATAATTAATGTTCCAAGGCAAATAGGGGTGGGACTAGGGCTTTGAGATTGTATATTTGGAATTTGAAGGGCTGTTAAAAAATTGGCAGCCTAAAGACCAATATTTAGCATGTATAATACCACGTAACAATAATTATATAATAAGTATTACAGATAACTGAGCATCATACTCATAAAACTGATCATAACTTGAAATTGTTTATAGCATATAAAAGTACCAATTGGTTAGCATATCAAAGTGGCAACATCTAAAATTAATAAGTTAATAAAGCTTCAAAACAACAGGATAAATTTCAAATTGACTTAGAAATTCAATTCACATTTAGTGGAATAGTGCTTGCTCCAATCCATCTGATCACCTCCAATCTGTGCGGCTGCTCCTACCTTGATCCCTCAGTGCCGTTAGGTGCTGGTTGTTGCCTTCTGGATCCAGTTGATCGGACCTCAGGTAGCCTGTTGCTAGGCGCACAACTGCCTTACGGGCTTCCCCTAGCCATACCCTCAAACCTCGTGACCTGAGCCGTCCAGGCCCCAATAGATAAACGGAATTTCTATCCATCATCCGAGTGATGGATATCTGTGTTAACGGAATTTCTATCCATCATCCGAGTGATGGATATCTGTGTTTTCATCCACCGTTAGTTGGTTGCTGTTTGTGTATTGTGGGCTTCATTTCATCTGTTGTTGTGGCCCATATGTATTTGTACGTCACGTTCAATTTTCAGTCTGTGGTCATCTTCGTCTTCTGTTTTCAGTCTGTGGTCAGAGAATTCAAATGGGCCACGTGGATATTTCTGTTTTCAGTCTGCGGGCATGAGATCTCGGCCTGACTGACTGGCAGGCCGGCCTTGGCTCCCGCCGCTCAAGCTTGCGTGTGCCGTTCAGTCTTGCACCGCGCCGCCCGCTTGAGAAAGGTTGGCTGGTGCCTTGTGCCGTTTTGCGCTCCTGCTGCGGCACGGGAAGATGGCGACTGGCGAACGGGAACAGGAGCGTGTTCGGGCGTGAGGGGTGACCGGTGCTTCTTTGAGGCTAACTGAGTGGGTGGACCCTCACCTCACCCCTACTCTACAGATGACGTGTTCAATTATGATTGGCTCAAAAATTGGATGATAACTGTATCAATTATCAACCGGGTGATGAGTGGTCACTCCCGAGATTGACATTTTATCCCATGGTGCGTCTGCTGGTAGATGGAGAGGGAGGGGTCGGGCGCCGAGTGCGGAGAGGGAGGAGCTAAGTGGTGGGTGCGGCTGAGTGGTGGGAAGAATAAGCTAGGGTTTCTAACTTCTCATCTTATATACTGCGAAGTCATTACCTGACCGAGATGGGCCACGCTGAGCGGAGTGGGCTCGGCCACGATATACCGAGGCGGGCCTTTTTAAGAGGCCTGTCTCCAAAAATAGCCTGATTTTTTTAGGCGGACCTCTTAATAGGCCCATCTCTATAAATAGATTTTAAGAGACGGTTGTTTTTCGACCACCTTTGTAAATCGATTTTACGAGACGGGCAAATTTAACCACTTCCGTAAATGAAAGCGATCTCCTCTGTTAATCGGCAGGCATTTTACGAGGCGCGCAAATTTTGTGACCGCCTCGGTTAATAAAAGGTCATTGCTTCCTAAAATCATTTTGCATCCTTGCTTCTATCAGTCGAAGATAAGAGAATTGCAGTAGCCAGTTTGGTCCCCTCTAATATCTCAGCCGGAAATGTGATCTCCCATCATGGTATAAACTTTGCCCCTTTAGCAGTAAGCCAGTAACCTCAAGCTGCAGCATGAGATAGATACATAGAGAAGAGGTACACACAAGCTCATCTATTTCACATTAATTCTTTCCCTAGCAGATCAGTGACTGTGCAAACAGAGTTCTGACAAGGAGTCTACTCTGGGCTGGTTGTTATACGTCTGCCAGTGGCCGGAATACGGTTATGAGCAGAGAGAGTGGTAATTCATAGGTTTGTTTCAGTTCCAACTAACCCATGAATTGCAACCGTCTGCATTTATTTCACATGTTCAGTCACCAACACCTAACCCATGAGCAGAGAATGCAGCGAAGCTCATAAAATATAAATCGCGGACCACTGTTGCTAAAATACTGATATAGTCACTTACTATATCTGTTAGTTTACAATAGTAGTATGATTTTCAGCCTTCTATTATCTCTCTTCACTTGTTTGTGGATCCGCCACTGTAGATGGGCAAAATGGAAACGCCATGAGAACTATTTCTACGAGTTAATTTGCTGATTAGCTAGGTGCACAACAAGATTGGTGTTTTTATCAAGAATGAAAATCAGCACAGCAGCAGGAGATCACTGGCAGAGATATATTTCACTCCACCTGGCACCTGCTCCTGCTGCTACTGTCTATATAAGCGTACGCTCGTTCACTAGCTAGAGCATCCACAGACACAAACACACACCCTCCTCCACGCCATGGCTTCCTGCAAGCTCTACTCCGCGCTGCTCATCGTCGCCGTCGTGCTCGCCGTCGGCCCGGCCACGCGGCCTGTCTCAGCGACCACGCACCTGCACTTCTACGTGCACGACGTGCTCACCGGCTCGGCGCCGACGGCGGTGCAAGTGCTGAACGGGCCCCGGGGCCACATGGGCGACACGATCGTGGTCGACGATGTGCTGACGGTGAACGCGTCGCGGTCGTCGTCGATGGTGGGGCGCGCGCAGGGCCACTACATCTGGGCGTCCACGGGGAACCCGGAGCTGCTGGTGACCATGAACATGGTGCTCACCTCCGGCCCCTACGCCGGAAGCTCCGTCACCGTCGTGGGGCGCGACGACATCCTCGCGCCGGTCCGGGAGCTGTCGGTGGTCGGCGGCACGGGGCTGTTCAGGATGGCGCGCGGGTACGTGCTGTGGAAGACCGTCAGCCTCGACCACCGCAACGGCGTGCTCGAGCTCGACGTCTACGTCATGTGAGCAACCATGCGTCTGACGTGGCAAGCTCCGCTCCTCTCATCTACGTAACACGTGTTCTACCTCCAATAAGCCTTGTATAAGTGCCTACGTAAACCTCTGTGCGGTAATAGTCAAAAAAAAAAAAAGGTGACAGACCCATGCTGTAAATGTTGCGGTTGGGTATATAATAAAATGAATTTAAACAATTTAATATATATGTCATAGTTAGAGCTAAGACTTGAACCGTGCAATTTAAGGATAGGCTATGGCACGGTCTCTTAACCCACAGCATGGCACGAAATATTTTGGACCTTACCGGCATGACACAAACTGGAAGGCCGTGATGTAGTTCTCGGCCCGTTCCTACCCTTCATTTTGGACCATGCTTAACTGACATGGTATAAAATTGGCACAAGGGATAGGAACGGGCCAGGTCGACCCATTGGGTCATTGGTCTGACCCACAAGAGTAAGGCCATCTGACCATATGAGTAGGCCTCAAATTGAAAACAAGTCAACACAGGGCCAGACCCTTTTGACCTGCGTGACTTCTTTTGTTCTTTCATTCTTGGGATCTCTCTCCTGAAAACAAGTCAACACAGGGCCAGACCCTTTTGACCTGCGTGACTTCTTTTGTTCTTTCATTCTTGGGATCTCTCTCCATTCGCACTCCTGCCTTGAACCCTCAGTGTCGTTAGGTGTTGGCTGCTACCTCCCGGATCGAGCTGATTGGAGCTCAGGTAGCTGGCCACTGGCCTCCTGTTGCTAGGCGCACAACTGCCTTGCTGACTTTCCCCAGCCATACCCTCAAACCTCATGCCCAGAGTCATATAGACCCCAATAGATAGATAGGATGATGCAAGAGATTGGCTTTTTATCTCATGGTGCAATTTAGTGCACACCTGGAGTACACTTTGCATCTTTGCTTTTATCGAAGCTCAGAGAACCGCTGTAGCCACTTTGGTCTCCTCTAATTTCTCAACCCGAAATGCGATCTCTCAAAGCGTCATGGTAAACTTTTACCTCTCTAGTAGTAACCTTAAGCTGCAGCATGAAAGATATATAAAGGTGAAGGGTACATGCAAGCTCAACTATTTCAATGCAAGCTCAACTATTTCAATGTTTTGACTTAAGAAGCAAAACATTCTACAAGAGAGGCTTCAACCGGCACTGAAGTTCATGCCGTAGCCTTTGACTTGCACTGTTCATGCTATGGCATTGGCCGCGCGCTTACCTATTGATGCACACTACAAAGGATTGGGGCAGCCTCTTTGGTTTTCTCTAAGGCCCTAACATGAGATTAAACATATGGTTGATCGGGTGGGTGAATGCTCAATTATTTACATGCAACTCCATCGTTCAGCATTGGTTTCTCACGTCACGATGCAGGTGACACTAACACCAGTAGTAAACTTAGTAACCACCTGCATTGCTTGAGACAATTAGTTGATAGATACATCACAGTTAACCACAGGTTTTAACATAACTAGCCACGGGTAGGACTGTTGCAAACGGGCTGGCACTGTTCGTACCAGGGTCAGGATGCACTGTTCACATTCTGGGGACTGTTCATATAAGGTACTGTACCTAACGGGCGAGACTGTTCACATAGCTCTGTAACTGTAGTCATCACTGTAGATACTGTAGCTAACTAATCGCCACGTTTAAAGGTCTTTATAGATAAATGTTACTTAGGCCCCCGAGAATCCTATGATCCGGTCTCTCGTCCTAAACCAAAGGTGCCTCACGGTACACACCATCCTGAATTCCTGATGAAGAGTCCCTGCCTTGCTACACTGCAGGCGACAGCCTGACGACGTCCCAAGAGACCCTCATGATGCCACCATTCCTCGCCTCTGCCTCCTGGAACGTCCTCCCAGATGCCTCAGAAGGGTGTGGGAGCTCCCTCCACTTCTCGGTCCTGAGCTCAGTGACGTCGACCATGCAGACACGGCTCTCCGCCGGGCTCTTCCCTGGAGTTTGGAAGACCTTGCCCCTGCCAACCTCCTTCCCGTTGCTGTCAACTAGCGAGACGAGGCGGCCAGGCTCCAGTGAGAAGGATCTCGTGAATGGGCGGATCAGCATCGTGTTCGGGGATAACTCTGCCTGCGATATTTGCTCATTGCTGTCCAGGCTCACCAGTCTGCCTTTGGATAGAGCGTTCATCACCCTCGCAGGGGGTAGATAGTTGTCCTCCCCAGCACTTTCGGAAGACTCGCCAAGATGGATAGTGGCTGGTGTAGATGGCTTATCAGCATTCTCCCCCTCAAATGGTCCTCTTTCTTTTGCAATGCGAGCAAGCTTAGCTTTCCGATTGTTCAACCTGGAATTTGCATGAGAAAACTGTTACAAATAGCTGAAGATGAAAAGCACAAAAACGGTATTATAAATTTGAAGAAAGAAACTTCAAAGGACAGCTAAAGAAGATTCACAGTTTTACCAGTTTTTAAGTTGTGATGCTGTGATCTCTGGGCCCTACAAAAGCACGGTCGTGTTTTTCATAAATGAGAATGCATTCAGTAATTTGACGTAAGAAGAGAATGCCCAAGTGAAAAATACCTGCAGACTTAACTTCTCTGACCAACTCTGCAATAGAACAGCGTTCTTGTGCATCTCAGGCTCATCTACTAGAGCCTTCTCTAATTCATCTATTTGCTCATTATTCATAAGGGTCCGCTTCCTTCTCTTAGGTTGCCTCTCATCATACATACTACTCTCTCCTTTCTCATCCTCCTGGAGGCCATTTTCTTTTGTGAGTTCTGGTGTTTTGAAATTATCCACACTGCTGGATGCTGGATCAAGATCCATTTTGCTGCGCTGGTGTCCAGTGCTAACACCGGAAGCGACAACCGAAGAGCCACCACTGACTGTTCTTGCAACGCCAAGATGGACTAGGTTTTGACCAACTGCGTTCTGCAGGAAACCACCATTTCTAGAGACAGTGTTCTTTGGAGTCCCATCCTTATCATTTCCCTCTGGATTTATTGGGGGTATTGGTGTAGACACTTCCATGTTCTGCACATCCTGTTGTCATCAGCTTCTGATTAGAATCCAATTCACTGTGGACCCAATCACCAGTGATGTTTCATTGACCCACTCATCTAAGTATTTACCTTTGGAAGGTTATTTATTTTGGAGTCCGGAGTGCTTGTCCGTGTTAGCAAGGGCTGCTGCACTGGGTGAATGTCCTCCGTGCTTTCTGGTGGAGTATCATTTTGTCCCACCTGAAACATTCCATAATGAGGCCATCCAACTATTGAACAGAGACTGAAAAAAGGATTTGAAGCAAACAGCTGCAAATGCAAACTGAACACCCAGTGCAAGTATTCAAGCATCAACAGCCACACAAGTAAAGAGAGCTTAATGTTTTTTATGGCTAATAAAATTTGTACTGAGCAGATTATGTGCAAATTCCTCTATTTAGTGTGCCCGCTCAGCAGTTGTGTTATTATGATAAAGATGAGATTTCTCTGCCAACAAAATGTAACACTTCAGTACCATTGATAGGTCATTACGATAACAATGAGTACAGAAAACAAACCTTTACTGCAACTTGCTCAACTTGTGATTTACACCAAGATTGTAGCTTATCAGAAAAATCACTGCCAAAAGGTAACCAAAAGCTTAGAAATATTATCAAGGCATTCAGAGCAGTGACTTATCAAGGAGTACACAATAAAGTATAATCAAAACCAATAAGTTCAGGCATGTAACCAAAAAAATACTAATCGTCATTTGGGAAAACCAGGATACAATATAAAATACAGTAAATGGTTTTAAGCACCTTAATAACATGACGTCTTCCATATTTAACAAATTCGGAACCAATGTTTTAGCATAATCAAACAAAGATCCTACAAAACCCACAGAAGAAGTTAGACATGCCACATAATGGATATATTAACCAACAGATAACTAGAAACAGCAAAACTAACTTTACCTAAGTTTCTACAGACTTTAGTGGCCTTGAAATCACTAGAAGCCGGCTCGTCTGCTGATAGTTTAAGACTCCCAGACTCCAAGTACTTTTGAAAGTTCAGAAGAAAAAGATCCCTTTCTTGCTCTGTTGACAGAACAAACAGAACTTATTTTAAAGAATGTGTTGCGAATAATTAAAACTCATAACATGTAGGAATAGTCTAACCTTCACAAATGTTTGGAACAAAAATATGCAAATTTGCTATTATTTTCACTACACATGATGTTCTTGTCTGTGCATATGCCATTGAAGGCAGGCTAGGGCGAAAAGGGCATGAATAGTTAGCTTTAGCTTCAGTCAACACATTATCAGAAGCTAACAGTGCCACCTCAGATGCACCAAAAGGATCATAATCTAGACTTGCATCTTCCTCAATTGCTGGTACGTTGACAGAGCACCAACTTGAAACAAATTCCTCATGAGGAGTTGCTAAAATCTGGGTTAAAAACGGGACCTGCAAAATTTATGAACAAAAAGAAGTTGAAGCAAGACATTATCTTGGCTTAAAAACACATCCAGTTGCTAAGGAAATGCAAGATATAATTGTTAACGCAAGTAGTTAAGCAAAAAAACTTACAGTGTTAGTCATAAAGGAAGATCTGAAGTTTGAATCATCAGAGAAGACATCAACAAGACGCAATGCACTGATAAGCACAGATCCCATGGGGTAAATCTTACCCTTATCATGAGAATCAGAAGTTATGTTTTGTTTTCTTCCAAATGCAATCTTCAGCAAATTAAGAACCTGCAGTAACCGAGCAAAATCAAAATTTGGAGAAAGTGAATATTTTTTTAAAGTAGCAGCAGATACAGAGGAATATATTCCTGGGCAGTGGTCAGCCCCAGTAGAACTGACCTCTAGAGCCAAGGTTTGCCCTAGCCGCCTGCTGTTTGGGTTAGTGGCAACTTCATCGAGGTAAGAGACACTTTCAGCCTCACAAAGTTGCAACAGCTGGGAAATTGAATATATCAACAATTTAATCAGTCACTTAATATAGGTTTGCACTACTACGCTCCAATTCTGGTAAATCATGTGCAGTTAACTTACAATAGAAAGTATCTTTGCCTTGAGCCTGGAAATAGAAGCAACAAGATCGGTTGATTGCTTCAAACATTCAGGGACAACTAACTTCAGTATAGTGTGAGAAAGTGACAGTATGCCTCCATTTCTAGAGAGTTCCTGCATTAAGCGAGAAGTTCCTTAACATGCAAGCTTCCAAGAGCATTATATTTAATAACTGTGTATTAGCCAATTACAGATCTGGCCAACTACTATATTTTTCAACAAAAATGTAACTTCACCCAAAACTAGTACATAAGGTTTCACACAGTATTCAATCAATTTAATAAGGTTCCAAGTAGAAGATGAACCATGTGAACTACAGTGGGGGGAAATCATAGTCAGCATGATAACTTCTATTTTTGATAATTTAAAAAAGTTCCAAGCACAAGAAAGACTAGAAGTAAGATGAACCATGTGAACCAGTGGAGAGAAATCATAGTCAACATGATAACTTCTATTTTTATCATCAAATGGTATAGCACAACTACTAATCTCTTACTAAGTCAAAATGGAGAAGAAAAGGCAATCACACCAAGTATTCTTTTTCCCCCTCAATAGCATAAAAAAATTATATGCCTCTAAAGATAGGTGAGACCTTATTTTTTAAAATCCGATCTCGAAACAGCTTTTGCTGGCACAACAACAAGAGAAATTGCAGTGATGCTTCACACTGTTGGCAGAAGAAGTGAGCAAGACGACATTCCAAAGAACCAACATGAAAGGAACCGGAGCCCATTGATGATAATCTGATATTTAACAGCCTCACATCTTCATGCAAACTATCAAAGGCCACATCCATAAAGATATCAACCTGAACATGAATCATTAAATGTTAGTATGCGCACCAATGATTGAATTATGTGTTCCTAAGCAGATACACATTGCTGAATAGCATATATATTGAAAGAATAGCATTATGAATCAGTATGTGTACAACGGGGTATCAAAAAGAGAAACAAGTGCTCAGATAGAATTTTTCCAAACAACATACACATATAAAAATCCAAATCACAGCATCACAAAAATATACACATGAAAAAACTTGAATCATAGCATCATTAACACACAGAACATAAACTGGGCAATAGTCAGCCAAACATTAGCATAAACTACGTTTCTTATAAGCATAGCCTTTGAGGCATTGGGGGCACGCCTGTACATCTAGGCAACAAGGTGTTACTGTGGTGCCCTGTGGCATTTGTGTGTGTGTGTGTGGGGGGGGGGGGGGGGGGGGGGGGGGTGAATCATGCTTATACTACAGTAAGAACAAGGGATCTATTGTACTGATATAACCCAGATAAACGAACTGAGTTTTAACAGCAATGTTAACGTGAAAAGTAAGAAGGCATGTACGTATGAGTACAAAATTCAAGCAGCATAACTCCAATGCAGAAAACTAGCCTCATGTCGACTGCAAGATTTCACAGCAAGTTTGGAGTAATAATTGACATGGCAGCTTGCAGTGATTGCTATCAATGTTATCAAATCGTCTAACCGACCCTAGTCTCCATGGCAGCGATCAGCCCGACAAATCGTGGCTAATCATGAGTAATCGTGACTAATCGTAGTGCATAACTGATCGACATGGCACCGATCAGCCCGACTAATTGTGATTAGTCAGAAGACTTTTTTTGAGCCTGATTAGTCAGAAGACTTGATAACATTGATTGCTATGTGATTCAAGCACAAAATGCCACACAAGGATAGCTAAAATAACTCTGGAATAAAACATCAAGAGTAAGGTTATCACTCAAAATCATGCTACATGATTATATTTCATGGAGAGGATAAATCCAAGAATCAACCTTTGTTACCATGAGATTAGTGTAGAGAAGCTGTTACTAAAGATGTAGTAAACAAAACTTAGCAGATTAGGAACCAAAATAAAAGCAAAGACAACATGGGGTCTTTTGCTTTAGAAATAAGGTGGATGGCAAAATTCATAAGCTATGTTTCAGATAAAATTAACATATCACAAGAAATTGAAGAGTGGTCCTATGATAAACCCACATGTTACCTTTGGATGTGCAAGCAGAATATGGACAAGTTCATGCCACTGGGAAGTGAAGTAACTTGTCAACAGATGAAGACTAGCTGCTACAAGTGATGCATGCACAAGCGGAGAAGCGCCATCATTATTCTCCTATTTTAAAAACAACAGCTGTTACCAGAATTAGTATCAGATGATAATTCAAAGCGGAGCACACATGAATGAATAAAAACATTTTGGTTTAACCCATTGAAACCTTCTTCTGTTCAGCAAGAATAGAAAGTAGGAAGAATATCAGGTCCATGACTTGTTCGGATAATTTGACATCGTCAAGAAGAACCTGCAAAGGAAATATTGCTGTGAGCTAGGTGCCCATCATTTAGTTAAATTAAATCAACCAGAAGATAAAATCCAAATATAAAACAGGTTGAGCTCGGTTGGACAAAGTCTATCAGCCTAATGACAACAAAGAAGCTTCATTACATTCCATAGGGCCTCAAAGTAAATAACTTGAATTATCCAAGCATCATATGTATGTGATGTAATTCACAAGCTAGCTTTTAACATGGAATATTAAAATCCTCAAATCATATCATAACCCATAAGAAACATAAGAATGGTATCATATGTTAAACTTGTGCGAGATAATAAAAGGAGTAACCTGCTCCAGTCTAGTATGGCGGGATGCTAGATCAGACAAACTATGCAAAAAGCGTATGCCACGAAGCACATATGTCAAGTCCAGGCCTTGCCCAAGTTCCAAACATACAGCAAGGAGATGAAGAGGAAGCGAGGACACAAGTTCTTCCATGTCCACCTACAACAAAGAACAGGTGTCAGAGAATCAGGCATTGCAAGTTTGCAACATATGCAAACATTTGTACATACAAGTACCTGCTTTGGACCTCCGTCTTCTGTCTTGGACCGCAAAACAAAGTTGTCTGACTCCTTCAGCATCTCCCCAAGTTCTTTTGAGGTTAACCCACTAAGCTCTTCAACGGCAGACACCATGTCTATCATCTGAACCGAAAACAACAGGGAAACTCTTGTGATCCAGCAAGGCCATGAGAATTGTATGGTGAAAATCCTACTTATTCTAATCTTTCATAAGTTAGAACAAATATTTCTATTTTTGTACAGTAGTCAAGAAGTGGGAAAACAACATCCTGGCTTGCAGATGAATTCACCCTGTTTGGCACATCAAGCACTATGTATGTATGATATTTGAAAATTATCTATTAGAACTCAGTCATTTCCTAGTGTATATTGATGAAACCCAGTTCGATAATATCTTAAGTCACAAAAAAAAAGTTCAATAATATCTTTAATAGTAATAGCACAGTGCAATAAACTTTTTTTATCACTCAACCTCCATACCCTATACATAGAAAAAATGGGGAGTTTTAACTACCTACAAAAGAATTACTAGCTTGAATTCAGAGTTTTATTATATTAGTTAGGCAACAAACATTTCCAAGGAAACTTGCATGAGCAGTGCTGCTTAGCTTAAATGAGAAATGCAGGAAATTTGCATGAACCGGTTGTACACACCCAAATCACTTCCATCCAAAGGTTATGCATACCAGCCCAGAGAATATGAAGAGTGGGGCCCATGGCAGACCCAGTGGCACACTGGCCAGTACGTACTTCGTAGTGGATTAAATCATTAAATAAAAGACCTAAAAACTCCCAGTGATATATACGGTAATTTATACTGTACAATTTAACTCCTTTCATACGGTTCTTCGCATCTGTCGTTTGTAGGAAATGGGGCGGCAGTGGATTCGTAAAGGTGATTCCAATAAATATAAAAGAAAAGGGCAAAAACAAATGAAAAAACAAAGGTGCGCTTTTTATCCCCAGATCATACATGGCACCTGTGAGCATCAAGCTAAAAAATGTAGCAGCGCATCAAATCCATCTCAAAAAAACCTAACCCGGGGAAGCAAGCTACAGCTAGCGAGTAACCACGCAGCGGCGGCGGTGCGTCATGGGGGGCGGCGGGAGACCCGGGCCGCGGTGGGGGAGGAGAGGGAACTGACCTTCAGCCGGCGTAGCGACGGCGCAGCGGAGCCCGAGGCGCGCGGATCTCCGTCCGTCCGTCCGCTCCGCACCAGCACAGCCGAGCCGCGGCGAGGAGGGGTGGGGGCGTCGACGGCGGCGGCGGCGGTGGATGGGGACGAGGATTTGGCGGCCGGCGCGGCGACCTTCGCTCCGGCGGCGGGTGGCAGGGAGGGGCGGGCGGAAGCGGCACGGCCGGCGTGGGGTGGGGACGGGGAGAGGAGGTGAGCACGAGGTGGGACTGAGCTTTCGTTTGTTTTTTCTAGGGCTGGCTACTGGGTTAGAGAAGCGGACCGAGCTCTTTTTGGCATCTGCTGGCGGTCGTCTGTGGATTTGGAGAGGTGAGGAGAACGAAGGGCATCAGTAGCTGGAATAGCTCAGTTGGTTAGAGCGTGTGGCTGTTAACCACAAGGTCGGAGGTTCAAGCCCTCCTTCTAGCGTCTACATTTTTTACTATTTTAATCAGAATATTTTTTTTTGCTCCTTCTTATCTATCTTAACCAAAAGAAATCCCTCAATCATGCATTAAAATATTTTTATTTGGATCTTTCTTATCCTATTTTTCACTGCTTTGACATTAAAATATCTCAACCAAAAGAAATCCCTAAACCATGCATTAAAATATTTTTATCAAAATAATTCTTTTCTCATTCGTACCATAGAAAAATAGAACTCATCGAATAATGATTAAAATATTTTTATCATTCCAAAAGGAATGATTTGGAATAAAATCCACTATTTTTTTCTAATTATCATATTATTCCAAAAGGAGTTGGCATTATGCAATATGTAGATAACCCGGTTTTTATGTCTAATAAAGCATGATTTGGAAAATGCAAGGAATCTTAAGTTGTTATTTTATTTGTATGAGTTGATGTCTGAATTCAAGACCAATTTTAACAAAAGTGAACTTCTTGCTATCAATGGTGATCAAGACATGTAGAGCCTATGCTACATTATTTAATTGTTAGATAGGTCACTTCCGTATTAAAGTACTTGAACGACAAACATAATCATTCAAGTATAAACATAATTATTTTCCAATCTTTTTTGGCCCATGGAAAATAATGGGTCCTAATCAATGATAATGTGATTTACTAAAAATGGGTTGGTGGTTTATCTTTGTTATTTTTGTGATCACTGACAGGATGAGGCCATAACTCATCTATTTATATCTATATAGACCTTTAAACACAGTGATTTAGATAGAGTGTCGTGACCTGTTAGCAGCCAGTACCGGACCGGGTTCAATGAACAGTCCTGACCCGTTAGCAGAAAGTGCAGGATTCCATTACCCGGCTCAATGAACAGTCTCAACCCGTTGACAAACAGTCCCAGGTTCAATGAAGAGCCCTGCCCGCGCGAAGTGTGGGCCTCCTGTCTAGTATGTTCTTTAAATGTCATGTTGCTCAAGTGGTTTAGGTTGTTGTAGCTATCTGTTTTCTAATAACATTCCTAAGAATCTAACTCAGTCTTGGACATGTGTAAAGAAGTGGTTGCCAAACGCAAAGAAAAATTCATGCATTTGGGATTGTTGCTCTATGTTACGTTGGGCAATTTGGAAGACACAGGGGGGACAAAGCCAGAAAATTATTTAGGGGGGCTGAACAAAAGTGCTACAGCGACTTAGCTCTACTATAATCCCTCACAGTAGAAAAAAATATAATAGCTTGAAGTAGTCTTATATTGAAAACATTGATTAACTATGGAATTCATAAAATACATCATAAAAAATAAAGGTCTCAGCCCACCCTACCTTATATATATATATGTCTAAAATTAGAAGGGGAGCACCAGGGGCTCCACTGAAGCCAGCAGCGGTAGGGGGCTGGAGCCTCCCTAGCCCCACCGCTGGCTCCGTGCATGGGAAGACATGTAATAAAGCTTTGAAGAAAAATATTAAGAAGCCTATTGAAATTGTCTACTTCACTTGTGCACTAATGCATATATTGGTGCAAGATTAAGGATACATACTAGATGGGGGAATAGATGGTTTTAACTAAAATCACAAACAGTAGACAAAATTATTTGGTAACACAAACGAGCCCTAAATACTACTTTTGCTAAGTTAGGTGAAGGTTGGCAACTTAGGATGACAATGCAATAATTTAATGTCTAAGAATGTTAAGTGCTTCAAGTGAATTGCATAAGTGGTATCGATGACTTGCGATCATCCCTAATCTACATTAAGTTGGATATTCAAAGTTCAACCGCTCATCTATTAAGGCACAACTTGATCTTGAGCCAGTTAGTACCAACTAGGGTGAAAAATAGTTTAGATATTTTCCGGCGTATTCAAGACCGAATCTGTTTAGAGGGGTGTAGATTTGTCCGTATCTGAGTCCGAATATTCAACATCTGATACCGTATCGTATTCGAATACTCAAATCGCATATTTATGATGTCAATATCCAATCGTATCCTATCTGACTATCTGTATTCGAATTTGAATCCGAACCAAAATGTAAAAACAAATGTAATATCATTGATATCCGTCCGTATCCGATCCGTTTTCATCCCTACCTTCATACCCCGATCCTAATAGAATTGCTTTTCATCGCTCTGGCGGGTGAGCACAAAATCTCATACAACCAACTCTGGGACAACACAATCTTCTTTGAAGTGGTCCACGGATCCACAAGCTCCATACCATCTAGCAAGGTGAACCTCTAAGAGTAACAAGCTAGTGACACTTGTTTAAAAATTCTTTAGTGCCACAAAGCTTAGACTCTTGATGCAATGCACTAGGATGCTCTAAGTCTCACTAAAAATACAATCCAAAGCAAAGTGTGTGAGAGAGAGAGGTGCAAGAAGACTCAAAACATGTCAAGGTAATTTCTAAATAGTTAAGAGACCTCTCCATGGCAGGAGAGGTATACATTTAAACAACACCCCCTCTCCCCAACCATTTCCCAGCTATGGCTATTTTGCAAAACATCCTCAATACAATGGTTTGGATGGTTCAAAGTTCTGTCCAGTGGTGATATTCTTGTGTCAAATTGTTGTTAGAGTCCACAGTTGTAGAGTCGCAAACCATCCCCTTTACAATTACAAGGACCAGACTGTCCACGGTTCAAAAATTCGCGTGTTCCAACAACTCCAACAACACAAAAAAATAGTTTCTTGAAGAAAATGGTGTGCAGATCATCTGCCCTAAGGGTGTGGAATGTCCACAGTTCATCCTACAACCCACTCTAGCAAGTCACGCACTTCAGCTCAAACTTTAACACACACCTACGGTTCTTCTGTCACCAGGATTGTCCCTAGCTCAATGGAAATTGTGTGAATGTCGTTAGTTGAGAATGATGAGGACCCATGACGCTGCACGGGGACCCTCTCTCTGTCCTAAGATTTAAGTATGTGTTTGGTTAGAGGCCCAAGTGGGGCGGGATGGGGTGAACCTGTGTTTTGCAGATGTTAAATTGGGACGAGTGAGAGACGGATCCATCCAAAAAGAAAGTATTTCTGGTTGTAGGTGAACCTATCCCTAGAAAATAAAGGGACAAGGACATTTGACTTTTTCCTCTTTCGGCGTTTGTTGTGGCAACGTGTTGAGGGCGACGCGGCTAGCGAGGCAAGTGTGGTGCGGCATGGCGTTGCAGGTGAGGCAGTTGACAAGGCACATGAGGCGGCAAAGCGTCAACTAGCGAGGTAGCTCTAGGGCTGGCGGTTGGTATATGACAAAATGAGGCAAGGACGGCAAAGGCACGTGGTGTGCAAAGGACGATTGAGGTTATTACACAAAGCTAACGGTGCCTAAGGCTATCCGCACTCGTGTTACTCTAAATTCATCCTCTAAAAGGTCTGGTCATCAAGATTCTCTCCTCTATACTCAATTCTCCCGCACTCATCCATCCTCTATATCATCCTCTATCCACTGTGGGGCCTACTTGTCACTTTATCTAAATATATGCATGTGACATCTTATTTTGAAGGATTTATTGAAACGAATTTAATGGTATAAACGAAATTTAATTTAAAATTTTGGTTTGTGAGTTATAATATTTTTTAAATACTTACAATCGTGGGGCCCGTCGCTGCATGCAGTCTCTCTCTCTTCCGCGCATGCACTGACTCCTGCTGTCCCCTTCCGCTATCCCCTAAATATAACGAACAGCAGTAGGTACCGAAGCCGATACAGGGAGCCGCTGCAGCAAAATCCGATCCACCAAATCTCCTGCAGGGTGATTTAGCGTATGCTGTGCGGAGAGCCTAACAATGTGAAGAAAAGGTGATTTATGCAAAGAAAAAAAAACTAAGATAAATCTATGTTTTCAACAAAATAAAAGAGAATAGAATGATCCTATTGGAAAATAGGGCAGGCATCAACCCCATACCATTTCGTCTCCAAACCAATCCGAAAATAAGTGCACATCCCATGATAGGTCAACTAATCTTAAGTTTAATCAAATATATACAAAATACTAATATTTATGATAACAAATAAGTATTATTAGATTAATCATATCATATATTTTTTATAGTAAACTTATTTAGAAATACAAATGTCAAAAGTATTTTCTACAAATATAACTTGCTGACTCCTCAAAATGCAAAAATAAAAATTTATTTTGGGAGAGAGGAATATTAAGTTTTGATTTATGTAAAATGCTGTTGCTTTTAGCATTAAAATCTTACCAGAATATTATTTGTTGTACTCCTAACAGATAGAATTTATCAGATAGGAGCTCAAACAAATCAGCCTAGCCATCACAATACGGTATTGGACAATTGACGATGCTACCACTAGCCCTAAGCAATAACAAATCTGCATTTCCTGTGATACCAACGAGATGGCTTTATATATTTTTGAAGCCAAAAGTAGATACGTTTTTTGGTCAACAGGAATCAGCAAACAAAGAAGAGGAAATCGAAACAGAAAACTATGTAAATCAACAGCATATGGAATCAGCATAGCGCCAGGGCTAGAACAACTCAATGCTTAAAATGAAATAACCTGGAAGAGGCCCTCAGCCAGATAAGATAACACACCAAGTAAAAGACAGCCCGTACCATGAGTCCACTAACCTGTTTCTATATGTATTATTATGCATGTGGATAAATTGGTAATATACACTGAAAAGAGGAGAGGAGGGGGTGGGGGGAAGACCCAGCGGGACACCTAACGTGTACAAAGGGAGTCAGCACCTAAGTGCAAATCATGTACAGCGCCTAAGCAATTAGATGCAGCTCCGTGTGGACTGATGTCCTCGTCAAACCGATGTTAGTGCCGGCCCACTGTGCTGCTTGAATTGGTCGTTCAAAGTCTGGAAATCATCACCAGCGATGTGCGGTACTGCATGCATCCTCTCAGCTATTGCTTCCTGAAATTACATGCACTTGTTAGGATGTCAAAAGCAGAATGACAGCATCCTACACTCATTATTCTCCGCCTTCATCAAGAGTTCAAGACATCCAATGTAAGAGGGAAAATTCATGAAATGTACCTGATGGGCCAGAGACCCCTTTGTGGCTGCTTGTTCCCTGTTGAGAGACCTTCAAGGATCGTAGCTTGGCAGCGGAAGACCTGATCGTGTTGATTAAGGGCTGATCTGCATCACCGTCGCTGTCATCATCTTCACCGTGACCCTGATGGTCAGATGCACTGATAGACTCCTCGCCACTAGAATTGTGCCCATCATCTCTAAAAAGTTTCTTCCCACGTACATCCCGAGCACCGTGTAGATCTGGTACATCTGGCACATCTCTAACCTTTCTTGGACGGCCCCGTCGCCTCACAGGTTTTTCCTCTTCCTCTGGATATGGACGGAGAAAAATCAGAGTATCAGGCACAATATCTAGACAAAAAGACGAGCACAGTCAACAAAGGAAAGTAGTTTAACACACCATGCAAAACCTCATTCTTCGCATGTTTATCACGTAGGTGCTCTACGAATGTAAAAAATGGGCGCCAAGCACCTTGATCTCCAACCATATTGGTATCTTGAGTCCTCTTCTCTACATCTGTCAGACTACAAGAAAAGTGATAGCTCAAATTAATAATTAGAAGCAAGCAAAGAACTAAGAAGCATGCAATCCAATAACACATACATATCTGGAATATCTGACGACTGAAGTTTAGAAACAAATGGCAGAAGAGAAGCCTCAAGGAACGACAATTGATTTGGAAGATCGACAAAAGCAAAAGAAACACCATCTTGGATAATCTTCAGGATATCTGACTTGTTTTTAATGCGAGCGGCCCCAACATAGGACCCTGCAAGACGACTAGCAAGATCTTGACATTCTGAATAAGACTTGCCAGTCAGGATTTGGTTTTCTCCATCGTGAACATGGGCCATGTAACGTTCATATGCCTACATGGATGGAAAATATAGAAATATTTACTCATACACAAACTCAAATGCAAATACCAAGATTTAACTGGTGCACTTATAGAAGCAATATTCTTAATTCCAGTCAAGAAATATCTAAAACAATGAACCAAGAGTGAAAACCACACTGACAAAAACAAGCTAAAGGGGGCATAAGTACTCTCTCCAGTAAAATAGAATAAGGTGTCAATTTTTAATTCAATCACTTGTATACTTAAACTAGAGATTCTAGAAAAAAATCTTTGGTATAAACTTAGAGTTTAGTTGCAGATATTATGGGGTGACACTTCTTTGCCAGGAAGGAACGGATAGTCATAGGAAATCAGCATAGATATTTCAATGAGATTAGCAGTTGCTGCTCTTCATCTTCAGTTTCACTCGTTTTATAGATAACAGATGTACATCCATGACGATGCATGATCGACTGAGCTCTCCAAAGCAGTTACAGTATAATTTAATATTTCTTTGGGGGATTGGCTAATAATAATAAAATAACAACACTCTGTTTTTAAATATATGCCGTTTGGAACAAGCTGATTAGTTCATAACTGCAGGAGAACAAATATCGTTGTTCATGCAAAAAAAAAAGTTAAAAATAATTAATATCACTCATGCATACTTATCGATATGTATTTTACATGCATAGCTACTAATAATAAATCAATATATATTTACCCTTTTCAGCGCCTCAAAAAATAGATCTCCCATGTCAATGTTTGTGTTTTTCTTTAGAGAAGTAATTAGATGTTTGATTATCTCTGTTGTACTTGCTCCATGAGATACATAGTGAGAAACAATCTCTGGACCAAGATAATCCTGCAAACAGAAGAGCAAAGAAAATTTACTTGACTGGTTAAGGAACAATTAAAAGCAACCAATATTTTGCAAATAATGATTAATTGCCACAACTGTAGTTGGAAGTACAAAGCTTGAGAACTTTTATCACAGGATGAAAATGCAGCACAAACCTTTGATACTGTATCAGCGAGCACTAGCTTTGCAGCTGCAATCATGACAGCATCCCTGTTTGTGTCTTCAATATATTCTTCATTTGCATCTTCATCTTCTGTTTCATCTGAGCACAGATATTTAATCAATTTAAATAATCAGAAACATAATAGACACATACTTAGTAAAACTGCTAAGATCATGCAAACACCCTATTTTGCAATTCAAGGCAGGAGTGTGTGTCCCGTAGCAAGACCTGATATATTGAGCTGTTGTTCACATAGTTTCCAGAACTTCTGAACCATATCTGACTGTGGGAGATAACCCAAACTCTCTAGTCTTGTTGAAGAATATTTTGACTTCTTAAACAAGCACCACATCTCTGCAGTAATGATGCAGACCTAAAAACAAAACAAACTAATAAGTCAATTAGTCCAATCCAATGTAACCATGGAGATACACCAACATGTTCCTGATATTTTTTACGTTCAGAAATCACAAGACTTACTCTGCATGAAAGTACAGTGGTGCTCCTCCCCTCTTTCTGATAAGTGGGCAGTACCACTAAATAATAATAGAGTTGATCAAAAAGTGAGCTTTGCTTTGATAAAAGTTCATCAATACATGTTTCAGATGGGTTTTCACCATCAATTGCATGAAGGCACCAAGCTACTTGAAGGTGCATATTGAGGAGGAGAAAGCTCTTCACCTAAAATTCATGAAAACATCAGCTCAATGTGCTATCAATTCTGCAGAGATGAGAGCTAATCATCAAAAACAAAGTGTTCACACCTCATTATCCATATCCCTAAGATGAGCGAGGATTCGGTACATATCCTCAAATAAACTATCATTCTTGACAGGTTTTGACAGCTGAAGTTCATAAAGCCGCTTCAAATTAACCAAGAGGGAGTATTCATCATCACCTGCCTGTAATGACAATTGTATCGTATTATCCTCATTACTTCAGTTCAGGAAAAAATAGAATGAATAATGTGTACCTCTACTTCCTTGATTGCAGTTCTGACTTTCAAGACCAACTCATCTTCAAGATTCTTAAGTTTATTTTCAGCATAATCTTTAAGATCAGCCTGGCACTCAGTGCAACAGAAAATAATTGCCTTGATGCAAGATCTCAGTGGGCCCTTCTCACCATGTTTAAAGAAAGCATCTGCGATGAGATCTATGGCTGTCTTGAAATGCTGAACCAACAAATTCAAGAAATTATTAGCAACAAGTTTAGCAGAAAAGCATAAACAGAAGAAAAATAAATATAGCTTTGACACTGACCTTCTCTTGCCTTTTGTATGAATACAACTCAAGTTTCAAAAGAGTCATCATATCAACTAGGGGTGATATCTTAGCTTTGTCAGATATGAATTTTCTTAAAAGCTGTGGATACCTTGTCAATAAGGCACTTGTTATTTCACGCCTGCTATTTTCCAATATTTCCTGTAAATACTTTTATGTTTGAGTAATAGCACTAAAAAACATTGAACAAAGTCAAGCGTAAATTGATTTTTTTAAAAAAACATCGATGACATGAACAAAATATTTAACAAGGAGTTGATCAGGAAGAATCTGAAAATAACACAGATATAAGATGCAGCCTTCAAGGGGAAAGGACACTACAGAAAGTAATTTAGTACATATCCATAGGATCTAAATACCTTTAACTAAAATAATTTTCCACAAGATCAGAAGAAAAGAAGTTTGTATTAAATAAATTAGTTAATATGTTTACTGTTTAACAGTTAACTGATCAGGAGAAGCCTATCTATTCAGATACATTACATTCCAACAAGCTAGTGTTAGACTGTTAGCAGTTACAGCAGTAACAAGGGCTGTTCAAGGGTTAAGCTAAACCAACCCACCCAGACTGAACTGGACCAGACTGTTTATGCTGGTTACTACGGGTTGGGGTTAGTTAGTAGCAGAACTGTCAATATACACCAATGGGTTGCATGCTCAACCAAAATTACAGGGACCCTGCTCTCTTGCAACCAGCATACATGTCAGCCCATCTGCACCTAGAAGCAGACCGATTCAACCCTAAACCCAACAGAGGTAAGGAATACTAAGAGATATCCTGAAGTTCAGAAAATTCACTTATACAACTACTATTACCTACATAATCATTTACCTATTCAAACAGAATATTTATTCCGGAACCAAATTGAAGACATTGTCAGTATTTAACAAAATTAAAGTAGTTTCTGAATGGAATGCTTGAAGACCTATAATATCTCCCAAGCTGGTACTGGAATAAAGAACACTAATGAGGCAATGCCACAAACCATCAAGAATAGAACTACTAATCATCAGTGTTAGCAAGTCGTCCAGTCGATCCTAATCGCCATGGGATCGAACAGGCAACTAGCCACGATTAGTCATCAGCCAGGGCGATTAGTGGTCCCTGGTCGGTCCTAGTTGTCCCCTAGGCATCCTTATATACATATACCAGGACTAACATACCAAATATATACTAATATACTATATGTTCTAGAGTACAAATCAAGCATGAAGATAACTCTAGGGTGGTGGATGTATGTACAGTTGCAAATTGGGCTGAAAAACATGAGCCGAAGTGGCCTAAGCCAACAGATGCAGCCCATGTCCTACGCTGCCCAGCAATTCCATTCTGTTTCTGGTTGTCCACCCCCTAGTCGACCAGGAAACTAATTGGCCTAATCGAGTTGTAGCCCCTAGTTGAGTCCAGGATACCAACTAGGACGACTAATCATGATTAATTGGACAACTTGACAACACTGTCAATCATTAACAAATTTATTAAAGTGAAAATGACCACAGAAATGGACTAGACACCTTTTGGCCTTTATTGTAGTACAGCTTTCTGTTGTCCACAGCAGGAACTATTCTTTCCCCAACAGCCTTCCTTGCAGAGGCATGCAGCATGCGAACTAGATTTGTTCCATCCATGTCAGTAAGCTCAATTGCAGGATTTTCATCAAGAAGCACAGAAACTATACACCTCCAATCCTAAAATCAAAATATTTCAGTTGCATCAGGAACGGCTCACTGACAACAATACATGATAATTCTTTTCAAGGATAAAGTTAATCAAATTTGTAAAACATACTTTCATCGCCTTCATGTCATCCCAAATATCATCAATGACGTATGAACTGAGGACTGGGTCATCTGAAAATTCCCTAAGGATTTGCAGCATTCGACCAATATGGACCTCAGAAGGTTCATTTTCCCCATCTGGAATAAGAATATAATTAATAACTGACCAAGTAGTTTGATAGAACCCTACTTTGGTATAGAAAGCTTGTAGAAGAAAGTACCTCTAGCTCCGGGATGAGAGGTCTTGATGTTTTGTGCTATTAGATGATCATAAACTAACTCACCAATCGCACGCCTAATCATTGGAGGCTCATCAATAAGAAGATCATATAGTGGGCCCAAATCATCATCACTCAACAGTTGATGCCTGGAAAAGAAAGAACAATATATTTCATTTGTTTTAAGAACAAAAACACTGTTCTCATGGTACCTAGTGTAAGATGATTAAAGGACTTAAGAAATAGCGCCTCTTAGTCATTACTAGATCATATAGTATTGTATGGACTTAATTTTCTACCAACAAATTTAGGTTAGTCAAAGAGCCTAAATATTGTTTAAACTTAATTTTCAACAGATAAAATTAGTGCAGAGTTCAAAAGGTTTGAATAAGCATCATGTAACTGTTATTTGAACATGAAAGAGCTATACTGGTTCAAAGAATTCATTGGCAAGCCAAACCATCAAAGACTGTAGATCCCGAACCTTGACCTAGTCACCTAGCTTATGAATGTGCAGGCAAAATAATCAGCAAACTATAAGAAGGGTGCAAAAGAGTATATCTTGCAAAAACACACCTCAGCAATTGCTTGATCAACCCTATAGCTGACACAGCTACTGAAACATCAATATCATCAGCAAGCTGGATCATCCTGGTGTAAAACCTCTCAGTAAAGAGACCAAGAGAAGGTATGTTATCATCCACTTCATAAAGACTTTGCAAGGCAAGAATGGAAGTCCTCCTAACTCCAGCATTCTACATTGATGGAATGCACAAAATAAAGTCTTCATTGTCACAGACGCATAGAAGGTTTAGTAAGCTAAAAAACAAATGAGCTTAATATCTGTTACCTTGTCATTTAGTGTCCACCCAAGATACTTCAAATATATATCTTGCAAAAAGAGTGATGGATAAGAGACAACCCAAATACCTAGAGATCTGATACAAGACATCCGGATCTCAGGATCAACATCACGATAACGGTGCATGAATAACCTACATGTGAGAAGTAGAAATTCAGCAGACACGAAAACCAACATAAATGCAGAAACTTCTTTGAAATGAAGAAGCAGGAGATCTGCCTATTATATACATATTAAAAAAACCAGGTTTCAAGCCCTGACAGGCGTTGCAACACCCACATACATCACCAACAAGTATACTGAGGGCCCAAAGAGAAGATAACAAAACAACACCAACTAACAACAAATTTCCCAAAGCATACAGCAGGACAACCATATTGAAACATCAAATGCTTGCAACTTTATTTGGGTGCGTGTGAAATAATTTCATATGTACTAAGAAAAAAACCAAATATGTACAGTAGAGTACAATTACGCGTGTTTTGTACAAGGTCTCACCCGTTGAATATCTTCCGCATCAATTCCTCCAAGTATGTAATGTTTGCATGAGTAAGGGCTAATCTATTGTTGAGAGATTCAATAAGTGGTCCATCACTTTGCTTTTTCTTCTCCGCATTCAGCTGCCTTTGAGTGGTCTCACGTTGTCCGCTGAGAGTCTTAGCAACAGATATGAATGACGTTACAAGCTGGAGCCCAATCAATGAAGCTACTTGGCGATATACCCTTGGAGGAGCACTAAGATAAAGTAATAAGCATGTTAAATACATGCATACAGTGCAATGGGGCAGGGGGGGAGGGGGGAAGTAAAGCCCAAATTACCATGACAGAGCAACCACATAGTCTTTGATTTTCTGGAACAAGAGGTCATCAAACAACGGACCATTCTGACATTCAAGAACTAAGCTATCCCAAAAAGAAACCACGTTCTCTTTGAAGTTTTTGAGATCCTTATGCTTTGAGTTGTAATTATCTTCCACCAGACCCTAATTTCGAGTTAAGGTATCGCAAATTCGCTCAAAAGAAAACATACATATTAGTTTGAGCAGAGGGCATTACACATGATACGGTGAATATGAATATTGGACAAGCAATAAGATTACAGACGATGATTCTCTGTTCACTCTTCTGAACAAGTAACAAAAGGATACTTTCCTAGCTAGGTCAACAAGAGACACCACGATGTCATCCACATCAGACTCGCGAAGGTAGTCAGGATAAATCTCATGCTTGGCTCCACAAGCCTGCCATAATAAGAATCATAGGTTTATCAACTAATGCAGCAGGAGAAGCAAGACCCCAAAAAAAACCAAAAAAAAAAAAATCAGTGCTGGTACCTCAAACAGCATTGTTAAAATCTGAAACGTCACCGAATTTTTCTTTGATTCGTAATCCTCAACCAACCTTTTGACAGCATGGCTGATCAGCCTGCCATTATGTTTGATAATATCTGCAAGTTGCAACATAGTACGAATTCAAAAATTTCGTACAGGTGAAAGATTATATAGTTACCAAAAGAGATTTAGTTCAGGCATGTTCCAATTAGTTATATCCCTTGATAAACGCTCAAATGGTAACCAGTAAATTGGTCAGTTGGTTATCATGTGTAAGTGGGACATCCGGACATGGCAGAACTGGGACAAGGGCTACAATATTGGTTGGGATTGCCAACATCATCATAAATCCTAACTCTAATGCTTTCCAAGGGAGCCTCGTTACCATTCTCTACCATGAACACATATGCTTCATACAGTAAGGATTTATTTTTTGAAAGATGAACCGCACATTCAGACGGCTATCATCAATTTCTAATTTACTAATGAAGATGGGTACTTGACAAGATCGTTCGTGTCTACGGAAAGCTACATTGAAATCAAGATGGTACAAATTGATCATTTTTTTCCATCCAGCAACCTAGCATTGCCTAGCAAATGGGCCCCAAGTCCCAACAAAATTTCCCAAAAGCAACTAGGCGTCACATAATCAGAGAGTTCACCAAACTACTGCGCCGGCTACAGTTTCCCGTGCACAGCAGAAACCACTGCGCCGGCTCAGCCACGATGCCAAACTGGAGCACAACAGCACGGGCGCGCAGCTTTCCCGAACCCAGCAAGCAGCTAAACTAAACCCCGGCAGAAGTTCGGAGCCCACGCACAAGTTCATCAGACTGGGGGGAGAGCCAGCCAGCGAGCGAGCGAGAGAGGGGTGGACGGATCACTGACCGATGAGTGGCTGGTCCTCCAGGGACGCGGCGGCGGCGGCGGAGGCCGCGCGCTTCCGCTTGGACTGGGGCGGCGCGAGCCCGTCCGCCTCGGCCACATCCTCGAAGTCCGCAGCGTGGTACTCCTCCCGCGGCCGCGGCGGGCGGCCGCGGCGCTTCTGCAGCACGAATCACACCCCCCACAAAGTAAAACTCAGCAAAACACTAGTAGGGATCAGAGCTAAAACGGGTCCGGCCAGCGCGGCGGAGACTTACCGGGCGGCGGAGCGAGGCGAGCGTCTCCTCCATTGGGGTTTGGATCTCGCGGCAAGGAAGCGGGCAAACCCTAGGAGAGGATTTTGGGGGGCGCGTATGGACGCCGTTTGGGAGGGAAAAATGGAAAAGAAGGCGAGCTGGCAGTCGAGATGGGCGTCGCCGTGTGGCCGCGTGGGTCGGGATCGGCCCGACGGAGCCACGAAGAGGGGAATGAGAAGACGTAAACAGAGAGGTCTATTGAAATACGTCTTGCAGTCACGGATACGGAAAGATGTAATGGGTGGGATTTCTGTCCTTCTGGGTGCAAAGCTGCAAATCAAGTGAGACACCATCTTCACTGAAAAGACTCGGTAGATGTGTTTGGGATGACTACAGATCAGGAGAGAAACAAATTACACTGAAAAACGCCCAACGTAATGCAGGAAGGTCAGCTATTTGCTCTCATGTGTAATTTAGAGGCTATAGCTCCATTTAGATTGCTGGCTATAATGGGTTTGAGAAGGCCAAGGGCTAAAAATGCCAAAGCCTTTGATATAAAACATTGCATTTAAGCCTTTGGTTTATCCTACTGTCAATTCTTTGGCGACCGTGTGATGCTAGGAATGGTGAAGCTTTTAGAAATGAAATCTCTTCTAGTCATTGTATTATAACCAAAGTTTGTGATGATCTTGTTGTCTGGCACAGTGATGATCTCGTTGTCTGGCGCAAACGCCTAAAGCATGATCATGATGTACGCTGTACGCTGCCTGAACAATTGGCATCACTAACTCCTGTCCTGTAATTCTCTTGTAAGGGCTAATTTGGAAACTTCAATCCCTCTAGGACCCCGGACTTTTCCCATGGTGGCAAATCCATGGGGATATCTTTTAGTTATTATCTTAGTTCTTAGTGGGGGTTTTCCATCATAGGTTTTGCTCCACTTGCTTTCAAAAGGAGACTAGTTCGTAATGGAATTTGGTGGGGAAGCTCTCCCCACGTTTGATTTACAACAACAACAACAATAATTTAAGCATAATATTCACTCCAAAATGGATTGATAATTTACATATTGCTTAATCACAGATGGTACATATTTTGTGATCCAATATATAGAGAGTATTTCATATATAAATACAAATTCATTGTGAGATGTTGATATCCACAACCGTATGGTCACTGGTCAGGCAACTAGCCTATATTATAGTATGTATATACAAGCTACCAAGTGAGTCTACCACCTAGATTTACATCATTTAATTATACAATTAATACCTAAGCGAAGCTAATTTACAAAACTTCTGCTGAATTCACAGTCCCCAGGATACGCTGGTTTCAGTTCTCATTGCCAGGAAGCAGCGGCACGCTGCTCTCAGTCGGCGAACCAGGGACGAAGGGGACGAAGCCGCGGCCGCCAAACACGGGCCTCATGAAACCGTTGTCAAACTTGCGCCAGTAATAGTGGACCGACCGTGCCGGGCTCGCTAGGAGCAAATGGAGGCTTGTCGGGCGGCGTAGGCTTATGCCATTCTCAAGATCCGGGAGACCAGGGCTGTTCGTGGCTAGCTCCTCAAAGAAAGACTTCGGGCTGGATGGTTCAGAAAGGGCGCTTGCTTCCCTGGATAGGTGCCTTGGTGGGATCAAGAGCCTGATCAGTGGCTTCGTCAGTAGCCCAAAGACCTGCATGAACAGAGGATAATTGTTCGAGTCAGACCCATGTTGTAGCAGGAAAAGGAATGCTCCTATCACAAGTCATGTTCTTATGTTTGGTACTAGTCTGCAATACAAGCTTGAAAATCAATCTAGCTTGTTATACTGTGTGTAATCTGTAGGTGTTGCAGTTTGACAAAGAACTTACAATTGTGCTGAAAAGAACAACACTGATTGTGCTTGTGATCATGATAGCATTGCTAGGTTGCTGAGTATGGCCTGATCTTGTGAACTGCAGATTAGAAGACCAGTGGTTAGATCAAAAGCATTAACGACAGAGAATTGAACACTAAACACTCACAGACCTTTTGAGGCATATATAGGCAAGAAAAGGAAATAAAACCAATCCACTAGTGAACAATTTAATTTACAAACAGAACACCTAGACACCAGCTTGTGTCTTGTCATAAATGCGCAGATGGCATACGAATAAATTGGGACAAAGTGTGAATATTTTTAAGGAATTATCCTTCAATAGAACAAAGAGATGTGTCAATTTTATGGACACAACAAGAGTTCAAGATATGCTAGTATAATATGTTTTTGGTTCTAGGAAAATGATTATGCAAACAGAATTATTTTGCTGATGTAGATCAAAATACCATTTACTAAATAGTAACTATATTAAGTTGGTTCTCAGAGATCGTACTTGTAACATAAACATATGCTGTCAATGTCAGTTTTACAGGAGACAGGCTTGACTGTCTGACTAATTAGAAAAAGTAGTTATTTTCTGTAAAGTAACCAAGTGGTGTGCGCGTGTGTGTTTCGGGGTCGAGGTGCTAAGAGTATTTTCCACTCTTTTCCCTCTCCCTTCTATATATTATCATCTCTTAATGAAATAATGCGCAGTTCTTCTGCATGTTCGAGAAATAAGAAGTTGTGACAGAAAAACTAGAATGTTAATAAGATGCCAAGCTTTAGCCTTGATCTGCGCCCATAAACTCTGTTACTTCCAAAAGGGAGCAACTCAACTATGGTAAGAACTAAAATATACGTGAATGTTACACAAACACATAAATTCCTCAATTTACTAAAAACCAATTTTAACCTTGTTTCTTTGAAACACCTGTTAGAGGACCAGGTAACTCACTGATTAGGTTTTAAATCTATGATTTAACATCTAAGAAGACTTGCAAGGTTTAATTTTGCAACTTCTATATAATAGAAGATAAAGAAATGAAGACTGTTGATGTTAGAGAAGTATATGACTTAGGACAACAAAAATGACCTACATTTTGGAATGGATGGAGGACACAAAAGCAGTAAAGCATTTCCAGGCCAAAGCTCAAATCAGATGGACCAAACACAAGATTTACCTTATTGTAAGCCAATGCAATGGACACAGCACCTCTCATGAGACCCGCCCACCAAACAATAACCTGAATGACCAATATCATGTAAGGAACATAACAACTGTTTCAAGAGGGCATAAGAAGTTAAGATGTTGGTAAGTTTAAGACTCACTTGCTGCCTGAAAGAGATCTTTCCATTTGGAGTTTTTTTGGTCAAATTTGATAGAAGGGACAATGGGAAAACGAAAGCAGCTCTTGAAACCAGCACCAAGGCTAAAATGGTGGAGCTCAAAGCAATAGACTTTACTGGGCTGCACATGATAAAAAAATACAGATTCAGGGAAAAAAAACCTTTTACTAGAGCAATCAAGACAGAGAAAGAGGGAGAGAGCATGCCTATAAGTTTGACTGACGATCTTCCACTTCTCTATATCCAATGCATCCATACCAACATAGAGAAACAGAAAAGTCTCGGCGATAAATGACAATGTTGCAAAGGCATGCCTGTGGTCCATCCAATGGTATATTAGTATAAGCATTACCATAAAATACATGATCAAAGGCAAATGTTCACACAGAAGCTATGAAGCTACTTACTTGGTTGTGACCCTGGAACTTTCTGTTACATTGTGCCAGGTATAGTGTGACATTACGATGCCGCAGAAGAACACTGTGAGAATGCCACTCAAATCAAGCAACTATCATAAAAAGGCAACCAGTCAATAACAATTTACAGCTATAATTGCTTTTCTGAAATACACAATATCTACAGAGGTTAAAAGTACAGGATGATCACTTCGGCTAGCATGTAAGATAAATAAGCCATTAGCATCATAATGGAGACTTCACGATCGGTTGAGTGCCTGGAGTGCATGTCAAATCAGAGGAATATAAGTTGTGGAAATGTCATAAATTTCAATTAGACAAATCATGTTGTGTCAAGTACAAACCTGCCAAAGTACAACTTCTTAATGATATAAGCACTAAGAAGTCCAGACTGCAGCCAGAACACATGTCAGTAAAGAATAAACTTCGGCAAAGCTAGAGGCGGAAGCAGCATATAACTTACAGCTACTCCAAGAAAGGTGCTGGTGCCGAACAGATAAAGGAAACTGCCAATAAAGTTCAGTAATTTGGCACCACTGATATCTCCAAGATCAAAGTTCTGGATTGCATTGAACAACACAATAGAAGTTGCGTCATTGACAACACCTTCACCAAACACGAGGCTGTACAAGAAGGGTGTCTCATCTTGGCTTAACACCTGCAAGGTGCAAACCGAGTCTGTGGCCGAGAATATTGCCCCAAGTGCTGAAATTCAAGATATACAAGAATCAGAGAGAAATAACTGCATATGGGCAATGGAAGTGCTTATACTTTGGGTAATGAACTCACCGAGATAGTCTCCAAGCTCAAGTGCGCCAATATTAAGCCTTGATACTAGTCCTAGAGCGCCTGTGAGATCAAATGTGAGTTAAGGCAGGCAGAAACCCAGAAACTGACAATCATGGTAAAAATGAAATTTGGGAAGGGATATCACAGTAAAAGAGATCAAGGTGCCAACTGCACCAAACAGTGTAATAGTAATGAAGTTTCGAAAGAACTGTTTCTTCTTCACTTGGAACCTGGCTTACACGGAAAAAAAAGGGAGAATTGTGAGTGAGTTATACATATAGGTTCTTAGTGCTAAATATTCAGTAAATTATGAGAATTGTGAGTGAGTTATACATATAGGTTCTTAGTGCTAAATATTCAGTAAATTATACATGGCACATATCATCTACACTCTTAATGCAAAAACTCAGTGAATAATTGCAGATTTATATTTAATAGCACACCATAGTTGCTTTGCTACCGAAGTGTTTAGAAGAGGGAATGTTTTTTTGGATTTTAGCTCAGAAAGCTCCAAAGAGAAAACTTATCGAAAGAGGTCCTAAAACAGTAACCAAATACATGTAATGCTCCTGTGTTAAGTTTTTTTTTTTAACATAAACGGCTGGAGCTCCACCTTTCAATTAAGGATGCTCCCGTGTTAATTAGAAGGAAAAGAAAGGGGGGAAATTCCAAGCACAGGGATGGCAGCAACAGCTCTCTTGAACTCAAAATCTTATTAAAGTCATAGCAAATTTCTCAGTCACCAATGTGTCGCCCAGCCCAACTTCTTAGCTGTCAGAATATTCTTTATTTGTCGTTTATGTATGAAAAGCTGATAAATTTTGTGACAGCAATCCTTTATGTAGGAAAAACTGGTAAATTGTAACAACGAATAAATAATGGCATCATAACGCTAGAGCAAAGCATCAATTGCACGAATTCCATACCCTGCATTAAATATGATGGGCGGCAGGAGGTAAATAAAGAAGAGGTCCTCGCTGAACTGGAGCACGCGCGAGTGCTTCCCGCTCGACGCGAACAGGATCACCGCTCCAGTTCCCAGCCCCTGCAAAGCCACACGCATCAAACAGGCCACAATTACCTTCAATTCCCAATAGAAAACATTGCAATAACCAAGATCCCGAGTACAGGAAAAAAAAAGCATGAACTCAGGGCAAAAGCGAAAAAAAAAGGGGGCGCGGTTGGACTTACGATGAAGAGCGCGGTGATGGACTCGTTCATCCAGCGGTTCTCCTCAAGGAGGTGGCCGACGATGATGCAGACGCACATGAGCGCCACGAACAGCCCCACCGACCGCGATGGGAGGCGTAGTCCCGCCGGCGGGTCGCCCAGCGCCAGCCCCATCGTTCCGCCTCTCTCGTCCTGCTCACAGCTCCACTAATCACCCCCAACCCTAGTAGCTTTACCACCGCCCCTAAACACTCGATTCCGCCCCTCGGCTTGACTTCCAAGCAAGGCCGCCGCCCGCACGCAACCCGCTAGGCGGAAAAAGATTCCACCCAACCCGGATTGTGTACGAGGAGGAAGGGCAATGGATCTTCTATGCCGCCGGAATTGACGAAATCCGGCGCCTCTACGCGAGCCCGTGGTCAGGACCCTGGACTCTGGAAGCCGTGGTGGACTGTGTGTGGAGGAGAAATCAAGGGGCAATGACGGAAGACGGATCCGGATGCGGAGATCCCGGCGCGGGCGGCGGGTTTCGGAGGGAAATCTCCGCGAGGCGGTTCTCCTCCGATTCGGGGAGGGTTTATCGGCGGGGCTGGTGGGGGTGGCGCGCCACGGCGAACTCTCGTAGTCGTAGGCGAGGAGGAGATACGATTCGAATGGTTTGATTTATTTCCGGGTTCTTCCGGAAGTGACGACCGGGCGGGGTGGTGTTGGTGGGGATGGCCCACTTGTCGGTGGCACGGGGGGCGGTTGCTTCTGCTGCCGTGGCGCGGCGCGGAAAGTGGCCGAGTGGGGAACACGTGGGGTCAGGCAGCGCTGCGAGTTGGGCCCACCGGGCAGTAGGTCGCTCTCGGACGGTCGGTTAAAATGGGGCCCACGCGGGCCACCGCCCACCGGGTAAGCGTGGTCCCACGCGGCAGTGGCTGGTGCAGGCAGCGCGTTCCGGGGCCGGGGGCCAGGTGGCGGTGGGCCGTTCGTGCGTCCGATGCTCCGGGAACATTCCCTCGCCGGCGGCGGTCGCCGGAGCCGAAAGGGGCGGATGGAGTCTGGGCCAATTTCGCCCGGCCGGATCGCAGGTGAGAGGTTCAGGACTCCGTGGACTTCCTCCCCCGCGTGGTCTTTTTGATAAGTGGAGCAGCCAGGGCAGACCGCAGGCAGGGATGGATGAGCGCATGGACACCCTCCTGGTGTCCGATCCCGAGACATGGCGTCACCATCTTCGATTATTGTGGTTGTGCTTGTCCCTGATTATGCGCTCAGCTCGCTTCTTTGGGACTTGGGAGGCTTGTGGATGTGGTGTAGCTTGATCTGGATATGGGAGAAGGCAAACGGTACAGCGAAAGGTTTGCTTGCCCTTGCACTGCCAGGAGGATCAAGGAACTTGCCTAGTGCCTAGGATCTGCGACTGGCTTATTAGTTATTAGTTATTTAAAGGTGTTTAAGAGGCTTCCTCTTAAATATTCATACATCTCTGTCTGTCTGGCCCAGATGATTGGGCAGCTCTGGGCCACTACATTATCCTTTAGGTTTCCCTTGTTACTGTTCCAAGTTCCATCAGCTGATCAGAGGAACCATTCTTGGTGGTGCACAACAGTCGAGTGCTGACCCCTGTGGTTCGCACAATGTTCAGGCTAGGATTCGCTGCTCTAGTGTTTTGATGAGGTAGTGTGCTGTTCTGCTTAGTTTCTGAATATTCAGAATGTTATAGCAGCACATGAAACTTGGGATTTATGCCTCAACTTTCACTCCCATAGATAGATAGATTCAATTTGTTACTCAAAATCATCAGAATTGACACTTGTTGAGATAAAGACCAGAATTGGTGTGGCGTAGGTCATGGATGGCTTGTCAGTGAGGCCAACTGGTGCAAGGAGAAATGAGACATTTGTCAGCTACTCGGCTTATTCATGTGACAAACAAAAAGATTCCTGTGTCCACTACAATCCATCCCTGAGCATTAGAATATTTTTCGGTGAGATACCACATTGGAACTTGAGTTCACTCTTGTTTCTTTTCTTTTGCCTTGCCACTGCAGCCTGTTTCATAGAAAACAATGTACATTTCAGTATAGTACTCCCTTTTTTTAGAAAAAAAAAGAGTACTCTTTTACTGATTGCTTGGTTTCCTACCTGCAGTACCATGGATGGAGTTGCAATTTACAGAAGCAGGGAAGTCACCACTACCAAGGTATGTGGACAGTTTTGCTTCGTCGTCTTATTCAGGGACTGTGGATGCAAGAGGGTGGGATGGTGGATCATGATTAAATGGGTCTTTTACTGAAGAGTTAGTAATTTCTGAAGAGTCACGATCCTAGGACACACATCACCTTCTTTTGTTTCTATGGCGCTGAACAATACTTGTCCAGACAACATGTGGATAATTTAATGTATCTCTAAGGATGTAGGGACAATTTGCGATCCCTATGCTCCAATTCACACGGACAAGTTGTAGCTGCATTAAATGCCTATTTTTTTTCTGATCAAGAACAGTGGTTGATCATTTGTGTGGATTGCAATTACTTGTGAATCATGCATCATGGTTATTCATTGTTCTGATGGATATAATTCTAGTAATTTGTTAGTGTGCTTTTGCCATTTGGCAAAGTATACCTGGGGAAATTAGTTTTGGATCTTTGTAGCAACATGTAAAAAAAGCATACGGAGTATGAAGCTAGAATGTAGTTGCATTTCCTATTTTATAATAATGAGACGGGTGTTTTTTGAACCCACAGTACAGTGGATATGAAGTGACGAGCTGAACCTCTGAGGCTATCCGCACTCCCCCGTCACTTCCGGAATGACATCTCTTTCTCCTAAGTGCAGCAATGACATCTCCAAGTGCTGATAGGGAGAGGGTTATGGCCTTGTCCTCATCCGTTGTCAACCCAGATGCACTAGTCTTCAGCAACCGCTCACTGCCACCAAGATCGATGAGCCAGAGCTTGCTGACTTCTTCATTAGCTCCATGCCTCCTTATGGTAATCCTTGTCAAGCTACACATAGACAGAGCTAAGGCACATAAAATTGGGTACTGTTCAAATTACCAAAACAGCAGCAACTGAAGTACTGGTTGGCTTTCTTCAGATCCGGTATTGAGACATCCGTTAGCCCCTCAATTTCAACAGCACCACTTTTTGTTGCTAGTATGCTGAGATTACTGAAGTATACAAAGAAAATGGACATAAAAATTTCCATATTGATTAGTGGTGATCTTTCTTCATGATTTATTGATGAACTTTCCGTTAAAAAAAAAATTCAGGTGAACTGATAGTCTTACCATGCTCAGTTAGATTCTGTTGACCTGAAGAGAGGCTGCCTTGGTGCCAGCAAGTCCTTGAGACTCCCCAAGTAGACCTCAAGCATATGCTTATGGGGAAAGAGTATGTGGATGAACTATCTTCTGAAGCGTGAGAAAACAGTTCTTGGATATCTCGAGGCACAATACCGAGCTTACCGTCAATTCCTTCCTGCAATCAGTTATACCTTCATATATCATAACTACCGTGGAAAGCTGAGTGGAATATAGATGCCATAAATTTAGCTCAAATCTGTTCAGAACAAGCACTAATTAACCATTGTGTACGTTTTTCCTGTCCCAGTCTGGCCATAAGCGAGGATGCAGACATTGTGCAGCCATAAATTTAGCTCAAATCTGTTCAGAACAAGCACTAATTAACCATTGTGTACGTTTTTCCTGTCCCAGTCTGGCCATAAGCGAGGATGCAGACATTGTGCGCATCAAGTGCAGATCTGAGGATTGGTTTTACTTCTTGATAAACATCCTCTGCATACACCACACTGAAATGAATCATACTGCCAAAAAAGACATACCTACAACTGAGCAAGCAAAAAATTACCTTGTGTGGACTCCTGACCAAAAACCCTATCAGCATTGAACTCTTTCTTGATCCCAACTGACTTGATTGCAATCCTCTCTTGTTGAACAGTAACTGGTGACTTGGTGTTCAAGTTGTTCGTTTGGACCGGTGGCCGTACCCGGCAGAAGACCCTAATACTTCCTGAATGTTGGCCAATATCTGAAGCTCAGATTGTTGGAAATTCAAGCACTAACAACTGCTATCCAGAATTGAAGACTGTACCTTTCAGGTCAATGAGCTTGTCGAGCGCCTCCCGTCTTCTCCGGTCAAGATGTCGCTGCTTCGATCGCAGAGTCGAAATCTCCTCTGAAACAAACATGGGGATTGAGATAGTTCCATGAGGTGCCGACACAAAGGCACCATCACTTAAACAGGCAATTAACAATAGGTGAAATGTGCCTTTTCAACCTTGCAGAGCCAAGGTGTCCTTGTTGTAGCCCACTACAATTTCCCCATCTGGGAGCTCCAGGCTCAAGCTCTGCAATGGCACGATCACATGCCCCTCTGCTAGAGAATGTGATTCTATTATTTTAGGCTAACCCTAGAAGGGTAGCTATATAGATACCATACATGGGCCACATGGGCCTAGCCTCATGGGCCTAATACATTCACATTCCAACACCCCCCCGCAGTCTGAACTACCGGCGCAGCGGAGTTCTAGGCTGAACAAGAAAGAAAACAAGTAAGTGCACAACACACACATGACCCCCCCCCCCCCCCCCCCGCAGCCACAACTAGCCACTGGAGACGTTGAGGCTGGAGCGAAACTCGGAGAAGGTCGAGGAAGAGAGGCCTTTGGTGAAGATGTCCGCAAACTGGGAGGTGGTCGGGACGTGAAGTACCCGGACGTCGCCGATGGCCACACGGTCGCGGACGAAGTGTAGATCGATCTCCACATGCTTGGTCCGCTGGTGCTGCACGGGGTTGGTGGAGAGGTAGACCGCGCTGACGTTGTCGCAGTAGACGAGCGTGCTCCTGGCGAGGGGGCGGTGAAGCTCGGCCAGGAGTTGGCGGAGCCAAGCGGCCTCGGCCACGCCGTTGGCAACGGCACGGTACTCCGCCTCGGCACTGGAGCGTGAGACTACCGGCTGGCGCTTGGACGACCCAGAGACAAGGTTGCCCCCGAGGAAGACAGCGTAGCCGGAGGTGGACCGGCGGGTGTCCGGGCAGCCCGTCCAGTCAGCGTCGGTGTAGACAACCAGCTCGGCAGTGGAGGACCGGACGAGGAGCAGCCCGTAGCCAAGGGTGCCACGGAGGTACCAGAGAAGCCGCTTCATAGCAGCCAGGTGGGGCTCCAGCGGAGCATGCATGTAGAGGCAGAGCTGCTCGACAACATAAGTGATGTCCGGCCGTGTGAAGGTGAGGTACTGGAGCGCGCCAGCAAGACTCCGGCAGGCGGTGGAGTCCGCTGGCCCAAGCATCGAACCCCCAGCCTCTGACAGCTTGCCCTGGGTGTCAACCGGTGTAGAGCAGGACTGGCAGGCGGTCATCCCTGCTCGCTCCAGAATGTCACAAGTGAACTGCCGCTGGTGGAGGAACAGGCCTGAAGGTCGGGGCTCAACAGTGACGCCGAGGAAGTGGTGGAGCATCCCAAGATCCTTCATAGCAAATTCCTTCTGGAGAGAGGCAATGATGCGGTGGAGCAGAGACTCGTTGGAGGCGGTGAGAACAATGTCATCCACATAGAGGAGCAGGTAAGCAGTCTCACCCCAAAGTGGTATATGAACAGGGAGGTTTCAGACTTGGCCTCCGTGAACCCAAGAGTCTGCAGGAAGGTAGCGAATCGAGAGTACCAAGTCCGGGGTGCCTGCTTGAACCCGTAGAGAGATTTGTTGAGTCGGCAGACGAAGTCAGGACGAGAAGAATCCACGAAACCTACCGGCTGACTGCAGTAGACCGTCTCAGTCAGAGTGCCATGGAGGAAGGCATTCTTGACATCCAGCTGATGCACAGGCCAGGAGCGCTCGAGAGTCAGGGAGACGACAGTGCGGACTGTAGCTGGCTTCACCAGTCACCACGGGACTGAAGGTCTCAGCATAGTCAATGCCGGGCCGCTGAGTGAAGCCGCGGAGGACCCAGCAAGCCTTGTAGCGCTCCAAGGAACCATCAACCCGCCTCTTGTGCGTCCAGATCCACTTGCTGGTGACAATGTTGGAGCTCGGCGGACGGGGCACTAGATCCCACGTCTGGTTGGCGAGGAGGGCCACGTACTCCTCGTCTATCGCACGGCGCCAGTGAGGATCCGCCAAGGCCACGCGGACGCAAGAGGGTACCGGAGAGATCCCCGGCTCGCAGGCGGCGACGGTGAGGGCCTGCGGGCGAGACGCTTGCCTCGTCACCATCGGGTGAGTGTGACGAGGGTCCCGGTGAAGAAGAGGCGGGTGGTACACCGGCAGGTTGGCGCGAGAGCGCGGCTAGGCCGGCGGAGCATGCACCGGCGACGACGGCGCTGGTGACGAAAGCGGCGGAACCGGCTCACGCCGGCGCTCGTAGACGATGCTGAAGCGTCCGGGAGGAGGTGAGGGCGGGCTCGGCTCCCGCCGGCGCTGGTAGACGAGTCCGAAGCGCCCGGGAGGAGGTGGGGTCGGTGCGCTCGGTCCCGCGATCGGAACGGTAGCATCAGGCACAACGGGAGGCAGCGGAGCCACAAGGAGCGAGGGTGGAAGCTCCGGGGCTGCCTCGGCCGTGTCAGGTACCGGAGGAAGGTCCTGGTGCGAGTCCGGTAGGGGCGAGGTGGGACCACCAGGAGAGCGCGCCGGAGCAGGACCTGCAGGGTAGAGGGAGAAGGGTGGCAGAATCACCGGGTCAGTGGGAAAAAAGGAAGCCTCCGCAGGGTCAGCGGGAGGTGTGGATGGAGAGGTGGTGGAGTAAGGGAATGTTGACTCATCAAACACGACATGGCGAGAGATGAGAACACGGCGAGAGGTAAGGTCAAAGCATCGGTAACCCTTGTGATCCGGGGAGTATTCGAGAAAGACACAGAGGGTCGACCGGGGAGGGGTACCGAATAGAGCGTGGTGAGGCGTGGGAGCTGGGTAGGCAGCAGAAGGAAGTCGGTTAAGGAGATAGGTGGAGGTGTGCAGACACTCAGCCCAGAAGCGAACGGGTAGAGATGCCTACAGCAGAAGGGTGCGCATGATGTCATTGGTTGTGCGGATCATGCGCTCTGCCTTGCCGTTTTAAGAGGAGGTATACGGACAAGACATGCGCAGGTGGACACCGGAAGAAAGGAAGAAGGCATGTGAGGTTGAGTTATCGAACTCACAGCCATTGTCGCACTGGACAGCCTTGATGGTGAGGCCGAACTGAGTGGATACCCAAGTAAAGAGGTGGCTAAGAGTGGGGAATGCCTCGGACTTGGCACGCAGAGGAAAAGTCCAGGAATAATGGGAGAAATCATCGACCACCACCGAGTAGTACTTATAGCCAGACATGCTGAGAACAAGAGAAGTCCACAAGTCGCAGTGAATAAGATCAAAGAGAGTGGCATGTGAGGAAGAGGACTGAAAGGGAAGACGAACGTGACGGCCTAGCTGGCACGCATGATACAAGTGATCATCGTGAGCCCGAGAGCACCGAATGTCGGAACTACGACTGAGCTGCATCAGGGCATCCCAGCCAGGATGGCCGAGGCGACGGTGCCAAGTGGTGGAGGAAGGAGTGGCGGCGAAAGCGGCTGAGGAAGGCGAAGAAGGTGAAACAGATGTCGAGGAAGGCGAAGAAGGTGAAACAGACGCCGGAAACCGAAGGGTGTAGAGAGGCCCAGTGCTGTTACATCGGAGCAGAGGAACCCGGGAGGCCAAATCCCGCACGGTGAGGCCAGAGGGGTCAAACTCAACCGAACAAGAGTTGTCAGTGGTGAAACGACGAATAGAGAGAAGATTGTGAACCATACCGGAAGCCACAAGAACATCAGGGATATGAAAGGAGCCGTGGGAACTGGCAGTGCCCACGGAGGAGACAGGAATGCAAGTGCCATTGGCGACCATGATGAAAGAGGGACAGGAAGGGTGGGAAGGACGAAGAGAAGAAAGTAGACTCGCATCGGGCGAGGTGTGGAAAGTGGCGCCCGAGTCGGCGATCCAATCAGGGCTAGCGGTGGTGCTGAAGGAGTAGGCCAAGCCGGGAGGTGTATACCACAGGGATGTGGGGTTAAACCCAGGATTGGCGGCGCCTGGGCCCCCCGCGCCAGCGGCCCCGGCGCTCGCGGCCATGGTGGTGGCGGCGCCTGGAAGATGGCTCGGCTGCGGCGGCGGGGGAGACTGAGCCGATGGCAGAGGGTAGGGAGCCGACAAGGCCCGGCATGCGACGCGGCGCCGGCACGTGGCACAATAGGCAGTGGCGGTGGCGCCGGCGCTGGTACTGCGCACGCCCGTGGGCCAGCCAACGCCCAGGCTAGCAAGGGCAGCGGTGCCCAGGACTGCAGGGGCAGCGGCGCTCATAGGAGCTCCAGCAGGGGCGGCAGCGCCGGCGACGGTGGCGCCAGGAGCACCGGCGGCCGCGCCAGGATGGGCAGCGGCTACGCCCATAGCGCCAGCAGCAGCAGCGGGAGAAGGGCGCGAAGGGGATGGAGGCGCCGCCGCCCAAGGACTGTGGAATCGCCGGGACGTCAGGAGGGCCCCAGCTGTCGGTGGTGGACGGTACGACGCCCACGTCGAAGCCCATGGTGGCGGCGGCGATGCCGGACTGGATCCGGAATCGGCCGGGGCGGCCGGGAAAGCCGCCGCCGCGGGTGCACTAGCAGCGGCGAAGGCGATGGCCTGCTGTGCCCATGCCGCGGGGAAGAGGGGCGCGGATGCGGAGGGGGCCCAGCCCGGGCCAAGGGCAGCGCCGGTGGTGGCTGCGCCCATGGCGGGCAGCAGCGCCTGGGACCGGACCGCACCAGGGAGGGCAGCCGCACCTGGGGCCGCACCAGTGAGGGCAGCGCCCATGGCGTGCAGCGGCCCGCTGGGGGTGTCGGGCAGCGCAGAGGCCGCGCTCAGGGCACCCGCCGCTGGAGGAAGGGCGGCCGGGGCAGGGGGAGTGGCCGGCGGCGCTGGGTCCAGAGCGGTGGCGCGCGCACCAGCAGCGGTGGCCGCCCCAGGACCGGCGCCCGCACCAGCCAGGTCGCCGGGGAAGAGGACCGGCGCCCGCACCAGCTGGGGGTCAGCAGCAGCCCAGGAAGTGGAGGGAAGGGGAGGGAAGAGAGGGAAGTAGGAAGGGGAGGGAGGAGGGTGCCGGCCGGCCATGGAGGTGGCGGCGGCGGCGCCAGCCAGAGGGGCGGCGGCTGGGGGAGGAGGAGAGGAAAAACTCAGCTTGATACCATGCTAGAGAATGTGATTCTATTATTTTGGGCTAACCCTAGAAGGGTAGCTATATAGGTACCATACATGGGCCACATGGGCCTAGCCTCATGGGCCTAATACATTCACATTCCAACACCCTCCATGGCTTACTTCTCCATGCGGTGGAACCAAGAGCTCTTCTTCTCCAGACAAGCTGACCGCTAGTCAGAGAAGAAGCCTCTCAGCCTACCTGCTGCACAGTTTCATCTGTTGGGTTGTTTTTTTCTCCCAATGGATCTGAAAAAAAAGGCAACTGCTATCAGCATGACCCATGTGAAGGACGGAATCTGAAACAACTCAGGCCAAGAAAAGAACGGACAGAGCAGAAGTAATCTATTCCTGCACTTTCCATGATTAGCCTACGCTTCTGCACGGCTGGAAGGCAGGGAATCAGGTGCTTGAAGAACAGTAACGACCTTCTCCAATACCTTGTGATTATTGCATCCAAAAGTCTTGGGAACCCTTAATCTCCTTTTTCAATACAACCTCTGCAGAGAGCAAGAAAACAAGGATTTCAGAAAATGTTTACCATCAGAAACAAAAGCACAAACAAGAGAATTTGCATTGGTACCTCGTGGAAACAATCCCCTGCTTCCTAAATTTGTTCTTGAACTTGACCAGACGCCAGAGCAGGAACAGCTACGTAGGAGGAGGAGGAGGAGGAGGGGTGAACGAGTGAGACAACACACAATAGGAGAATTGAAGGAGTGAGCCAACAGCCAAGCAGAGAATCTCTGCAATGCAGACAGCTCCTAATGATTGCGTCCCGAGCGAACAGCTCACAGCTAAGTGAATCTACCACCTTGATTTACACCAATTAATTATACCTAAGCGAAGCTAATTTACAAAACTTCTGCTGAATTCAATCCTCGATGCGCTGATTTCAGTTCTCATTGCCAGGAAGCAACGGTATGCTGCTCTCAGTTGGTGAACCGGGGATAAAGGGGACGAAGCCGCGGCCGCCGAACACCGGCCGCATGAAACCATCGTCAAACTTGCGCCAGTAATGGTGGGGGCTCATTGGGCGGCGTAGGCTTATGCCATTCTCAAGATCCAGGTGACCAGGGCTGTTCGTGGCCAACTGCTCAAAGAAAGACTTTGGGCTGGATGGTTCGGAAATGGAGCTTGGTTCTGTGGATAAGTGCCTTGGTGGGATCAGGAAACTGATCAGTGGCTTGGTCAGTAGCCCAAAGACCTGCATGAACAGAGAATAATTGTTCGAGTCAGACCCATGTTGTAGCAGGAAAAGGAATGCCTCTATCACAAGTCATGTTCTTATGTTTGGTACTTGTCTGCAATATAAGCTTGAAAATCAATCCAGCTTGTTATGCTGTGTGTAATCTATAGGTGTCGGGGTTTGAGAAAGAACTTACAACTGTGCTGACAAAAACAACACTGATTGTGCTTGTGATCATGATAGCATTGATAGGTTGCTGAGTATGGCCTGATCTTGTGAACTGCAGATTAAAAAAACAGCGGTTAGATCAAAAGCATGAACAGACAATTCAGCACTTAACGTTCCATACCTTTCGAGGCATATAGACAAGAAAAGGAAAGAAAACCAATCCACTAGTGAACAATTTATTTAATTTACAAACAAGACACCTAGACAACTGCTGGTGTCTATAAATGCGTGGATGACAAGCGAATAATTTGGGCTTCATATATATTAACAGTTATAATGGACAATGTGTGGATACTTTTTTTAAGGAAATATCCTTCAATAGAACAATGAGAGCTATAAAGTGCCATACTTCCTTAACCACATGTGACATGTGTCAATTTTATGGACACAACAAGAGTTCAAGATATGCTAGTATAATACGTTTTGGGTTCTAGGGAAATGATTATGCAAACAGAACTATTTTGCTGATGTAGATCAATAGTAAATACTAATAGCAACTATATTAAGTTGTTGTCGAGTTCATAGTTGTAAGATATAACATATGCTGTCAATTTCAGTTTTACAAGAAGACTAGTTAGACAGTCTGACTAATTAAAAAAAAAGTTGTTCCTTCTTGTAAGTAACCACGTGGTCTGTGTCTGGGTAAAGGTGCTAAGAGTCTTTTCCACTCTTTTCCCTCTCCCTTGTACATTTTATCCTCTCTTCTTAATGAAGAGATGCACAGTTCTCCTACGTGTACGAGAGAAAAAAAAAAGTTGTGACAGAAAAAGTAGAATGTTAATATATAACATGCCAAGCTTTAGACTTGATCTGTGCCCATAAACTCTGTTACTTCCAAGAGGGAGCAACTCAACTATGGTAGGAACTAAAATATATGTGGATGTTACACAAACACATAAAAAAATAAGTTTCCTCAATTTACTAAAAACTAGTTTCAACATTGTTTCTTTGAAACGCCTGTTTGAGGGCCAGGTAACTCACTGATTCGGTTTTAAATCTATGATTATAACATCTAAGAAGACTTGCAAGGTTTAATTTTGCAGCTTCAGTTTAAAAACATCTAAAGAGACTAAGTGATTTCTCATGACATTTAATTGACAGTGAAAGAACTGCAACTTCTATATAAGACAATGAAATGAAGGCTGTTGATGTTGATGCATTTTCTATAAACTTTGTGAAAGTCAGAGAAGTTTGACTTAGGATAACAAGAATGACCTACATTTTGGAATGGATGGAGGAAACACTAGACTATACAAAAGCAGTAATGCATTTCCAGGCCAAAGCTCAAATCAGATGGACCAAACACAATATTTACCTTATTGAAAGCCAATGCAATGGACACAGCACCTCTCAAGAGGCCTGCCCACCAAACAATAACCTGAATGACCAATATCATGTGAGGAACATAACAACCGTTTCAGGGGGACATTAAGAAGTTAAGATGCTGCCAAGTTAAAGACTCACTTGCTGCCTAAAAGATATCTTTCCACCTGGAGTTTTTTTTGTCAAATTTGATAGAAAGGATAGTGGGAAAACGAAAGCAGCTCTTGAAACCAGCACCAAGGCTAAAATGGTGGAGCTCAAAGCAATAGACTTTACTGGGCTGCATATGATAGAAAAAACAGATTCAGAAAAAATCTTCTACTTGAGCAATGAGGGGAGAGAGAGAGAGAGAGGGAGAGAGGATGCCTATAAGTTTGACTGACAATCTTCCACTTCTCTATATCCAATGCATCCATACCAACATAGAGAAACAAAAAAGTCTCAGAGATAAATGACAATGTTGCAAAGGCATGCCTGTGGTAGTGTGGTCCATCCAATAGCATATTATTAGTATATAAGCATTAACATAGTGAATGCATGATCAAAGGCAAATGTCCACACAGAAGCTATGAAGCTACTTACTTGGTTGTGATCCTGGAACTTTCTGTTACATTGTGCCAGGTATAGTGTGACATTACAATACCGCAGAAAAACACTGTGAGAATGCCACTCAAATCAAGCAACTACCATAAAAAGGAAACCAGTCAATAACAATTTACAGCTGTATTTGCTTTTCTGAAATACACAATATATACAGAGGTTAAGAGTGTAGGGTGCTCACTTCGGCTAGCATGTAAGATAAATAAGCCATTAGCATCATAATGGAAACTTCACGATCGGTTGAGTGCCTGGGGTGCATGTCAAGTCAGAGGAATATAAGTTGTGGAAATGTCATCAATTTCAAGTAAACAAATCGTGTTGTGTCAAGTACAAACCTGCCAAAGTACAACTTCTTAATGATATAAGCACTAAGAAGTCCAGACTGCAGCCAAACACATGTCAGTAAAGAATAAACTTAGGCGAAAGCTAGAGGTGGAAGCAGCATATAACTTACAGCTACTCCAAGAAAGGTGCTGGTGCCGAACAGATAAAGGAAACTGCCAATAAAGTTCAGTAATTTGGCACCACTGATATCTCCAAGATCAAAGTTCTGGATTGCATTGAACAACACAACAGAAGTTGCGTCATTGACAACACCTTCACCAAACACGAGGCTGTACAAGAAGGGTGTCTCATCTTGGCTTAACACCTGCAAGGTGCAAACCGAGTCTGTGGCCGAGAATATTGCCCCAAGTGCTGAAATTTAACATATATACAAGAGTCAGAAAGAAAGAACTGCATATGGGCAATGGAAGTGCATATATATGTTGGGTAATGAACTTACCGAGATAGTCTCCAAGCTCAAGTGCGCCAATATTAAGCCTTGATATTAGTCCTAGAGCGCCTGTGATAAAATGTGTGAGTTAGGAAGGCAGAAACCCAGAAACTGACAATCATGGTAAAAATGAAATTTGGGAGCAAACCTACCAAGGGATATTATAGTAAAAGAGATCAAGGTGCCAACTGCACCAAACAGTGTAATAGTAATGAGGTTTCGAAAGAACTGTTTCTTCTTCACTTGGAACCTGGCTTAGGGAAAGAAAAAAAAAGAACTGTGAGTGAGTTATACATACAGGTTCTTACTGCCAGATATTCAGTAAATTATTCATGACATATTTTTTTAACGCAAATTATACATGCCATATCTCCTACGCTGTAAACGCCAAATACTCAGTGGAGTAATTGCAGATTTATTTAATAAAACACCATAGTTGCTTTGCTACTCAAGTGTTTAGATGAGGGAATCTTTCTGGGATTTAGCTCAGAAAGCTCCAAAGAGAAAACCTATCGAAAGATGTCCTAAAACAGTAACCAAATACATGTAACGCAAAAGCAAGTGATGACTGCTCCTGTGTTAATTAGAAGGAAAAGAAGGGGCGAAAATTCCAAGCACAGGGATGGTAGCAACAACTCTGCTCTCTTGAACTACAATTCTTATTAAAGCCATAGCAAATTTCTCAATCACTAATGTGTCGCCCAACTCAACTTGTAAATTGTCAGGCGCTTCTTTCTTTTCTTTTTCTTGGTGTGTACTGTATATTATTATGTGCAGGAAAAGCTGATAAATTGTAACCATAAATAAAACAATGGCACCATAACGCTAGAACATAGCATGAATTGCATACCCCGCATTAAATATGATCGGTGGCAGCAGGTAAATAAAGAAGAGGTCCTCGCTGAACATCAGCACGCGCGAATGCTTCCCGCCCGACGCGACCAGGATCACCACTCCAGTTCCCAGCCCCTGCAAGCCACACGCATCAAACAGGCCACAATTACCCTCAATTCCCCCAAGATCCCGACACACAAGAGGGCAAAAGCGAAAAGTGGGGCGGTTGGACTGACGATGAAGAGCGCGGTGATGGACTCGTTCATCCAGCGGTTCGCCTCGAGGAGGTGGCCGACTATGATGCAGACGCACATGAGCGCCACGAACAGCACCACCGCCGCGATGGAGCCGTAGTCCGCCGACGGGTCGCCCCGCGCCATCGCCATCGCCGCCGCAGCCCCCAGCCCCATCGTCCCACCTCCCTCGGCCTCAAAGCAGCTCCGCCAATGACTGACCCCACAACTCGATTCCCCCTCAGCTTGCCTTCCGAGCAACACCGCCGCCCGCACGCAACCCGCCAACCCCGCTAGGCGGGAAAAAAGGCCCACCCAGGACTCCGGTGGACTGTGGAGGAGAAAATCGGGGGCAATGGGGAGATCCGGGCGCGGGCGGCGGGTCTTGGGGCGGTTCTTCGATTCGGGGGAGGGTTTATCGGTGGGGCGCCACGGCGAACTCGTAGGCGAGGAGGGGGTACGATTCGAACGGGGTTTGTGCGGAAATTTTATAGCAAAAAAATACGTACCAGGATTCTATTTTTTTTTTCTTTTCCTGCTTGGGCTTTGGTTTGGGTTGATATTTCTCAAAGTGACGGGAAGAGGGCGACCGGACGGGTTCGTGCCTCGGTGGGGATGGCCCACGTGTCGGTAGCACGTGGACGGGGCGGTTACTGCTGCCGCGCGGGAGGGGGAAGTGGGGAACACGTGGGGCCCAGGCAGCTCTACAGGTTGGGCCCACCATCTTCCGATTGTTTGTGGTTGTGCTTGTCCCTGATTGTGCATTCAGCTCGATTGCGACTTGTGAGGCTTGTGGATGTGTAGTTTGATCTTGCACTTGGGAGAGGGCAAACGGTACAGAGAAAGGCCGGTTGGACTTGCCAGCCTAGGATCTGCGACTGGCTTATTTAGGCCCTCCCCGTAGCGAATCTAGGATTTTAGTTTAAGGTATGTTATCCAAAAATTTTAATATACAATTTGGTAAATCTATTTTAGCAATTCGATAATAACTGTAAATTTTATAACATGATCCGATAAATTCAAGAATTAAGTTGAAATCATCCACAAAATACATTATAAATAGTTCAAATATAAGCATAAAAGAGTACAAAAGACTTACAATGCTATTTTTATGATTGTGTTTATTCGATGCTTTCGAAGAGACATGAATATCTTGACTATATCATTTTCATCAACTTCAAAGAAAATGTCACGCTCAATGAAAATAACTAGACAATCATCCAAAAGGCTATCCCTATGATCTTATTCCTTAACTTTATTTGCACTAAAACCGTTTCAGAAAATACCCTATATTCCAATTCCTCCAACCATTAACAGTAAATGTGTCTGACCTAGTACCTTTCTTGAACAAGTAGCATATAAGCAAACACACAACATCCTTCTTAACTAGGAGGATTCCCCACGCGTTGCCGCGGGTATAAAGGAGGAATCTATATTTTAGTATTCTGATATGGACAACTAAATATATCTACTACTATATTTCGTGTATAAACTTGAAAGACAAACTACTACTGCGCATGCATGCACATGATCAGACGGTGTTAATTGAAAGGGATAAGTGGATGACGTGGTGCAAGGAGGTTCAAGATAATAGCTTAGTGGAGTTTGTGTTAACTGCAAAGGATAAGTAGATGACGTGGTGCAAGGAGGTTCAAGATAATAGCTTAGTGGAGTTTGTGTTAATTGCAAAGGATAAGTAGATGATGTGACGCAAGGAGGTTCAAGATAATTAGTTTAGTGAGGTTTGTCTTTATAGTATATATAGATACTATATACTCAATCCAATCATGATTGTACATCCAAAAACAATTGAATTTAGGATCTCTATATGAAATCTTTCTTTTTTGGAAAATCATGTGCAAATGGTTTGAATAGACCTTTAATAATATATGCTCTTTGAATTACATCTTGATCATTAACAAGATAACTTAGAATGAGATGTCTTTCACCTGGATCGTGTGGAAGGCGATTGATGTCATAAACCGGTGGCAATGAAGAAGGCTGTGGCGATGGTAGTGGCATAGGATTTACAGTTTCCTCAATTACTCTCTCAAGAGTCTGCTCTTCCACCACAGGTTCAACCGGATCAGAAGAATGATTAGAAGTAGCAGCAGCCGCCATCACCGCCTTCTTTGCTTCATGCTTTTAAAAAAAGATACAATATCTGAGTTTCTCTTCATAATTGCACAAATATTAAAAAAACACAATACTAAATACTTTTAAAAAAATATTATTTAGCAAATAGCACAACAGACTAGAGCATCGGAACTAGGAAAGTGTGGCGTAGTCGTACTCACCGTGTCTCTGTGACTCTACCGTCAGGCGCCAGGCCGTAAGGGTGTCCGGCGGCGCTGGGCCCTGACTGTGTCTCTCGCTCCGTCTGTCCGTCCGTCGCCTCCGATCGAGATTAGATTAGGGAAAAGTTACGCCTAACTGCGTTGCGTTGCGTGGCGTGAATGGATCAAACGTGAGCTCTCTCCTTGTCAAAAAAAAATGTGAGCTCTTTGCTACGTGGGCCGCGTGAGGTGCCTCAAGTGGGCCTTTCGTGGTGGCGTGATCTATTCCGAGTAAGTTTTTATTTTTATTTTTTATAAATACAAATGCAATACATATATAATAGTATATTCACCGGTGCCGTAGGGTATGCCAGTGCATACCTGTCATACCCTGTGCCTCCGCCACCGCCCTCAGCAGTGTATCACTTAAGTAGTGCTTAGAGAGAAGTTTTGAGCACTGCTCCTGCCGGTGCAGCATGCGGTGCCAAGTTCAAGCGAAGCCAGGAAAAATTGGGAGCGACGCATGTAGAGGAACCAATGCCCATTCAATAAAAAATAAATTTAGATCTGGTTTAGTTTTAGGGGTGTCAAGTTTTGGGTGTCACATTGGATATTTCGTTGGAAGAGGTGTTCGGATTCTAATAAAAAAACTAATTACAAAACTCACCTGTAAATTGTGAGACGAATTTATTAAGACTAATTAATCCGTCATTAGCATATGTTTACTGTAGCACAACATTGTCTAATCACGGACTAATTAGGCTTAAAAAATTCGTCTCGCAAAATACACGCAATTTATGCAATTAGTTATTTTTAGTCTACATTTAATACTCCATGCATGTGTCAAAAATATCCGATGTGATATGGTGTAAAGTTGTAGCAAAGGAACTAATCAAGGCCTTAGTTGCTCAGCCACCCATATCTCTCCTCACGTTGGCACCTGTCCTTACCAAGATTTTAAATCACCGGCTAAGGGTATGTAGCGGATGACCTCTCAAACAACAATAGCGGAGGCTAAATAGAGATATAGCGGGATATAGCGAGCTATACCTCGTAGCTTACCAGTCTCAAACAGCTATAGCTGGCTATATCTTCCTTACATGCACAAGCTGTCCTTTTTTCCTAGTTCAGTGGGTCCATGCAATGATGCTAGCGATGCCTACCACTGCGGTATATGAGGAGTGATGCCAGTAAAGAGAATGGGACCCAGATTTTTTTCAGGGCAGCACTCCACCATCGCGGAAGGCCTTAGACTAACTCCAACAGACGAGGCATAACGTGATCCAAACCTAAAGTGGTTGGCTATATATGGCCACCAAAAAGCCAGAACGCCTATGGCTGGTTATATATGGCCACCGAAAAGGTAGTTTACTATTTTACAAAATTAGATAGCACATCTGTTGCAGCATACATTTTGCTATACATATTGTAAAATAGCCTTCACAACAAGAATAACCAATATGTTGGAGCTTAACTCACAATTAATCACTTTCTTGGTCTGCACACCTAAATTTTTATAAATTTAGTTACTTTTGGAAAGAATTGACTTGATCTAAATATAGACCCCATTTTTGAACAAAGGGGTAGCTAAAATAAGGAGAGAAAAAACACGTAGAAAAAATGCTCCCCATTTTATCATAAATAATGCTCCCTTCATTCTAATTTCAGAGGCGCACAAAAAATCACAAAGATCAAGAAATATTAACTCCCTTTGATCTCATTTATTACCGGGCAAAAAATACTTCTTTTCTCCACCGCATGAAGTTAAAAATTTTAATGTGTGTGGTGGCAGCGTGGGCGTGCAGTGCCTCTGCCCTCTCTCTTGGGGCGCGTGCAACAGTACGAGCATGCCCGTGTCTCCACTCTCTCTCTATTGGGCGCGTGCACCAGCAGGAGCGCCGTAGCCCGTGCCTCCGCTCTCTCTATTGGTCGCGTGCAACAATAGGTCTCCATGCGCCTCTGCTCTCTCTTGAGCCGCGTGCAGCAGCATACAGGTCACTATGCGTCTCTGCTCTCTCTTGGGCCGCATGCAGCAGCACACAGGTCACTAGCGCTAGCTCGGGCCATGATTTGCGGCGCCGACATATAGCCACGTCCGCGCCACATCACCGGCCAGCGCTGTAAGTCACGGCGTCGAGAAAAGGGTCCTAAGATGGATTTTAAATGCACATGGGTCTAAATGTGAAATTTTAACAAAAAATGGCTAAATTACAAAAAAAATGCGCCCTGCCAACATGTGGGTAATTTTTACTTGTATCTCTAAGCAAGTAGGGACAATTCGCTGTCCTTATGCTCCAATTCACACGAACAAGTTGTTGAATGCCTATTTTTCTGATCAAGCACAGTGGTTGATCATCTGTGTGGATGACAATTACTTGTGAAATAGGCACCTAGGTTTGGATCATGCATCATGGTTATTCATTTGTTCTCAATAGCTATCATCTTAGTAATTTGTTTGTTTGCCTTTTCCATGTGGCAGAGTTTTTCTTTTGAAGGAAATCATTAGGCAGAGTATTTCTGGGGAACATCTTACCCTTTCGAATTAAGAGTTCAAGCTTGGGTACCCGATTAAGTCACGTCGCCCGTTAACCCATTAACGTTGGATCTGGGAATGAAACTATATAGGTCGTTTGATTGCGGGTCAGTTCAGACTCCGAACCGATGGATCGGGAACTTCCACGGGTCTCTAGGGTTTTCAATTCCGGACTTCAGGTTTCAAAAAAAAAATTCAGTCCCCTTCGAAAAACGCGTCCCAAAATTTTTGATTTTTTCGGTCAAATTTGACTAAAATTTAAATATTTTGAATAGTTATAGCAGTTATTTAAATATTTGCACGAGCAAAAATCACATCAGCAGGTGCCCTGGGTTCGAAACACCTGGTTCGAGCACTTCGATTTTTTTTTTAATTTCTGAAGAGGTGGACCCCACATGTGTCAGCCGCAGTAAAATAGGCCAAAAACCAAGCCACCGTGATGCGGCGCGTCCACGGCCCAGCCCCGCGGCCACCGGCGACAGCACCTGGCGCGAGTTTCGTGCGACGTTGGCCAGCGACTGAGACGCAATGCGGCGCGGTTGGCGGTGATGGCACCTGCCACCGGCTAACTGAGTGAAGCGCGGGGCAGCGGGCCACCGGCGCTGGCGCTGAGCGGTTCGTGCCTCGCTCATCCGCGAGCTGCAGCTGCTCGCCGGTAGGCTGCGGCAACCACTCCCTACACGCAGGCAAAGAACAGCATGCCACGCTGCGAGGTCCTTCCCTTGCTACCCACCTCTCTGTTTCTGTCTCTTCAGGGCAAACATGCACACCAAGTGCTCGATGCTTTGCCTCTGTGAGATGATTGCTCACTTTGAGCCTGAAAGCTGAAACATCTGTTCGTTGCAATATATTGCTTACCAGTGGACCAATGCCACCACAGCACTTAGATTGTTAATTTGTTATCATCGACCTTAACCTGGACGGCGCGCTCGCCGCTATCCGCTGAGTCCATGTCATTTTCTGGTCCACCTCCGGCGCTTGCACCGTTGCACAGCAATTCAGGCATCCAAGGGTCTTGCCCATGTATGCTTGCAAATTTTGTTCCTTCCTTCTCCATGAAAAGGTACCTTCCGGTGATTTGTGATGAATGACACTTATTATCATGCATAGGTTAAACAAATACAGGTAATAATTTATGAGGCAGCAACTAACAATGTTTCTTGGCAATCAGCACATGAGAAATCTTGCTTGCTCAAAAAAAAAAGGTAATAACGGTTCCTGCTGTTATCACTTTTGAACAAAGGCATAGGGAGGTCCAAGCAGGAAGACGTAGTAACTATGAAGCTTGCAGCTGCCTGCCTTTTGTTCCTCACCTAATCAGCCAGGGGATCTAAATGGGGCAGCAGAGTTTGTAGAAACACGAAAATTATATATGACCAAATTCTATGTTGTCTTACAGTTCTGGTAAAATAATCTCAAGTCACTCTTCCAATGACATCGAACTGAAGTCAAAACAACATAATTTGTTTGGCTCCATTCTTAAAAATGGCAGCAAATGCCCTTTTTGACTTTCATCTTCTACTTTTTCCTATTAAAGTTTCCATGGGATCTCAATCTCTGCTAATACTTGAATATTGTAACGTTGGCCAGCAAAAAATCAGAAAGCATGTATACAAAAAGGATAGTAAAACTCCACTAAGATATACACAGCATCGTTGTTTGGAGAGAAACAAAAAAAAACCCAGCGATAGAGCCATGGGCTGGAGTGCTACAGGGCGCGGCAAAGCCGCGGCATGTTTTCTAGTTAGTTCCGGATCTTTGTAGCAACAAACGAGTCAAAAAAAGCATATTGCTAGAATGTAGTTGCATTGCCTAGTTTACAATAATGAGACAGGTGTTTTCTCAACCCACAATACAATGGATTACTAACTGTCCTTTGTTACTTCTAATTTTATCCACTAGAATCTCTGAACTGTGGTGTCCAAAATGTTATGTACTTTTTGTAGATGAAGAATCACCAAAGTCATTTCAGAATGCTATATTTATGATACATTAGGATTTCCTTCTTCAAAAATTTCAATTCATCGCAACCAGAAGCATTAGTATGTCCAATTACAATTCCATTTCCATGTACCATATTCCTCACATCATTTTGCCCTTCCATGTCAAACCAAAAACAAAAGACAAAGGGCCTCCAATAGTTACAGCAGTCAAGAACTATGAAGTTAACAACCATACCAACAAGCACTGACAAAAACCACAAACAGCTTTCAGAATCCTTTCACCACTAAAACAAGTTAAAATCAGAACTGTCCAATCGGTATTTATGTAAGGCTATGTTAGGCTAGACATCCTTCTCCTGTGCTGATGTAGGGGTGCTCTTTGAACCGGTCTGGAGCCAAAGCTTTCCCTCCGCCGTGGTGCTGATGCAGCTGTCGAGTCGATGCTGTTGTTACTTATGTTGATCTGATCAGATTTGACTGGCAAGCACTTCATCTTGGGCACACTGGATGAGAATGCCACTGACCTAGCCTTGGCTGCATTCTTACAGCTTGAGTAGCTGAATGACTGGCTCCCGCTCTGCTCAGATGGATATCTGTTTACTGACTTTATCAGCCTCGGCTTACTAACAAAATGGCTTCCCGCACTGTGTCTTTGCCGGCTGCACACTGTCGAAGACATGAAGTGAGGAGCTGAACCATGAGATAGCCTGCTCTTTGCCTTCTCTGTTGCGTGTGGGCTCTCTGTGACATCAATGTGGCCTACGACTAGAGTGCTTCTTGGTGATCCCTTCTCATCACTAAGAGCCTGACAAACAGATGAAGTGAGCTTCTTCTTCTCTTCAAGTGAGATCTCTGCTCTCCTTATTTCTTCATTGAGATACTTTAATTCTTCCTCAGCATTGCATATTTCCTTGTCAAGCTCTGTGATTCGCTTCTGCTTCAACATTTTCAGATCCTACATCAGAAAGGAGCACCATTAAATATAACGAAACTTTTGCCATGGTGGTAGCAATTGCTGGTTCTGTTTGTATACTTACTTCTGGAATTTCTCTATTTGATTCGATTGATCTGGCTCGTTTCGCAAAGTTCAGGGAACAGACCGTCTCACCAACATCTTCGTCAGAAAGGCTGATGTGCACCACCATTAGAACTTTCGAACCGTCACCTGTTATTTAGATATTCAACAGTTAAATATTAGATTATCTTGTTTCCAGTGGTTATTTATTTTATTTTATTTTTTTGGAAAAAAACTTCAAATCATGCAAAAGATGTTGCATACCAAGCGAGTCACTGAGAATCTGGGTAAGCTTGCTGTTTCTGCACATGTTAAAAAAAGATATGAATATAGACGACAGCACTGATGAATAACTCCAATGTGATTGAAATGCTGGAGGTTTTTGACCCTAGCAAACCATTAGAAATTTATTTGGTAATTAAGATAACCGAATAATCAGCTGTTTACCTGTAAGGAACATGACTCCTCTTTCTCCTAAGTGCAGCAATGACATCTCCAAGTGCTGATAGGGAGAGGTTTATGGCCTTGCCCTCATCCATTGTCAACCCAGATGCACCAGTCTTCAGCAACCGCTCGCTGCCACCAAGATCGATGAGCCAGAGCTTGCTGACTTCTTCAGTGGCTCCATGCCTCCTTATGGTAATCCTTGTCAAGCTACACATAGACAGAGCTAAGGCACATAAAATTGGGCACTGCTCAAATTAGCAAAACAGCAGCAATTGAAAGTTGGTAATGGGAACAGATTGTCAACCCACCAATGCGACCGGCTCGAGACATCATTGACATTTGTCCAAGATGTTGATCGGGCTCGCCGTCCTCTACAGTACCACTGGTTGGCTTTCTTCAGGTCTGGTATTGAGACATTCGTCAGCCCCTCAACTTCCACAGCACCACTTTTTGTTGCTAGTATGCTGAGATTACTGAAGTATACAAAGAAAATGGGCATAGAAATTTCCATATTGATTAGTGGTGACCTTTCTTCATGATTTACTGATGAACTTTCTATTGAAAAGAATTACAGGTGAACTGATAGTCTTACCATGCTGTGTTACATTCTGTTGACCTGAAGAGAGGCTGCCTTGGTGCCAACAAGTCCTTGAGACTCCCCAAGTAGACCTCAAGCATGCTTATGGAGAAAGAGTATGTGGATGAACTGTCTTCTGAAGCATGAGAAAACAGTTCTTGGATAGCTCGAGGCACAATACCTAGTTTACCGTCAGTTCCTTCCTGTAATCAGTTGTACCTTCATTTATCAGAACTACCGCAGAATGCTGAGCGGAATACAGACTTGTCATAAATTTAGCTCAAATCTGTACAGAACAAGCACCAACCAACCATTGTGTAGGTTTTTCCTGTCCCAGTCTGGCCATAAGCGAGGATGCAGACATTGTGCCCGTCAAGTGCAGATCTGAGGATCGGTTTTACTTCTTGGAAAACATCCTCTGCATGGACCACACTGAAATGAATCATACTGCCAAAAAGACAAACCTACAACTAAAAGTGAGTAAGCAAAAAAGAATTACCTTGTGTGGACTCCTGTCCAAAAACCCTATCAACACTGAACTCTTTCTTGATCCCAACTGACTTGACTGCAATCTTCTCTTGCTCAACAGTAACTGGTGATTTGGCATTCAAGTTGTTCGTTTGGACCAGCGGCCGTACCCGGCAGAAGACCCTAATACTTCCTGAATGTTGCCCAACCTCTGAAGCTCATATCGTTGGAAATTAAAGCGATAACAACTCCTATCTAAAATTGAAGACTGTACCTTTCAGGTCAATGAGCTTGTCGAGCGCCTCTCGCCTTCTCCTGTCAAGATGTCGCTGCCTTGATCGCAGAGTTGAAATCTCCTCTGAAACAAACATGGGATTGAGAATTTGAGATAGTTCCATCAGGGGGCCGATGCAAAGTCACCATCACTTAAACATGCAATGATCAACAGGTGAAATCTGCCTTTTCAACCTTGCAGAGCCGAGGTGTCGTTGTAGCCCACTACGATTTCCCCATCCGGGAGCTCCAGGCTCAAGCTCTGCAACGGCACCATCACATGCCCCGCCGGCATGGCTTCCTTCTCCATGCGGTGGAAACAAGAGCTCTTCTTCACCGGACAAGCTGATCGCTGGTCAGAGAAGAAGACTCTCAGCCTACCTGCTGCACAGTTTCATCTGTTGGGGTTGGTTTTCCCTCCCAACGGAACTGGAAAAAGAGGGCAACTGCTATCAGCGTGGCCGTGTGACGGACGGAATCTGAAACAACTCATCAGGACAAGAAAAGAATGGACAGAGCAGAAGGAATCTATTCCTGCACTTTCCATGATTAGCCTGCGCTTCTGCACGGCTGGAAAGAACAGTAACGAACTTCTCCAATACCTTGTGATTATTGCATCTACAGGCCTTCGGATCCCTTAATCTCCTTTTCAATACAACCTCTGCAGACCGCAAGAAAACAAGGATTTCAGAAAATGTTTCCCATCAGAAGCAAAAGAAGCACGAGCAAGAGAATTTGCATTGGTACCTCGTGGAAACAATCTCCTGCTTCCTGAATTTGTTCTTGAACTTGAACAGATGCCAGAGCAGGAACAGCTATGGAGGAGCCGAGGAGGAGGGTTGAAGGAGTGAGACAACACGCAAGAGGAGAATTGAAGGAGTGAGCCAACGGCCAAGCAGGGAATCTCTGCAATGCAGACAGCTCCTAATGATTGCGTCCCAAGACTTTTTTCGCTCCTGATCTTCTTGGATCTCGATGCCGAAAGCTGGGGCCGTGGGAGTGGCAGCAATCACTAAAGTCCAGAGCTTGGAGCCAGCGAACAGCTGCAAACGAAGAAGATGAAGAAGAATCCTCTCTCTCAAGCCAGCAATGGCGCAAAGCAGAGCTATGTAGCAGAAAGGCGACGCACACCACACTGGAAAGCCTCGAAAGGGATCTTCGCAGTATCGCACAAGGAAACCAGCAAAGGGAAGGAGTTGGGATCACAGCATGTGACCGGACCCTATGGCGTCAGAATAGGTGAGCGGTGCATGGCAATGGCAGTCCCACGCTCCCACTGCAGCCAGGCAAGAACTGGATTAGCAAAACAGTTTGGTGGCGTGGAGGTGGAGGTTGCCTGGATTTAGAAGATCCAGGGCGCGGGGGGCGTGGGCCGGCAGCCCCCCCCACTCGTAGAAAACCAAGGGGGAGCGCAGCGCAGATGGTGGGGAGGGGCGGGGCCGCGGGGGGCCGGATCATCTGTGGTGGACACTGGACAGTGAGTCGCACAGCAGCTTTTGTGAAATTCTCTCGAGCTGCATTTGCTGTGCTGTCTGCTTGGTTTCTGCTTTGGTTGTTGACAGCAGCGTCGGTGTAACGGATTTGCAGAAGGTTTAGCTGAAAATGGATTTCTGTAACTGTTGTAGCGCTGGGAGCGTGTTGATCTGGTGTCTGGATGGTTTTATTTTGCCCGGAAGAAAATGGATGGTAGGATATTGGAATATCGGTGACATTATTTGGCAAAATTTGTCCAACCATAGACTAACTTTTTACTTATATTTAATGCTTCATGCACGCGTCTAAAGATTCGCTGTGATGGGTGGAAGAGGAAATATTTTGGGTTTGCATGGGAAGTGAACGGGGCCATATACAGTATGGAGACCTGTCATCATTGGGTATTCAGATTTTGTACCCTGTCAAAGCCACATGGAATTCTGAACAAAATAAGTTCCCTTTTGCACTTTACTGGCAGTAGTTTACTTCGAAATTGAGGCGGCTCAGTTCTTTTATTCATGATGCTGCTGGCTGCTGCACGTTGCCACTTTATGGCTTTTAGCCGGTATCTTGGTCTTTCAAGGTACAAATCTTATGTCGTGCTATCAATTCATAAATGTTTGGCTCTTTAGAGTATGATATGAATGTTCTGCTTCCTTTCAGTTTCAGTTAGTAAACATGCTTGAATTCTTGGTTGGATAGTTTAGGGAGGCCCACCGAATTTTATCTGTTACATGCAAACTAGTAGTAATTACCATGAACTGGACTTAAATATTGTTGCTCCACTTAATAGAGTTAATTTTAGTAGTATTAATTCTGAAACCGAAGCGTGTCAATTACTGTTTTTTCTTGACAAGGTTTAAGGTATAACTTTTAGTTTTTTTTTAAAAAAAGGTATAACTTTTATACCGTATTTTTGGTTCATAATAAGACATGTTTGGCTGATTAATTAAAGTGTCAAAATCTCTGCTTGCGCTCAGTTTCAGTAAATAATCATCCTTGATTTTGTTGGTCTGATAGTTTTAGCAAGGTCCAAAGCATTTAATTTGTTGAAACTAACGGTCATGAACTGAACTGAACAGAACTCATTGCTCCACATAGAGTAGCGTAGTGAAGCTGGCACAGAAAATCCGGACAAGCTTCCATTGATAAATAATAAAGTATTATCTACCTTTGTGTACTCCAGTGATGAATGAGTGACAGGAGTAGATGGTCCATGAATTTTGACTCCGGAACTGCAAGGCTACAAAGAGATCCCAACTTCAGCAAACTTTACAAGAACTAGCCAATTGAATGCTAGAAGCAGATCTTATCTTATTAGCATTAGGCAGTAAAAGAAGCTTTATTTTTTAACTCATATATGCTCCTTGTAAAATCTCATTGCATGTTGCAGAATTCTTCTGAATCCCTCTACCTCTCCCAGAAATGCAACCTCGGCCCTATGACACAACTGAACCACAGCTTTTTCATTTGGATTTTGGAATGTGCACGCATTTTAGAAGAATCTCACATGCACGGTTACAAACCATCTAAAGTTCTCTTGAAAATCTTCTATTATTATTCCAATTGGGCTGTGCATGCATATAAATCAAGGAACAAGCTTAGTATATTACTGTTAGATTAGATCCATCCGAATTACTCTAGCACCCAACTAGTAATTAGGAACACGACAACAACAGCATCCTATGTCACTTGAATGATAATTAACAATAAATGCGTGTGCGTCATACGAAACCGCATTTTGCATGACAAAGGGGATGGCACGAAGTCAAGAGAAGAGAGCCTTCGTCCTCAAACTTCTCTTTTTTCAAGAAAATATCAGAAGACTCTAAATGTGAAATGTCTTTATCTGAAACAGACAAAAAAAAAGGAGAGAGAGAGAGAGAGAGAGAGAGCAAATGTTTGAAGTCCAAGGATAAGGTGACCACAAACTCAGCTTCCCCTGCAATCACAGGTCTTTTATCATGAACACTTGGATGCTGATAAAAGTAAGATGAAACCTTGGATACAAATCCTTTCATCCGGTAGCAAGTCCATTCATACCAAGCATGATATGTTGCTTGATAGCTTTGCAATGGTTACGCCAAATTTGATTTGAGGAAGATCCAAAAGTGTAGCTCTCTTATTCACGTCGTATTGTCCTGATCACCTAAAGTAACAAGATTAGTCTGCATCTCCTGAATAAAAAAATGGCCGTGTTTTGCAAGTTAGTGGATGCCAACCATATGAAACAGGGCGGTGTGCATAATAAGGCCAAGATTTGAAGTGATTAAGATATGGACCAAACTGTCTACGACTAACTACCCCTATCCTGTCATCCCAGTTGCATTGGATACCACAAACGTACATGCATTTCTTTATGCTCTGCAACTAAATGTGCTCATCTTCATCATTGCGATTTAGTCTAGGATAAAAGTGGTTATTGTTCACAATTCAAGTGTTTTAAAAGACATGCTGACTAGTGGACTTGTCACCTTTCAGAACAATCCCAACAATCGAGACATCATTGGGATCCTTTCACACATTATTGATGAATCATGAGAGTAATAGAGTAGTACTACATACTCCTACACTATATAGTAAAGTACCCTTATTGGTCTCTTGTACTTGAACAGAGAAACAATAGTGGTACTGGTAGCTGCCCTGTACCAATACATAACCTTTTTTTGCTTGGCTTATCAGCAGTACTTTTTCAATAAAGAAACAATATTTTTCTCTCACAACAAATCAGCGAACAGTACTTTTTAGCCTGACGAACAGGTCATCTCATCATCAGTTCAGTTGCCACCCCAGTGAAAACTCCATTATTACTGCTGCATTTCACTCCTGTTGTTCTGTGCAGTAAAACATGGGAGCTGGAAATAGCATGCACCCTACCATTACCATGCACTGCAGCAGGGAGACATGAGGGACTAGCTTGCGACAGTTTTCAGCCATCCCATGTGAGGTCACTGAGCAGTCACAGTACGCATGCATGGCCTGTGTAGTAGCCATATACAGTAGGGGGTGGTTGGTTTGATCAGTCCCAAGTCTGAACTTGTGCAGTTCATCGCCTCTCTGCTCCATGTGTTCAAAGCCGGGTTATCGACAGTGCTGTGTGTGTGTGAGCATGCATGCGAAGCTAGCCGCAGGCTGGCTTGGCGTTAAAGCCAGACAAACTTGCACAGAAGGTGTGGCCACACTTGAGATCACCTTTCTGCTTCTGCAGACTGCGGTGAAAAAAAAGGTGTGTTTGTGTTTTGTTTTCACTTGGAATCTGATGGTCCATCTGTCTGCTTAGTGAAAAGAAAAACAGTTTAAATGGTGCTTGCCACTTTATTCACTGTTGGCTTTGCCTGCCTGGCAGCAGTAAAACTATGGAATGTGTGAATCATGATGTTGTACGTGCATACGGAGAGAAAAAGAAAGGTGTGTGATTTGCGGAGACTAATTACTTTGATCTGTAACTCTATTTGCAACTGGTTTCCCCTTCAAAAAAAAATCTGCAACTGGTTACATCTCTCTCTCTAGCATGTGCCCTTGGGATCCATGCTACTGGAATCTGGACCAGGGGATTAGGAATGGGATAAGGTAAGAACAGTGCATTGCATGAGCATATGATTAAGTCATGATCATCATTGATCTGCACATTCTCTTAGGAAACAAAAAAAGGTGCCTGACCTGACCCTTGCCTTGGAACTCTCCAGAGCACTGGTGGGCGGTGGCATCAGTTTAGTAGCAACACAGCCTTGCAACCTTTGAAAAATTTGGCCCAGCAACTTTTCTGCACGGCAAGCACTACTACTTGCCTGTAGAATTCTTTCAGGATGGCTCTTTCCAGGTGCCGGTTGCTTGTGCCTGCAGTGTTCACTGTTGGGATTGGGACTGGATGGCTTGCAAATATGGGCAAGGTATCCCTCTCTCTTGGAACAGTTTGCTTGCGTTGCGGACAAGGACAAGGGCAAACATCAACCATGGCATAGTGACCCAGAAAGGTGTGTCCTACTTTTGGACATTGACCATGTTCATTCGGCTTATAATCCGTCTTTTTCAGCTTGTTTTTTAGATGGAACAGTATTTTTCTCTCACACCAAATCAGCCAACGGTGTTTTTCAGCCGGCTTATCAGCACAGCCGAACGGGGCCATTATTGCAGACCTCCATTGACACAGGGTTAGAAAGTATTTTTTACATTTCAGAAAAAAAGATTTTTTTAGGTGTATCCTAGCTGTAATTTTTGGACAGATACTCGGATGATCTGGGCCTGATGGGCTCTGGGAGCAGCCCATGCATGGTCAGATCGAGCCCAAACCGTCGTAATTCAGGTGGCGACCATGATTCACCTAACGGTCGAGGTCACTAAATCACTAATAATCTATAAATGGAACATTTTTTTCTCTAGCTGGGTTTTCCAACCTGAATCTATAAATTGAACTTGAGTTGAGCTCATCAGTTTAACTGTTCGTTTTTAGTGAAGCTAGAACATTTCTGCTATTTGCTCAGAGATTTTTTTTTTTTGGTGGGGGGGGGGGGGGGGTGTGATGATAGAATGTTTTTCGTCTAAACCAGAAACATTTTTCTTTTGAGGTTGGAACATATTTTCTCCTGATCTTGGAACAAGCTTCTCCGGAGCTTAGAATAATTTTGTAGTGGACCTTGAATATTTTTCTCCTAAGGGTGGGACCATTATTGTACCCCTAAAACATTTTCTAAAGAAGTTCCAACATTTTATTCCTTGTGGAATAATTATCTCATGAAGCTATAATAACTTTCTCCTAATTCGGTTGAAAATTTCTTGTAAACCTAGAATACTGCCCCCTTGACAATGTTATTGGTTAATAAAATGTTGCCCTTAAAAAAACTATCATCCGAAATTCCAAATATACCTAAGTATTATTCCGTACTTGTCTATCACATTTCTCTGACATGTGGACCCACTGTGTTATACGCACCCTCTACCTAATTGTTTCTTAGATCCTCTCTCCAAATATGGCACCACCATTGGTGGTCCATTTGCACGCTCTTGCCTACCTGCTTGCTTGGATGAGGATGCAGGAGAGAAGCATGCTGGCGACTTGAGTAGAATCGAGGCGAATAGCGCAGGGAGGAGGAGGTGCGACGAGCATGGGCATCTTCTTGGATGGGTTGCCATCAGGATGGAGCGGGCGACACGGTGGTCAGGGCAGTGGCTACTTCTGCGCAAGGAGTGGATGGGCAGAGAGAGTGCCAGCTGGCAGGGGCTTAGCCAAGATTTAGATATAAGCCCTGGGGATCATTGGGTTGTTCAAAGTAACAAAAATCATGTATGATACAATACATATATGGCAAGAGTATACATAACGATCAAATACATATTTATGTTATTATATAAAATAAAGCTAAAAATGAAAAAGAACACTGAATGTTATAGAGAAAAAAATAACACAATTAATTAGCCCTAGGTCTCTCTAACTTTCATCCGATCAATCTAATTCTTAAGCCAGAAAAAGAATCACGATAATAACTAGAACACATGCAGGAGATAACAAGAAGACTAATCAAAATATAGAGACGATGCCACTGGAGATCATTGTTGAGGGGGCAAACAAGTAAAACACTAATGATAATTAACTACTAATTAGGGGTATACCATGTACCATGGGGACGAACTACATGTATTATGAGTATTACCCAATAATAATGTGTAGTTCCAAAAAGTTAAATTTTGTGCTATGTTTAAGAGAATTGGGCACATAAGTTTTTTTTTTCTTTCTTTCGTTGCAACAGATAGACATACCTATGGAGTTAGAAAATGTTCATTTTTAGAAACATAGTTTTCTTAAATCTAAAGTTTGTGTTGCATGCAGAACCGCTAATTTAGGCTGGCCCACAACGGACGATGCTCCTTGAGCACGCCGAGTCGCCGTCTCGCCGACAGGCTCTGGTGCATTTGCGCAAGTGCGCAACCGATGGATGGTGCGCTGACGGCAACGTGATCTAAAAGAAGCAGAGCCCGACCGCTGAACAGTTGGGCCGGTGGCCCAGGCGAAAGTAAGCCCAGCGGGCCAAGCCATGCATAAATGGGCCTATTCAGATGGTTGGTTTATTTTCGGGCCAGCCATATATGCCAGGGCAGTAGCGGCGGTCATCACAACTCCGAAAAACCTCTGAGTTCGAACTACACAAGCAAAACCTGGTGGCGGTGCGGCGTCGGCGAACCCTACGAGCACCGCAACAATGCAGGCTAACTTGTGCAAACACGACGGCGCCGGCGGCGACGACGACAGCGACAGCGGCGGCATCTCACTGCCGGCGAAGGACCTGTGCCGGTTCCGGTGCGTGTGCAAGGGTTGGCGCGCCCTCATCTCCAACCAGGCCTTCGTCGCCGCGCAGAGATCCCGCGCCACCGGCCCGTTCATTGTCGCCATGTTCGGATTCGCACCAGAGCACGAGCTGCGGCAGCTGGACAAGGGCGGGAACGTACTGAGGGCGTTCGACATCAGGGGCTCATCTGTGATGCTGGCGCCGACGCACCTAGACCTCATCTTCGTCGACAGGGCGCAACTCGGTGCCATGATCATCGATCCGGCGTCCGGGCGCGAATTCACCGTCGTCGGCACGAATGATCCCCCGCCGCCCGCCTGGTGGGACAAGTCGCCGACGTCGAGGACCGGCAGTGACTATAGCCTTGGCCGTGCCGCAGCGTCCGGCGACTACAAGGTCCTCCGCCTCCACGTATTTTTGTCGCTCTGGCATGACCTTAGACAGTGGTGCGAGGTCGCCACGATCATGGATGGTGGTGCCGAGCCGACATGGAGGCGAAGGCCGTGGGGCCCATTCTACGACACCAGCTTTTCCCGGGAACACAAGGCAACCGTTAATGGCGTTCTCTACTTCTTGCCTTCCAACTCTTACTCAGCATCTCATGCTAGGAATCGCATCGCCGCATTCGATCTCGAGAGCGAAGAGTGGAAACCGGAGATGATCAAATGCCCGCCTTTGCAGTGCAAGGATGATCAATGGCACATGTCCGTGTCCCTAACTGAGCTTAAAGGTACCTTGTGTGTGGTTCATAACATACTACGTCTCGATTCTTACCGTGGTCGGTATGTCTACATATGGCTCTTGATGGATCCTAATAAAAGTATTTGGGACAAGAAGTATAGGATACAAATGCCTGAAAGATCGTTGATATTTACGGAACCATTGGATATCTTAGATGATGGCACAATATTATTACTATTAAATGCGTCCCGGAAAGCAGGGAATGGCGAGAGTTACCATCGATATATCCTTCAGTTCTATAACTTTGGCAATGAGACATTTACGGATACAGATTATATGGAGATGCCAGAGGGGTTCATCGGTACAATGACATTTTATACTGGGAGCCTCCTATCTTAACAAATAATTGTGGAAACATATATAAAGCCAATTCGGCTATGTTGTATGGATAATTCTCACCGTACGTCCTCTAATCACGCATCTTCAAAAGTAAATTTATGTTGCTTTACTAATTCATATGTTATATAAGTCGACTGTGCTTGCTAATTTATAGTGGGCCTATTCGACAGTTGGTTTTTGCAGCCACTGATGTTGCTGCCTCTCACAGAATCATTGTGCTGACGTGACAGCCAGCATTAGCTGCTTTTACAAGTAGCAGAACATGCCCAAACCTATTTGAGTCATTGGTGAAGACATTCTTTCTACACTTGTTTCCTACTATAGAATGACTTTAACTAGGAGACAAATACCTACACCAGGGGTACCCTTAGCCCCCTGATATTATGGCTCCGCACGACACCGAGTTCCTCAGCGTTGCAGCCGATTCCATGTGGGAACTCGAAAAGAAGAACTTGGCTACAAAGCCCATCCGTTTGCGTATTGCCCTTTGGCCCATTGCTTGGAAACGCCACCGTCCATCTTGAGATCACATTATGCTTTCGCAACCTAGTATGGTGGAAGAAAAGTGTGTTTGTGTTTTGTTTTCCACATCTCCTAGATTTCAGCCGCTTCAAATATTGGAGAGCTCTCAGGCGATGAATTTGAGGAGGGGTTGTCATTCAAAGAAGGGAGGCCGACAAGCTTAGAAGGAAGTCATTGGGTTGCATGCCGGCTAGACAGAGGAGGCGGGAACGTGGGCAGGGCAGCGTGGCGGTAGGCTATATGGGGCTGCCGCCGCAGGGAAGGGTGGCTTGTGTGTCAGGAAGAGAAAATGTCAATATATAGAAAAAAAGAATATTCTATCTATATCTATAAGCTGACGGATTTGCGGCGTTCTGCCTCTTGATCACAATATTGTTGTTTGGGATGCACGCTAAGACCATGGGCATGAGTGGTGCCACATTGGCACCCATGCAGTGACGCCACATCCACCGCAAGGCTGCTGCCATGGGAAGGGTGGCTTGTGTGTTGTCAAAAGAAAATATTAGTATACAGTATATATATTCACATATCTTATCTTATTCTATCTATATCTAAATCTAATATAGTATTAGTTTTTTTGGTTTTTCCGAGTCCATTCAACCGCAAGTCCATTTTTCTTCCCATCGTCCGTTTGTTTTGTTCCACCAACCCTTTTTTTGTTTTATCTATGTATCTGTCTATATACCTAGGGCAGTGCTAGCGCCCGGACGTTCGGACAGCCGCCCGCGTCCAGACACTCGTGCCTGCATTTCCGTCTCTCCCCGCGCACCTGCATCCCGCACCCGCCTACGTGGGGCCTGTGCCGCTCGACCCGCCCAACTGCATGTCGGGAGTCCCCGCTCGTGACAAGCCCTCTGCTTCTCATGCGCATGCTCGCGGCCAGCAAAACTGCAACAACTGACTACAACAGGTGACTATGCCAACATCTAGAAGAGGGGGAGGGGGCGGTGAATGCCCAGCCAACGCCGGGAGGAGGAGGAAGAGACACTAAGGCGAAGGGGAGGCAACAGACAAGCGAAGACAAAGATGCAACACCTGGTCTACTTTTGAAACATTCGGATGCAACACTTGCAACATACGTTTGAAGGCAGATGAAACACATGAAACATGCATCTGAAACACTAGCTGCAACACTAATCTACTTTTGAAACATCCAGATGAAACACTTGCAGCATATGTACGAAAGAGCTGAAACAATCGAAACATGCGTATGAAACACTTACAAAAAAACACCTAAAAACACTTCATATGCGTGAAAATAAATGCAACATCCAGATCAAAACGCTTGCAACATATGTCTGGAAACAGATGAACCAGTTTGAGCAAACGCTTACAATATGCCTCTGAAACACTTGAAACATTAGCAACATGTGAAACATCCACCGATCTACTTTTGCAACATCCATATGAAACTATTGCAACATGCTTCTGAAACATCTGAAACAATTGAAACGTACATTTATAACATTGGGGGGAGAGAGGCCTGGGTTGGTTGATTCTGGCTGACGTGGTGTTAGTTGGCAGCGAGCGGCTGCACGCGAGCACCACCCAACACCAGCACCAGCGGCGTGCATGAGTACCACCACCACCAGCACTAATGACATTGGGCTTGGCTTGGTGGTGATGGTAGGGGATGGGCGGGGAGCGCCATGGTCGCTGGGGTATGCTGGGGTGAGAGAGGGCGCCGCGCCAGGATGGGGGAGAGCCGTCGACACCCCTGCAACACCGCCACACAACCTCTTTAGATCTCGCCGGGGTGGGGAGGAGAACACCGGGGTGGGGAAGCGCGCACATCGGGGTGGGTGAGGGCGCCTCGTCGGCCAGGGAGGCAGCCATAGCCGCGTCGTCAGGGTGGGCAAGGCACGAGCGCAGAAGGGATAAAGATGGGTAGGAGTGGCGCGTGCGGGAGTGAGCGTTGGGAGGCGTCCGTCTGTCCAGATGTCTTAATTGTATCATTATTGATATACCTAATATTAAAGCGCGAAAATGGCTTGCTTGAGTCTGAATTTTTATCTCACTTTTTTTATTTCTTTTCATGCACGCTGTATCGTGTATGACTTCCCAAGTTGCCCTCGCGACAACCGTATCGCATACGTGACTCGGACTTTTGACTCGTGCTTTTTCGAGTTACAACTAGCATCTAGGGATGATATAGGCACCAATTCGAAGATGTATTGGGTTCTCCCTTAGTGTATCATATACAAGTTAGCATCTATTGATGATACGGAGTCTGACATCTACAAGTGGTGATGGTGATGATAATAGAGCAGTTGGTGGCCATGCGTGTCGGCAGCAGTGGCGGAGCTCGGTAGAAAAAATAGCTGGGGCAGACTACGAACACAATTTGTCCCTCTCCCATGGCCATGCCCGCGGCTACCTCCAGCGGCAGTCACCTCCTCGCCAACATTTGTCCATCTCCCACCGCGTCCTCCATAACCTTGATGGTTGTTGCCCTGCCCAGCTACCCTTGCACTGTTGTACTGAGCTGCTGACGTAGATAGGCACCGCACCGGCAGGTGGTGCACTGGAGCCTGGCAGGCTAGCGCGCCGCGGCAGCCACAAGAAGGGCTGGGCTGCAGCTAGGCATAGGGCATGGCAGCGGCGCGCTAAGGGCGATGCAGCGGTGGCCTGATGCGCAGCGCGGTGATGAACTAACGCGGTCATGGGATTGGGGATCGAGAGCTAGGCAGGGACTGGTGATTCTTTGATGTTGGGTTGATGGGCTCTCTTCTCTCATTGGGCCTTTGGCCTTCGCTTGTCTGTCCCCAGGCCTCTCCAGAGAACACGCTTCAGTCTAGCCAGACATCCAGCCGCGTGCCGCCCAAGGCCAAATGATGTCGCTCGACTGCCGCACTTGAGGAAGATGACATGGGTACTAGGGGCTCCCGCCGGCAGTAGGTGGGGCAGCTGCCCCACCCTGCCGTATGAGGAGCTCCGCCTCTGGTCGGCAGTGTCCCCATCTAATCCGTTTGGTCGCGCCTAAGTTCCTGGCGTGGCCAATACACCCTGCTGCGCTACATATATCGGCACAACACGATCTGCCACATAGGGACAACGATTTCCAGGTAGAAAACCTTGCTGCACCACAACAAACAATACTTGTTTAGTCACGCCGAGTTGCTCTCTCGCCGACAGGTTTTGGTGCAATTGCACAACCGATCGATGATGCGCTCAAGGCAACGTGATGTAAAAGAGAAGAGCCGCCCCGATCTGAAGAGCCCTTTTTTTTATTTTTTTGAGGGGATTTTGAGCAAAGATCTGAAGAGCCCTATGAACAGTTCGTCCGATGGCCCAGGCGGATGCAAGGCCGATCGGGCAAATGTGCCTATATTCAGATGGTTGGTTTATTTTCGTGCCAGCCCATATCATATGCCAGGCCAGTAGCGGCGGCCATCAGAACTCCGCAAAACCTCGAGTTCCTAAAACAGGCAGACTCTTCGAACCCTACGAGCAAAGGATCCGAACTCAGCAAAACCTGGGGCTGGTGGCGGCTGCTGAGCGCCTGAGCGAACCCTACGAGCGCCGCAACAATGCAGGCTAACCTATGCAAACGCAACGGCGGCGACCTCTCACTACCGGATGACATCATCTTGGAGGTTCTCCTCAGGCTGCCGGCGAAGGCCCTGTGCCGGTTCCGGTGCGTGTGCAAGGCCTGGCGCGCCCTCATCTCCGACCCAGCCTTCGTCGCCGCACAGAGAAGCCGCGCCACTGGCCCGTTCATCAGCCTGCAAACGAAGCGGGTCGAACCGCCTGTGAATACGCTCCGATCCTAAAATTTACGAATGGATCGAAGCGGGTCGATCCGGAGCACAGGAGGAGCAACAGGGTCATCACCCCCATCGACCCTAGGGTCGATCCTCGTGGCGTCGCTATTCCCCGCCGCCTGGTTCGCTCATTAGATTGTGCTGAGCATCCAGTAGATCGGGTTCTCCACCCACCAAATCGGACTCCTCGTCGTTCGGGGCTGTTCCCCGGCCACCGAAAATCGCTGCCCTGTCAGCCTCAAGCTTCGTGAACCTGCGGTCCTCACATCTCGTAGCTCGGTAGCTGTGTTTACAGTACTGGTAAGGTTCGATCCACGGTTCTCCGCGGGTTGGCGGGGCAGCAGTGCATACGGATCAGGTTCGACCCTAAACCACTTTTTGAACCAACGGGGCGCAGGGTCGTGATTAGGAGCGCTCCGAACCGCGCCGTTTGCAGGCTTACCCGTTCATCGTCGCCCTGTTCGTCGGATATGCACCGGGGCACGAGCTGCGGCTGCTGGACAAGGGCGGCAATGTCCTGAGGGTTTTCGACGTGAGGGGCGGCACAGCATCGCTGGCGCGGACGCGCCTCGACCTCATCTTCGTCGACAGGGCGGAGCTCGGTGCCATGATCATCGATCCGGCGTCCGGGCGCGACTTCACCGTAGTCGGGACCACTGATCCCCGGTGGACCAAGTCCGTGAGTGACTATAGCTTTGGCCGTGCCGCTGCGTCAGGCGACTATAAGGTCCTCCACCTCGTAACTTCATGGCACTCGTTTGGTCGTACCCAGTTGTGCGAGGTCGCCACGATCATGGATGGTGGAGCGGAGCCGACATGGAGGCAAAGGCCATGGGGCCCATTCTTCGACGCCACCTTTTCATGCGAAGACAAGGCAACCATTAATGGCGTCATCTACTTCATGCCTTACCAGGCTTACTCAGCACATGCTAGGACTCGCATAGCCGCATTCGATCTCGAAAGCGAGGAGTGGAAACCACAGATGATCAAATGCCCGCGTTTTGAGCGCAAGGGGGTGGACGCATGGCGCGTTGCCCTAACCGAGATCAAAGGAACCTTGTGTGTTGTGCAAAACATACGTCTCGCTTCTTTGGATCGCCACTATGTCAACATATGGCTCTTGACAGATCATAACAAGAGTATTTGGGTCAAGGAGTATAGGATACAGATGTCTGGAAGTTTTTTTTTTGTCTACGATGCCATTGGATGTCTTAGGAGATGGCACAACATTATTACTGGTGAGTGTATCCTGGAAAGTAGGGAATCTCAAGAGCTACTTTCGATATGTCCTTCAGTTCTACAACTCTAGCAAGGATTTTAGAGACTTCAAGGAGATCGATGGCACTACAAGCGTTCACTGGTACAATAGCATTTTACACTGGAAGCCTCCTATCTTAACAAATACCTGTTGAAACATATATAAATCCGATTTGGCTATGTTGCATGGATAATTTTCATTGGGCAGTCTCTAATAATCATACATCTTCAGAAGTAAATTTATGTTGCTTTACTGCTTTATACATTTGTCATATAAGCCAACTATATGGTCGGTAATTTACAATTCATTTGAGTTATCGGTAACGACATTCTATCTACAGTTGTTTCCCACTATAGAATGACTTAAACTAGGAGACGAATACCTGTACCAGGGTACCTTCAGCCCTTAGTATTAACTATTACGACTCCGCATGACACCGAGTTCCTTGGGCGTTGCAGCCAATTCTATTTTGGAATTTGGAAAGGAGAAATTGGGCTGTGGAGCCCATTTGATTGCATAGGGCCCCTTTGCTCAGCGCCCGAAAACACCATAGTCCGTCTTGAGATCACCAAGTTTTTGTGACTTGGAGAGACTAATAATTACTTTGATGTGCCAAATCTATCTCTTTATGGTTACATCTCTCTCGATCTACTTTGATTTTGTATGTGCATTGCCCTTGGGATCCATGCTAGTACGCTACTGGAGTCTGAGGAATAGGATAAGGTAAGAACTCAGTGGATGAATGAGCATATGATTAAGTCCTGATCATTGATCTGCACATTCTCTTGGCTTGGAACTCTCCGGAGCCCTGGGTGGCACGATTTAGTTTTTGCGATTTTGAAAATTTTGGCTGGCCCAGCAACTTTTCTGCACATCAAGCACTGGCTGTAGAATTCTTTCGGGCTGGCTCTTTCCAGGTGCCGGTTGCCTGTGCCTGCATTGTTTACTATTTGGGAATGGGACAGGATGGCTTGCAACCATCAACCGTGGCATGGTGACCCAAAAACAAAATGGTGTGCCCACATTTTGGAAACTATATATTGCAGGCCTCCATTGACACAGGCAAGAAAGCTTTCTTTTTTACATTTAAAGAAAAAGGGGGATTTTCTACAGTGTATCTAGCTGTAGCTTTTGGATAGATACCCGTAAATAAAGGAAACAGAGCTTCCTATATAAATTATGGAGTATAACATATTTTCTTCTATTTTTTCTTTGTTTTCTCTTCTGCAATTAATAACACAAGTAATAGATGAGCTCAAATGGAGCTGAGCAGTGGCCAGGTCAGAGCACCGAGATTCCAATTTGTGAGTTAATTGTTGGTTTTTTCAACCTGAATCTATAAATTGAAGTTGAGTTAGCTGATGAGTTTAAGTGATTGTTTTTAGTGCAATTCATGCGGGTAAGAGGCGCAATTACTAGATCAGTCGCATAGCCCTACTTGTTATGTTTTTCTTTGATAGTTTGCAGCCCACCGTAACATTATTCCTTCTTTTTAATTTCTTATAAAACAAGAACTTGCATTACTTATGAACACTTTTTTTTGTCTGAAGGTAGAAGTTGTTCCTTATTATAGGAGAACATTTCACATTTATTCAACAAAACACATAGTGAGGATTTTTTTTCCTTTTATAGACTATATGAACATTTGGTGGAACATCTTCTTACTACATTAGGAACATTTCCGCTATTTGATTGGAGCATTTTTTTTTGTGATACTAGAACATTTTTCTTCTAAACCAGGAACAATTTTCTTTTAAAGTTTGAACATATTTTCTCTTATCATGATCTTGTAACAAGCTTCTCCGAAACTTAGAATAAATTTGTAGTGAACCTTGAATATTTTTGTAGGACCATTATTGTACTCTTGGAACATTTTTCTAATAAAGTCGAACATTTTATTTTTTTTATTATGGAATAATTATGTCATGAAGCTTTAATAACTTCTCCTGAACCAATTAAAATTTCTTGTAAACCTTGATTGTTGTTCCCCGTAACAAGAAAACTTTATTGGCTAATAAAAAGTTGTTCTTAAAAAACTTTTAAGAACAAAATGCAGAAAAAAAAATCCTCGCAGCTCAGTAATGCAGGTGGTAGATTGTTGTGTGTGACGCACTGCAAGCATGATGTAGAGTAACAAAATGCAGAAAAAGTGCCCATGGGTTCTATCATGGCAACAGATGTGGTCGATGCTAGTGGGATGGCGAAGGCAAACATTCAACGTCTTGTTCACAGTGGTGTTGTTTGGGATGCATTCTCAGGCCAAGGAGGACATGAGTGCCACCGCATCGATACCCACGCGGCCATGCTAGATATATCCACCGCATGGAGTTGCCACTGCGGTTAAGGATGTCTTGTGTGTCAGGAAGAGAAAATGTAAATATATACGCCCAACAAACAATGCCAGTGGGGTGGTGGAGGCAGCCAGGGCAAAGTAGAGAGCGCCACAAACTCGCAGCTCAGTATCGACGGGAACGTCACTTCCTAGTGAAAGTACAAATGCCGTTAAATCCTGAAATATTCGCTCTCACGTAGAGTCAAACCCAAAATCTAAGGTGCTATTGAGGCTCTTTTAACCACTAGACTAAAGACCCTTTCACATATTATATCCAATAACGATGCGTAGTGTCAATTTTTTTTTAAAGATTTAGGTTACGTTTACTTGAATTGGGTACAGTACAAACGTCGTTAAATCCTGAAATATTCGCTCCCCACGTGGAGTCGAACCTAGGATCTAAGGTGCTATTGAGGCTCTCGTAACCACTAGATTAAAGACTTTTTCGCAAAATATTATATCCAATAATGATGCGTATTTTCAAAAAAAATTAAAGATTTAGGTTATGTTTACTGGACTTGGGTACACTAGAAACGTCGTTAAATCCTAGAATATTCGCTTTCACGTGAAGTTGAACCTGATTTGATGTGCTATTGAGGCTCTTGTAACCACTAGGCTAAAGATCCTTTCACAAAATATTATATCCGATAACGATGTGTAGTTTCAAAAAAATTAAAGATTTCAGTAATGTTTACTAAAATTGGGTATATATATATATATATATATATATATATATATATATATATATATATATATATATATATATATATATATATATGCTATAAAACAAACATACTAGTGGAGTTGGATTTAATTTGAGGTGTTCATTTTTGAAAACTTGGCTTTCTTAAATTTAAAATTTGAGTTTATGCTGGTAGCCTGGTAGCGCAGGCAGAATGCAGACCGAGTGGGCCAAGCCTTAACTGGGCCTATTCGGATAGTTGGTTAATTTTCAGTCCGGTCCATATGCCAGGAGTAGCGGCGGCCATCGGAACTCTGCAAAACCTAGCTCGAGTCCTAGGCAGACTACAGAAGAAGGAAAGGATCGGAGGACCCTACGAGCGCAGCAACGATGCAGATGCAGTCCAAGCTTTGCAAACGCGGCGACGGCGGCGGCGGCCTCCTCTCACTGCCGGAGGCCATTATCTCGGAGATGCTACTCAGCCTGCCGGCGAAGGACCTGCGCCGGTGCCGGTGCGTGTGCAAGGGCTGGCGCGCCCTCATCTCCGACCCGGCCTTCCACGCCGCACGGAGATCCCGCGGCCGCACCGGCCCGCTCATCGTCGCCGTGTTCGGATCCGCACCAGAGCTCGAGTTGCGCCTGCTGGACGACGTCGGCAACGTCTTCAGAGTGTTCGACGTCAGGGCCCCAGCATTGCTGGCGTCGACGCGGCTCGACCTCATCTTCGTCGACAGGATGCAGCTCGGTGCCACGATCATCAATCCGGTGTCCAGGCGCGACTTCACCGTCATCGGCACGGACGATCCACCTGCTCGGCGACCCTGGTGGGACGAGTCGTGGTCGAGGACCACCGTGAATGACTACAGCTTTGGCCGTGCCGTGCCGTCGGGCGACTACAAGGTCCTCCGCCTCTACGTAATCGAAACTTCGTCGCGCTGGAATGGCCGACGCCATAGCCCTTGGTGCGAGGTCGGCACGATCATGGATGATGGTGCCGAGCCAACATGGAGGCCAAGGCCGTGGGGCCCATTCCACCAAACCAGCTTTTCCTGCGAACACAAGGCAACAGTCAATGGAGATCTCTACTTCTTGCTATGTGACAATTACTTGGCATCTAATGGTAGGAATCTCATAGCCACATTCAACCTCGAGAGTGAAGAGTGGAAGGCAAATACGATCAAAGGCCCACTGTTGGGGCGCAAGAACGAGGAGGACAAATGGCGCATTACCTTAACCGAGCTCAAAGGAAACTTGTGTATGGTTCACAATGTACAACATCTTACTGATCTTGGTGGCCACTATGCCGACATATGGCTCTTGAAGGATCCTAATCAGAGTGTTTGGGTCAAGGAGTACAAGATACAGATGTCCGAAAGGTTGTTGTTATTTACTAAGCCATTGGATGTCTTGATTGATGGCACATTATTGCTGTTGAACACATTCCGTAAAGCGGGGAACAACGAGAATTGCCATCGGTATATCCTTCAGTTCTACAACTCTAGCACCAAGGCTTTTACCGACTACATGGAGATGGCTGAGGGGTTCAATAGTAGAATGTCCTTTTACACTGGGAGCCTCCAATCTTAATATATATATATATATATATATATATATATATATATATATATATATATATATATATATATATATATATATATATATATATATATATATATATATAAAGCCAATTTGGCTATGTCGCATGGATTCTCACCGGCAAGCCTTTGTCTGATCAGGCATCTGCTTTACTGATTTAGATGATTATGTCTATAAGTCAATTGTGTTCTGGTAATTTGTTTGCTAAGCATTTGAGCCATTGGAGACATTCTTTCTACACGATTCCCATTATAGAACAACTTAACAAGGTTTTATTTCATCCACTGGCGGAGCTTGATTATTGAGGCTAAAAAGGTCATGCCCCCCCCCCCCCCCCCCCTAATTTTCCATTTCTCTGAACTTCTGTACTTAATAACGCTTAAACACTGCTGATGTAAAGTAGATATTCGAGTACTGGTAGTGGTAGCCCACTCTAATAGTTATGCGAATCTTCTCTAGTGGCTGCATCAGACTTTGAAGTACATGCATAGTAATGCAGATGGCGTAGAGTATTTGTGATTGCAATGGAATCTAACTGCGACCAAACCGAACGATTGAGCCAACCAGTGATAATTGATAAAGGAGTAACTATCACAAAAGTTGAGTTCAAATTATGTTGTTGCAGAAGTTGAGCATTGGGTAGCCCCCTCTAATATTTATGCGTAGCTTCTCTACTGGCTGCATCAGACTATATTGGTAATCAAGTCTGATATACACGAAAACTTTGGGGGTAAATACATAATAATTCAGATAATGTAGAGTACTTGTGATTGCAGTGGAATCAGAGTGTGGACCAAACCACGAATGATTGAACTAATCAGTGTGATAAAGGAGTAACTATAGCCAACCATGGGTGCTCGCTATATGACTTTGTAAAATAGCAAGGCTATTGTGGACCTCTACTTTTTTTAAGAGTTTTCTATTTTTACAAAATGGCTAAATAATGGAATTTGGCTATTAATTTTAGCCAAGCTGTTGGAGTTGCTCTGACTTTTCGAGAGCTATACTTAAGCATCTCCAAGAGTGCTCCTATTCTATCCCCTATAGTCAACAAAGTGTATATATGAAAAACAAATCTTCCTCCAACAGTTCCTCTATTCAACCTCCTAAATTTTGGCACCATAAATCAACCCCTCTCAAGTCACTGGGTCGCGGGCCCATCGATGCTATTTGTGGAGTGCATTTTTTATCACTTGCGGGCACTTTCCCACATCAACCCATGACAATTCTCGACCCCTCCGTCGACTGCTGCTTGTCTTGGCGGGTGCAGCTTCCCTAGCTAATGGATTCAACAACAATGTCGTCTGCTGCTTATTTCGGGTTCCCTATGCAGCTGATGGATTCAACAACAGCATTGGCAGTTGCATATTTCGGTAACCAAGGCAAGGAAAAAGAGTAAAATATACGGGTGCAGTCCCTAAATTTGGAAGATGGCACTACTACACAAAATCTTCTGGACAACATTTTGCATTTGGGCTCTGAGGCTAAAGCAGGGTACAAGCACTTTGAAAGCTGTTTGAGATAGTAAGTGACGGAACTTATTCATTTACAGTTAACATACTTGTTGAAATTGTCGTTCACACTAGTGGTTTTTTGTACAGCGCTACCCTAAAAGTGGCCATTTTCTAGGGGAAGAGGTTTTGCCCTTGAATTTGTTGAAGGGGGCACCGCAAGACGTTGATTCTTGCTCTCAAACCCTCAATCCTCTCTTTTTTTTTCCATGATTTGGTTGCTTTTCTCTAGATCTAGATCTAGATCCATACAGAGGAAAGAGAAAATCAGATCTAGAGGTATCCATACTTCTTTTTTCCATACTGCTTTTTTCCAAGATCGCGGACCTTTTTGAGTCAATCGCTAACCGTCTTGACCACGATGACGTTCTATTTGGTAGCCTGAGTTGGCTGGAGAATTTCAAATCTGTATTATGTGAATGGTGTAGGCAGGGCATCATGGGCCACTGGATTGCATTTATAGTCTATTCTCAGGATGGAAAGGCCTGTATATTTCACTCCTTGCGGGACACAAACAAAGCAGGGTACAAGCACTTTGAAAGCTGTTTGAGATAGTAAGTGACGGAACTTATTCATTTACTTGTTGAAATTGTCGTTCACACTAGTGGTTTTTTGTACAACGCTATAATAAGAAGTACGTGAAAGATCCCGACTGCTATGATCAGAGATCTAAGAAGAAGAAGATCAAGAATGGTATGAAACTAAAACTCAGACTTGAGTTCCTGGTAAGTATCAATACTACTACTACTCTACTACTACTACTGCTCTTTTTCTAATACTACACCTACTACTCTACTTTACTCTAGTACTCCTACTACTACTACTACTCCTCCTCCTACTCTACTCTACTCTACTCTACTCTACTCTACTCACTACAACTAGTTCTACTACACTCCTACTGATTGTTTATTATATATGCTCTAATGATTGTGTATTATACATCGTGCAGTGCGCCAAACAACCCTATGGCTCGGTTCTATGTGAATTGTACATTTGGGAGTAACTGAGGATGTGCAGCAAATTCAGCAGCAACTGGCGGCAGCTCAAGAAAGCACAAGACTGGTGGCAAAAGGAGAAGGTCGATGTTGATATTTGGTAACGCAATTAGGAAATAGGATCCGCAAGCGCACGGATATCGGTGAGCACTTCACCCGAGATGTTATCCTGGGTATCGTATTTATATTTTTACCTTTAGGAGAAAGAGTGCATCTGACTAACCAAATCTATTACTACTAATCTTTAGGCTACAACCACTATGATTCGATGTGAGTGATGTATAGAGAAGACTACAACCGCACTCTTCTTCTAACCTTGGTAAGGATGATCTACTATTCTATTGGGGAGGTTTACGGAATCTAGACACCACAAAGGATGTTCAACCCGCACCTATAAACCCTATCGATCCTGCTAACGGGATATGGAATACAAAGGTAACTCGGAATTGTCATGTTCCTCGCTACTACCACGGTCCGGCTAGACGAGGGGATATCTATGAGTATCCTAGCTTAAACACCACGTTTACGCTAGAGATGATTACTCTAAACTCTATGCGAAGAGATCAAAGTAAACTCATAAACCAAAGAACAATAAAACAAAGAACTTACTAGAATTTAGAAGTCGAAATACTGAAGAATCCTGAGAACAAGCCTCGGGTTAGAAGAACTTGCTCCCGCAGGTACAACCTCGGAGTAGACACCGACAGGCCGGCTTCCTCCGATCTACACCTCCACTCTATCTCTCTCAATCTAGTAGAACTAATTCTACTTTCACATCGGATGCTAAGCCCTAAGAGGTGGGAACCCTAGAGGGAACCTCTCTCTCTAAACCCTAACTAGAGATATGCAACTGAATAATGAATTGGGGTCTTCTCCACCAGGGGTCAGGGGCCTTGCTTATATAGCCCTTTTGGATGAATCTGGACCATCGGATCAAACCGACCTTCATCCTACGGTTTTCCTTGATCCTCAAAGGCGGTGGAGCATAATCCGCGAGACTCGACCTGATTGGTCCCGGGGGCAGGGCGGGCGCCCTAGGGCACAGGGCGGGCGCCCTGTGTCCGGCCCCGTTACGGCTCCCGTTCGTTCCCGTGGCTTCTGGAATCTTCTAGATGTAAGATAATTACGTGTTCGGTTAATATCCCGTCATTAATCCGACATGTGGGCCTTTCTTCCGTATTTCCTGATAACCCCCTGCAGAAATAGATAAACAGCAAAACTCGTGGAATTCTGTTAGATCAAACCCTAATTCTAGGTGTTGCTTGCATATAGGTCCTTTTCTTTATTTATTTGATGGTTATAATTGATACTTAAGAACCGTCAACAAACACCCCCATACTTAGGCTTTTACTCGTCCTCGAGAAAAGGTTGGTTAATAAAACATCTGGGGTTGAAACATTCTTTCATACCTGCAGGGAGTTGTAAAAATCCACTGTGCACTTATAGTCAGGGAAATATATGGTCAGAGTAAAGAGCCTTTCTTCTTCTTAATCCCTATCACTTGGAGTTTTTACATATTTTTGAAAAGAAAAACTTAGCATACCTTTATCCTCATAGGTACCCTCAGAATCACTCATTATCTTTTATATTTCTCTCTGAGGCTGTTTTGATTTTGCAAAAATAATTCTTTAAGCATACATACCTTGCATTTATTGTATGGTCAAAACCGGATCCGAGGAGAAGAATACCATACTCTTTAGATCAAAGACTTTGAAAATTAAAAACTTGTCACTCTTACTGGCATATTGCTTATTAGAGGGACCATGGGCTATCATTTTCTTTTCATCATATTTTTATCATATCTCATTTTTTTTCCTTTTGGGTGGATACCGAGGTACCCCTAATTCTACTGCCGGACACTTGTCCATTTTTTTCCACGAGGTTATCGAGCACTTGCTCCTTTTTATTTCCTCGATATATTCATAATTTTGCATAGCCCATGCCTCTAACGCAATAATACTTCGGAAGAGTGAATCTTTCTGAATAAAAATGTCTTGATCTTAGGAGTATGATAAATCTCTCAACAAGGGTCTAACTTGTTTTGAACAAACTCAATACAAAGCAGATAGCTTTAATTAATATTTTCATGTTTAGCAGGCATATAAAACTTGAGGATGGTAGCTATAATTTTGAGATTTTTAAAACAAATTCTCCAAGCAATAAAGATACTAAGAATAAGGTACGCATACCCTTACCATCTCTTATTCCACAGTGACTTTTAGCAACACAGGGTTTTGAAATAATTTTAATAATTGCAGGTTTCCAGGAAATATCACAGAGTGAGATTGATCATGATTATAAGCATTTTTATCCTTTTAATTTATCATGTTTAGAGAGATAAAATTCTGCACAAACTAAGGTGAGTGTGTAAGTGTGTAATAAAAGTGTGCAGAGTGTGTACCTGGTTCATGGAGTGGTGCGATCGAAGTGTGTGTGACATGTCAGGGAATCTCCCCCATACTTGTTTTCTGCTTTCTTGCACAAAAGTAAAGTAGAGACACACAAGACATACTAATAATAATCTTTATTAATCTTGAGGCATTTATTACAACCGAATAATAATAATAACCGAATATAATAGATCTAAACTGATTATAAGCGAACCTAATCGAATCTAATAATAACTAAGACATATATAGCCCTAAGATCTAATCTAGATAGCTCAGCGACGCTCACGCCTCCTAAGACTATGCTCTAACTCATCGATCCTCTTGTTGGCGTCGGCAAGGTCATCCCGTAGCTTTAGGATCGTAGTGTTATGGTTGAAGGTCCTCCGATCCATAGAGATATTGGAGTTCTGAATTTCTATAATGCTGTTCTTGATCACCCGTAGCTCCTCATCCACATCTGCAATGGTCCTGCGGCGCTTGGGAGGTGTCTCGAAAGCATTAAGAGCATGCTTGGGTGCTTCCTTCGAAGGAACGAAGCGGACCTTAGCTGCCCTAACACCCTCGAAGTAAGGTCTCTCCTCCGTGGTATAGCGGACACTAGAGATCTCGCCGCTCCGGTTGGTCTTCACTCCGATGATCCGCTCATTGGATTTTGGCGGCAGGATCTTTGTTCCGGCTGGTACCTTGATGATCTCCTTCCCCTTCGACGATGATGGCGAGCCTTCGAGCAATAGGGGCTGCGTAGGTGCGGTAAGAACTGGGCGAGCAAAGTAGGATTGGGCAGAGCTGCGTTGACGTGGTGGCATGGCTTCTAGCTGTCGCTCTGTGTTGGCCGGGACGAGAGCGTAGGCGTCGGGATCCTCCTTGGGCTTCTTGTTGAGGTCGTAGGGGACGACTTCTCAATCGACGTGGAACTTCTCGGCCATTGGAGCAGCTAGGAACTAAGCAAGATCTAATTTGAGGAAGGAGAGAAGGCTTGAATGAATTGGTGCTAAAAGCTGACATTGGGGGTCTGTTTATATAGGGGGTAAAAACTGCTCTCGTGCATGGTCGGGACTCTTCCCGCCATCATGTTTGCGAAACAAACCGAGGACGGAATTTTCCAGATAGCAACGGGCGAGGTTATCGCGTGGGAGAAGTCTGGGGCCGAGGGGAGACAGGGGCAGGGCGCCCGCCCTCATCCTCAGGGCGCCCGCCCTGTGTCCGGCTCCTCTACAAGCCTGCTTTCTCGAGCGTGTTTCTCACCGTGTTTTTATCCCGAAAAATATATACTTGGCCCAAAAACGTCAAATTAAAAGCGTCGGGCTTTAATTTTTAATTGGAAGGTAAAAATTGATCACGTCTATTTCTTCTAATTCTTTATTGGGCTCTAAAAATAATTTAAGACGTTGACCATTTACCTTGAATAACGTACCTTCGTCATTTTGAAGTGTGATAGCTCCGTGGGATGATGAATGAATTACCTTGAATGGTCCTTCCCATTTGCTCCGGAGCTTTCCATGCCCGAAAAGCTTCACCCTGGAATTAAAAAGTAATACCTTATCTCCGGGTGAGAACTCCTTCTTCTTGATCCTCTTGTCATGCCATCTCTTGACTCTTTCTTTGTAGATCTTTGAATTGTGATATGCTTTCTCCCGCCATTCTTCTAACTCCGATAATTGCATTCTTCTATGTTTTCCGACGATATCTAGGTCCATATTCCATCTTTTTATGGCCCAGTGTGCCTTGAACTCAAGTTCAACAGGTAGGTGACAAGTCTTTCCGTACACCAATTGGTATGGAGATATTCCAATTGGGGTCTTGTATGCTGTCCGGTAAGCCCAGAGTGCATCGGGTAACTTGTCCTTCCATGCCGTTCCCATCTCGTTCACCGTCTTCTGAAGAATGTTCTTGATTTGCTTGTTAGAAGTCTCTGCTTGGCCACTTGTCTGAGGATGATAGGGAGTAGCGACGTTGTGACGGATTCCATGTCTTGATAGATAGTGCTCGAAGCGCTTGTCAATGAAGTGTGATCCTCCATCACTTATCACTATCCTGGGGACTCCAAATCTTGGAAATATGATTTCCTCAAACATCCTCTTCGAACTGATATTGTCGGCATGTTTGCAAGGTAGTGCCTCTACCCACTTGGAGACATAATCAACTGCCACCAAGATGAACTCACACTTCTTAGATGGGGGAAATGGACCCATGTAGTCTATTCCCCAGACATCAAAGAGTTCAATCTGAAGGTTGTTGGTGAGTGGCATGGCATCCCTTGTATTTATGTTTCCGTGCCTTTGACATGGCCTACATCTTCTGATATATTGCTTCGTGTCATCGTACATCGTAGGCCAGTAGAATCCACATTGCCAGATCTTTGAATGTGTACGGAATGCTCCATAGTGACCTCCGTATGGTGATGAGTGACATCTGTCGATGATCTTCAATCCTTCCTCAGTGGTCACACATCTTCTAAGTAGGCCATCAGCGCATACTCGGAAGAGATATGGCTCATCCCATATATGTGAACGACTTTCCTGAATAAGCTTCTTCTTGTTTGCTCCGGGTGGTACATAACCTGAAACCATAAAATTAACAATATCTGCATACCAGGGGTCAGATCTGTTAATCCCGTAAAGCATGTCGTCCCGGAGTGAGTCATTAATGGGGGGGTTCCTGTGAATTCTTAAAGTACATTCTAGACAAGTGATCAGCAACAGAATTTTCTACTCCCTTTTTATCTTTTATTTCTAAGTCAAATTCTTGGAGTAATAAAATCCATCTGATTAAGCGAGGTTTAGCATCTTTCTTAGTGAGCAAATATTTTAGTGCAGCATGATCAGTGTAAACAATTATCTTAGCTCCAACTAAATAAGATCTAAATTTATCAATGGCAAAAACAACAGCCAGAAGCTCTTTTTCAGTGGTTGCATAATTAAGTTGAGCTCCTGTCAAAGTTTTACTTGCATAAGCAATTGCATGATGCTTTTTATCTTTAGTTTGTCCCAAAACTGCCCCCACAGCATAATCACTAGCATCACACATAATTTCAAAAGGCAACGACCAATCAGGGGGTTGAATGATTGGTGCAGAGATGAGTGCTTGCTTTAATAAATTGAAAGAATTTAGACATGCATCATCAAATTCGAAAGGAGCATCCTTGGCTAGCAAAAGAGTAAGTGGTCTCGCAATAAATGAAAAGTCTTTTATAAATCTACGATAAAAACCAGCATGGCCAAGAAAACTTCGAATTCCTTTTATATTCACAGGTGGAGGTAGTTGTTCAATTACTTCAATTTTAGCTCTATCTACCTCAATACCTCTTTCAGACACTAGGTGTCCTAGCACTATTCCTTCTCTAACCATAAAATAACATTTTTCCCAATTAAGGATTAAGTGCTTTTCTTCACATCTTTGCAAAACCTTATCTAAGTTCTCAAGACAACTATCAAAAGTTTTTCCATAAACTGAGAAATCATCCATGAAAACTTCCATAATCTCTTCAATCATATCAGAAAATATAGACATCATATATCTTTGAAAAGAAGCTGGTGCATTACATAACCCAAAAGACATTCTATGATAAGCATACGTTCCATATGGGCATGTAAAAGTGGTTTTGCTTTGATCATCAGGATAGATAGGGATCTGGTGATACCCTGAATATCCATCTAGAAAACAGAAAAACGAGTGTTTTGCTAACCGCTCAAGCATCTCATCTATAAAAGGCAAAGGAAAATGATCCTTTTTCGTGGCTTTATTAAGTTTTCTATAGTCTATGCACATCCGCCACCCAGTGACGGTGCGTTGCGGAATTAGCTCATTCTTATCATTAGTAACAACAGTCATGCCTCCCTTTTTAGGCACAACTTGAACAGGGCTGACCCACTCACTATGCGGCACAGGATATATAATCCCTGCATGCAGCAACTTTATAACTTCTTTTTTAACTACCTCTCTCATCGCGTTGTTAAGTCTACGTTGAGGCTCTCGAGAGGGTGTAACAGAAGGATCTGTCGGAATACGATGGGTACAAATCATAGGACTGATTCCTGTGAGATCTTGAAGTGAGTAGCCGAAAACAGAGTGGTGTTTTTCAAGAATGGTCATTAATCACAGAGTTTGCTCCTGAGTGAGTTTATTACTAACGATCACAGGAAACTCTGGATTATTGTTTAGGAAAGCATAGGTAAGACCGGGTGGTAAAGTTTTGAGTTCTATGGGGGGTCTAGGTGTTTCTGCAAACTCATCTAAGGGTTTAGGTTCAGAAGGTTTGGCCTCTTCTTCAGTGAAGAAGGGGGCTTCCTCTTCTAAGTCTGGATCATCTAAAAGTTCTAGAGATGCAGCCTTTACCTCCTCCATAGGATCAGGCAAAAGATATGGCTCGGTCTTATTATTCAAGGAGTGAGTTATTGTAATTGGAAGTTTAAAATCCTTTCCCAAGGAAATGTGGAGCTTTCCAGTTTGACCTTCATAAAGGAGTCTTCTAAAAGGTTGTCCAATCAGTAGGTCGAAACCCCATATATCAAAGATATAAAAGTTCAAATGAACCATGGAGCCTTCTACCATAAAGGGTAGGACATTAATAATTCCAAGACTGGGGACTAATCGTCCCAAAGATTCCTTTATGACCTTTGTTGTGGGGGTTAAAACAAGTTTCCCAAATAAATTAAGTGCAAAAGCTTCGGACATAATATTGATCCCCACAACAGGATTATAGAGAGCGTTAAATTGATCAGAATTATAAGCATAGTGTATAGTTATAGAGGGTGTGTCCACTCGGATTACTTCAGAGGAAAGCTCTGACTCCTCTAACCATTCGCTACTCATAACCGAGATAAGCTCTATCAATTGACGTTCACTTGGTAAACAAATGCTAAATTGGCTGTTTTGGGGTCGGTCTATAGAATGGTAGTTTGAAATGTTTCCAAAATCGGCAAAGAGATCGGATTCTATGTCTAGCATGAAATCAGATGGTAGAATTTCTTCCTTTTGTGGCTCAGAACCTGGGATAGCTAAAGTAGATGAAAAATTTGGCAGATTGTCTACTTCGGCTTCGTAGGTTTTATCATGGAGGGCATTATCCATCTCAGCTTCTAGGATTCTATTCAAGATCCCCTTAGCTTCATCAGTAGGGATACGAAAGAAAGAACCTCTAGCCATAGTATGCAGCATTTGTTTATTATCTTTCTGAAGACCTCGAAAAAAGTGAAATAAAAGAACAGTGTCTTCAAGCAAAAGTTTTGGACCAGATTCTAAAAGATCAGAAAAACGTTTCCAGGATTTCCCCAAAGTTTCATTATCTTTTTGTTTAAAAGATAGGACTTCGAGTCTAAGGTCACCAGTACGGTCAAGGGAATAAAAATCTAGACAAAAGTTGGCTCTTAAAACTCCCCATTCACCTTGCTGTTGACTTACCTTCTGACTATACCATCGTCTAGCTTCTCCTCTTAAAGAAAAAGGAAAAAGCTTCCAACGTAAAGTCTTATCAGAGATGCCATCAATGCGAAGACAATCGCATGTCTGCTCAAAATCTCTAATATGAAGGTAAGGGTTTTCGTCTTCCTTTCCCGAAAAAGATAAATTTTGAATCATCGCAATCAACCTTGAACTTAACTTATACTGGGATGTTTGGATAGGCTGTGATGACTCCCATGGTAAAAGGTCAGTTGCTGAAGGTGTTGCGGCATCAAAGATAGATATAGAACCTTGGTTTTCCATTTTTGGTAAAAAAAAGAAAGAATGAAAAAGATAAGAAAATAAAAAGTATGAATACAAGCTAGTAGTAAGACTCAAGGTTATCTCAGCAAACCGTCTTTCTCCCCGGCAACGGCGCCAGAAATGCTTGTTGATATTTGGTAACGCAATTAGGAAATAGGATCCGCAAGCGCACGGATATCGGTGAGCACTTCACCCGAGATGTTATCCTGGGTATCGTATTTATATTTTTACCTTTAGGAGAAAGAGTGCATCTGACTAACCAAATCTATTACTACTAACCTTTAGGCTACAACCACTATGATTCGATGTGAGTGATGTATAGAGAAGACTACAACCGCACTCTTCTTCTAACCTTGGTAAGGATGATCTACTATTCTATTGGGGAGGTTTACGGAATCTAGTCACCACAAAGGATGTTCAACCCGCACCTATAAACCCTATCGATCCTGCTAACGGGATATGGAATACAAAGGTAACTCGGAATTGTCACGTTCCTCGCTACTACCACGGTCCGGCTAGACGAGGGGATATCTATGAGTATCCTAGCTTAAACACCACGTTTACGCTAGAGATGATTACTCTAAACTCTACGCGAAGAGATCAAAGTAAACTCATAAACCAAAGAACAATAAAACAAAGAACTTACTAGAATTTAGAAGTCGAAATACTGAAGAATCCTGAGAACAAGCCTCGGGTTAGAAGAACTTGCTCCCGCAGGTACAACCTCGGAGTAGACACCGACAGGCCGGCTTCCTCCGATCTACACCTCCACTCTATCTCTCTCAATCTAGTAGAACTAATTCTACTTTCACATTGGATGCTAAGCCCTAAGAGGTGGGAACCCTAGAGGGAACCTCTCTCTCTAAACCCTAACTAGAGATATGCAACTGAATAATGAATTGGGGTCTTCTCCACCAGGGGTCAGGGGCCTTGCTTATATAGCCCTTTTGGATGAATCTGGACCGTCGGATCAAACCGACCTTCATCCTACGGTTTTCCTTGATCCTCAAAGGCGGTGGAGCATAATCCGCGAGACTCGACCTGATTGGTCCCGGGGGCAGGGCGGGCGCCCTAGGGCACAGGGCGGGCGCCCTGTGTCCGGCCCCGTTACGGCTCCCGTTCGTTCCCGTGGCTTCTGGAATCTTCTAGATGTAAGATAATTACGTGTTCGGTTAATATCCCGTCATTAATCCGACATGTGGGCCTTTCTTCCGTATTTCCTGATAACCCCCTGCAGAAATAGATAAACAGCAAAACTCATGGAATTCTGTTAGATCAAACCCTAATTCTAGGTGTTGCTTACATATAGGTCCTTTTCTTTATTTATTTGATGGTTATAATTGATACTTAAGAACCGTCAACAGTCGACCCAGACATATGTAAGTTATTCACAGAGAGCGTGCATGAAGGGAATACGTTCTTCAACTGGGAAAGCAAGTTAGCGCGGGATCCGAAGTTCGAGAGCATCAAAAACTGGAGCGACAAGTTACGAATCTCGGATTACGTTCTGTCGGACCTCTTTTTCGATAAAAAATAATATGTATGAATGACCTTAGTTGCTCATGTACTAATGATTTGTGTTTGTGAAACAATGGTGAAGATATCACTAATGTAATAACTTAATGTTGGTTCGTCGAACGAGAATGAATGTAATATATGTTTATCATCTATTTTCTGCTTTATTTGTGTTTTCATTAGCGAAATTTTAAATTCAAATTTAAGTTCAAATTTGAAAAAGCATTTTTTTTAAAAATCTAGAAATTATTAACCGAGGCGGGCAAGTAACAAAAACCACCTCGATTAAAACCTTAACCCAGGCGGTCGTCTTTAGTCAACCGCTCGATTAAAATCTTAACCGAGGCGGGCAATTTACGACAATCGCCTCGGTTAATATATATTAACCGAGGTGGTTAGCTAACGATGCCTGCCACAGTTAATCTATTAACTGAGGTGGTTGGACTGCCTCGGTTAAGGCTACTATTAACCGTACCTTTGCACCGAGGCGGTTGGCTTGCCCGCCTGAGTTAACCTCTTTTGCCCGCCATGGTAAAGATTCTTGTAGTAGTGTGGTGCCATCTAGGTCCCAAACCTTTGTTCATTTCTTGGTGCTAAAACTTGTCACGGGCTATAATATTAGTCTAAATAGGTTTCAATCTGCTCCACACAACAATTTGACATACTGTTTTAGCACTAAAGTTGATATAACATGTTGGATCTAGTACTTATTCTGGCATGAGAGTGCTATCTAGGTCCAAACTTTGAAAGTTTCTATATCTAGGTCCCGCAAATTCGTAAACGGGTCACACGAGGAACATAAACTTACACAACAATGTTAGATATCTAGGACCCTAACTTCAAAAATGGCAGATCTAGGTCCCCAAACTTGCTAATTGGGCCACACAATAGGTCTAAATTATCTTTGTTTGCCATAACCTGCCTATGTGGCCGCTGATTGTATACTAGCATATGGCCTGCATGTCATTCTCTCATCTCCTTCCCCACTCCCTCTTGTGTGGGCCCATCTACTATCCCTCTCTCTCATCTCCTTCACTATTCCCTCATGTGCTTGTTCGGACAACAATCCCTGCCCTTGCTCCAGTGGCGTCCGGACAACTCTGTATAGAAGGCTCTATTAGAGTGTTGATTGAACCACCGCCATAGCCGAGGTTGAGGAACCTAGGTCGCCAATGGCCAGATGGCATAGAACCTTGGTTGTGGTGAAGCTCCGCGGACATGTGGAGGATAGGAGAGAGCATGTGGAGGCCAACTGCCGCCACTTGGTCAAAGCATCAATGCTGCTTTTGCTGCTTGGAGGTACTCCGGCTATTGTTGGTAGGCTGTTGTTGGTTCCAGTGCTTAGCTGCGGCAGCATAGGAGATATTGGCGGTGGTGGTACAAGAAGAGTGGGGAAGGAGGTCAGAGAGAGGGATGGCTTTTGTGGAACCCACATGCCAGGTGCACAATTGGCAGCTATGTAGGTGGTTTATCACAATATTAATTTGGACCTTGTGTGGTCAGATTAGCAAGTTTTGGGACCTAGAGCTGGAATTTTGTGTGGTCCAAATACCATGTTTTGGGACCTGGAGCTACAATTTTGGAAGTTAGGGACATTGATGGCACCATCGTGCAAGTTTAGTTCCCTCGTGTTGCTTGTTTAGCAGGTTTGGGGACTTGGATATGTAATTTTGAGAATTTAGACAAAGATGGCATCATCGTACAAGTTTAGGTACTTGACCCAACATGTTAGATCCTTGTCGGTCTGAGTCAACATGTCATATCGGTGTATAGATTAGGTTGAAATCCGTTTGGACTAGTAGAGTGTAGTCTAAGACAAGTTTAGAGAGCCAGAAATTAGAAAATAAAAGTTGAAGACATGGAAGACACTTTCTCCTTAGTCTGGGGACCTTCAGTGTATTTTACTTTAAAAAATATGGCATGAGATCAAGTGGGATTTCTGCCGATGAGCTAGCCATGATTAGGACTCAGAGCAGATATGATGTTCGCCTGGTGGTGAGGATGGACAAACAAGGTGCGGCCGGCCTGTTTTTTTTGACAAAAAGAAGAGTTAAAGGTTACACATCAATACAGAAACGTAGGCCCAAGTATATTTAAATAAGGGGGTTACTATATGTGAAGTCGTGAAGACATTTTAGGTTGGAATAAATAATTTAGGTTTAAGGTGGAACCTATTATTATTATGCAAAAATACGATATATAGTTTAAGTGGATATATTCTTGCTCCTAGAGTATGTCCATGAGTTCCCTATATTCAATGTCTAATAATCGAAAATAAGGTTTATGCAACAAAAACTATCCTTGAATTTTGGGTCACACTCCGTCCGTCCATCTTTTTGTTTTGATATATTTTTTCCAGGCATGTTTCCCACCAATTTGTAGCTCATTTAGCTCTCTAGATTATGACATGGTAAATTTTGCGATGCAATTTTAAGCGTATGAGAGTCAACGGTATGACAGCAAAACTCTGTCACACAAGACACAAGAGCTTACAATTTACCTTTTGTTTTCTTGGATGGTAGTGGGGAGGTGGATAGACCAATGAATATAATAATATGGACCTAAATTGTTTAGGTTGCAAGTTTAAAATTAGGGGTTTAATTATATATATAATGGGAACTGTTGTGGGAGAGAAATATTTAGGAGCAGTTATGTTTAAGGGTTGCCCCTACATGAGAAAATAGGATCAAATTATGTGCACTTTATACATGCCATTACTAGCAAATATGTATGTGTATTACATTAGGTGTTGTGTGATCACCTGGACAACTTGTGGCTTGGTAATTTATTCAACAATCATGACGTCTGTTTCGATATGTCTTGGAATCCAACAATCATATTGTGGCAGAACCACCTAAATTATATGGCCCACATACACCTATTATTGCCTTAAAGACCTTTGACTACTGCACACGAGAGCCAGATAATCCGGTAGTCTATCGGGTGTCCTTAGGGAACCCTGAATCATTCACATTTTACAACTCATACAGGATCAACAATGGAGTTGCACAACATTACAACACTTGTTACAAAAATAACTTACATTGGAGTGCGGAAGTTTATAACAATAGTTTACAAAACATGTTTAAGTAAAACTTAAATTTAGATTAAAAAGGTGAATAGAATAGCGGAAGCAAATTAGAAGAAGCACCTAAGATAGAAGAGACATCCAGATCATGTCGAGCCCACCGACATGACCTTGATTAGCAGCACGAGTCAGCACCTGCAACAGGAGTTAACAAACCCTGAGTACACAATTATACTCCGCAAGACTTACCCGACGAAAAGAAAAGACTAGAAGGATATGTTGGATTATCGGGAATTCAAGGTAAGGTTTTAGCAAGAATCAAGATTTACTTTTGTAGAAAAGCCTACTAAGGTAAATCCTTACTTTCAATTTTTATCTCACATTAAATCATTTATGGGATCCAGTTTGCACCTAATCTAGATCAAGCATTTTTTAAATCATCTCATCCCATCCGTTCTCATCATCATAAATATCATGTTCCATTGTTTAAACTACGATGAGTGGTCAGAGGGTCGAGTCTCCATAACCGAGGAGCAACGACGATTCGAATCGATTATACCCAGCTGGGGATCCCTAACCACATGACATATGCAGGTCCCAGACCTACATATATCAACCTTCACTCAGATCCTCCGAAACGTGAATGGGTTCGCCCCACCCGAGAGCACAGTACTCCACCGCCCTACCCTATTCTAGTAGGATGGGTACACGCTACTCTCGCTATCTCTCCACGCTCAGTGCATGGTTATCCTTTCCCATAATGGAATAGCCGAGATGTCAGGCTTACCGGAGTATGTGGCTAGTTGCAAAGTCTCAACCACACACAGGCCTACATCGTTACGGTCCTTAATCGACACAGACCGGACTAGCACGACTAGGCAACCCGGTTGGCTTAACCACCAAAGACAATTCCCATGTCCCACCCGGTCTCCAATTAATCCACATACATCATTAACCATCAAAATATTTCACGAGTATAGAATCATTGCGAATGATGAAAACACCATTCGACTTCTAATCAACTAAGCATGACTAAGCATTTTCATAAAACCGGTAACAAGGATGATATTGGAAATATCAAGGACGGTCATGCAGCAATTGGTAGTTAAGTAAACCCTAATCACCTAATGCATGAAATCATATACTCAAGTGATATAAAGATTTGTAAAACACAAGGAAGGTTTAAATGGTCCGGGGCTTGCCTGCGTTGTAGAGAAGGTTAGATTCCTCAGAGATATCCCTGAGTTAGACTTGATATCATCACCACTGATGGATGCACCTTCTCCAACACTTGATCAATAGGAACCTTCTCACTCACGTATGTTCTACACGTAATTAAAGGATGCATGCTTTAGCATGATGCATGACATGATGCATGAAAGTGCATGGGTGAAAGCATAACAAGATTAACTAACTCGAGTACAACTTTGCTTCACGGTACAATTTGCAAGTAATTATCATAAAGCACTTTTAGTTATTATCTTAAAGTCCATCGTGTGCTTAACAAGGAGGTAAGGCATATCACATATTACAAAAGTTAAGCACTTGAGAGCAAAAGACCTAATCAACCATCACATACTTACTAGTTATCACAAAAGGCATAGTAATTATAGATTAGCAAGACTTGACATGAAAACTTATACATAACTTTATCTTTTTACCCAAGAGGTTGCATACAAAAGAGCAATCAAGGCTACATACATGCTTCCACTTAATGAAGTGCTTAATCACACCAAAAAGCATTTCTACTTTCTACTTTTTATTAACACAAGTTGATCATGAGCACATCAAGAAGGTAATTACTTTGCCATGACACAGCAGGTGTGGATATGTTTCATTTTCACCAATTAATCCAAAATACACTCAAGTCATATTTAGGATTCATGCTAATCATTTAGGTAATTATTAACTAATAATTAAGGCATATACCTAAGAGTATAATTAAACATAATCAAATTAATCCTAAACTTTTTGTGAAGGTTTTTACTAACATAAAACAGTTAAAAAAAATTTCATGACATTGGATATTTATTTTAGCCTACAAAAATTATGGAACAAGCATTTATTAATTAAAAGAACTAATTTTCAAGCATGCAAAACTATTGATTTTCACAGTTTCATATTTTCCCACATAGAACACATAATGAAGAGGTTACAAAAAAAGTTTCATGGTTTTATCAAGCTCCTACATTTTTCTATGAATTTAACAATAAACTGCTTCATTTAACATTTTCTGGAAATATAAAACAGATCAAAATTCTTTTCCTTACTCCTCTCTCAGCCACCCACCGCCACTGACAGAGGGGCCCGGGGTCAACCCGACCCATCCCAACCTTGACCACGCTCCCGCCGGCGGGTCGGCCGTCCAGCTCGCCGACGACGAGCCTCCTGGCGTCGGAACCGTTACCCAAGTGATCGCCATAACCTCACGCACAGGCCTGGGCTATCAGTTGAACAAAAGAGAGCTCGCAGCGAACGTGACCGCGACCATGGCAGTCCGGCGGCGGTGCGCACGGCGGCACGGCAGAGGAGCGGCAACCCTGACGTGGTAGAGGTGAAACAGATGAGCCGAACGCGGTAGCGACACCACAGAGAAGCTAGAACAAGAGACGGAAAGGGAAGAGCCTCACCGGAGAGGGTCCAGCCACGTGCGGCCGAAGCTCAGTGGCTTTGGCGGACGTCCGCGGCGGGAACGGCGCATGCGAGTGATTCAGGCGAATAGGGGCGGCGCAAGCGGATCAAAGAGCTGCGCAACGGTGAGGCGGAGTTGCAGGCATGGGCAATTGGACGGACATGCAGTGGCGGTGGCGAATTTGCCAGGCGGCTGAGTTCACCGGCGGCGGCGAAACAGAGAGACGAAAAAGAAGAGGAGCGCCGGTGGCTCGCGCTTAAAAGAACGAGGACGACGCCACGGCTTCGGGAGCGGCCTCTCGGACTCGGCCACGAGGACGGCGCGCGTCTAGACGCGAGAACGGCTACGACAACGCCGGAGATAGTGAGAGGGAGGAGAGGAGAAGAAGAAACAGAGCACGGCTGTCTACTGTTTCAATACCACCTCATTTCTTCTTCTACTTTTTTTTTTCAAAATTACTCACAATTTTATATGGAAACTTCAAAAACTTGCAACATGAAAGTTGCTCAAAATTAAAAACTCTACAACTTTCATTTTTTTGACCAACTCCAAATTCCAATTAGTTTTGAAATTAGATTTTCAAATTTGGAATTTCAATTTAGGGTTTAACAAATAATTAATTAGCAAATTTGGTAATTAATTAGTAGTTAATCATCAATCACATCCCCCATCCAAAAGCACTAACTCACTACTTCAAACTTTATTTTAGCTAAATTATAATTGTTTAAACAATTTCACATATTTAAATTCACAAAGCTTCTTAATTGATATGAAAGATAACATTTCATGCAACATGTGAAACCTCACAATTGCCACATACGAAACACTATATATGCAACACATATATGCTACAAATGAAACATGAAATGTATTTATGCCACAATGCTTATGCATGATGATCATGATCAAGGTTTTATTAAGTCCGTAACACCTAGGGTGTTACACATATGGGCTTGGTCGAAGCAGCATACATATACTCTGCCATGGAATTAGCAGATAATGATTTTTTGCGGGGATTAGCAGATAATGATAATGGGGCTAATGATGACAATGGTAACTCCTATGGGATTGCGGCGTTTAGGGATGGCAATCGATCGAGTTTAAACTTGAGACCCATGGGTTTTTGATCTAGCGGGGGCTGGAGCGGCCCTATTTTCCCCGCACTCACGCAGACACACCAAGACTCTCCCCGTCTGTCCGTCTCTAGTTCTGGCGCTCAGCCCCATTCCCATCCACGGGGAATTTTTTTTTTGTTGAAGGTAGAAGTTGTTCCTTATTATAAGAGAACATTCTCATTATTCAATAAACACATTGTGTGGATTTTTTTGTTTTATAGACTGTGAACATTTGGTGGAACATCTTCCTACTACATCAGGAACATTTCCGCTATTTGCTTGGATCGTTTTTTGTGCTAGAACATTTTTCTTCTAAACCAGGAAGATTTTTCTTTTGATGGAACATATTTTCTCATGATCTTGTAACACTTCTCCGAAACATAGAATAAACTTGTAGTGAACCTTGAATATTTTTTCTTGGACCATTATTGTACTCTTGGAATATTTTTCTGATGAAGTCAAACATTTTATTCTTATGGAATAATTATCTCATGAAGCTATAATAACTTTTCCTAAAACCAATTAAAAGTTTCTTGTAAACCTAGAATATTGTTACCCTTAATAAAGAAAATGTTATTAGCTAATAAAAAGTTATTCTTCAAAAATTTTCAACCAAAAATCCAAATATAATTAAGTAGGGTTTTAGGATATAACTCTATTATATCTATACCTAATGTTTAAAGGAGGAAGGTTTCTTTCTTACGTTGTGTATATGATGTTTCTATAACATGAAGGTCGTCTAACATGTGGACCCATCTTGCCCTTTGCACCCTATAGCCAATTGTTCCTTAGATCCTCTCTCTGAGCTCCACCACGAACGAGCGCTTTACCTGCAAGCTCCTGCCTGCTTGCTTGAAAGAGGACGTAGGAGAGAAGCATCATGGTGATAGGCATGGGTAGAAGTGAGGTAGATAGCATAGGGTGGAGGAAGTTTCAGTGAGCACAAGAAACTTCTTGGATAGGTTGTCATCAGGGTAGGGCAGGCGACAGTTGGTCGAGCCGATGGTGGCTGACTTGTGCGTATGGAAGGGAGTGCCTGAAAGGTTATTAGAGGAGTCGTGAAGGCGGCCCATATGGTTGCGGGGGTGAGGGGGCAAACTGTGGCATGCGACGGCCTATGCAGGCATGATGTAGAGGAACGCACGATAGGAAGTGGCTGTGGTGTCCAGCATGCCAGCAAACGTGGGCGACGCCAGCATGGTCGGGGAGGCAGCCAGGGTGAGCTGAGAGTGTCCTAGACACACACACACCTCCCTGGCTTGCTAAGGTAGATCCACAGCCGATGGGTTCACAACGTTCAATCTCTTGATTACAATAGTTTTGTTTGGGATGCATGTTAGGCCAGCGATACCCATGCGGCCACGCTAAATCCACTTTGGGTCTATCACCACAAGGGTGGTTTGTGCGTTAGCAAAAGAAAATGTCAATATATACAAATAAATATCATACCCAACAATGACGCCAGTGGGCGGCTTGCTGACGTAACGCCACATCTAATGGGTTCATGTTCATGGCATCCAACCTCTTCTTCATATAACAACAGTATTGTTTGGGATGTACGCTGAGGCTGGAGTCATGAGTGCCGCCACATTGGTACCCGTACAGCCACGCCGGATTCACTGTAGGGCTACAGCCGTGGCAAAAGAAAATGTCAACGTATACAAATATATACTGTACCCAACAATGATATACACAGTTCTTAAAAAATTCAGTTTTAGGTTATGTTTACTGGAATTTAATTCAGTACGTTACCGCATATTTTGATACTATAAAACTAGAGGAGTTCGAACTTAATTTGATGTGTTGGTTTTTGAAACCTTGGCTTTCTTAAATTTATATTTTTTTGAGATTCTAAATTTAAAATTTGTGTTGACACAAGAGCCCGATCTGTGGTGGTTCGGCTGGTAGCGCTGGCGAATGCGGACCAAGCGGGCCAAGCCTTAAATGGGCCTAATCAGATGGACGATTCATTTCGGGCCGGCCCATACGACAGTAGTGGCGGCCAACTCCGCAAAAAGCTGGCTCGAGTCCGAGACATACTCTTCTTCGAACTACAGAAGTTAAAAGCTAGCTCCGACTTGGAACTTCGCAAAAAGCTCGGCTGGTGGCGGTTGCTGGAATCTGGACGACGGCGGTGAGGTGACTCTACCCTTGGACTACGAGCGCAGCAACAATGCAGTCGAAGCTATGCAAACGCGCCGGTGGCCACTCACTGCCGGAGGACATCACCTTCGAGGTGCTACTCAGGCTGCCGCCGAAGGCCCTGCACCGGTTCCGATGCGTGAGCAAGGGGTGGCGCGCCCTCATCTCCGACCCAGCCTTCCTCGCCGAACGGAGATCCCGCGCCTGCGCCGACCCGCTCATCGTGGCCATGTTCGGATCCTCGCCAGAGTTCGAGCTACGCCTGCTGGACAGGGACGGCGACGTCCTGAGGGTGTTCGACGTCAGGGGCACAGCAGCATTGCTGGCGCCGACGCGCCTCGATCTTATCTTCGTCGACAGGATGCAGCTCGGTGCCATGATCATCGATCCGGCGTCTGGGCGTGATGTCACCGTCGTTGGCACGGACGACCCCACGCCGCCGGCGCCGTCGTGGGGGTGGGACGAGTCGACGTCGACCTCCGTGAATGACTACAGCTTTGGCCGTGCTGTGCCGTCCGGTGACTACAAGGTCCTCCGCCTTCACGTAATTGAAATTTCGTCGCGCTGGCATGGCCAACACCGTAGCCAGTGGTGCGAGGTCGGCACGATCATGGACGATGGTGCCGAGCCGACATGGAGGGGAAGGCCATGGGGCCCATTCTCCCAAACCAGCTTTTCCTGCGAACACAAGGCAACCATCAATGGCGATCTCTACTTCATGCTTTGTGGCACCTACTCAGCATCTCTTGATTCGAATCTCATAGCCACATTCAACCTCGAGAGCGAAGAGTGGAAGGCAAACAGAATCAAAGGCCCACCGTTGGGGCGCAAGAAGGAATATGACAAATGGTGCATTACCTTAACCGAGCTCAAAGGAACCTTGTGCATGGTTCACAACGTACAACATCACGCTGTTTTTGGTGTCAACTATGCCAACATATGGCTCTTGAAGGATCCTGATAGGAGTGTTTGGGTCAAGGAGTACAAGATACAGATGCCCGAAGGGCTGTTGTTTACTAAGCCATTGGATGTCTTGCTTGATGGCAGAGTATTGCTGTTGAACACGTTTCAGAAAGAAGGGAACAATGAGAAGTGCAACCGGTATATCATTCAATTCTATAACTCTAGCACCAAGGCTTTTGCAGACTTCCTGGAGATGGCAGAGGGGTTTAATGGTAGAATGACCTTTTACACTGGGGGCCTTCAATCTTAACATGCATCTGTGGCCAATTTGGCTATGTTACATGGATTGTCACCAGCATGCCTTTATTTGATAACTCATCTCAAAAGTAAATTTTTTGTTTCTTTGCTGATTTATAAATGTTCATGTCATATAAACCAAATTTGTTTGGTAATATATTTGCAAAGCTTTTGAGCGATTGGTGACATTCTTACTACACTTGTTTTCCATTATAGAACAACTTAACCAGGTTTGATTTCATGCATCGGCAGAGTTTTATTATTGACGCAAAAAGGGCCATATACCGCCAGCCTAATTTTCCACTGCTTTGAACTTTTGTACTTAGTAACACTCAAACATTGGTGATGTAAACTAGATATTTGAGTATTGCATTGGTAACCCCGTCTTATATTTCTCCAAAGCTTCTCTACTGGCTGCATCAGACTATATTGGTAATCAAGTCGATATACACGAAAACTTTGGAGTACATGCATAATAATGCTGATAATATGTAGAGTATTTGTGATTGTAGTGGAATCAGAGTGCGCAGTGGCGGGCGCAGGATTTTATGCCTGGGTATTCAAACGGTGATGCCCCTGCCGGCCTGCCTGTGCGCTGTGCGCTGCGCCGCCCGCCTGACGCCCGTGGTCCGCCGTCGCCCGTGCCCGCCGGCTGCTACCGCTCGACGCCAGTCACTCGCTAGGGTTCGTCGGTTCTGGGAATTGGGGGAAAGAACGAGCGAGAGCGAGCCTGCGACCCGAGATGGGAGGAAGGAGGTGGGAGCGCGATTTTGGGCCTCCGGAAGTAAAAATGGGCCGCTCAGCCTCATTCGGCCATCGGTGGGAGAGGAAACCGAGTGAGAATTAGACCTATTTGCCTATACAAGTATTCAGATCGCTGTATTTTTGTTTTTTTTATACAGACATGTATATGTACTATACGTATAAAATTTTTTGTCAAAAAATTTGGGTATTCAACTGAATACCATTGAATAGAGCTGGGCCCGCCACTGAGAGTGCGGACTAAACCCCAAAAGATTGAGCTAACTATCGGTAAAGGATGTAACTATGACAAAAGTTCACTTAAAATTATCTAGATTGTTGCAGTATAAGTTGCAGTGGATGTAGTGACAGGTTCTTTGGAAAAATACTCAGAATTGCCTAACAAGTGCTAATAATAGTTGAAGCCCTTTTGCTTTCCATAATACTCTGACACGGCCGTCCATCATTATCCCACGCCCACACACCCGCCTCGGTGCTACCATCTCTTCCCCCGCTAGAGCTGCTTGCTTCTATCTCCTCTGCTGGTGGGCCCCTCGCTACTCGAGTGCGTCGCTCGATCCCGCGCGTGTCGGGCGCATTGCTCGCCTCTGCTGGTGCTATCGTCGCGCACACCCAGCCTGCGCCGCTCGCTCCTCTCTCTTGCTCTTCGTGAGTGCCCACCTATGCTGGTAGAGCGCTCCGTCCCACGCATGTCGGGCTGGTGGTGCTCGTGTGCAGTCGCTCGCCATCGGCTCCCACCCCAAGGCCAGAATCGACCAGCCCTGGCCCCCTCCCTCTATGTTGCAAATGTATGTTTCAAGTGTTTCAATTGTTTTAGAGGTGTGTTGCATGTTGAAAGCCCTAGTTTGCTTTTCACTAATTAATGAACCTTGTGTATGGTTCACAACGTACAACATCTTACTGATTTTGGTGACCACTATGCCAACTTATGGCTCTTGAAGGATCCTAATAGGAGTGTCTAGGTCAAGGAGTACAAGATAGAGATGCCCGAAAGGCTGTTGTTTACTAAGCCATTGGATGTCTTGCTTGATGGCGCACTATTGTTGTTGAACACATTTTGGAAAGCAGGGAACAACAAGTGCCACTGGTATATCCTTCAGTTCTATAACTGTAATACCAAAGCTTTTACAGACTTCATAGAGATGGCAGAGGGGTTTAATGGTAAAATGACCTTTTACATTGGGAGCCTCTAATCCTAAAATATATCGGTAGATATATAAAGCCACCCGGAAGCACGCCACACCCACAACCCTAGGGAGCACCCCGCTCCCCAGCACCGCCGCCACCGGGTGGGAGGAGCCCCGCGTGCACCCGCGCCATTTTGGGCGTCCGCGCTGGGCACCACCCATGGATGCCCACCACGTACCCTGCCACGGTACGGACACCGAGGCATCACCGTTCGCGCCCTTGGAGCCCTAGCCGCTCGCGCTATAAAACGTCGAGCCGGCCGCCGCTCCCATGAGCTACCTCCAAACCGTCACCGCCACTCCACTTCTCTTCCCCATCAGGCGCCACTCCCTCACATCACTGCCTAGGGCCGCGTGTCTCCACTTTGCCGCTGCCATCGCGCTACCACGCTCGGCTGGCCGCAGCCGGTCATGGCCACGCCTTGCCTGGCCACAACAGAAGCTGTGCCGGTCTGGACCGCCTCGGCGACGTGCCGGTCTCCACCGCGACGCCGTGATCCCTCTCACCGAGCATGGGACCGAGCCGGCCACGCCGTCTTCACCACGCCGGAGCCAGAGCATCGTGACCCCACAAGAAAAGCCCTGGCTGTGACCCCGACCACGACGTCGTCTCCGACTGTGGCTACATCCGTGACATCCTGCTGGAGGTCGTTGACGATGCCAAGCTGAGCACTTGGATCCATGCCTCTGCACCCGCCTCGCCACGCCCTGCACCGTGACGTCGACCGGCAACGCCTCGACCACCGCAAGCCCATCCTCCACCGCGACGCCGACATTCCTGTTTGCGACGCCGACATTCCGAGCCAGCCGCGCTTCACTGTTTCGTCCCCGCCTCATCAAGAGCGCGTCCGCGATGCGCGTCCTCGACGTCCACGCAACCGCGACAAGCCCTGTGTCTGAGCCAAGCCACAACACCTGGACATCGGAGCTCCTCCTCATCAACGCCGTTCCTCTGTGCCCCGCAAGGCCCGCGGCCACGTCCTCGCCGTGCCCGATGTCACGGCAGTCAGCGTGACAACCACGACATCGACCCTGCCTCGTCTCACCAAGTCGTTCACCATCCTCGACTCGGGCCGCTGCAACTACACCACCACCGTGTCACCCTCCTCGTCGCACTGGACTGCGACTAGAGCAGCTCTCCCTCACCGAGCGTCGGCCACCGTCCTCATCGAGCAGCAGCTGCGGTACCCTACCCTCACCGCGCTGATGGACTCCTGGCCAGCGCCCTCCTTGCTCACCATCGCCCTTGCCGACCACATCAAGCCACCGCTGGTGAGCCACCAGAGCCCAAGGCCTCTGCTCTTCCCTTTTATCATTGTTCTTGCCTGACAACGACCTTTGTGCCGCGAGCTCGAGAGGATGTCTATATTGTGGCTCAACAGGCCACGTAAGTTTATTATCTCCCATGGGCGTACCAAAAAGGCCCCATTCTTATCCTTCAGTTCTGTAACTGTAATACCAAGGCTTTTACAGACTTCATAGAGATGGCAGAGGGGTTTAATGGTAGAATGACCTTTTACATTGGGAGCCTCTAATATGAAAATATATCGGCAGATATATAAAGCCAATTTGGCTATGTCACATGGATTCTTACTGGGAAGCGCACATCTTCAATATTAAATTTATGTTGCTTTACTGATTTATATGTTTATGTCATAATCCAATTGTGTTTGGTATTTATTTGCAAAGCTGTTGTGGCATTCTTTCTACACTTGTTTCCGACTATAGAACGACTTAACAAGGTTTGATTTCATCCACCGGCGCCGCTTCATTATTGGGGCTAAAAGGGGCATCCCTGCCCCTAATTTTCAATTGCCGGTGCATGTTGTACATATGCACCATTGCAATCCCGAGAACGACGCAACGTGGAAAATCATGAGTCCTCCTGTCATAATTATTATCGAATATACCAACCCTTGACATATCGCCTAGCGGTAACTAACTCCATCTATAGATTTTTTATGTGCCTGTATGAAAATTCATCAAACATGATATTTAATTGTACAAATGAATGGATATTATTAAATTAAACATAATATATATCTATGAGCAAATATATTTATGCTTACCAACAGGAGAAAAAATCTAGCAAGGACATAATTTAATTTGATACAAGCATAATTGGACATTGTCATATTATTGTCAACATTGGCTTATATTTTAGATGTTATAGTCGTCAAAAATAATTATAACTCACAAATTTCATAAAAAAGAGGAAAACATAAAGTGTTATCTAACATTCATGTCTCCATTTTAAATAAAATATTTGATAGCTTTTTTTTTCTCCTGTTGCAATACACGGGCATGTTTGCTAGTATCCAATAATGATGTGTAGTTAAAAAATAAAGCTTGGGTTATGCTTTTTTTTATACAAACTCACTAAGCCTCTTTGCTTGGGTTATGTTTACTAGAATTGCATATTTTTCTTCTATATAAAAAACATACTATTGGAGTTGCAGTTTAATTTGAAGTGTTGATTTTTGAAAACTTGGCTTTCTTAATTTAAAATTTGTGTTACATGCGATCTCCATCGATGTGCAATGGTTGATAAAGAAAACAAGAGCCTGATCTGCGGAGGCCTTTGGGTTCGGCTGGAAGCGAGGCAAAATGCAGATAGAGCGGGCCAAGCCTTAACTGGGCCTAATCAGATGGTCGATTCATTTTGAGCCGGCCCATATGCCAGGCCAGTAGCGGCGGCCATAGGGACGCCGAAAAACCTAGCTCGAGACCTAGACAGACTCGTCGAACTACAGAAGAAAAGGATCGGAGGCCGTAGACCAGGTGCGTGGGGCAACCCTACGAGCGCAGCAACAATGCAGATGCAGTCCAAGCTATGCAAACGCGACGATGGCGGCAGCCTCTCACTACCGGAGGACATTGTCTTGGAGGTGCTACTCAGGCTGCCGGCGAAGGCCCTGCGCCAGTCCCGGTGCGTGTGCAAGGCCTGGCGCGCCCTCATCTCAGACCCGGTCTTCTTCGCCGCACGGAGATCCCGCGGCCGTGCCGGCCCACTCATCGTCGCCATGTTCGGATCCGCACCAGAGGTCGAGCTGCGCCTGCTGGACGACGTCGGCAACGTCCACAGGGTGTTCGACGTCAGGGCCCTAGCATTGCTGGCGCCGACGTGCCTTGACCTCATCTTCGTCAACAGGGGGCGGAGCTCAGTGCCATGATCATCGATCCGGCGTCCGGGCGTGACTTCACCGTAGTCGGCACGCACGATCATTCGCCGCCGCCCTGGCGGGCCCCGACGTCAATGTCGACCGACGTGAGTACTGACTACAGCTTTGGCCGTGACGCAACGTCCGGAGACTATAAGGTCCTCCGGCTCGTAACTTCATGGTACTACATCTCTGTGCGTAGCAAGTGGTGCGAGGTCGCTACGATCATGGATGGTGTTGCTGAGCCGACATGGAGGCAAAGGCCGTGGGGGCCATTCTCCAAAACCATCTTTTCCTACGAACACAAGGCAACCGTCAATGGCGATCTCTACTTCATGCTTTGTGACACTTACTCAGCATCCCGTGGTAGGGATTGCATAGCTGCATTCAACCTCAAGAGCGAAGATTGGAAGCCCGATAAGATCAAAGGTCCGCTGTGGAGGCACAGAAACAAGGATGACAAATGGAGCATTACCCTAACTGAGCTCAAGGGAAGCTTGTGTATGGTTCACAACGTACAATATCTTGCTGATTTGGTTGGCCACTATGCCGACATATGGCTCTTGAAAGATCCTAATAGGAGTGTTTGGGTCAAGAAGTACAAGATACTGATGCCTGAAAGGTTGTTGTTATTTACTTGGCCATTGGATGTCTTGATTGATGGCACACTATTGCTGCTGAACACGTTTCGAAAAGAAGGAAACAACGAGAATTGCCTTCGGTGTATCCTTCGGTTCTACAAGTCTAGGACCAAGGCTTTTACAGACTCCATGGAGATGGCGGAGGGGTTCAATGGTAGAATAATGGCCTTTTACACTGGGAGCCTCCAATCTTAACATATATCTGCGGATCTATATAAAGCCAATTTGGCCATGTCACATGGATTCTCACCGGCAAGCCTTCTGATCAAGCATCTTCAAAAGTAATTTATGTTGCTTTACTGATTTATATGATTATATCATATAAGCCAATTGTGTTTTGGTAACTTACTTGCAATGCATTTGAGCCATTCGTGACATTTGTCCGATAGTTGTTTCCCATTATAGAACAACTAAACAAGGTTTCATTTCATCCACTGGCGAAGCTTCATTATTGAGGCAAAAAGGGTCATGCCTCCCCCTGATTTCCATTGCCTTGAACTTTTGTACTTGACAATGCTAAAACATTGCTGATGTAAACTAGATATCCGAGTACTGGTAGTGCTGTCTAGTATTTATGCGATTATCTGAAGCTTTTCTACTGGATGCATCTGACTATATTGGTAATCAAGTCGATATACACGAATACTTTAAAGTACGTACGTGCATGATAATGCATATGGCTTGATGTGTGTTGCCAAAAGAAAATGCCAATATATATGTAAATAAACACAATTCCCAACCGTAATGTGTAGTTCTTAAAAAAATAAGTTTATAGACTATATTTATTTGAACTAGGCATGTGTTAATTTATTTTATAATAAAACAGACGTAATTGCAGAGTCTGAGAACGGTCATTTTTTTAAAAACTTGATTTTCTTAATTACTGAAAACTAGATATATTTCTGTGCCATGTACTGGAGCCATGAATTTTTTGTCAACGCCTACAGCTGCAAAAGTATAGAAAATATTAAAAAACTAATAAATGATTTTGTAAACTATTTCTAAATCCATTAAGGCCTTTTTTCTTTAGTTATTAAAGTAAGATATTTCTGACTTTAGTCATTGACTTTAAAAAGTTATATACTTTAAAAAGTTATATAGTTTTACAGGGACGAGACCTTACTTGATTGATTGTAGGAGAAGGCACGAGGGGCTATTGTGCGTGAGGAGGCCCAATCACTATTTGGCGCGCGTGCGCTGCGCCATGTACTAGCATACAGACACGTGGCGCAAGAAAAGCGGAGGCCGATTGACGAGCGTGGAGAGTGGACAGTGGGGAAGTGCGGACACGTGATGCATGCGGAGATAGGGACAGAGAGAGGAGCCTATGAAAGGAGAGGGTCACGTGAGGAGGCCCAATCACTATTCGGCGCGCGTGCACTGTGCCATGTACCAGTGCACAAATGCATGGCGCAAGAAAAGCGGGGACCGATTGACGAGCGTGGAGAGTGGACAGTGGGGAAGTGCGGATACGTGGCGCATGCGGAGATAGGGACCGAGCGAGGAGCCTATGAAGGGAGAGGGTCACGTGGGTTCTGTGTCAGAGATTTTTTGGATTTACAAATGGTAGGCAAACTTTAAAATATAATAACTTTCTTGTAAAACATCCTTTTGTAATTCCGTTTGCACCGGTACGTTTGTTATAACGAGATCTGTAAAACTAGACCTATGTTAGAAATATTTCAAGATAATTTACGTGTTCATAAAGTTTTGCACTCAGGTGTACAAAGTTTTAAATGTGGTAGTAAATAGTTTTCAAAAATTTAGTGCAAAGTTTAAAATTACAAAGTTTCATTTTAGGTGTACAAAGTTCATAGCATGTCAGTATAATGTTTCAAATGAGTCAGTATAAAATAAAGTTTAAAATTAAAAAAGTTTTAAATCTTGAAATACAAATTTTTAAATATGCTAATATAAAGTTTAAAATTACATAGGTTTTAAGCTTAAAATACAAAGTTTTAAATGCGCTAGTATAAAGTTCCTCAATTTTAAAAACAAAGTTTGAAATATAAATTTTTAATTCTTAAAGTACGAAGTTTTTAAAGGTGCTAGTATAAAGTTCCTAAATTTAAAATTTAAATTTTAGAATTATAAAGTTTTGAACCTTGCATTAGAAAGAAAGTTTATAATTTGTTAGTTTAAAGTTTTGAACCTACCGCTACAAAATTTGTAATGTGAGAATTTAAAATTTATAAACTCTGAGTGTAAATTTCTGAATCTAGCAGCACAAAGTTTATAATATGATAGTTCAAAGATTTCAACCTAGCAATATAAAGTTTATAATGTCATAATTCAAAGTTTATAAATTTTGAGTATACAATTTTCAACCTAGCAATATAAAGTTTGTAATATGATAGTTGAAAGTTTATAAATTATGATTATAAAGTTTTTTAACCTCATTACAAAGTTTGTAATGTGATAGTTCAAAGTTTTTAAGCTAGCATTACAAAGTTAATAATGTGATGGTTCAAAGTTTATGAATTTTAAATGTAAAGTTTTAAACCTAGCAGTTGTTGACGGTGGATAACGTCAACATTTTATATGTGAATAAACAAGAGAAATGGTTTAAGTATAAGAATATGCATAGGTCTAGGGTTTAAACTGACAAATTCCACGAGTTTTGGTGAATCTCTGTTTTTCATAGGATTATTCCAGAAAACGTAGGAAGGGGACTTAATTGAGAAAAAGGATTAAACTTGATCGCGACGAAAGATACGCTAAGAAGATTACAGAAGATAGCAGAAGGCACGGGAACGAACGGGAGGACGAGATGCCGCCAGGTGGGATCAGCCGACCTGTAATATCCCGGGTTTTCGAGTAACCAAAAATATGAGCTTTTCAAAATTTTTCCTGCAAGTGTGTGAAGCATGTAGTTCTAGGTCCAACCCGAGCCTAACTCACTAATGAATCGTTGCATGCATTTAGATTTATTTGTAGGAGTGTGCGAAGTTCTTTAGTGGTTCAGGATTTTGTGTCGGAGTGCACAAACTCGTAGCAAGATCCTCTCGTATCCTTTCTAAATTCATCTCCAAGCTCATGAACCCCTTCTCAATTTTCCTTAGATTTTAACTCGACCTCTTTCGGATTTCATTTTAAATTCCCTTGATCAACACCTTGAAATTCCATCTCGAATCTCGCCTTCTAATCCGTCTGAGTTCTCTATTAAATTGATCTTAATCCCCTTGAGTTATAAATGGAAAAACCCTTCCTTCCCTTGGGCTCAAATCTCCTTAGCCGGTCCACTAGCCCCCACTCTATATCCCACCTGCGGCCCAGCCGCTGTAGCATAGCCGGCCCAGCCGAGCTCCTTTAGAAGCCCGTCAGTGCTACGACCCATCAGTGCCCCCCTTCCCTCCTCCTAGCCCGAGCTGAGCAGGCCCACTCACCTCCCTCAGGCCCGATCACCTCCTCCTCCCCACCTGGACCCGGCCTGCCCATCCCCTTGGCCCAACATTGCCCGCATGCCAACCTGCATGCCGGCCCAAGCCACCCGGAAGCACGCCACGCCCACAACCCTAGGGAGCGCCCTGCTCCCCAGCACCGCCGCCACCGGGCGGGAGGAGCCCCGCGTGCACCCGCGCCATTTTGGGCGTCCGCGCCGGGCACCACCCATGGATGCCCGCCACATACCCTGCCACGGTACGGACGCCGAGGCATCGCCGTTCGCGCCCTTGGAGCCCTAGCCGCTCGCGCTATAAAACGTCGAGCCGGCCGCCGCTCCCACGAGCTCCCTCCAAACCGCCGCAGCCACTCCACTTCTCTTCCCCATCAGCAGCCACTCCCTCACATCACTGCCTGGGGCCGCGTGTCTCCACTTTGCCGCTGCCATCACGCTGCCATGCTCGGCTGGCCGCAGCCGGTCATGGCCACGCCTTGCTTGGCCGCAACTGAAGCCGTGCCGGCCAGGACCGCCTCGGCGACGTGCCAGTCTCCACCGTGACGCAGTGATCCCTCTCACTGAGCATGGGACCGAGCCGGCCACGCCGTCTTCACCACGCCGGAGCCAGAGCACCGTGACCCCGCAAGGAAAGCCCTGGCTGTGACCCCGACCACGATGTCGTCTCCGACTGTGGCTACATCTGTGACGTCCTGCTAGAGGTCGCTGACAACGCCAAGCTGAGCACTCGGATCCACGCCTCTGCACCCATCTCGCCACGCCCTGCACCATGACGTCGACCGGCAACACCTCGATCATCATGAGCCCATCCTCCACCGTGACGCCGACATTCCTGTTTGCGACGCCGACATTCCGAGACAGTCGCGCTTCGCTGTTTCGTCCCCGCCCGTCGAGAGCGCGTCCGCGATGCGCGTCCTCGACGTCTGCGCAACCGTGACAAGCCCCGTCTTTGAGCCCAGCCATGACGCCTGGACATCGGAGCTCTTCCTCATCAACGCCATTCCTCTGTGGCCCGCAAGGCCCGCGGCCACGTCCTCGCCGCGCCCGATGTCATGGCAGTCAGTGTGACATCCACGACATCGACCCGACCTCGGCTCACCAAGTCGTTCACCATCCTCGACTCAGGCTGCTGCAACTACACCACCACCGTGTCACCCTCCTCGTCGCACTGAACTGCGACTAGGAGCAGCTCTGCCTCACCGAGCGTCGGCCACCGTCCTCATCGAGCAGCAGCTGCGGTACCCTACCCTCACCGCGCTGATGGACTCTTGGCCAGCGCCTCTCCCTGCTCACCATCGCCCTTGCCGACCACATCAAGCCATCACCGGTGAGCCACTAGAGCCCAAGGCCTCTGCTCTTCCCTTTTATCATTGTTCTTGCCTAACAACGACCTTTGTGTCGCGAGCATAATGTATTGCGTACGGTTAGGAGTCGAGTGCATTTTTTTTACCGGAGATTTTTAGTTTTTTCTTTTTTCTGATAGAGTTTTTTTCTCTGGTCCGATCTGTACTTTCCAGAATCTATGTATGAGTCTAATACTATTTTTTAGAATCTATGTATGAGTTCAATCCTTTTTGTTTACCGGTGATTTTTTAGATTTTTTTACAGAGTTTTTTCCTTCCAATTTTTTCCTTTGTTTTTTCCAGAGTCCCATCGTATGATTTTTGTCGGTAGTTTTCGTTTTTGGGTCTACCATGTTTTCCATAGTCTGATCGTATATTTTTTGGCAGTATTTGATGGGAACGTGATTCCCGATCTTCCGTCAGGTTTAAGTATCAATTTGGTCGGAAGCGACACACCGATCTGGCTCCAGATCATAAAGACCCGAACCCTGCAACCATAGCACCACGTCTCCTCTAGTTATCAACCGTGTCACAATCTGGTTGACCTCCCCACGAAAGCTAATCTCTGCTGCGAATCAAAAAACACAAGCAAGAACAAGATAAAACGCAACTCAATTGAAGTGACAATTGCAGATGAATGATTAAGCACTAGAAGTTGGGGTCTCGCAAACCGATAGACGGTGACTGTCAATGGACAGAATAATCTAAGCAAAACACAAACCCTAACATAGGCGGTGGCTACTGATTATAGAGCCTAAGGGGCATCCAAGGACCCCTACTCACATCGCTAAGAAGTCTTGACACATTATAAGGGCTAAACGGCCCAAAAGACCGCGACAGATTCTAGAGATCGACTTATTTCGACGATTCCTGTTGACTCCAATGGAATTTGGGCCTGAAACCAAAGTTATTGGTTAGCTTATGAAATTATCTTTTCATCCATATGTGGATCATCGAAAACGGAGTCCGGATGCTTCCTTGGCGTCTATTTTACTACAGACTGGTCCTGGAGTCCGAGATGGACTCGAACATGATATGGATTGGGCCTCCAACTTGGCTTGGACGCCCTTACTTGACTCCTAAGGTGGTGGCCAAGGAGGAGGATGTCCTTATACATCTCTTAGATATTCTCCATCTTCTTGAGGCGTGCTCCTATTTGGGCCTGGGTCCCAAGTATGAATAACAAACTCACGACGATGCCGTAGCACCCGATAGAAATAGTGGCAGAATGTCTTAATGATTTGGAGGTCTTGCCAATGTGATATTGAGGTGGGACCAGATCTATTTCAAAGCTTATCAAATAATCTTTCCATCAAGTGCTCATTGACCTCAATCTCACTCCGGATGGATGAGTTATGACCTTCGCAATGAAGCACTGTCAGGCTGCCGACGAACCGAAAGTTCAATTTTGATGGACTTGCACTTTGAGACATATTTGTACCTACATTCAAATAGCGATACGTACATGTGGAACCAAGTGAATTGTACCCAAAATCACTATGCAAATATAGGAACGAGCACACCTTATAATCAATGGTCGTATCCGATGGTGTCATGTCCTCATCAGTAGTTGCTTTTTCTGTCGTCTCTACTCTTATTTAGGTTAGAATTCCTATTTAGGTTATTTAATGTTATAATTTATTTGGAGCAGGTGTCCTAACCCAAGAAGTCTTCCATATGTTCTATAAAATTAGGAGGGCATGTTAGATAGATGGAGAAGAATAGTTTTCGTGTTGGGAGTTAGGAAGAGGTGGATCAAATAAATGGATGGACCAAAAAAAGACCCTGAGATTTTGTCTCTTTATTATTAGGGATATACTAGCAAACGTGTCTGTGCGTTGCAACGGGAACTATAATTTATTATGCTGCTAGTGACACGATACAATAGAGCCACGTGCGGGGCATAATGGTCCCAATAAGGTGGTTTGAACCAACAAGCCATGAGTGTGCGCGGTGTTATCAGCCATGGCAAGGCAGTCTACGCCAAAAGTGTGGTGGTCATTGTGTGGATCTAGGCTAGTACTGCACAGCGGCATGGCACCCATGTGTGCGTGGCGGCCACATCAACACGTGTGCAGTATCATTAGCCATGGCTGTACAACTTGTGCGGCTTGTGTGACGGCCGTTGTACAGACCTAGGCTGGCACTGTGTGGCGACACGGTGGGGCGACACGACGTCTATGCAGGCATGGAAGCTACAATAGCACGCGTGCGTGGTATTATCCGGGACAACCAGGTAGCCTGGGTTGGTTGTGTGTGGCCATAGTGCGAACCTGAATCAGCACTGCGCTACAGCACGGTGGGGCGGCACAATGCTGTGCGGGTGCGGCCCCAATGGTGGCTGAGTAGGCATAGTTCTTGTGGCGGCATGGGCGTTGCCTAACGACCATGGTTGAGCGAGCTGGCAACCTTGAGAGTAGACATGAGCATTTTACAGACCAGGCCGAAAAAAGCTTGGTTAATTCGGGCTGAAAAGGTCCCGTCCATAACCATCTCATTAGGCTAGTTGGACCTAATTTTTTAGGCCAGGGCCCAGGGCCTGGGCAAGCCGCCCGTACAATTTATAGTGTAAAATAGCAAAAAAAATAATATTTTTTGGCTAGGCTCGGGCCAAGAAAAAAATTCTAGGCAAGATCTGTGACGAGGCCCAGTCTATTAAGGTTCATGGGCGGGCTTCAACCCATCGGGCTCGGGTCAGCCCTACAGGCCGGATCGGGTCGGGCTCAATTTGTTCATATCTACTTGACAGTACCACTGTGATAGAGTGGAACGCACGGAGAAGATCTGATTGTGGTATGGTATTAATGCATGACACAACGTTGTGCAGCATAGGAGTAGCTTGATCTTGTGATGGTTCTTGTCCTCATTTCTCATTAATATTCGATAGCTTCTCTAATTAATATTCGATAGTTTTTCTTGTATTGTAATATACGGCCATATTTGGTAGTTAAGAATATAAACATAAAAAATCAGAACAAGAGTTTTTTCAATTCAAACAGACTTAAACCTAAAGAAAACATAAACGTATGGAAACTCGATGAAAAAAAGGAAAAAAAAACAAGGAAAGGCACACATACATAGCATAGTGGGGTTTGTCTTTATAGTAGATATATAGATATATTATTTTCGGTTATGGAGGGAGTATATTTATTAAAGAAGGCACACATACATAGATCTATATATAGATATTGAGATAATTCAAGTACAACAGATTGTCGTTCGCATATAGGTAATCTGATCTGATTGGGGTACGACGTCAGCATCGATCAGTCCGTTGCCGTGTTTATTGGATCGACAACTGAACCGGACTGTTCATATATAGTACGGAGTATCTCTAATAACAGGAGGCCGTAACAAAACAATGAAAGTCATACAAAGCTGTCGTTGCCGGAGTATCTCCGACGACGACGGCGTTTGCGTGTCGCTGCCGGAGAACGTCGTCTTCGACGTGCTAGTGAGGCTGCCGCTGAAAGCCCTGTGCCGGTTCCGGTGCGTGTCCAAGGCGTGGCGCACCCTAATCTCTGATCCGGGCTTCGTCGCCGCGCAGAGATCCCACGCCGGCCCTCTCATCGTCGGTGTGTTCGGATGGGGGCAGGACCACGAGCTGCGGGTGCTGGACACGCACGGCGACGTCCTGAGGGTGTTCGAGGTCAAGGAGAGCGCAATGCTGGCGCCGACCCGCCTGGACCTCATCTGCGTCGACAGGATGCGGCTCGGCGCCATGATCGTCGATCCGGCGGCCAGGCGTGCATTCACCGTCGGCAGGGACGTCGACAGGTGGAGCAACTTCAGCTTTGGCCGTGCCACTCCATCTGGCGCCTACAAGGTCCTGCGTTTCTACGAAACTCCCACGACGGTCTGTGAGGTCGCTACGATCACGGACGATGGTGCAGAGCCGACATGGCGGCAAAGGCCGCCACCCACTACCTGCTTTTCCTCCAAACACAGGGCCACGGTCAATGGCGTCCTCTACTTCATGCCTTACATGACATATGCAACAACTCCAGTTTGGAACCGTGTAGCTGGTTTTGACCTCGAGAGCGAAGTGTGGATGGAGACGATCAAAGGCCCGCCATTGGGGCCCGAGGTGGATCATGAGTTAGGGCGCATTGCTCTAACCGAGCTCAAGGGAGCCTTGTGTATGGTTCACATTGACAACATAAAGTACGCCGACTATGTAGGTGGCCTTCGCCTGTATGCCAACGTATGGCGCTTGACCGATTATAACAAGAGTGTATGGGTCAAGGCGTACACGATACGGATGCCCACAGAGTGTTTACATATTCAGGTATTGGATGTCTTGGAGGATGGCAGAATACTGTTGTTGTCGTCGAAGTTGAAAGGAAGAAGTAGGTTTCCGTATGTCCTTCAGTTCTTTAACCCCAGCACGGAGGCTTTTACGGATATCAAGGAGATGGCAGAGGGATTAAGTGAGGGATTAAGTGGTTGTGGTACAATGACCTTATACACCGGGAGTCTCCTATCTTCTTGACGAACAATTGTGGAAATATTATATATAATAAAGCCAATTTGGCTCTGCTGTGAGACTCTTGCTAGCACGCCTTTGATAGATCTCATGTCTTCAAAAGCAATTTTTATATTGCTTTAGTGGTTTATATATTTATGCCATATAAACCTACTGTGTCTTGCAATTTCCAGTCCATTTTTTGCCATTGGTTACATTCTGTCTATACTTGTCTCTGACTTTAGAACAATTTAATTAACTAGAGTTTGCTGGTGGGTCGATCTTGGAATCTAAGCTGAATAGCGGATGCATCTGGAAAACTTCCATTCAAACGATTCGTAATGCAGCTGAGGTACAATATTTGTGTTTGCAATGGAAATCATTATTCAGTAGAGTAGCTACCATAAAGTTTCAGTTCTGTGATAGCTGAAACTCTATTGTTTGATGCAAAAATGCCACTTCAGCTGAGGTACAATATTTGTGTTTTCGGTATGTCCTTCAGTTCTTTAACCCCAGCACGGAGGCTTTTACGGATATCAAGGAGATGGCAGAGGGATTAAGTGAGGGATTAAGTGGTGGTGGTACAATGACCTTATACACCGGGAGTCTCCTATCTTCTTGACGAACAACTATGGAAATATTATATATAATAAAGCCAATTTGGCTCTGCTGTGAAGACACTTGCTAGCCCGCCTTTGATAGACGTCACGTCTTTAAAAGCAAATTTATATTGCTTTACTGGTATAGATATTTATGCCATGTAAACCTAATATCTTGCAATTTCCAGTCCATTTTTTACACTGGCTACATTCTGTCTATACTTGTTTCTCACTTTAGAACAATTTAATTAACAAGGGTTTGCTGCTGAATAGCGGATGCATCTGGAAAACTTCCATTCAAATGATTGGTAATGCAGTTGAGGTACAATATTCGTGTTTGCAATGGAATCAATATTCAATAGAGTAGCTACCATAAAGTTTCAGTTCTGTGACAGATCTGACGTCTTTAATAGGAAATTTATATTGCTTTATTTACTAGTTTAGATATTTATGCCATATAAACCTGCTGTCTCGCAATTTCCAGTCCATTTGAGCAATTAGTGACATTCTGTCTATTCTAGTTTCTCACCGTTGAACAATATAACTAGCAAGGGTTTGCTAGTCGCTCACTCGCTCTTGGAAGTTAAGCTGAACAACTGGTACATCTGGAAAATTTCGATGTACATACATCAATACATGCATGGTATTGCAGATGAGGTATGATATCCATGTACATCAACACATGATAGAGTAGCTAACGCAAAGTTCAGTTAACATGCGTGCTGGCTAAACTGTAGCAAAAGTTTCAGTTCAGTGACAGGTTCTTCAGAAACGTAACTCAGAATTGCGATTGCCTAACTAGTGATATTTATGATTATAGCAGAATCCCTTTTGTTTGATGCTAAAATACAACTTCAGTGTATTATAAAGGCTAGCTGTGGGGGCGGTTTTTGCAAGCGCATCAATCCTTGCTAGGATCTCCATAAATCAAATGTTTTGTGCCAGAAATACTATACAGCCGGTTAGTAATGTGGTCAGCTCCTAGAATTATTTTCTAGAAATTGAAAATCAGCACTATAAAATAGCAAAAAAAAACTTGGAGAAGCCACTAACCATGCGAATTTTCTTGCAAAATAGTAAGGGCACGTACATTTCCTAGAATTTAAACCCATAACCTCTTGCCTCAAATAAACCACCCTCTGGTACCTCGCCACGCTGCAATCACTAATGACCAAGTATGTGATGCTAGTATTTTGTATTAACTTCTACAAATATTGTATTAAATATTTGGAGACTCAAACAATCTCCAATGAAAAAATTTTAGACATAGAGCACTACAACTATGCATGGTATAACGATGTATGGGGCTGTAAACGGTCTCCAATAAAAGGACTCAAGTACATCATATAAAAGCTGAGTTGGCAGGTCATAAATTGATGAAGGCACCACATGCACCCTATTGGTAGGTCATGTGCACGTCAATAGCGAGGACCCCATTGTGAATTCATCAATCTCAAAATTTGCTAGTCCAAAGCCACTTCAAGGTGCTCATTATGGTTTGCGTACCTCCGTTCAAAGGGATAAATATACATGTCGTTTGTGAGCATGGAAGGCAACATCATTAGAGCGTTCGAGGTGCGGGTGCTGGACAAGGACGACGGCAATGACGTCTTGGGCGTGCTGCGACAGGCTAACACGCGGCTCGACCACATCTGTGTCCATGATGCCGGTGTTGGTGATATGCCCGAGAGCCCATCATCACAATACGGATTAAAGGCCCAAGAGGATATTGATCCAAAAAGGATTAGGGTTACTAATGAGCCTATGAGATAGAAGCCCATTTGTACGCCCTATATATATGTGGGAGGGGCTAGGGGCGCTGATCAGTTGCCGCGTCTCCCCTCCTAGTCGCACCCTCCCTTCTCGGCCGCCGCCCTTGCCGTGCGCACGGTGCTAGCACACCGACGCCCGGCGTTCCATCCCCGTACGTGTGGACTCCGTAGAGGCGCTGCTGCGACTGCTGCGCTGATCGGTTGCTGGGATCAAGGACGAGGAGCTCGGTTCGTGGGACGTGATCGACTACTTCATCCACACCGACGCGCGACTTCTTCCGCTGCGCTGCGCGTCTAGTGGTAACGATCTATGATCTCCTACTCGCAAGTTTCTTGGATGTACGCGGTAGATTAGCTAGCGTAGCCTACCCGTTTCCCTACAGTGGTACCGGAGCCATCTTGCGTAGTTTTTGGTCTGGATCATTAGCATATATGTGATATGTTGTTGTAGTAGATTGGATCTATTACTCTTGCACGGTTTGATTGGATCAATTGGTCATAAGGGGTTAAAATTGGAGCAAGTTGATTGCGGCATGTGACCAAAAAGATTAGTTTGTGTTCATTCTCTGTTGTGCATACGACATGTCCCTACCGGCTGGAATCACCACAAGGGACTAACTGTGTGCATAGTCAGTAGATTGAACCAACAGATCGAGGTCATGTGTAGATGCAGTCTTCTCAAGGGACTAACTGTGTTCATTCTCTGTTTGTGTTCATTCTCAAGTTGCTTTCCGGTTATAGCGGCTTCCTAAGCGCTACTTTGGTAGAACACGTCGTACGCCTAACTTGTTTTTGCAGGGTATGATGTGAATGGTATGGCCTCAATGTCATGTGATGATGTATGTGATAATTTGTGCGGCCTGCGTGTCGCAAGTTAACACAACCGGGTTGAGGTTGCACCATTATTGTATAACGACCTGCGTGTCGACTTGTGATGTTTGAATCCTCATGTAATTATTTCACTAGCTATTAGATGTAATAGTTTAGTATCTATCCATGGAGGCTTCGAGCATGATGGCGATGTTGATCACCACAAGACAGGACGGATGGCAATGGAGGTCACATTGGAGCCATGGCGATGGAGCCCATTGTGATGAAAGAGGCCATACTATTCACAATATAATATGATTATATGCCTGTGATGTTTACTTTCCTGTCATACTATTCTTTCATGCTTTACATATGGTGGATGTTTTGTCATGGTAGAATAGCTCCCCTCAGAAAAGTTGAGTTTTTCATGCCTTTTACCAATAGCTGCACCTATAATTTTTTGATCGCTGTGTGGTAGGTTTACCAAAGTAGAGTACCCTCAGCTATCATTTTTGTATAGGGTGGATGTCGGACATTTACAAGCACAGTATTGGTTAACTCAGCAAAGCTATCAAAATAGTTTTGGGCTTTAAGGCATAGTGTTGGGGCCGGGGCATTGGATGCCACCCGACAAACAAGAGTCGTATAGAGATATGATTAGCAATCTGTTGCTTACCTGTGTCACTATTTTTTCTAGCCGTGATGCCAAAGCTCACTAGGATTTTAGTGATTATGGATCTTGAACCACTATATGTCATTAGAGGGAAGATGACTTTGATATAGTAGGTTGTCTTTTGTTAAATTAGTTAATGAAAGTCTTTACATAAACATAGTGCTAAAATCTTGCTTTATTTTAATGTTGTAGATCATGTCTGCCAGTAACAATTCCACTTTCAATTTGCGATCTGTTCTTGAGAAAGAAAAGTTGAATGGAACAAACTTTATTGATTGGTACCGCAACCTGAGAATTGTTCTCAGGCAAGAGAAAAAGGAGTATGTTCTTGAGCAACCATATCCTGATGATCTCCCTGATGGTTCCACTGCTGCTGAACGCAGAGTTTATGAGAAACACTGCAATGACTCACTTGACGTCAGCTGTCTGATGCTCGCCACTATGTCCTCTGATCTGCAAAAGCAGTATGAGCATACAGATGCTCACACTATGATCGAGGGGCTACGTGGGATGTTTCAGAACCAAGCCAGGACTGAGAGGTTCAACATCTCGAAGTCCTTGTTTGCGTGCAAGCTGCCAGAAGGTAGTCCGGTCAGTCCTCATGTGATCAAAATGATTGGTTACATTGAGACTTTGGACAGACTTGGTTCTGAACTTCACCATGACCTGGCTACTGATGTCATTCTCCAGTCGCTCCCGGCGAGCTACGAGCCTTTTATCATGAACTTTCAGATGAATGGCTTGGAGAAAACATTGAGTGAATTGCATGGGATGCTAAAAACAGCAGAGGAGAGCATTAAGAAGAATCCCAATCATGTGATGATGGTTCAGAATGGGAACAAAAAGAGGAAGCGTTGGACGCCTCCCAAGGGTAAAGGCAAGGAAAAGGTTCCTAGCGGTGAGTCCTCGGGCTCTAAGCAAAAGCCAGCACCTAAAGCCAAACCTGGCCCCACTTCTGAGGATGAATGCTTCCACTGTCATGAAAAGGGACATTGGTCAAGGAACTGCAAGAAGTACTTAGAAGAAAAGAAGAAGAAGAAGGGAAGTGAGACTTCCACTTCAGGTATAAATGTTATAGAAATTAATATTGCATTATCTTCTAGTGAATCATGGGTATTTGATACTGGATCGATGATTCACACTTGCAAATCGTTGCAGGGTCTAAGTGAGACTAGAAGGTTTGCACGAGGCGAGTTGGACGTTCGTGTCGGCAATGGCGCAAAGGTTGCGGTGTTGGCGGTCGGCACCTACCACTTGTCTCTACCCTCCGGATTAGTTTTGGAATTAAATAATTGTTATTGCATTCCTGCTTTGAGCAAGAACATTATTTCTTCTTCATGTTTGGAAGAAGTTGATGGTTTTAAGATTGTAATAGAGAACAAACGTTGTTCTATTTTTTGCAATGGTATTTTCTATGCTCATTGTCCATTGGTGAATGGATTATATGTTCTTGATCTTGAGGATAAATCTGTCTGTAACATTAATACTAAGAGGCTTAGACCAAATGATTTGAATCCCACATTTATTTGGCATTGTCGCTTAGGTCATATAAATGAGAAGCGCATTGAACAACTCCATAAAGATGGTTTGTTGAGCTCATTTGATTTTGAATCATTTGACACGTGCGAGTCTTGTTTACTTGGGAAGATGACCAAAGCGCCTTTCACTGGTCATAGTGAGAGGGCAAGTGACTTGTTGGGACTTGTACATACCGATGTATGTGGACCAATGAGCTCAATAGCCAGAGGTGGTTTTCAGTACTTCATTACTTTTACTGATGACTTTAGTAGATATGGTTATATCTACTTGATGAGGCACAAGTCTGAATCGTTTGATAAGTTCAAAGAATTTCAGAGTGAAGTACAAAATCAATTAGGCAAGACAATTAAGTTTCTGCGATCGGATCGTGGAGGTGAATATTTGAGCCTTGAATTTGGTGATCATTTGAAGCAATGTGGAATCGTTCCGCAGCTAACTCCGCCTGGAACACCTCAATGGAATGGGGTATCCGAACGGAGGAACCGAACCTTGTTGGACATGGTTAGGTCGATGATGAGCCAAGCCGATCTTCCATTGTCATTTTGGGGTTATGCTCTTGAAACTGCTGCGTTCACACTGAATAGGGTTCCAAGTAAGTCTGTTGAGAAGACACCATATGAGATATGGACTGGGAAACGTCCCGGATTATCTTTTCTCAAAGTTTGGGGATGTGAGGCTTATGTCAAACGTTTGATGTCAGATAAGCTCACTCCAAAGTCAGACAAATGCTTCTTTGTGGGGTATCCTAAGGAAACCAAAGGATACTATTTTTTCAATAAAGCGGAAGGCAAAGTGTTTGTCGCTCGCAATGGTGTTTTCTTAGAAAAGGAGTTTCTCTCAAAAGGATTTAGTGGGAGCAAGGTGCAGCTTGAAGAAATTCAGGAAACACCCGAAACTGTTTCAGCACCCACTGAAGAGCCACGGGAAGTGCAAGATGTTGCACAACCTGTAGTTGAGGCACCAGCCCCACGAAGGTCTATAAGGGCACGTCGCGCAACTGACAAGCTCAACCTCCTTATCACGGAGGAGCGCCACGTATTATTGATGGAAAATGATGAGCCCATGACCTACACGGAAGCAATAATGGGACCCGACTCCGACAAATGGCTTGAGGCCATGGAATCCGAATTAAAATCCATGCATGACAATCAAGTTTGGAACTTGGTTGATCCAATTGACGGTGTGAGACCTGTCGATTGTAAGTGGATTTTTAAGAAAAAGTTAGATATGGATGGAAATATTCACATCTATAAGGCACGATTGGTGGCGAAAGGTTTCCGACAAATTCAAGGTGTTGACTATGAGGAAACTTTCTCGCCCGTCGCAATGCTAAAGTCTGTTCGGATTCTCCTAGCAATTGCTGCGTATTATGACTATGAAATATGGCAAATGGATGTCAAAACTGCTTTCCTTAATGGACATCTAAGCGAGGATGTGTATATGACACAGCCTGAAGGTTTTGTTGATCCTAAAAATGCTGGGAAAATATGTAAGCTTCACAGGTCTATTTATGGATTGAAGCAAGCATCTCGGAGTTGGAATATTCGTTTTGATGAAGTAGTCAAAGGGTTTGGCTTTATCAAGAATGAAGAAGAGCCTTGTATTTACAAAAAGGCTAGTGGGAGCGCACTTGTGTTTCTGGTCCTATATGTAGATGACATATTGCTGATCGGAAATGATATTCCAATGCTTGAAGCCGTTAAAACCTCATTGAAAAAGAGTTTTTCGACGAAGGATTTAGGAGAGGCGGCTTACGTTCTGGGGATAAAGATCTATAGAGATAGATCAAAAAGGCTAATTGGATTAAGCCAAGACACATACATTGACAAGATATTGAATCGGTTCAATATGCAAGATTCCAAGAAAGGTTTCTTGCCAATGTCACATGGCGTTACTCTAAGCAAGAGTCAGTGTGCTACGACACCTGATGAGCGAAAGAGGATGAGTGCGATTCCTTATGCTTCAGCCATAGGATCCATCATGTATGCTATGCTTTGTACGCGCCCAGATGTCTCTTTTGCTCTAAGTGTTACGAGCAGGTACCAATCAAACTTCGGTGAAGATCACTGGACAGTTGTAAAGGGTATCCTTAAGAACTTGAGAAGAACTAAGGATATGTTCCTAATATTTGGAGGCGAAGATGAGCTCGTTGTAAAGGGTTACACCGATGCTAGTTTTCAAACAGATAAAGATGACTCCGCATCGCAATCCGGATTTGTTTTCTGCCTCAATGGTGGGGCAGTGAGCTGGAAGAGTTCCAAGCAAGATACGGTGGCTGATTCGACGACAGAGGCCGAGTATATTGCAGCTTCCGAAGCTACAAAAGAAGCAGTTTGGATCAGAAAATTTGTTTCTGAGTTGGGTGTTGTTCCTAGTGCGTCCAGTCCAGTGGACCTCTATTGTGATAATAATGGTGCCATTGCGCTTGCAAAGGAGCCTAGATCACACAAGAAGTCCAAACATATACTACGGAAGTATCACCTCATCCGTCACTTTGTTGAGAGAGGTGATGTGAAGATTTGCAAGGTGCACACGGATTCAAACGTTGCTGATCCATTGACAAAGCCTCTCCCACAACCAAAGCATGAGGCGCACATGTGGTCTATGGGTATTAGATACTTACATAAGTGATTCTATTGTGCGTGGGAGAGTGTTATGTCATGAGTATGTTTATGTAATAATAAATAATTGTTATTTGTTCCATGGATGATTATCATTTATATTGATTATCAAGTACGTGACTTGATCGTGAAACTCTTTGTTTGTAATGATGTTGTTCTAAATTATCCCTAGTTTATGTCGTTATGTGGGACAATAACGACGTAGAGACTAGCACATGCATTAATTGATGATCATGTTTCACGGATCATAGATATGGAGATATCAGATTAATGATGTGGACACATGTTAGTGAACATGGTGTTGGATTGACCCACTCCAAGACAATACTGGGATTGTTATTTTGAATGTGCCATCAGTTGTTCTTGAGTGTTATACCTACTGGATCCTTAGACCTGAGATTGCCATTGTTTCTCACTGTGTGTAGTGGTGCATCTTGGGGCTGCTAAACGCTACTCCGTAAATGGGTAGTTATAAAAGTAGCTTACAGGTGTATCATGAAACATGGAATGGGATGTGTGCGGATCAAGATGGAATTTGCCCCTCCTAGATAACAGGAGAGATATCTCTGGGCCCCTCGAGATAGATGGATTAGAAAATGCATGGCCATGCCAAAGTGATTAAAGAGTTAATCATAATGACTAAAGGTTAGTCATGAATAGAATCCACTATTAGATCGAGAGAATGGTCGAGCTATCACAAGGGTGGCACGCATCTCGTCTTGAGCTTGACTGGTATCGTGTGGCAAAAGGATCAGTGTATGAGTATATCTAAGGTTCGGCCGATATGATCTTTATGTGTATTTGTGAGTCACTATGCCCTGCTAGGTGCCGCTATTGACTAGTGATTCGGAAATGGTTTCCACTCACGACCATCTACACATGAACCTAACGGGTCACACACTTAAGGGGTTTGGAATGTTGGAAAACTTGCATAGATGATTGTCTCTAGTGCAAGTGGGAGATTGTTGGTGATATGCCCGAGAGCCCATCATCACAATACGGATTAAAGGCCCAAGAGGATATTGATCCAAAAAGGGATTAGGGTTACTAATGAGCCTATGAGATAGAAGCCCATTTGTACGCCCTATATATATGTGGGAGGGGCTAGGGGCGCTGATCAGTTGCCGCGTCTCCCCTCCTAGTCGCACCCTCCCTTCTCGGCCGCCGCCCTTGCCGTGCGCACGGTGCTAGCACACCGACGCCCGGCGTTCCATCCCCGTACGTGTGGACTCCGTAGAGGCGCTGCTGCGACTGCTGCGCTGATCGGTTGCTGGGATCAAGGACGAGGAGCTCGGTTCGTGGGACGTGATCGACTACTTCATCCACACCGACGCGCGACTTCTTCCGCTGCGCTGCGCGTCTAGTGGTAACGATCTATGATCTCCTACTCGCAAGTTTCTTGGATGTACGCGGTAGATTAGCTAGCGTAGCCTACCCGTTTCCCTACAGCCGGTACCGTTCTTCCCATTGCCATAATCATCGATCCGGCGGCCGGGCATGCATGCACCATCGGCATGGCCATAGACAGTCCCTTCGCCATGCCAAGCTTTGGCCGCACCGCTCCGTCAGGGACCTTCAAGGTCATCTGCCTAGAAGAAACTTTAGCGTGCTAGATCTGCAAGGTCGCTACGATCATGGAGGGCGACATAGAGCCACTGACATGGAGGCAAAGGCCAGCGCCCCCTTTCGTTACGAGCTTGCACCCTGAGAAAAGGGCAGCGGTCAATGGCATTGTCTACTTCATATGCCTAGCCCCGACGAGGATTACGCAGCTTCGAATTTGGGCTCCAACTGCATAGCTGCCTTCGATCTCGAGAGCCAAGACTGGAAGATGATAGATGGCCTGATACTGGGGATCCAAGAGGCGGATACACAGTACATTACCCTAATCGAGATCAAAGGAACCTTGGGTGTGGTTCAATTCCTACACCATGATGACAACTACTATGCCATCATATGGCTCTTGATTGATTTTAACAAAATTTTATGGGTCAAGGAGTATACCATACAGATGACCAAACCGTGGGGCTTGACTAAGGGCCCGTTCGTTTGCCGTGGATTGAGCGCCTGAACGATTCCAGGTGGAATTGGTTTCTGTAATTTGTATACTTTTGATGAACGGGAATAGTTCCTGGGCCAGATCCAGAATAACCGAACGCAGCCTAAGCAATTGGGGGCCTCGGATGATGGCAGAATATTATTGCTGCTGACAAAGTTAGAGGAGGTAAGAAAGAAAAACAAGATTACCTATCATCATCGAAATCCTCTTGAATTCTACAACCCTAGCACAAAGGCGTTTACAAAGCTCATGGACATAGCAATGGGGCTCAGAGATATATTGGTCTTGTACACTGGGAGTCTCCTATCTTGACAAATACAGTAAGTAAATCCACTTTGAATAAATCAAAGTACATGTAAGCACCATAGTAATGCTAATGCAGATGAAGTAGACAATATTTGTGTGTGCAATGAAATAATCATGAAGTCTGTACCAAGTCTGATGATATATAGAGCTAACGAGTGATAACGAAAAGTTTGATTAAAATACTCAGTGTTTATAACATGTTGTCGTCACAATTTTGTGCCCATCTTTCTTTTCACTTGGAGAAAGAAATAGAAATTGCATGGTGTTGCTTACTTGCAAAAATGTTGAAAAAACTTGTGCTATACAGATGTGCATGCGGAGTAAAAAAAATAAACTTGTGTGTTATTCAGAGTTTAGTTTTATTTGTGTATTTTGTCTAGTTATATGAGCAAAAGCCACAGCATAATGAGCCTAATGCCCTATGTCCCAAATGATTAATTAACTTTACAAAAAGAAAACGATACATTTGCCTTCACTAGTAAATATGCCCGTGCGTTCCACCAGGAGAATTGAAGCAAATGTTTATGAAAACACGATGATAGAAATTCTAAATATTTATTTATGTTTTTCTTTTCTATATACATTTTAAAGATATAATTTCTTTTTTTGATAACAATCATGACATCCATAATATAGTTATTGTTGGCATAATATGATAGTGTCCTATTAAATCTATATCGAATTGAAACATAATTGTGATAGTTTTCTCTCTCTCATGTTGCAAAGTACTCTTAAATATACCATAATATTATTTTTTCATACTCTTGAACTGTTTGATTAATTAGAACATGGTTGATTCAGGTTTTTAATAAAAATAATTTTTTTATTTATATGGACATGCTAGAAATTTTGTTTTGTTAACAAAGGATCAACGGTGCAATAATTCTAGGAAGAAACAAATCCCAGAACTGGCCGGAAAAATCAGAAAAAACAGAACTACGATGGATAGAAAAAGTTAAAAAACAAAAAATAGAAAAAAATAGACGTACAAGTGCGGCCGATTAATTGCCATCCATGTTGCCTGCATGCCCATATGCATATACATTGCTGGATTCGTGGTTTGATACGTACAGTGGAATTGCATATGCACCTGGAATTGTGGATTTGCATACTCCTATGTATTAGGAATTGTAGATTTGTGAGTCGACTTGCTTTTTGGTGGACCTCGTGCTGGTTCTTCACTGCCGGCCTGATATTGGTACGACACTGGACTTCTTTAGCGTTGACGTGTGTATGTAGGATGTGTGTGCGAATACACACGCTAAACTGATCAGCGAGCTTGCTTCAACTCAGCCTGGGCATTCGGTTTTAACCGACAGTTCAGTTCGGTTTTTTATTCCTGAAAATTTTGGTTTTTCAAGATATAGCAATGGATCGGTTTTCCTCAAAATAGGAAACCGGCGATTTTGGTGTCAGTTTTTTACTTTGGTTTTATGGTTTAAACCAAAAATAACCGAATCTATCATCTTCCCCATGCACTGGAACTCCACACGAGGCCAACCCTCGCTTGCTTGTGCTTGAGGCCGTGCCGCGGCCGCTGCTCCTTGCTCGCGCATGCCGCGGACGCCGCCTCGCTCGGCTCACGGCGCCCCGCTCCGCGCTTGAGCCAGCTGTCACCGCCATGCCCTGCTCCACGCTTGAGCGAGCCTCCGTAGCCGCACTCGTGCCAACGCCAGCCGCCGTGGTCTGCTCCGCACTTGTGCCGCGCTGCTGCCGCCGTCGAGCCCTACTAGGGTTGGGGGCAGCGCTCCCTGCTCCTGCTTGCTCCACCCTTGCCCACTCCCTTGATGTGTTGCTGCATAGGATAGGGTTTGGGAGTATCGAGTGGACAATGTTGAGTGCCTTGTGGGCTGTGGTCGAGGTGGGCTGGGCCGCTGAGGGAGTGAGAAAGGGATATACAGACAAGGTCACAGGGATAGCGCACCGCACAAGAGCCTTCGCCCTTCAGTGTTGCAGAAACTTTGGTTCCAACGGTTTCTCGGGTCGGTCAGTGGTCGAAACCGAACACCGAAGTCTGCAGAATCGAAAACCGAAACCACACCAAAAAAACCAAAAAACTGGTAGTTCAGATTGGTTCGGATCGGTTCGGTGTTCGGTTCTCGTTCTAAAAGTGCCCAGCCTGAGCTTTGATGACACCTAATGCGGAGGCTCCACACCACCACAGAGGCATCGCTCTTTTTCCTGTTGCATCTCCATCATCTACTGTTGATCCGGATCGCCCCATGACTCCAACTAGGAGACTGACTTGCGATGTCTTGATTGAGGTGAGTCGTGGATATGACGCCGAGCGTCGAGGATCTCAACGCGCCGCACCAATCCAACCACCAGCCTAGTACCAAACTTGAAACTCCCACGACATCGCCCACCTTCACTGCCTCGACTTCACTGCAAGTCGTCTGTCATCGTGCTAGGGCTAGGAGCCACAAGCCGTCCGTCATCAAGCTGTCTAAGACTGCCAGCACCAGCTCGCCATAGCCCATCACCCATGATCACCAGGGACGATCGACGACACAAGGACAAGTTTTAGCAGGCACCGAGCTCTACGGCAAAAAGCTCTCCCAATACCGAAAGGCTGAACCTTGGCCACAAACTCACAAGTGTGTATGCCTGATGATTAAAAAAAGCAATCCCAATGCTCGGTGATTGTACAATTTTTGTAAAATCTAAATGAGTTTAGTCCAACCTTGAATCAAATAAATATAATCCCGGAAATCATCATGTACGTGTAGGTAAGTGCGTCTGAGATTTATGTCATTGCTTCTAGTTTACCTGTTTCATGAAAATAAACATTTACAAAAAAACTGAACAAAAACACTATCTCCATACGATGAACAAATAAAAATCACCAAAACAGAGAAAACTACCAAACAAATATCGGAAAACCAGCTTGAGAAAAAACAGAAAAAAATATGTCTCATACAGAATCAGAAACCATCATGTACAGTGGAGGAAAAAAGAAGAAAAACAGAAAAATGTGGAAAATTAAAAGGGGAAAATACTACGTAAGGAAAACATATAGAAACATCACATGAGATCCATTAAAAAAGTGACGTGGAAAAATAATAGGTGTTGGGGTCGTGTACTAAAACAAACTCTATCCCAAAAAGGGATTAAATCGCGTGTTAGTAAGGGCAATCCGATTCCAACTCCAATTGCTACCCTGTGCAGACCAGGTACACGTTAGAAGTCACTTACACAATATGTTTTGGAATCAGACTCCATATCACGCTAGGCAAGATATATTCTAACTCGTATGAGCATATGTTATCTATTGTCCAGTAGTTAGAGGGAGACAGACAAAACAAATGGATAGACAAAAAAAGAGCCTAAAATTTTGCCTCATTATTATATAACTAGCAAAGATGCCCGTGCGTTGCAATGGGAGGGGAAAAAAAGCTATCAAACGTTAATAGCAAACGAGGGTAGAATTTTATATATATATTTATGTTTTACCCTTTCTATAAACTTTAAAAGCTCTAATTTATCTTATGATGACCACATTACGTGCATTAGGCGTGTATCATTGGTGTAGATGTGGAGCCAACCACGATGACATCCAGACTCGTCTTTTCGGTGAGACAGTGTTGTTGATATAGATGTGGAGCTATTAAGGATGGTGTCCGGGCTCAACTCCTTGATGCGGTAGCATATTAATGCCAACAAAGAGTTAGATGGAAAACTCACTTGAGTTGAGTTTTTGCATGTTAGCCATCGTTGATAATTGTATAGATACATTTATTTAGACCAGATTAGACAATAAACTATTTAAATTTTCGACTCACATTTTGATTAGGTGAATCACATGTTAATCTAAGTTTGAATATTTTCTAATCAAAATTATGTTAACAACTTGGTAGTAGAAAAAAATCATAAATAAAAATCAGGGTTCAAAGATTCATAATAATTATTCTTGAAAAAAATCAATCAAAAACCACCTATGAGGCTAACGGATGCAACAAAAAAGAAATTGAATGGAAGGCCAACAAAAAAATCAAATGAAAGGAAATTTATATGGCAGAAGTTTTACCTAATAAATATAAAGGTATTATTGTAACACATGACATGTTGTAGTGTGGTGGTAGGCAGTTTGTTTATCAAGCCTAGTGCCTAAGTTCGAATCTCACCGGTGGCACATTTTTTGGCTACAGGGAATTATTCGGACCATAGCCTAGAGTGGGTGATTGGGCTGCCTAAATTGGACCGCGAGAAAGCTCAGACCACCTAGGAGACAGAAATCTATGGTGAAAACTAAAAAATATGCAGAAATTTTCCTAATTTATTATTAGGTGTATGTATATTTATTTATTTATTTATTTATTTATTTATTTATTTATTTATTTATATGAAGCCCTTTTGCTAATTCTAAAATGCCCCTGAATATCGTTCTTATTGACTTCAACGTTTTACAGGCTGCGGGCGGGCACATATGCTATCCTCATGTTTTGCTTTCACATGGAAAATGTCACAAATAAAGAATGATTTTCACAGCCGGTTCTAAACCCATTATAACCGCTGGTTCAGGGGTGATACACCACCGATTCAGCACACAAACCACGCCGGTTCATTACGAACCAGCTGTAAAAATCAATTTTCGCTAGCGCATGTCAGGTATCGGGAGCACCACCAGGGGGCATGCCACGTATCGGGTCAATGTTGACCAGTCAATAGTCTATACTAACTGAGCCCAGTTTGGCATGGAATGGGCTAGGTTATGGATAATGGGCCATATCTATGTCGGCTTGGGCTGGCTCAGCCCAGACATGCTTTGCAAGGGACAACGTGAACCAAGGGCTAGCTTACATTAGGCTTGACGTAGGTTCATGGTGCACCATGTGCACGCAAGAGAGCCCAGTTGCTTGGTTGAAGTGATTGTGCTCATGCGTCTTTAAAGCGTTCGACCTCGGTGCTTGCACACCGTGCGGCCCCCGTGACTCTGGGTTTTACCAGGGTCCAATGGAGACTGAAGAAGCTGTACATGGACGGCAACGTCATCAGATCGTTCGAGATCACAAGGAGGACACCGCTGCCACCGCAGCTGGCCACGCGGTCGAACCTCATCTGCGCTGACGGAAGCGGACTAATGTGGCACGGTGGCATGATCATAGATCCGACGGCCGGGGATGGTGGAGTGGGACATGGCCGAAGGATCTGGAATTCTGCATAGCTGGTGCCACAACAAATATGGTATCTATATTTCTTATAAAGATAAACCCCACTAGTTATTTCTAAAAAATACAAGCTATCCACCTAGACAAAGCACTATCACATACAATTAACATCCACTAAGCAAAGCCGCACTATATATATACATCTCCTAATTCTTACTGATTAACATCCTAACCCATTTATATTCCTTCTTCATACCCGTGGCAACGCGCAGGAAATCCTTCTAGTTTTATATTAGATATATAAGACAAAAGCTTTATAGACCGTGAATTAGTACCACAGTCGGTACACCTATGTGTTTACGTCTGTGGTAGTAATTCACAGTAATCTTTTTGAGCAATGAGTGGTTCTTTCTATAGAACAACTTAATTAAGGCTGCGTGGGTCTTGGTGATTACTGATATATATATATGCAAAAAACTTAGGCTCTGTTTGATAGAGCTCCACCATCGATAAAATAAATTTGGATCTCAGATTCACCTAGATCCGTCGTGGAGCAGTTCCACCATGGATCTTGGATTTGTCAAAGTGTTTGGTATAGCTCCACCTCCAACTCTATCTCACTGCCACCTGGTGCCCGCGCATCAGCTCTTCCTATATTCTTTCTCCTTCGTTCGTGCAGATCAGAAAAAGGGGTGCGAGCAGGCGCACATGCGAGGCTAGGGCTCATGGCGCTGGCCCAGCGCTGCGTCTGCAGTGGGGCAGATCCCGCCCAACAACCTAGCCTAGGTGGCGCGGGGCAATAACGGTGGGATGGCAGCCGACCTGGCGGCTTGGGAGGTCGTGAAGTGCAGGGGCGGCGGCAGGGCTACGTCAGCTGGTTGGGGCATGGCCGGAGCAAGCGAGGGCGTGGGACTCGGGGCAACGGGAGGGGTGCGTGTGCTCACGACGGCTAGGCATGGGCCCGTGGTGGCGCTCGCGTCCAGGCGTGAAGGCCAGGCACGGGGCTCATGGTGGCGCTCGTGATGGTAATTTTTTCTCCAACTGCTCCAAATTTGGAGCATCCATAGAGGTGCTCCACCAATTTGATAAATCTGGGTGCAGATCCACCATTTTGGTGGATCAGATCCACGGTAGAGCTAGAAGAGTTCAGCTAGAAGAATTGAATCTGGATCTGACTTTGATGGATTTGAAGCTGGTGAAGCTCTACAAAATAGACCCTTATTTACGTGGCATGGCAATTAGTTTTCCAAGAGTTGTATTAATTTACACGTTACCTATTGCGACAGATTTTTTTATTAGCTGGGTCCCGTCTTTTCCCGTCGTTTGTTGCATCAAATTGGAATTTCGAAACGAATAGGACTCCGTATTCTACTCGAACTCAACTGACCCGGCCGGGCAGTGTCCATATCTTGGAAAGAGCCCTCGCTTGGAGGAGAGGAGATGGCAAGGCCGTTCGTCCGCGGCTGCCTTCGCGGCCACTGCTGCATGCCTCTGTGGCTTCCGTCACAGGTCGCAGCCAGCCGCAGCACGAGCTCTACGACCGGCCAGGTGGCGCCTACGAGGTCAACGTGGACTCGCCAATCCAGACGTGTAGATGTGGAACTCGGAGAGAGATTGGTGGGGTCATGGACTCCTGACGTGACTACTGGAGGTTGCGCACTCGCTTGGAGCTTGTTTGATTTGACCTCTCTTAAGCAAGGCCGGCGATGATGTCCGGCATGTTGGGCAAGAAGCCTAACTTTAGACCGATCTGCACGGCGAGCTCCAGCTGCTCCTCGAGAATGTTGACAAATAGGCCATCCGTCCCGAACACCACGACGTCCCCAGCCCTCACCACAAACAGCGCATCTGTGACGCTGTCGCTGCTTCCAGCCTTAGACTACCCGCACTCATGGACCTCTATATTCATCCTCTATACGTCCTAGTCAGCAAGGCTGAAACGGGGGTCGTTGGAGGCGAAGAGATGTTTCCGCTGGGCGGCAGTGAAGGAAAAGCAAAGCTTCTTTAGCGTGGTGCGGGACAAGTACCACTACGGCGGCGACAGGAACACGATCTTGCTTTCCTGGAGCATGACGAAAAGCTGTCGCCGATGTACGCCCACTCCAAAGCACTGCCGGCAAGTGATAGGATCACGGCCGTCGACGCCCCCAGTGCACCGGATGCGGCCATCTCGTCGTGTGCCCGCTCCAGCTGCGCACAGGGGCAGACATGCGTCCACGCCAGACTCCGCGTACGCACCTATGCCATCCACCACGCCGAGGTCGCCGGCTTTGGCAATCCCGAAGTCCGCGTCGTGGTTGTGCAAGGCACGTAGCATACTAGCATGACGCCCAGTCAATCCTTGGCGCCGTGTGTTGGGTTCCGTGCGGCCACTATCTTTGGCACCGGTACCGTCCTCCACTGCCGGTGGCTGCAACTGGGAGGCGGCAAAGTCGGCGACCTCATCGTCCTCACCACGAGCTAGCATGGGAGACACTCGATAGCCGAGCCCCAACATGACGCAGAGTGCGACAGGGACGCGGGTGTCAATGTCTTGGTTTGGTGGATCTGCCCCAGCTTCTCCATCGTTGCTGCAATGGTCCGTCGTCATGGTAGTCCGGCACTGTCACGGGTGGCGCGTATGCCGGCGTGCGAGCATCCTTAGCTGGCACCTACTGCTTGCCTGGATCGCTTCCTCTTCTAATTAGGAATTTATAACCTACGTACTGATGTCGGACTCGGAGAGGGAGATCAACAGGGTGATGGGCTCATGGGAGATTGGGAGGCTTCTTTGCTCGAGCCCACCAACCTACGAGGGGGGCGTCTGACCATATAGAAATAGAGAAAGGATCAAAATTCTTTGTGATTTTATCAAAGTATGATTTACCTAATTTCTACTTTTATCATTTTTTCTATTTCTGAATTAGGATTGTTAATATATAACAAGAAACAGTAAGAATGTAGATAGACTAATAGAGACAGTTTCTACATCGGTCTAGATGCGAGCTATTCTAACTTGTACGAGCACGGATACAAGTCTAGACCGAAGAAATTCTCCATTTTGCGGTAGTTAGAGGGAGACGAACAAAAAAAAGGCTAAATTTTGCCTCTTGATTATCAGGTATAGATTATGTAGATTTATGTACTTTTTTGGTTATTGTACGAGCAGAGAGCCATGCCATGATGAGCCAAATGCATGCCCGGTCGTATCCTTTTACAAGCCAAATATTTTTTTAACAGGCAAGTAGAAATGGGCTCTGCATGCTTTCCAGTACGGCACACATTACTGGGAAACAGGTTTTTACAGTCGGGCATATAATATTAACTGAGGTGGGTAAGGTGCCGGGCTCTATAGTGGAAGGTCTCTGTAATCGTGATTTTCAAAGACATATATGGAACTATGGAAGACCGCCTGTGAAGCTGAATTACTAGAGGCAGGTGTTTTGAAATCAATTTTAAAAATAACGAAAGCTACAGAACCAGTATCGTTCTTGGTGCGCCAATGTGCCAAGCTCTCTGCCGTCACCGCTGTGCCCACAACCAACCCTGCTGCGCTTGTCGGTACTGAAGCTTGGTGGATTGAGGCGCATATGTAGCTACTAGGATCACCACTTAGAAGGTTTGAAGATTTGAAATCTGTATTAACCATGCCTTGCATTCACTAAAAACAATGTTATTTTGTTAGCGGTGCAATGCATGTGTGATGTAATGTGTTAAAAACCAAAAACTTTTTACGGTACTTTATAACCTTCTATTTTTTTCACTAAAATACTTGGTATTATGCCCTAATAAACTTTGAGGTGTAAAGTGTGTACTTTACACTAGTGTCAAGTGTAGGGTATGAATTCAATCCCAACCCACTAAAACTTGAGCGTCAAATTTGAATTCAAAACTTGATTTCAGCACTTAACCAACTTTGGCTTAGTCTTGAATTTAATCATTAGATTCAATTTTGGGGGAATTTATTAAAATGAATTTCTTAAATAAACATGTTATAACTTTAGCATCATTTCAAAGTATGAAGTTTGTACTATGCAATGGTGCTATTGTCTGTAAGGTTTGATTGATAATTAATCACCAATTAATTCACCAAAGTTGCTAATCAAAACTGTTTTTCAAACCCTAACTGTCAGTTCAAAGCACAGTGTCTTTGTGCCTCTGTTCTTGATCCTTGATCTCGCAATCCACTTAGACTTAGGAGGTGAGCCTTGAAGCAAAGTTGAAGATCTCATGAAGATGAACAACTTTTATTTTTGGATTTTTTTCAAGTTGCTACATGAAATTAGGAGAAAAAGGGAGAGGAAGAAGAGCTGTCAGATTCCACAGTGTCGCCAGAGAGCAGCCTGCTTGCTGCCGCCGCTGGCCGCCCTTGCGCCGCTCTCACGCGCGTGGACGGGCAGCTGCTTCCCTGTAGCATCGCTAGCAGGTGCTGGTTCGCCTCAACGCTTCACCATTGCCCTTAAATCACCAAGGCAGCTGCTGGCTTCACCTTCTCCTCTTTCCGCTGCCGTCGAGCACCTCTAGTTCCCCGGCAATAACTCAGCCACTGCCTCGCCTCTGCCCAATTCATCTTGCCCAGCTTTTCGCAACCTCCTTTTGCACCGTTTGAGCCAACCAGCGTCAGCTCTAGTCGCCGGAGTTGACCAGCTGCCGTCATCTTCCCCAGCAACGTCCAGAGTGCCACTATGAGACCCCTCACCGTGGGTAGTCCTCTATGGCGCACCTCCACTTCAACCGTCTCGTGTTTTCAATTCACATCGACGCCCAGATGCTCATTGGCTTACTGGTTTTCACAGTTGAGCCCTAGATGCACCAAAACACCATCTTATCTGTGAGCCGCGCCACTGCCTTCGTCCTCAGCCTCGACCACCGAGCTTCACTGTGTCCCTGTCTCAAACATCTGGGGTTTTGAAGTCACGATGAGCTCCTCATGCTAACGCCATCCTCTGTTTAACCTCTACCGCGCCCTTATGGCTAGAGCGCCGCCGCGCCGGCGTGCTCTAGCTCAATGAGCCACCACGGTCGCTAGCAAATGCGCTGTTAACTTGCGCGGATCCAACAAACCCCTTGGACATGTTCACGTGAGCATCGTGAGCGTGTTGGTAACCCTTGTGTCACTGGTGACCGCGCTGTTGGCCATCTCTGCCGTGTCGAAGCACCGCCGGGTCGCCGTGGCTACAGCCGTGGTTGCTGCAGTGTGTTAGGGCTTCAACTAGCACCGTCGTCGCATTCACATGAGTGGGGCGAGTGCGCCAATGGTCTCCGCGTTGCCGGAATGCTTGCCGTTGGTCGTCACTGCTGCGTTGGAGCTCTGCCATGCCACCATGGCCGCCGGCATGGTCGCTGCCATGCTTTAATCAATCAATCGTCACTGACAGTGTGTGCGCGAGGGAGTGGTGAGTTCGCCGGAGTTGATCTCATCGCCGGCGAGGTCACTGTCGGCGAGCACCCGCCAATCAATGGCCGGTGCAGCCACGGTCAGCACGGAGGTACTGTGCCATCGACCCGCGGTCCCGCTGTCAGCGAGAGAGGGTAGAGAGGGAGTGGGTGAGAAAGGATTTTGTTCTCTCCCCATCCACCTCTCCCCAGCCGCCGCCACTGCTGGTGGCCGCTGTCACCGGCCACCGGCGCCATGGCCGGCGCTCCTCCTCCTCCCCATTCCCTCTACAGTCACTTCCCCCCCTCTCCTCTACCTCCTAGGCACAGGTCCTGGCGTCCGCCCCTACTGTTCCCCCTCCTCCTCCAGGCACTACTCCTCCTGGCACGGCTCTGCCCGCCGGCGCCAACTTCCCGGTCGGCCTAGGTGCGGGCGCTCCTCCCCCTGGGTCCGCCCCTCCTCCTCCTGGCACGGCTCTGAGCGCCGAGGCCCCCTTCCCGGCCGCCCCAGGTGCGGGCACTCCTCACCCCCTGCCCGACGCCATGGAGGAGGCCAGCGATGGTGGTGCCCTTGCTGCAGCTACCGTCCGCCCGCCGCGCCTGGAGACGCCCCGTCCGATCCAGCAACCACCCAGTCCAGCCGCCGCCGCCTGGGGGGCTTGGCCCGGTCCAACCGCCACCGCTTGGCCTGGCAGCTGCCGCTGCTAGCCTAGAAGCCACCGCTGCTGGTGGCCTGGGCCCGCTACTACCGCCTAGAGGCGCACCCCTGCTGCCTGACGGCTATGGTCCTCTCAACCCGGCGCCGCCTGTTCAGCCACTCCACCCGGCGGCCGGCCTCCCTGGTGGGGTGCGCGATGCTGCTGGTGGCACTCGTCCGGACTCCGCCCTCGCCACCGCCCTCATCGCCGCACGGGCTGCCGCTGCGAAGGGGCAGGCCTGGTGCGCGCGGCCGCCCTCATGTGGGAGCGTGAGCGCGACACGGCCGACGCCCTGGCCGCCAGATCGCCGAGGCGGAGCAGCTCCTCGCCTCTCCCGCCTCCCAGAACGCTGGAGCCACCTCCTCCGCCTCATCGGGACGCTGCGTGTCCCACACCGCCGTCCTCTGGCACGACCCCGCCGACCCGCTCATGACTCAGCTGCACTACCAGGCCGGGGGGTCCAGAACATTAGCCTCCTCGTTTCGATCGTCCTCGAGCCGAAGTCGCCCTCCTACGCCCGCTGGCGGGATCTGGTGCTTCTCACCCTCCGCCGCTACGCCCTCGACGACCAGGTCCTTGTTGACGCCTCAGTCGCCGCCCAGACACCGTCGTGGCTCCGTCTCGACAGCATCGTCCTCTCCTGGATCCTGGGATGATCTCCCTGGACCTCCACGACCTCGTCCGCACCTCCCCTGACGCGCGCCGGGCGTGGCTTGCCCTTGAGGGACAGTTCCTGGGCAACGCCGAGGCCCGGGCTCTGCGTCTCGACGTTAGTTTCCGCACCTTCGTTCAGGGTGACCTCTCCATTGGCGAGTTCTGCCGTCGGATGAAGGGCATGGCCGACTCCCTTGGCGACCTCGGCTGGCCCATGGAGGATCACATCTTGGTCCTCAACGTCCTCCGTGGACTCAGTGACCGCTACGCCCACCTCAGGACGTGGATCACTCGTCAGCGGCCCTTCTCCACCTTCCTGGAGGTCCGTGATGACCTTGTCAAGGAGGAGCTCACTCAGGGCCTCCAGCCGGGGTCCGCCACTTCTCCAGGGTCCTCGTCTTCCTCGACGGCTCTGGCTGCTACTCCGCCGCATCCGTCTGCTCCACCACGGTCGTCCGCTCCACCGCCGCCGTCTCTCCTGGGTCCCCTTCCCTCCGGGCCGAGTGGGGGTGTGGGGTCGTGGCGGTCGTCGTCGCCGGGGAGGTGGTCGCGGGGGCGGCCGGGGTGGTCTCACCCAGCCTTCGGCACCAGCTGGGCCGCAGGGGGGCACCATGGCCTTCCTGCCACGAGAGGAAGAAGAACCAGGCCGTGAGGCTGACAAGCGGGATCCACTTGTAAGTGAGAGAGACTGACAATATTTTTCACATAAATCACAACTGCTCAACCAAACGTCTTTTATCTTGTTCCTTTTATTTTTTACAAATTTTATCTTGTTTTGTATTTTACCGTAACATTAGCACGGACATAGTACTGGTTCATATTAACAAACAACATCAAAGCGTCCTGTCCTTTGGTTCTCCCAAACAAATTACCAGGAATTAATAGGCCCGGAGATCAAGATATTGGCTGCAACAGATTTTTGTACCTGTTTGGTAAAATGATTGGAGTACGACAACATGGGACACCTGTCGGTTGCCGTGTTTGTTAATTAGGATGATTGGATTGGGTCGATAACTGCATATACAGAGGATCTATCTCCGAAATTATAGTCCCAGCTCTGGCAGGTCATCATCTTCCGGTGCGTGTAAAAAACAATGGAAGAAGCCAAACGAAGTGAGCTGCCGGAGGACATCATCCCAAGCTAGGCTGCCGGCGAAGGCCCTGTGCCGGTTCCGGTGCGTGTCCAAGGCATGGTGCGCCCTCATCTCCGACCCGACCTTCGTCGCCGCGCAGAGATCCCTCACCGGCCCGCACCTCTCGTCGGCGTGTTCTTCGGAGCGCGCCTGCGGATGGCCGCCGGAGGTGCGGGTGATGGACATGGACGGCAAAGTCGTCAGGGTGTTGGAGGTGCGGGTCCTGGGCAAGGACGACGGCAACGTCTTGGGCGTGCTGCAGAAGGCCACTACCACGCGGCTCAACGTGATTGTTCACGGAGAACGTAGCAGTGCCAAAGCCACGATCATCGATCCGGCTGCCGGGCGTGCATGCACCGTCGACACGGACAGTCCCGTTACCATGTCGAGCTTTGGCCGTGCCGCTACATCTGGGCCCTCAAGGTCCTCTTAATCACACCGAGCCAAATCTGCAAGGTCGCTACGATCATGGATGGCGGTGAAGAGCCGCTGAGATAGAGGCAAAGGTCGACGCCCCCTTTCTTCATCAGCTATTGTTACCCACAAAGAAAGGCCACTGTCAATGGCGTCGTCTACTTCTTGCCGCCTCACCTCAACAAGTCTGATGCAGCTTCTTCAAGCGCGCTTCACATAGCTGCTTTCAACCTCAAGAGCGAAGACTGGAAGATGATCAATGGCCCGGCATTGGGGATCCAAGAGAAGACATGTTACTTTCCCTAACTGAGCACAGAGGAACCTTGGGGTTGGTTCAATACCAGCTCAAGCACAATGATGAACATTACTATGCCATCATATGGCTCTTGATTGATTTTAACAAGAGTTCATGGGTCAAGGAGTACACCATACAAATGCCTAGAACCTGGGGATTGACTAAGCTATTGGGTGCCTCGGATGATGGCAGAATATTATTGTTTGTGAGAGTCGGAGAAAGTAACAAAGCAAGACAGGACTTGTAATTGTATTCTACAACCCTAGCGCAAAGAGCTTTACAAAGTTCATGGACCTAGCAATAGGGTTGAGCGATATATTGGTCCTATACACTGGGAGCCTCCTTTCTTGACAAATAACTCGGGAAAACCACCTGGAATAAATCATAGTACTGTACATGTAAAAGCACTGTAGTAGTGCTAATTAATGCAGATGAGGTAGACAATATTTCTGTGTGCAATGAAATAATCATTCAGTGTGGACCAAGTCCAATGATATATAGAGCAAACGAGTGATAAATGAAATTTTGGTTCAAATTAAATCTCTGATTTATTGCAAAAGTTCCATTGCAGTGACAGGTTCTTTATCTGAAAACGTAACTCAGTGTTTATAGAATATTGTCAGCGCAATTTTTTTCTCATATACTTTGTTTTCACTTGGGGAAAAAATACAAATTACATGGTGTTCTCTCCAAATAACACACAAGTTCACTGCCACATTTTTTTTGCGATTTTCTTTCACTGCCACTTGATTACATGAGTACACAATTGATTTACGCTGATGGTTGCTAGTTTTTTTTTCTGGTGGTTAATAATGTATAGGCTCCACTAGAAATAAAACTGTGGGTTCGAGCCACGAACCGCCAGTGTAAATTCATTTTTACTACCTATTTCTTAAGTTAACCGCCAGTAAAATACGTATATACTAACGGTTTTCTTAACCTAGCGCCACTACAAATGATTTGAAATTAATTTTTTTGAGTTTTTCAAATGATATCAGATGGACAAATGGTCTGAACAAAAGTTGTAGGATTGGAAAAGATCTACAACTTTGTGGTCGACAACTTTTTCATTTAAAACCATTTAGGGCACAAAAATTAGGTCTAAAAGATTAATGATTTTAAAAATTCATTTTTTAATTTCTCAAATGACCTCGGATGGGAAAATGATCAAGAGCAAAGTTGTGGATCTCTTCTTTCATTAGAATCCATCTAGGGCTTTAAACCTCCATTTCAAAATCTGCCAGAGTGAATACTATGGGAATATTTTTGCGATTTAGTTATAAGTGACTTTGGGGTGCTGTGGTAAGGGGTGTAACGCGTGAGGCTTGAAGTGCTGAGTTCGATTCCTGGGGGTCGCATATGCATGGATTTCTTGTGAAAATGGTAGAAAATGCTAGGAACCATGTGTCATTGCCTCCTTAGATAAAAAGTTTTTTTTTCTATTTTTTTAAGCCCGATTTGCAATTTTAGAAAATCATTTATAGTAGCAGTTCTCTTATGAGAATAGCCGGTGTAAATCGATTTTTAGTGGTGTAAATATTTATAGTGGCGGTTCTCTAGAAAACACCTGTGAAGTTTCGTGGTTATTAATGGCCTTTCACACTGGTGGTCTGTAAAGATGATGCCAGTGAAAATAGGTTTAGAACCACCAGTAATGCACTGTGTACTAGTGTTAGTTTCAGTCTTGCAAAAGTGATGAGCATATGACATTTTCTATTTATTGCATTTAAGCTATATGCTCAGCTATCAAGATAGATGTAATATGAAGCTTGTTCTTGAATGTAAGTTCCAAGTCCCATAACGTGCATGTTTGTACTTGAATGCAATATGAAGCTTCAATGGTGACTGCCATGCTGAACTAGCGCTTCTCTTGGCCCTGTTTGGAATCGATTAAAATTAGACTCTCGCTCATCTACTGCAACCACCGAACAAAAGCCTACCAAACGTCCTGCAGTCGCCTCGATTCTCCTGACCGCCGCCCCTCTCTCTCATCCACCGTTCTTTGTACCGCGGCTCGTTCACCGCACCGCGCGGTCACCCACCTCAGTTCCAAACAGGGTCTTTGTTTGAAGGTAAAAAATTTATCTCCCATTGCAACGCAAGTACATGATTGTCTATATATCTAAAAAAACTTCTATGTACGGTGTGGTAATTAACTTTCCAAGAACTGTACTTTTACACGTCTTGTATTACAACAGATATTTTTGTTAGCTGGGCCCGTAGTTTGCTGTCATTTGCTGCATGATTGGACCCCGGACTGTAATGATATATATAGGAGTATATATCTTGGAAAATAAATCTATTCCAACTGTTGCCGGAGCACGCAGATGGTTCGTGAGGGCGAGAAACATGACGGCGGTTATTCCAAGAAAAAAGAAACATGACGGCGGTGTGTCTCTGCCGGAGGACATCGTCTTCGATGTGCTCGCCAGGGTGCCGGCGAAGGCCCTCTGCCGGTTCCGGTGCGTGTGCAAGGGGTGGCACACCCTCATCTCCGACCCGGCCTTCGTCGCCGCGCAGAGATTCCGCACCGGTCCATACCTCGTCGGCGTGTTCTATGGGGCCTGGTGGCCACCGAAGGTGCGGGTGATGGACATGGAAGGCAATGTCATCAGGGTGTTCGAGGTGCGAGTGCTGGGCAAGGACGACGGCACTAATGTATTGGGCGTGCTGCAGCTGGCCACCACGCGGTTCGACCTCATCTGTGCCAATAATGCCTTCATCGATCCGGCTGCTGGTCGTGCATGCACTATCGGTATGGACACTCGCTTGGCCGCGCCAAGCTTTGGCCGCACCACTCACTCTGTCTGGCACCCTCAAGGTCATCTTCCTCGAAGATGCTTTACCGTCCCAGATCTGCAAGGTTGCTACGATCGTGGAGGGCGGCGCACAGCCACTGACATGGAGGCAAAGGTCGGCGCCCCCTTTCCTTACCACCTGGCACTCTAAAAAAAGGGCAACCGTCAATGGCATCGTCTACTTCATGCCTCGCCTCGGCCTCAACGAGCATTATGCAGCTGGGAATTCAGGCTCCAACCGCATAGCAGCCTTCGACCTCGAGAGCGAAGAATGGAAGATAATCAATGGCCCGACATTCGGGGTCCATGCGGAAACATGGCAAGTTTCCCTTACCGAGCTCAAAGGAACCTTGGGTGTGGTTCATTGTCTACGAAATGATGACCACAGCTATGCCAACATATGGCTTTTGATTGATTTTGACAAAAGTGTTTGGGTCAAGGAGTATACCATTAAGATGCCCAAGACGTGGGGATTGACTAAGCAATTGGGGGCCTTGGATGATGGCAGAGTATTATTGCTGGTGAGCGAGGAAAACAAGGTTAGCTATCCACGTCGAGTTTTTCTTGTATTCTACAACCCTAACACAAAGACATTTACAAAGTTCATGGACACAGCAAGTGATATATTGGTCTTGTACACTGGAAGCCTCCTATCATGACAAATAACCGTGGAAACCACCTGGAAGGAATCAAATATATCCACGTCGACTAATGCAGATGAGGGTTGACAATATTTGTGTGTGCAATGAGGTAATCATTCAGTGTGGACCAAGTCTGATGATAAATAGAACTAATGTGTTATAAAGGAAAGTTTCGTTAAATTAAGTACTCTAATAAGAGTATCTCCAGCACACACGGCATCACTTTTTTTAGCTGTAGCCTAACAAATTGAGACTCCAGCATGGGGAGGCAAGTGGGCTAGACCACAAACCCGTATATAGACTTGGTTGCTGCTGGGAACTCACTCGCTATCCTCCCGCATGTAAGCCTGACCCGCAGCTAAGGATATGTGCTTCTTCGGTCTTCATGTTGCTTTGCTTCAAAATTTCATTTATTGTCTCCTATTTTAAAAATTCAAAAGACTACTACATCGTATTTCTAAAATCAATCCAAATGTAATGTTGATAGAATAAAAAATGAAGAACCCATTTTAATACCTCAAAATCACTTGGAGATTTTAAATTAAAATTCATCAAAGCTGGCTGCTTTTTAGATTATTTGAACTTCGAAACCATTCACATTTGGTCGTATGCCTACTTCATTCCCTGACCAGCAAAACCAGGTATTGTATCTGTTCACGATGGGTGGCCTGCAAAACCAGGTCTTCTTTGACCTCCAAAAATATTTACGTACCCCATGGTGGTTTCGATAGTGGTTTCGTCTCGCTGGCACAATTAGGCCCACATATTGCAAAAGAATATGTTTTCCACACTTGTCAACAATGCAATTATCCTATGTTTTACAGGTGGCATGAAAACGTGACATGCTTCATAATATATACAGCTTAGACGCCATAGTGCATCTTAGAGCCATTTGGTTGGGTGAAATTTCTACGGTAGATTTAAAAAGGATGTCATGAAGGGTTATGTAGTAAAGTCTAAAAACATAAATTGAGTGGAAGACAAGATTAATTATTTTTTAACATTTACATATATAGTCAAAATGCACTACTTTTCTACTTACCTACATTGAAAAAAGTAGGAGCAACATCAATTGAAAATTTTATTCTTCCATTATATCCAGCCCTCTCTATTCCCACAATAACAAGATGTTGGCCTTCAGATATGCTAAACATCAATAAACCGATCCGTCGGCTAAACTTTAGCTAGCTAAATTTAGCTACGGTGGATCCAAACAGCTCATAGCTAAACCTAGCTAAACTTTAGCTGGAGACTAAAATGTACACAATCCTAGCTAAAACCAGCTAAAAGGCCTCAATGACCAAACTACCCCAAGCTAAAGTTTACCTAGAGGATCCAAACACCCCCAACTAAAGTTTAGCTAGCTAAACAATGGAATTAATGAGGGCTAGCATGGTTAGGGTTTCTAGTTAGCTAAGGATGCAAACACCGTAGCTAAAGTTTAGCTGGCTAAATTTTAGCTTTAGCGATTAGCTAGCTAAATTTTAGTTGGGGTGAATAAAAACAAGGCCATAGATATGGCATATTGAAATCCATATATCGGTCGCCAATTGGGAACCCAAGAAATGTGTGATATCAGAAAATAGTAAATTAGTTTCTCACTTGCTTGGAAATATTTGGAGCAAACCCACCAGGATCTCCAATGTTTCAGCTGTCTGAGCCACATTTCCCCAAGATAATATCATGTAAAAGGAATTAGTAAGTTAATCTCTACAAAAGTGAGCAAACCTTTCTGGCAGTCTGAAGGCATACTTTGTAAGAGCTAAAAGTTCCATAATGTCAGTACTTTTCAACGACAACCGCTGCAAATGAATTAAAATTCAGAATGGGAAAAAAGAGAGAAGCAATGAGAAAGGCTGAGTGCATTATTTGTTTTTATTTGAACACAATCTTATGATGTTTGATGAATATCTTGAGCATAACTCAGCTGGTTGGGTTCTTTGTGGTGGAACCTGCCCACCCTGTTCAAGTGCCCGACTTGACACAGGTGCTCGTATTTTCCTGGATTTATTTTAGGATTTAATGACACTATTCTTTAGTGGTAGGTGACGTGCCTGTCGATAGCAAGACGCCTATGGTTAGTCCTAGTCAATTATGACAGAGGCGCCTATGGTTAGTCGTAGTCAATTATGACAGAGGCGCCTATGGTTAGTTGTAGTCGATTATGGCAAAAGAGATCTAGTTCTATTACAGAAGCTAATTTTTTTAGTAATCCAACTAGGTCGGTCCTTGATGTCTTGGAGTACACGCCACCTTGCCTTGTGTCCTCAAGAAGACCATGGGCCAGCCCAGACCCCTGCCAAGTAGTTGACCCTATAGGGGAACCCCTAAGATCTGGGTCCGTCTGAGTTGGAAACAACACTTATTTTTATATCTATAGCACAAATTGTTGGAAGTGAAGGCTACCTTCAGATAGTGAGGTCAGAGGTTGTGTGTCAGATGAGCAACTTCTAGCAGCCCGTCCTCCTGTAGAAGGTGACACCTCTTTACTGAGAGTTGAGTGACCTCGGCCCATGCCGCGTCTTGGTGGGATGTGCAGGTGCCGCAGACTCACCCCTACCGAAGCAGAGGACACGGCCCCCGACGAGCTTGCGGTGAAATAGGTTGACCCGCACGTCTAGGCCTCACGGCTATAGCTGGACTCCATATTTGAAACCGCCACCTCCACCGCGGTGGCCGAGGCTAGGGTTAGGGTTTCTGATTATGGTTGCGCCCTCCGCCAGTAGGGAGGAGGCCATCGCTCATCGAGGAGGAAAGATGTGCATGAGGCCAGCAGTGACAGCGGCCTGGTGTGGGTGTTGGGGGCTGGGTGTAGAGGCCGCATGACCGCGGGCGTGAGGTGCAGACACATTGATTGATGGCCATTGAATTCGGTAGAGTAAAGAGGGAGAATGACAAAATTGATAATCACCGCCACCACTTTCACCACCGGTTTTGAAACAGGCGGTGGTACTCATCACCGTCGGTACGTATTATGAACCGTTAGTGAAATGATTTTCACAGTCGGTTCGTGTTATGAACCACTAGAGAAAATAGAGGCGATTATCGCCGCCAGCTGGTAACACGAACTGGCGGTCATAACCAATCACTACCATTGGTTTGTGTTACCATCCGGCGGTGATTGCGACCCATTTGACCGCCGCTTTGTGTTATGAACCGATGGTCAAAATCACATTCACCAACAGTTGGACTTATGCTTGCAGCACAACAAAATTAATTACTATTTAAACAAAGTCGGATGAAAACAATCTTTATATCAAAGTTGTACAACCCGACAAGATCTACAATTTTGTAGTTGATGATTTTTTTCTTTTAAAATCATTTACGGTCCCAGAATTCCGTTTGGAGCTCTCGTATTTTAAAATTCAATTTTCTCGAATTGTACATACTTCCTCAGATGAAAAAATGATCAGAAGCAAAGTTGTAGATTTCGATGTGATCTATAATTTTGTAGTTGACAACTTTTTCAATTGAAACCATTTAGGGTCTCAAATTTGTATATGAAGTTCTAAAATTTTGAAATTTAAAATTTTTAAACGACCTTGGATGGAAAATCGACCAAAACCAAAATTGTGGATCTCATTGAGAACTATAACTTTGTAGTTGATGACTTTTTTATTTGAAATAATTTGAGTCCCAAAGGTATGGCTGAAGTTCCCACACTTTTAAATTTAAATTGTTCAAATGACCTCAGATGGCAAAATGACCAACATCAAAGTTGTAGATCTCGATCAGAACAACAACTTTATAGCTGATGACTTTGTCAACTGAGACGGAGCCAGAAATTTTTTTAGCTGAGGCGAATAATATACACGATCTAAACCAAAAGCATGTACAAAAAAAAAACCATATGGCCATATACTTTAGAAAGGGTACCAGACGATCAATCATTGATCACCCAAACACAATGCTGTTACTACTAGGTGAATGCTATTGTTTAGAAGCTAAACTAACATGTTAAAACATTATTAATCTTTAGCACTAGCATATTGGGTGTTTGCCATTGGGACTAATCTAAACTCAAATGCTGTTACTGCTAGCTCCTAGTGGCACTGGCACCTTACTACAAGCCACATACAGTAGGTCTTTGCCGTTGTGATGTGGCCCAGGCCTTGTTTAGATTGTAAATTTTTTCAACTCTAGCTATTGTAGCACTTTCGTTTGTATTTGATAATTATTATTCAATCGTGGACTAACTAGGCTTAAAAGATTTGTCTCGTGATTTACTACCAAACTGTGCAATTAGTTATTTTTTTACCAACATTTAATGCTCCATGCATGCGTCCAAAAATTGATGTGATAGAGAGAGTGAAAAAACTTGTAATTTGGGAGCAATCTAAACAAGGCCCAGTTAATTTGCGAAATGTGTTTGAAAAAGTATTGTAGCACTTTTCGTTTGTATTTGACAAACTTTGTCCAATCATGGATTAAGTAGGCTCAAAAGATTTGTCCGACATGTACAGATAAACTGTGCATTTAGTTATTTTTTACATATATTTAATGCTCCATACATGTGCCGACATATGCGATGTGACGAGAAATCTTGAGAACTTTTTGCATTTTGACGCGAACTAAACATGGCCCAAGCTGCAGCACCTTTTTTCTGTCTTGTCTCATTGTCAGACTCTCTGGTGCTCCCTGAGATGAGAAAAATGACAGCGCTCTATGAGATTTATGACAGGAAAAAGCAGAGGGTGCTCTGAACATCACCGGCCAGTAGCTGGGGCGGCCGCCCCACGTCGCCGCTAGAGTGGCTCCACCACTGCTGAAGTCATTTAGTGTCCTAAATATTCATTTCAAAATCATGAGTAGTTTATAATAGGGGAATGAATATGCCATATAGACACAAGCGACTTATGGGTGGAGTGGTTAGAACATCTATGGGCAAGGACATAGGTCTCATGTTCGAATCCCACTACCGCGCTATTCACATGAAAAATCGTGTGACTTGTGACTTCCAGGGATTAAATAAAAATTTTTAGCAATTTTGACCCGATTTTGGAATTTCTAGAAATAGCTAGATTGAATTTCTAGAAATAGCTATTTTGACCCGATTTTGGAATTTCTAGAAATCCTAATCACCGTCGGCCGACGCCGGTTAACGACCGCAGTAATGACCAACAACTTCAATCCCACTATTGCACGCTATACGCATGAAAAATCGCATGACTTGTGACTTCCTGGGATTAAATCAAAATTTTTTAGCTATTTTGACCCAATTTTTGAATTTCTAGAAATAGCTATTTTGACCTGATTTTGGATTTTCTAAAAATCCTAATCACCCCTGGCCAACGCCGGTTCACAACTGGCAGTAATGACCAAAAACTTTCACCGTCAAGAGCCAAAACCGGCGGTGACGAGGGGCATGGAGTCAGCAGTGATAAACATTCCGTTGTAGTGATGTTGCATTTCTAGGTGCATTTGTTGGTCTGGATAGAGTAAAGGTTGTGCGGAGCCGGCAATTGCAGGTTGTAACTGATGGTTTATTTAGAGGCAGAGACTAGGATTCGCTGGATGGATCTTGTTGATTGAGCTGATATATATCCGTCGCATGATAATTAATTTCCCTGGAGTTGTACTGATTTACACGTTCTCTATTACAACAGATTTTTTTATTAGCTGGGTCCGTCGTTTGCCGTGATTAATTTGTTGCATCGTTGGAATTTGGAAACGGATCGGGGACTCCGTATTCTACTCCAACTCAACTGACCCGGTCGGGCTGTGTTCATATATCTCAGAAAATAATTCCATCTCTGGCACAGGAACAAACACGAACGATAATGGAAGCGAAACGAACAAAGCATGACGGCGGCGTGTCGCTGCCGGAGGACGTCGTCTTCGAGGTGCTAGCAAGGCTGCCGGCGAAGACCCTGTGCCGGTTCCGGTGCGTCTGCAAGGGGTGGTGCGCCCTCATCGGCAACCCTGCCTTCGTCGCCGCGCAGAGATCTCACGCCGCGCCACACCTCGTACGCGTGTTATACAATGCCTGGCCGCCGGAGGTGCAGGTGATGGACATGGACGGCAACGTGGTCAGGTCGTTAGAGACGTCGAGGAGCACGCCGGTGTCCACGTGGCCGGACCTCATCTGTGTTGACGGAAACCAATTATCGCGGCCAGGTGGCATGGTCATCGATCCGGCGGCCGGACGAGCGTTCACTGTCGACTTCTGCGGGAGCGATCTACCTGCTCCGCTGGGCTTCACCTACTCCACCAGCTTTTGGCCGTGCGGCTCTGTCTGGCGCCTTCAAGTTCATCCGCCTGCAGGAACCTTTGTCGTGGAACGACGACGGCGGTGGCCACATGCTCACCGAGGTTGCCACGATCATTGACGGTGCCGGCTCAGGGCCACCGGCATGGAGGCGAAGGTCAGGACCACCTTTTGTTACTGGCGCAGGCTGTGATCAGAAGGCCGTAGTTAATGGATTTCTCTATTGCATCTCTTGCAAGCTCGAGATTGGTGGTGACGTCAATGGTGAATATGATACAGCTCCGAGCTGGAGCCGCATAGCAGCTTTCGACCTCGAGAGGGAAGAGTGGAAGGCGGAGGTGATTAATGGCCCCACATTGATGAGGAACCACAAGGTGGAGGAGATATGGTGCATTGCTCTAGTCGAGATCAAGGGAACCTTAGCTATGGTTGACGCACACGTGGATGGTGACCAGGATGTGAGCATATGGCTCTTAGTTGATCCAGAAAAGAGTTTGTGGGTCAAAGAGTGTACTATACACATGCAAACTTCCACATGGACTACAAGGCTATTGGGCGATTTGGGTGATAGAAGAATGATGTTGATAGTAAGGAGGCTGGAGAAAGAAACAAGCCAAAATAATAATAGCTATGATTTTCGAGATGTCCTTCTATTCTACAACCCTAGCACGAAGGCGTTGACAGACTTGAGATCGCATTCATCGGATTTGGACATACATTGGTCTTTTTACACTGGGAGCCTCTTGTCTTGACAAATAAGAGCGGACATATATCAATCTAGAATATTAAATCCATGTACATAGACAAACCATTTTGTGAATTGTAATACAAATGAGGTAGACACTAGTTGTGTTTCAATGCAATGGAGTAATCGTTTATTGTTTGTCTAATCCAATGACGATACAACTAGCTAGTGACAAAGGATTAATTATATCAAAGTGCAGTCGAAATTAATCTAAATATTTGCAAAAGTTACATTGCAGTGGTTGATGGTCATTAGCTTTAGTAGTGAATGTGTCTGTGTGTTGCAATTGAAATCAATACAAATAAGAATCGGTATCCATTTTATCGCTAGTCGTGTTGTTCTAACTTGTATGAGCAAATCATGAGTTCAGGTCACATACGAAATATCAAGGACAAGATCCAACACACATATTGGAATAGGATGTATCATTTCTAGATGCGAGGGAGTGGGGAACTGGTCGGCAAGCTGGTTCCCAGAGAGGCCGAAGAACACTGGCCACCGACTTGACCTTCGAACAGGGAAGAATATGATAGTTACTGTAGGCCTAAGTCTATTGGGGAGATGCAACTCCTCTTCTTTGAGGGTAGATGAGAGGTTTTTTTTGGTGACCACAATAAAAAAGATGACCTATTGGGGAGTCACTAGAGGAATAAAATTATCTCGTCTCCCTCAATATGACAGGTTTATGGGGATGATAGAGGGTGTTGAGTCATGTAAAAAAATATAGAACAAACTCTCTACTGTTGTTCGGGCATTTTTATAGGTATAGATTTGTGTACTTTTTCTGTTTATTATACGCGCTAGAGCCTTTCCAAGATGAGCCAAATGCGTGCCCCGTCGTATAGAAATGGGCCATGCTTTTCAATACGCCACACATTACTAGGAAACAGATTTTTACAGGCCGGCATATAACATTAACTGAGGTGGGTAAGGTGCCCGGTTCTATAGTGGATGGTCTTTGTAATCGTCATTTTCAAAGGCATATATGAAGACCACCTGTGAACCTGAATTACCAGAGGCAGGGGCCTTACAACGCTCTCATCTTGAAATCAATTTTTAAAATAACAAAGCTACAGAACCAGTGTCCTTCTCAGTGCGCCACTATGCTGAGCTCGCCACCATCACTGCTGCACCCACAACCGACCCTGCTGCCGTTGTCGGTACTGAAGATTGGTGGATTGAGATAGGCGCCACTACCCCGCAATATTGGGGCGCCAAGGCGCGTAACAAGTCGTCTCTGTGTCGGAATAATAAAGCTTGTTGCCTGTGCTGCACTCACCATCCTCCGCAGCTATGCCACCCTACGAGGAGAGAGGGACAGTGAACGAGTTGGAAAGAGGATGATGAGAGGGATATAGAAGTTTGGGAGCCACACCTACCGTCGTCTTCCTCCTCTATGCTAGAGATTGGCCAGTGCCACCCCTCCTTTGCGACAGCTCGATCTCTGGTGGGCACCTGGGAGAAGGAATAGTGGTAGGACTCTAGATCAGTCCGATCATTGCAAGGGCATCGGTACCCTTCGGTGGGACACTAGAGTTTCCCACCCGAGCATCGGTACAGGAGCTATTGTCAGCGAGCAAGTGAGCATGTTATCTTCCGGAGAAACTGGAGAGTGAGCACTGAGGCTTTAGAACAGTGACTGTCTAACAGTGCGCGAAGTTTGAAAGAGGGCACCGGAGCTCTCCAAGTTTGCTCCGAAGTGCAGACCAAAGAGTCAATCCAGAGAGGATCTATTCGCGAGAGTTTGTGTTGGAACGAGCACCCAAGCTCTCCGGTGGTTCACTATTGACTGCACCGGAGTGTTTATACAGTCCAACGACTAGTTTGAAGTAGCCGTTGTGAAAATCATTGGATCTCTCTAGTGTGAAGACTCTAATGTTCACGGAGCTTTTCGGTGGGTACGTTTTCATTGCAAAAAATTAGTAACAGCTAGTTTCTTGATTGGATTTATAAATAGAAGGTGCGGCCATGCTTTTTAGTTCTTGCGACCTTTGGCTGTTATCACACGCATTAGAGCTCAAAAAACACATCCACTCATAGTTGCTTAGTTGAGATTGCATTCGTGTGAATTTGGAGTTGATCTAGTGCATTTACTTTGAGAGTTAGCATCTAGCACAAGTGATCGTGTTCACTGCAAGATACTCGTTAATCTAAACAGTTGGCTCACCTAGACAGCCACGAAGTGTTTTTTACAAGAAAATTCGTGTGACTTGTGGGGCCTTCTCGGATTAAAAAAATTGCTATTTTTTTCACCTAGATTTGAGATTTCTGAAAACGGATTTGTAGGGGTGCCTCGTTTTTCGGTTGCTCCTCCATCTAGAAACCCCTACATGCCACAATGGCATAGTGTCTACCAACTGTGGTAGAAATTCACAGAAATCTATATGAGCAATGAGTGGTATTCTTTCTACAGAACAACTTAGAACTTATTTGGCAGAGCTCCACTAACTCTAGATCTACCTAGACAAGCTCCTCTGTGGATCTAATATCCCAGAAAGTGTTTGGCACAGCTCCACTCTCTCGTCTATGTCACTGCCATCTAGGAAACACGCTTTAGTTCAACATCTGTTTCTTCTCCACGCAACCAAGGTTGTTCCTCACGGCAAGTACTCATTCGGAGGTGTTTGTGGCTAGCTCGCGGCCGGAGCTCCACAGTCGATTCATGATTCCCTCGGACACAGCGTGCGCGGAGCTCATGCGGCACAAGCCAAAGCTCACGGTGCAGACCGAACATAGTGCGGAGCACGCTGGACACAGTGTGGAGCTTGTAGACGTAGGAGAAGGAGTAGAGCGGCGGGAGAGGGAGAGTGAGAGGCGCGATGGGAGAAGACTGAAAGAAATTAGAACAAAGCGGTATATTTGTGTAATTAGTAGCAGTGTTGGGTAATTTTACCTAACTCCACTGAACTTAAGTTCGGTGGAGCACCCCTTAAGGTCTTCCACAACAGGGCTCCTAGCACCCAGACTCCTGGATCCCAGGATCCGTCTGGACGCGCCGCCGCCCGCATGGAACATGCCCCCACGAGAAGAAAAGAAGAAAAAGGACGCAACCACAGGCGCCTCCGCCCGCCCACGCACGGCCCCGCATAGAGTAAGAAAAAGCAGATCGGAGTGGCCCGCATGGAGGAGGAAGTAGATCGGGCCACTCCACTCCTCATGCGCACGGGATCCATCCGCCCCCGACCTCACGGCCCCCGAGCACCTCCGCCCACCGCCAGCTTGCCCCCACAACCCACCCCCAGCTCGCCACCCTCTCCCTTGTCGCTGCAACAGTAGGATGAAGCAACTGAAACAACAAAGCAACAACTACTGCAACATCAACTGAAAACCTACTGCAACATGCAATTGAAGCTGTAACAACAACGAACAACTGTTGCAACAACATGAAACCAACTACTACAACATGCAGATTGAAGCTGCAACAAAAACAACGAACATCTGCTGCAACAAACATGAAAACAACTACTACAACATGCAGTTGAAGCTGCAACAACATCTGAAAAACTGCTGCAACATGCAGATTGAAGTAAAAAAATAGAAACAAAATCTCAAAAACACTGCAACATCGACTGAAAACCTACTGCAACATCCAGATAGAACCATTGCAACACCGACGAGATCTGAACCCGAGAGCTCTCCAGAACCCTAGCCTACTGCAACATCAACTGAGACCTAATGCAACGTCCAAAGAAAACCATTGCAACACGGTGAGAGCTCAACCCAGAGAGCTCACCGGAACCCTAGGCACCACCATATCCCTTAGAACCAGAGGGGGAGGAGGATGAGGAGGAGTAGGAGGGGGATGAAAAGGAGGGGAGGAAACCTCAGATCTAGATCTAGAAAGAGGAGGGAGGAGAGGAGGCTCCAGATCCAGATCCCCCAGTCACCTACCTCGTCAGAGCCACCACCGTCGTCCACATCTCCGGTGAGATGCGGGAGCCAGGTCACAAAGGGAGCGTGGGTGCATGGGAGGGTGCGGTGGCATGAGGGGAGGAGGGAGGAATGGAGCATGACGCGGCATGGGCACACTGCGAGCTCGCTGGAGCATGGGGGCGGTGCCCTGGCCGTCCCGACGACGGCGCGGAGAGCGAGCGGGGGAGGGGAGGAATGGAGAGGCGGGCGAATTGGAGCAAGAGAAGTGCTGGAGGAGGAAAAGAAAAGCGACTAAAGCGGGTGGGGACGGGGGAGTGGGGTTCATCGTGTCGCTCAGTTGAGTCGTGGCCCGTCCGGACGTGGGCGGACGCCCTAGATGGAGCCTTATCGCTTCCACAAATTTGGGCAGATCCATGAGTTTTGTGGAACAAATCCACAATGGTGGGACTAAAAGCGTTTGGATGAAAAAAATTTTAGCGGATCAGTTTTTTAGGATCTGGAGCTGCGTAGAGCTCTGCCGAACACCCTCCCCCCCCCCTTAATTAACTAGGCTTTGCAGCATGGATCTTGGTGATTAAGTTAATATATATCCTTAATACTCCATTCGTCCTAAATTATAAGTCAATCGCAATTTTTTTGAGAATCAAAGAATGTCAATTTGACCAAAATTATAGAGAAAATAATAAAGATTTATGATATCAAATACATATACTATAAAAATATAATTAAGAAAAAGTCTAATGGCACTTATTTGATATCATAAATATTATTATTTAATTATATAAATCTATCTATACTATAAAAGAGTGAACGAATTGAAAATAGTATATCACCCTGATTTCTCCTACCCACCTAGATTCCTGATCCTTAGATGTTCATTAATATAAGATCCAACGCATCTAAATCGTCCACCGTGATCTGACGAGTGGACCCAGATTGTAAACTTGTAAACGTTTACGCGTGCTTCTCTCTTATGCCCGTACTCCCCTAGCTTTTTTCCACTATCATATTTTGTACCCGTCCACCCAGCCCCACCCAGCCCCACCGGTGGCCAACACCTATTTTTTTTAAAAAAAAGAAACACACACCACCGGGATACTTTCTCAGGAAAAAAAGAAACGTACACCACTAGGCTAGATTTTTTTATAAATAAAAAGAATTAGATGCCATCGCTCCTGCCTTTGCCCACACGCCGCCGAACTCGCTTGGTCGCCCCCCGCACCGCCATCCTCCCCGCACCCTGCTGCCGTGGACGCAACCGGCTCGGGATAGTTCTTCGACAACTTCCGAATCAGAAGCAAACCTTGCACAAGTTATAGATCTGAAATGCTGAATATCTGATCGTCTTTGTTTGCGTCGTGGTGCCCCGAGCCGTCGTCAGCTGCTGGCCGCTCCCTGCTAGCCGCATCATGCTGGTTTAATCATGCTATCCGTGGCCACGTCTGCCCGTATAGGTGACCATGGGATCTGAGATTGACAACAGTAGCAGCTGGTTGATTTACCTTTCCATTTGATTTGTCCATGTGCGCTCGGAGTTCAATGGCATGTGAGCATTGCTTCAATTTTTTAATGATCATGGTTGGTTCATATGTCATTTTCTATTACAATAAATATATACAGAACTCATATTCTCATGTATTAAAAGAAGTCCTTAATTTCCTTATCATACTACGTTGAATATATTTATTACAAGCTACCATCTGGCATAATATTATTAATTTATTTTTTATTGTTTGTATATAAATTCTCTTAACGTGGAAGACAGAAGCTGAGTTTCTTGAGGCATCCTTTCGAGCAAAAGCAGAATATCTAGAGGTGATCCTTTTGGCTTTATTCTATTTAATTCAGTATCTCTTAGCCAAACATGTTTCTTGAATTGATGATGACCAGCATATTTGTGGTCAAGTGAGTCTGATTGCTGCTTTGGGAGGTGATCATTGTGTCCAATTGAGAAAGAGATTGGATTCGGTGGTTCCCACCAGGGGCAGAGTCCTAACCCAAACTACCGAATATGGACTGCCCTGCTGCTTTCCATGATATCGCTTGCAATTTGGTCCTGCAAGGAGTTCCCCAATGTACTGGCTAGGATACTATATGACTTCAAGGGGTAGCACCAGGATTGTCGGGTTCTCATAATCTCCAATATCCAAGACTAAATTCTTCTTTGCAATGTATGTAAGTTCTTGTCTTCAGTGTTGTTATTTGCTTACCAATTTTATTATTAATTGAATTAAGGTTGTACTATTGTTGTTTGAAGAGTTACATTTTTAATGCAATATAAAGGGATTGACATGTCAAGTTTTCATTGTTATTATTCATCCCTTGTGTATGATTTTTTCCAATGACACGTGCGTGTTGCACGTGCATGTACACTAGTTTAGTCAAACTTGAGATGGATTGACTCTCTGAGCAAGTTAGAATGACTTAAAATTTGGGATGGAGGGAGTAATTAATGTGGCATGGTAATTAATTTCCAAGAGTTGTATTAATTTATTTACACTTTTTATTAGCTGGGTCCATCGTTTGTTGTCATCTGTTGCATGATTGGAATTTGGAAACGGATCGGACTCCGTGTTCTACTCGAACCGAACTGACCCGGACTGTGTTCATCTATACAGGAGTATCTCGGAAATTGAGTTCAACACGCAGATGGTTCATGAGGGCGAGGAATAGAGGCGGAGCCGGAGATTTTGATTAAGCCGCCCTGTTTATACTGTTTATAACTAAAAAATCATAAAATTTTAATAACAAGTAGGTGAAGTTGATATTTTTTCTATAAATCCATATATTTATATAGGTACTAAATAGAATCTATTGTGCTTTGGGGTGGGGGGGCACGTCCCCTGCGAGCCCAGGCGAGGAACACATATGCACGATAATGGATGTGAAATGAAGGAAGCATGACGGCGGTGTGTCGCTGCTGGAGGACATCGTCTTCGACGTACTAGCCAGGCTGCCGACCAAAAGACCCTATGCCGGCTCCAGTGCGTGTGTAAGAGTCTTTGGACGCCCCTTACACTTTATAATCAGTAGTCATCGTCTTCGTTAGGGTTTGAGTTTTGCTTTAGATCAATCTGTCTTTGAATAGTCGCCGTTATCGGCTTGCGAGACCCCAACTTCAACTGCTTAATCATTCATCTGCAATTGTCATTTCAACTGAGTTGCATTTTATCTTATTCTTGCTTGTGTTCTTTTGATATTTTTTTACAGCAAGGAGCACACAAGGATAAACCACAAAAAATTTGAGCTCAATTGGATAGAAGATGTGGCCTATAGAAAATCAGGATTGTGCTCCAAAAAGCATACCAACATTTGTTGGCCTGGAAACTCAATTTTCTCTTATCGAATTTTGCAAATCTAATTTTTTTTAACCTAGCAATGCTAGGATGAAATGGATCTAAAATTTTCTGGCATTCTATGTAGATATAAAATTTGTCCCGTTTTAAGTTTGGATGCAAAAGTTATGACTGTTTTAAGGAATCTGCTTGATTCAGGGTTTTAGTGAACACAAGATGCAAACCGATGGTAATACGGGAAGGCGGGCAGGTGGAGGGATCAACACAAACTAGACAAGAACACAATTTAAACCAACAACAAGACCTTGGCCAACTCAACATGGCGGACTCTGAAACTAAAATATGCAAAGACTATGGCACGGATGGTTGTATGACAGGAAACAAATATGGCAGTGGACTATGGGACGAAGGCAAAAACACTCGAACTAAGGGTAAATACGAACTTGACGAAATACTTGAAGCTCTGATACCACTTGATGGGGACGTGATTCCCGATCTTTTGCCATAGCCCGCGAGAAACACTGCTCCATCAAAGCGTCGAACTCATTGAACCTCCTACAGATCTCGTTGAGGAGGAACTGGGTAGAAGGAGGGATCTCAGTAGGGGGATTCCTAGTGCTAGGGTTCCAAGAATTGACGGCTCCGGTACCAATTGTTAGCAACCCCAATGGATTACTCATAGATAACTCGATTCAAATAGCAGGGTAAAAGACCTCAGGGGAGAGGGAGGTCGGAACAGAGGGACTGAGAGAAGCTGGGAGGAAGATGAACAGTTGTAGCAAAGTAAAAGGTAATCTGTTGTTGATAATTTGATTGATGCCCTTTCCAGCCTGTGCTCTACTGCTCTTGCACTCTTGTAGGTGATGTCCATTGCTCCAGAACAATGCTTGACTAGGCCAAGGCCAAGGCCTAGGGCCCATATGATGGCCCATCCATGAGTAATCCCTGACATGCACTCACCATCGTCCACGGCCGTGCCACCATGTGAGGAGAGGGGGATAGCGAGGGAGATGGAGAGAGGATGATGAGAGGGTTGAATGGTTAGGGAGCCACAACTACCGCTAACCACCTCTTTAGTGCCATAGATTCGCCAATGCCACCTGGCCTCCTTCACGCCAGCTCTTTGGTGGGAACTTGAGAGAAGGAATAGTTCCAGGATTCTAGAGTCGTCCGTTCATCGCAAGGGCAGGGGAACCCTCTGCCAAGTTTAGGAGCCACTGGCGCATTTTACTCAAAAGATAGATATTGTGAAGGCAAAAGGTTAATATATGTGATTTTGTTCATACGTGTTGTTTTATTAAATAGTAATGCTCCACCGCGGATGTCCGTCCCACATTAGTCCGTCTGGACGCTCTTAGCTGGGCCTGCGGACCGGCCCACAGACCTGCTCCCCTACCACACCTTACACGGTTTATCAAAAGAAAGAGAGCGATATTTTTCCCATTCACATTGGTCGCATGAGCCATGGCCTTTCCCACCACCGCACCATGCTGCCCCGGCTCCGGCTCCTGCTCCTGCTTCATCGCGCCGCCCCGCGGCTCCAGTTCCGCATGCCCGCCTCGCCGCTCTTGATACTGCTCCTGGTGCTGCTCCTGCTCCGCGCACTCGCCCTGCTGCTCCTGCCACTACTCCTCCTGCTGCTCCTGCTCTTGCTCTGCTCCGCCTAATGACGCCGACAGGGGTCACTAGCGCAAGGAGAAGCATCAGGCTCTGGCGTGGAAGCCCTCCGGCCTCGCCTCCTACTACGGCAAGGGCGCATCGCCGTCGCAATGCAGACGGCGGAGGAGGCTACATCGAGATATGATGCATGTTGCAAGTGTACAATCAAATGTTTCAGATGTTATAGAGATATGTTTCATACGGATGTTGCAAAAGTAGCTCGAGATGTTGATATGTTGCAATGGTTGTACATGTATGTTGCAAGCGTGTATCCCCTGAGTTTCATCTGTTTTTAGACGTATGTTGCAAGTGTGTTTTATCTGGCTGTTGCATATGTTGCGCACATATGTTGCAAGTGTATTATTGGGATGTTACGTGTGTTTGCAATGACTTTTCAAGTGTTTTTATGTGTTTTTTTTAAGTGTTTCAGATGCATGTTTTAAGTGTTTTATCTGTCTTTTTTTGTATGTTGCAAGTATTGCATTTGGTTATTTTAAAAGTAGATCGGGATGTTGGACATGTGATGTAATATGTTTCAAGTGTATATTCTAAATGTTTCATCTGCTTTAGATATATGTTGTAAATATTTCATCTGAATGTTGCAAAGTAGATCTGGTGTTGCACATGCAGTAGCAAGAATCACCTACCGCAGCCACTTGCTTGCAGCTGCTGGGCTCATGTGCATGCGTGTGCGAGTGGAGGGATTGTGAAGCGCTGGCGTGGGAAACGGAGGGAGCGCATAACGAGACACGGTCCCGCGTGGGCGTGCACATGCATGGAAAACGGAGCTACGTGGGCCCCCACGTGAAGCAAGTGTAGGCATGCGGGCGGGCGCAGCAGCATGTGTAAGGAGTGGGGGGGGGGGGCAGGCGCTATCAGCTCCGTTTATTAAACTATGCTTTCTATACATGAAAATTTGTGAATATAAAATATTATTAATTACCCATAGGCAATGCGCAGCCATAGGTACTTATACACTTTCTATATTAATAAAATATATGCATTTTAGGTTAAAAAATACAATATATGCATTTTTTATTAGCTGGGCCCGTCGGTTGTCGTCGATTGTTTCGTGATTGGAACCTGATCGGACTCGGTGTTCAACTCCATCTCAACTGAACCGGGACTGCCGTTCATATATATCGGAATATAGATCTCGGAAAATAATTTCAACTCTGGCCGGAGAACAAGCAGATGCATGGTTCTTGATGGCCGGAGTGCATGACGGTGGCGTGTCGCTGCCGGAGGACATCATCTTTGACGTGCTAGCAAGGCTGCCTGTGAAGCCCCTGTGCCGGTTACGATGCGTGTGCAAGGCATGGCGCGACCTCATCACCGACCCGGCCTTCGTCACCGCACAGAGATCCTGCGCCGGCCCGCTCCTCGTCGGCCGCCGGAGGTGCGAGTGATGGACTTGGACAGCAACATCGTCAGGGTGTTGGAGGTCCGGCTGCTGGACAAGGACGACGGCACTGACGTACGTCTTAGGGCGTGCTGCAGCAGGCCACCACGCGGTTCAACCTCGTCTGTGTCCACCATACGGGCACTGGTGTCATGATCATCGATCCGGCTGCCAGATTGCTGCTCTCAAATACTGTCTCTTGGTTGTCCAATGTTAAGTGACTAAATAAAATAAATATATGCTATGAACTGTTGATCAATGAATATAAATTGAAATTAGGCGGTAAAAGATATTGTTTTTTATTGACGGGAGAAGCACCCTAATTAACGACATGACTTTTCTCGCAAAATAAGCGCACACGGGCCTTGTCTAGCAAGATCTGATTGCTCAACCTCTTGAAAGTGCTCATTGCAACATGGTGCACACACTTGTGTTCATTGGGATTGTGGTGTGCATAAAAACAAGGCCTCGGTTAAATGTTAACAGAGGCGGCCGCTCAGCTGGCTGGCCGGCCAGGGAATAACCGATGTGGCCAACCAAAACGTCCGCCTCCGTAAAAAAAAAGGGTGACACCACCCAAAATCAATCGTGATCGGTGGCAGTATATTCACTACTGGCTCGTACTACAAACCGATAGTGATAACTATCATAGCTGGCTTATTTACAAAACCAGTGGTAAAAATATTGATGGAAAAATATATTATATAGTAGTGACTTATCTAAAACCGTTTAATCTACCTCCTAGGTGGTTTAGATGGGTGGTTTTGTCTCCATGATATTACTAGGCCCACGTGTTAGCGGCAACGGAATAAGTTTTCTACACTTGCCAACTGTGCAATTGCCCAACGTTTTACTGGTGTCTATAGAAACATGGCAAGCTGCTACATATTACATACAGCTCAGATACTACTCTGTTCAAGTTCCTTCACAATATGATCAAGTGCAGATGAACTCTGTACTTTAAATCCATTTGTTTTTCTGTAGGCCTGCAAAGGAGCAAAATTGCAGCAGTGGTGAGTTCCCCTTGGATGCAGTCGATCAGTGTTGAAATTCAGATCATAAGGTTAGTATCAGGAGACACGAAGACTGAAATTGTGCAGTCTTACAAAGTGCATGGATAAAGGGTGTTCGGAATTCCCAGTTAGGCAACAGTAAAAATCATTGTCAAGAATTTATTCAGGTGGTTTTTTATATTTATTGAAGAAAAGAATGTACCTTAACAGTACCACGTAGAACTTCGGCGTCAGGATTGTTCCTGAAGTGATCACGAACAGGCTGGGAAAAAAGAGATTTGATAAGGTCACATAATAAGTATATTTGTCTAGTATATAACAGCTGAGAAATACGGGAAAGTAAATTCTGACAAGTCCATTTTTGAAGACTACTCTCTCCGTCCCACAAAGAAATGTCATTCTCACTTTTTGACAACTCAAATACTTTCAACTTTTAACAAATATATACAAGAGAATATTGATTTTTATGGTGCAGAATAAGTATCATTCGATTAATCTAGTATATAACAGCTGAGAAATACGGGAAAGTAAATTCTGACAAGTCCATTTTTGAAGACTACTCTCTCCGTCCCACAAAGAAATGTCATTCTCACTTTTTGACAACTCAAATACTTTCAACTTTTAACAAATATATACAAGAGAATATTGATTTTTATGGTGCAGAATAAGTATCATTCGATTAATCGTTGAAATATATTTTCATAATAAATTTATTTAGAGATACAAATGTCGTTAATATTTTTTTGTAGAAATCTAGTCAAACTTAACAAAGTTTGACCGGCAGTAAACCCTATGTGACACTCTTTTTTTGGGACAGAGAGAGTAGTTCACAGTTACGTACACTAGTTAGCAACACATGAGGGAGTTTTACCTGCAATATCTCGTTTATTGCTTTTGCAAGAGCACGCTTCACATCATCAGGATGCAGATTGCCACTACTGTAGTCTTCATTGAGTTCTTCTATTTGGTTGTAGGTCCTATTTAACAGCAACAAATGTTACACATGGAGACAACATTAAAATTATGTGGCTATTATGCAGGTCAACAATACATCCTCTCATATATCATCTATATTAAACTTGAAAACAATTTCAGCTTTTGCAGAATATTACTTGTTACCACCGTCAGCTTCCTTGCGAAGCACCTCAAACCTTTTGAACCAAGGGAAAATAATGTACTTAATATACTCCAAGCATGGATTTCCTTCAATAATTTTGCGAGGACAGAAAGCCTGTTCTATCTTGTGCTTGACCTCAGACTGCAGTAAACAAGTTGATCATGAAATTCTTATGACCACTGGAAGAAAGGTATAAAACATCGATTAATTTTAGATGCTTATAAGAGCATCTCAAGATTGGTAGATGTTGTGTTCTTTTAACTACATAATTGAATCCTTTGGTACATTGTACACCTGACTTATAGATGATCAAAAGTGGTCATGATGCTGAAACAAGTAACGACTGATAATAAATTAAAAAAAACACCTATATAGAGAGAAGAAAAAACCTCATCATCTTCCATAAAAATGGCCGATGCTGGATCGCTCTTTGACATTTTTTGCTGACCTTCTTTAATACCTGGTAGCATATCTATAATTGATCATGTCAATGAACAAAACTATATCCCACAAACCTAGCAATAACTTTTGAACCATATATAAACATAAATCCAAAATATGACTACTTAGGGAGGATACGGTGGGACAGAATAATCGGTGCAACGCTACTTTTGCTCTCACAGTACTCTCTAGCAAGCATATTCACCTTTCTTTGATCTGTGCCCATCTGGCATATGTCTACCTGCAGAAGGAAACGTAAGTAAATTTTAAGTATGTACTAGAAACCTTGTATGTGTTCTAGTATAACATTTTAAGTTTTTTATTAAAAGTTCAGTGTCCTTTATCTTGAAACAAAACTAAACAGGCTTCCTTTTTTCCACTAAATATATATATTATTAGGATAACTAGTGCTGGCATACAAACCTTGAGGAAGAATATATCGGCACATTGCATGAGGGGATATAAGATCTGGGAAGCAGTTAAGGCTTCCTTCTCGCCTCGACCCATAATTTGACAACACCTGTGCAGTAGTTAAGGCTAAAACTATTTATTTGCGGTTGCAATAAAACTACAAATAACCATATCCTTTGTTTGTTCATAATCTCTGAACGAACATGCAGTCCAGATGAGTATATATGCACCTGACTATCCTGCTGAAAGTACTTCTCAGGGCAATGTCAAATACGAGTGACCAGTATTCATCCCTGCGCTTATCAATCTCCTTTGAAGCCCAGAGAAATTCCACCCTGTCTCTGTCCATGTCCATGCCAAGTGCTTTCCAAATTGTAATCATATAGTTGCCAACAGTTTGGATTTTATTTAGATTCCCTCCCATCTTTTGGTTTAGCATAGCAAACCAGTCAGCAATCCAAATTTTCACTTGGCATCCAGCTCCAAGCATCTTGTTAATACTTACCACCTTTCCAACTCCCTGGAAACAAAGATAAAATTAATGGTGTTTTAGGTATGCATTACTATGATCCTATCTAATCTAATAGATTCAAATCGTTGATGTGAATTTAAAAATCAAAGCTGAAGAGCGTGCTTTCTATCTGAATTGAAGGAGAGCAGATGAGATATAGAAATGTGTCCAGTCTAACCTGAGCAATATGCATGCTGCCAGAAGGCTCAAATCCATTGTAGCATATCGGGTTGGGCTTCTTCTGCAGAAGCTGTTTCAGCTCACCCTCATTGATGCACTCTTCTGCGATGCTCTTCAGGATTATGCACCGTTCCTCTGGGGTTATCGCCGGCACTTTGGTAGGTAGATCATTGGTGGTGGACAGGGAGGACTGGATGCCAAAATGCCGGTCAGTTTTTGCATGTACATCAGTTCGTGATTTTTTTATAAAGGAGATTGTACCTTAAAACTATTATTGAAAACTTCAGCACCATTGTTACTTTCAAAGGGTTGCACAAACTTCTTAAGGGCATAATCAGGCTGGCATATCTCCATCTGGTCGACTCTTTTGAAGTGAATCAAGTGATCACGGACAGGCTGAAAAGGAGACAGAAATTCACAGAAGTACTGATGAATGAAATGAGCATTTATACTTAACAAAATAGTTAAAAAATACGACTTGATTTGATAAACTGACACAATTTTTCCATTCCTACATGAGAAAACTTGAGAAGTGGAATGCAAGTAATTTTCAAGTTAGTTATTAACTACATGGGAGGACGAGTCATATCACCTGGAGTATCTGATTTATTGCTTTTGCAAGGTTAGACTTCACATCGGCAGGATGCAAAGCGCCACTAGCATACTCGATGGAAACCTCTTGCATTTCACTGTAGGTTCTATTCAAGAGAAAAATAATAAACAAAATTGCAACTAGCATTAAAATTATGCCATGCTAATAACGTCATTAATGTGTGATTATAAATATATTATTCTTGCTCATCAGAGATTGTAGTTGAACAGACATTTAATTTGCACATTCTGTGTGACCTCATTTATTATCTACGTGAAACAGAAAAACTAGCAGTTTGAGTAGAATCTTACTTGTTGCCACCATTAGCTTCTGTCCGAAGCACATCAAACCTTTGGAGCCAAGGGAAAATGATATATTTGATGTACTCCAAACATGGATTTCCAGCAACTATTCCTGGAGGACAGAAAGCCTTTCTTATCTTCTTGTTCACCTCAGACTGCAATAATAATCAAGTTGATACATACTTTAATTCTTATATATCGTTTAAACCTAGCCTTCACCAACATGGACAATAGAGACACAACAAGTAGAAGCCAGCACATATAAGATGTCCAATGTGTAAGTTGTGTAAAACTAGTCTTGTTTTAGATTGTAATACATTGTCTTCAGCTTATTAAAGTAACAATTCATACCAAAGTCGATCGAAAAAATAAGTGGACATAAAGATGGGAAACTCCAAGTTAATGATTGACATATAAATGAATATGACAGTGACACATACATCCCTTAGAATCACAAACAGGCAAACATAAACTAGTTTTATGTCAGTTTCTTATCAATAATAAGCATATAACATAACATTCGGTGTACGAATTATTATATTATCTACTACAAAGTGGTCACAATGTTGGAGGTAAGTGAAGGTTAGTAATTAAACAAAAGTATCGTGAGTAGTGAAACCTCGCTATCTTCCACGAATATAGCTGAGGATGGATCTCTGTTTGACGTCTTCTGACCTTGCTTAAGACCTGGTAGCATATCTAGATAAATGTTAAAGGACAAAAGCAACTTCAAGAAGCGTGCCTAGCTAAATACCGAACTCCGTAGAAGTGCTATAGATGCACAAATCGATGCATACATACCTATAACTATTGCATAATATTTATCCTCTTGAGTGGAAGGATACGGTAAGACAGAATGATTGGCTTATCAGTCCTTCCGCTGGCATTGCAGTAATCTCTAGCCATCATATTCACCTCTCGTTGGTCCATGGACATGTGGCATATATCTGCCTGTGAAAAGGAAAGGAAAAAAATAGTATTAGCTCTCTTGAAGCTGCAAATAAAAAGAGTCTTTTTTCTACGCACAGTTAGTAATAAATGTACAATGTCTAATTCTCTATAGCTAATCTTTTTTCTCTTTTTTTTTCCTACGTATAAGATATATATGCGCGCATACAAACCTGGAAGAAGAATACATCAGCACACTGCATGATGGGGTACAAGAACTGGCCAGCAGTGAGTTCCTCTTTCTTTTCTCTGTCCAAAAAAGTGCAACACCTGTAGACGATGCAGCAAAGTATATGCATAACCATGAGAATTTCAGAATACAGATTGATTCTGAATTTCTGATAGACAAACGATCGAGCACGTGGCGTGCATGCATACCCGCGTATCCTCTTGACGGAATTCCTCTGGGCGATGTCCATAACGAGCGGGCTCCAGTACTCGTGGGAGCGCCTGATGATCTCCTCCGAGGACCAGAGGACCTCCACCCCGCCGCCGCCGTCCACGCCGACGCCCAGCGCCCTCCAGACCTCGACCATGCGGCGCGCGGCTGCCCAGATCCTGGCCGGGTCCCCGTCCAGCCTCTTGTTGAGCAGCGCGAAGCAGTCGGCGAGCAGGAGCTTGACCCTGCACCCGGCGCGCACCATGGCCCTCGCTCGGATCGCCGTCCCGACGCCCTGCGCGATGGTGATGGCGCCGGAGGGCTCGAAGCCGTCGAGGCAGACGGGGCGCGGGTTGTCGCGCAGCAGCTGCGGCAGGTCCTCCTCCCCGAGGCACTCCTCCGCGGAGTCCCGCAGCGCCGCGAGCCGCTCCTCCGCCGCCCATGTCGTCGTCGCGGGCGCCGCCATGGCCCCGCGCCCGCGCGCTGTTGGAGGGTACGTTTCGGGGTCTTGATTTGGGGAGGTCAAGTGGTCAATGCAACGCATGCATCTTTTTGACTTCCTTGGCTCCCACGTTATCTGGCCTCTGGATCACGGTCAAACGGATAGGGAAAAGCATGAGGCCCAGGCCTCTGGGGCCTTGTTTAGATCCCAAATATCTCCCCAAATTTCATTATACAAAAAGAAGATTCCCCATCACATCAAAATGCCGGCATATGCATAGAGTACTAAATGTAGATGAAATCAAAAACTAATTGCACAGTTTTATTGTACTTTGCGAGACGAACGTTTTGAGCCTAATTAATCAATGTTTGGACAATTTTTACCAAATAAAAACAAAATGCTACAGTGCAAACACTGTAGCTACAGTGCATTCCGCCGCCCCCAAATCGGGGGAACTAAACACGGCCTGGATAGAGCGTGCTGCCGCGAATAAATTTATGAAAATGCTCTGCTCAGAGCCCGGATGCTCCCGTTGTCGTGCGCTGTGACGGCCTGAACAGCCCACTGCATCTCTTGAAGTTTGGGAAAAAAAAAGTCCACCTACCTGGCACCATCCTTCCTCTCCTCCACGCCTCCCTTCGTGTTGCTCCTGCTCCACCACCCGCTCCTTCCGACAACGCGGGCACCGCCGCGCCCACATGTGGGGGACCACTTCATTGGCCGCGAGATGGCCACCTAAGGCCACTGCACGCGTGCTTGTGCCCGATGACGCACAAAGAGAAACACTGGGCCTTTTGCACAGAAGCGGTCCAGCCTCACCTCCAACTACGACTACAGCACGCCGATGCAGAAGGAGGGGAGAGGACGCACCAGAATACGATGCATGTTGTACGTGTATATTTTAAATGTTTCAGTTGTATTAGAGGTATGTTGCAATGTTTCCTACAGATGTTACAAAAGTAGATCGGGATGTCGCATATGTTGCAATGGTTGTACACGTATGTTGCAAGAGTCTATCCCTAATGTTTCATCTGTTATTCAAACGTATGTTCCAAGTGTGTTTATCAGGATGTTGCATATGTTTCACATACATGTTACAAGTGTTTTATCTGGATGTTGTGCATATATTTGCAATGGTTTTCAAGTGTTTTTCAGGTGTCTCTACAAAGGTTTTAAACACATGTTTCAAGTGCTTTATTTGCTTTCAGACGTATGTTGCAAGCGTTGCATCTGGATGTTGCAAATGTATGTTTCAAGTGCTTTATATCGATATTGCAAAAATAGATCGGGTTGTTACAAAAGTAGACCGGGATGATGCACAAGTTGGAATGACAACATATGCATGTTACAAGACTATATTTTAAATGTTTCAGGTGTTTCAAAAGTATGTTGCAAATGTTTCATCTGTATATTTCAAAAGTAGATCTTGGTGTTGCACATGTTGCAATAGCTATACACGCATGTGTTCAAGCGCATGTTTCAAGTGTTTTATCTGTTTTAGACCTATGATGCAAATGTTTCATCTGGATGTTTTAAAAGTTGATCTAGTGTTATGGCTATGTCCACATGTTTCAAGAGTTTCGTTAATTTTAGACATATGTTGCAAGCATTTCATTTGAATGTTTCAAAAGTAGATATCAAATAAACACATGCTGCAACTACTGCGCCATCGTGGGTCACCGCGCACGACTGCTGGTGGTGATGCTGTTGTTGCATGCATGCGAGAGCGTGAAACGAAGCAGGCTCTCCCCATGCATGCGTGGGCCTGCGTGGCCTCCAGAGTGGGATGTGTGTGGGGGCAAAGGGAGATGGTTGCCTTAGGCACAGGCGCGGGAGCAATGTCTAATGCTAGCGCCCTGGATTGGACGTCTGGCACTAGCAACTATGATAAATTAAAGTCGGCCCAAGCCCTCGGATTCATCAACGGACTGGCACCGAATCTGCTCAGTCCAAGTTACTGCATGCCTTTCTTGGTTGTTTTCAAAACATTAACGTATAGCGAAAGGGCCTCAGGGTGGAGTGTGCTACCCTTAGCAGCCAGGTTCCCGAAACGTAGGGAACGTGGTACGTGTACGTCATACTCTAAAACTGTGGGACGAAGAGGGTATAGAGCTTCGACCTGTCCCTTTAACTAGCAGAACACATACCAACTTCGAGAGGAATGCGTTAGGGATGTGGTGGCCAGGCCATCTATCATTACGTCCATCTTGAACTTATCAGTCGTACCATTTTAGTGAAATAACAGTGTTATGCTCTCACAACAAATTAGCAACGGCATCAGCATCCACCGTTTTTCCAACCTTAAAATCAGCCCGAACCTAGGCCTGCTGTTTTATTCATGCAATCGGGGCATATTTAGCCGTACCTTTTGACTAAAAAGGTTATCACAGCTCGTTAATAGCGATCTAGGCCCCGTTCGGCTGTGCTGATAAGCCGGCTAAAAAACACCGTTGGCTGATTCGTTGTGAGAGAAAAACACTGTTTTAGCTGAAAAAACAAGCTGAAAAGTACGGATTATAAGCCAGATGAATAGGGCCCTAGTTAAAAAAAGGTTTCCAACCAGTAGATTTGTAGCAAAACATGTGAAATGACACCGAGCTCATTAGCCAACTACAGTAAGTAACTTGGTACACATGAAACAACATACAAATATATGAAATACCATCTCCAGTCATAGTGAAAGATCCACACACACAAATGAAGATGTGCTTTGCAACATCCCGACAATACACAAGTGTGGATACAAACTACCTACTACCAGAATCTACACCACAATGTTCAAACCTACCCAACCAACACTAAGTTCCAAACTGTCAGAGATTAGCTCAAAACCCATTGCTTCCTCGTCATTATTCATCAGTGTACCATAAATTGTATGAAGAAACATCAGGCGCCTCTTTCAAATCGATCACGAGGCGAGCCTGTTTTAGATAGATCGTCATCAGTCCAGCCCATTCCAAAGTAATCATAAGGCAAGCCTTCAAACATATCAACATCAGGCAAGCCTATTTCAAAATTTTCAATGGCCGGGTGTCTCAGATCTTCCACTCCTTGCTTCTTGCATGCATAACATTGACCTAGCGAAAAAAAAGCCAAGCAAAATGGATTAGAAAACTGTGAGTGCATTCACACACATTTCATATATGACATTGAAAAGTTGCTATTACCATTTTCGTTTGGTCCCAATGGATAGCATAAATAATATTTTTTCCTAAAAATCTCCTTCACTTCGGCGAAATACAGCTTCACCTTCCAATCAGCTGAATCTGGCATCTTCATCCTCACAGTGAAGTTATAATGATGGTACACCTTGTCATAGCTCTCCACATTAAAACACTGGTGCTGAAGTTCATCAAGGCGGTAGTCCTCCAGCTCCTAACAATAAATCAACATAGGGATATATTGCAAAAGTTTTAAAGGTTGAAATTTTAATTTGTAAGAAACTATGCGTACCGCAAGATCTCGATTTATGTCAATGAGCTTCTTGAAACAGAGCATCACCTCCTCGTTCATCCAGGCCATTCCAGTCGGAATAATTTCTTCCGCTGAAGCTTCATGCCTGAATCCACAACTAGTTTGAGACCAACATCTTCCTCTATGGCGGGAATCAAAGTATCATAAAACCAATTCCAAACATAGATAGTTCTTTTGCATACATAAATATTAATAAAGCTATACTAGTGGTATGGCTCAAATAAAAGTTTGTAAGCACGACCTGCACCAATTGTCTAGAAACTTCACTCTTGCTATGTCTGGATGACTATAGGAGGGTAAAATACAAAAGTTAGGGTAAATGACATCATACATGAATACTATCAATATTCTCTCAAAATATTACCAGAGTACCAATGCGTAGCAATAACCGAACAACTTATGATGTCCCAAGCCCACGAGGATGGCGATATAGGGATAGTCATAGGCCCTAAGCCTATGATGTCCCAGCTACGAGGATGGCGACATTACATAGGGCAGCTACAGTATCCCACTCCACTACTAGAGGCTGATGATGGTGTCACATCCTTGCCTTCCAAGTCATTAGAAAGTTTGTTAAGCAAAAGAAAAAAAAAGGCTAAGCCCCATCAGTTTTCTCCCTCCCACCACTGCACTAGTTGTGCCAGCACCTTCATGGTCACTAGCCTTATCCTTCCCTACCAGCAAACTTAGACTATAGTAACTAGCACTGCTTTAGCTATGTCAGACCAAATTCAAATCATGGGGCCTACTTGCCAACCTTTATTTTTATTTCAAGAAAAATGTAGCAAGACACTGAAATTATTTGAGAACATGGTTTGTGTTACTCTAAAAATATATTTTAAAAACTATTATGTAATCACAACAATGCAGCATATGGAAATTATTAAAGTCTAAAATTTCCATTTTACATATGACAGGAAGGCTTGTTTGCTGATGAACATATAGAAAAGAAACAATATACTCCCTCTGTCCCTTATTAGATGTCGTTTCCGGTTTTTGTGCCCACAAGTTTGACTCGATTTATATAAAATGCGTGCAACATTTGTATCTCCAAATAAATTTATTAAAAAACTAGACTCAAAGACCTTTCCAATGATACTAATTATATACCATAAATATTAATATTTTTTAATATATATTTAATTAAAGTTGTTTCTCGGGAAGCGTAAAGCGACAAGTATTTAGGGACGGAGGGAGTATGACTTAATAAAAAAAATAAAGCCTAGGGGAATTTCTTTTTGTTGAACAACTGCACAATGCAAGAAAGCATTCTATATTTTCATTAAGAAGAAAGAAAATAAGCCGACAGGCGTACTCCCAAACAAATCAATACTAAACATCCGCAAGACAGTGATCGAAATAAAAGATTAGGAAAAGCAGACCAAAATATTAGAACTGTTAAGACATGATATAGGCCCATATTATCTTGGCCCATATGGCCCATGTGCCCTAGCATACATACACCACTACACAGCAGTCTCTTCCTCTCTTGCTCTGGACTTGATCCGTCTTCCCCAAAAGGTAACATGGAATCAGAGCAGGATTGGGGTTAGGGTGAGGAGAGATTCTCCTCAGATCCACCCGAGATCCAATTTTTTTTTTCCTGGCCGTCGCCCGCCTGTCCGTCTGCCGCGGCGCACGCGCGCCGCCCATCCCGCCATCCCGCTCGTCCGTCGTCGTTGCGGGGGCCCGTCGTTCCGCCGCCGTCCCGTCGCTGCTCGTCCATCGTCGTCGCGCGGATTCCGTCGAACCGTCACCACCGGCGCGTCTCCATCTGTCGCAGGCAGCCGTCGTCCCCGCCACTGTCGCGGAGGTGCTCGCCCGCCGTCGTCCGTCGCAGGGGACCTCGCCGCTCCTTGCGGCAGGGGCCCTCACCGGTCCTTGCGGCCTCCTCTGCTGCTGTCGGTCCTTGCGGCCTCCTCTGCTGCTGTCCGTCCTGGTGACGCCCCTGGTGTCCTCTACTGCTGTTGCTGGTACTTTGCAAGCTTCACTATGGCTCAGAATCCTCAGTTCAGTCCTATTGTTATTAATATCACTCTTGATGGTTCAAATTATCCGGAATGGTCTTTTTGTGTTGAAACTGCTTTGCGGGGTCATGGTCTTTATTCCCATTTGACTGATAATCCACCTGAGCTCAAATCTGATGGCAGTAATGCTAGTGCTGTCACCGCATGGCAAACTAATGATGGGAAAGTGATGGCTGCCATGATTAATAGTACTAAACCATCTATGATTATGAGTCTCAGAAAGTTTAAAACTGCTAAGGCAATATGGTCTGCCTTAAAGAAGCGTTATGTTCAGGACAGTAGTGCTCTTCTCCATAATCTCATGCAGCAAATTCATGACATTGAGCAAGCAGCCGACATGTCTATTGATGATTATTATTCTGCTTATGATCGTTTGATGGGTTCATTGATCTCCATGGTGCCTGACTGCACAGCTGCTGACTGTCCAGCACACACATTCATTGAAAAATTTCTGACATATCGCTTTGTCATGGGAGTCAAGCCAGAATTTGATTCCATTCGTACACGGTTACTTCACAATTCTTCTAATCTAACCATGGACCAAGCCTTGGCTGAATTGCTTGCTGAAGAGACACGTCTCAAGTCTCTGTCTTCCTTTTCTTCTATGACAGTGTCTCACAGTGTGTTGGCAGCCTCTCAGCGCAACACTGTACCCAAAGCTACTTCTTCAGAGCCATGTAAGCATTGTGGCAAGACTACACATATATCAGAAAACTGTTTTTCTGCATATCCGGAGAAGTTAGCTGAGTATCGTGCACGCCGAGCAGCTCGTGCGACTCGTGGCCGTGGTACTTCTTCCACTGCTAGAGGTGGTTCTGTCTCTATTGCCGCCGCTTCACCCATTGGTGCCTCTCAGCCAGCTTGGGTTCTGGATTCAGGTGCTTCCTTTCATGTGACATCTGATCACTCTCAATTGGTTTCCTCCAAGCCAATCACTGGTGGTGCTTCTATTCAGACAGCCGATGGTACATCTTGCTATATCACTCATCAGGGTACTCTTTGTAGTACCAATTTTTCTGTACCTGATGTTTCATTTGTACCTCAGTTGTCCATGAATCTTCTTTCAGTGGGCCAAATTGCTGATCATAATTGCTTTATTGGATTTGATGACTCATCCTGTTTTATTCAGGATCGTCAAACCGGGACTGTGATTGGGACTGGCCATCGCCGTAGAGGTTCTCCTAGCCTCTACATTTTGGACACCTTGCGTCTTCCTTCTTCAGCTGCTTGTGTGTCAACTGTTGCATCATCATCTACGTCATCCTTCGCCAAGTGGCATCATCGACTTGGTCACCTCTGTGGATCTCGCTTGTCCACATTAATACATCAGGGCTATTTAGGTCATACATCTGTCGAGTCTCACTTTCATTGTAAGGGTTGTAAGCTTGGCAAACAGATTCAGCTTCCCTATCCTTCTAGTGTATCTCACGCAGCTAGACCCTTTGATCTTATTCACTCAGATGTCTGGGGCCCTGCTCCTTTTGCTACTAAAGGTGGCCATAAATATTATGTTATCTTTGTTGATGATCATTCTCGATACACTTGGCTTTATTTTATGAAACACCGGTCCCAGTTGTGTTCCATTTATCAGTCTTTTACTCGCATGGTTCATACTCAATTTTCCACCTCTATTAAAATTTTTCGTTCTGACTCTGGTGGAGAATATTTGTCTGATCGTTTTCGCCAGTTTTTGACCTCTGAGGGCACTCTTCCTCAGCTGTCATGTCCTGGTGCCCATCCACAAAATGGCGTAGCTGAACGCAAACATCGCCACATCATTGAAACTGCTCGGACCCTTTTAATTGCCTCCTTTGTTCCCTCTCACTTTTGGGGGGAAGCGGTCTCAACATCTGTTTATCTTATTAATCGACAACCGTCATCCAAACTATCTGGTAAGTGTCCTGGTGAAGTCCTTTTTGGTACTCCTCCTCACTATGATCATCTTCGGGTTTTCGGATGTACTTGCTATGTTCTGCTTGCACCTCGTGAGCGAACCAAGTTGACGGCTCAGTCGGTTGAATGTGTTTTTCTGGGATATAGTCCTGAGCATAAGGGTTATCGTTGTTATGATCCTTCCACTCGTCGCATACGTATCTCTCGTGATGTCACATTTGTTGAGGACCGTCCTTTCTTTTATAACCCATCTACCCAATCATCCTCCTCTTCTACAGAGTCCACGTCTTTTCTTTACCTTCCTCCTATTTTGCCTAGTGATGATGTTCCCTCGTCTACACCATCTCCTTCTCATGACCCTCCACCAATCCTAGCTCCTCAGTCTCCACCACCCAGGCCTCTATCATGTAAACCACGTGTTTACACTCGTCGTTCCACCAATCCCATAGAGCCTCCATCTACTTCTTCTTCCTCGGCCAGTCCTGATGCTCCTGTTTTGGTTGATTCTAATGCTTCTGATGAGTCACAGGTTCGACCGAGATACAATTTGCGTGATCGCACCACTATTGCGCCCCCTGATAAATTGGGATTTCCACGTGCTAGTGCTATTCTTGATGAGCCATCTACTTATCATGAGGCTTCTCTCATTCCGGAATGGCAGGCTGCTATGTCTGAGGAGCTCGCTGCACTTGAGCGCACAGGTACTTGGGATATTGTTCCACTACCACCTCATACAGTTCCTATCACATGTAAATGGGTGTTCAAAGTTAAAACCAAATCCGATGGTTCTATTGAGCGATATAAAGCTCGTCTAGTTGCCAGAGGTTTTCAGCAGGCTCAAGGCCGTGATTATGATGAAACATTTGCTCCTGTTGCTCACATGACCACGGTTCGTACTTTAATTGCTGTGGCTGCTTCTAAGTCCTGGAATATCTCTCAGATGGATGTTAAGAATGCTTTTCTTCATGGTGATCTACATGAGGAAGTTTATATGCAGCTACCCCCAGGTGTCGATGCCCCTTCAGGACATGTTTGCCGTCTTCGTCGTGCTTTATATGGTCTTAAACAGGCTCCCCGTGCTTGGTTTGAGCGGTTTGTATCGGTGATACAGGATGCTGGTTTTTCACCGAGTGATCATGATCCTGCCTTATTTATTCATCTCTCTCCGCGAGGGCGTACCTTGCTCCTTCTATATGTTGATGATATGCTAATCACGGGAGATGATATGGACTACATTTCTCATGTGAAGGAACAACTTAGCAAGCAGTTCCAGATGTCTGATCTAGGTCCTCTCAGTTATTTTCTAGGGATTGAGGTGTTACATTCTTCAAAGGGTTATTATCTCTCTCAATCCAAGTATATACATGATCTTATTGCTCGCTCTGGCATTTCTGATAATCGGACGGCTGCCACACCCATGGATCTTCACTTGCAACTTCGTCCTACTGATGGCACTCCTCTGGAGGATCCCTCTCGATATAGACATATTGTGGGCAGCCTTGTTTATCTCACCGTTACTAGACCCGACATTGCTCATGCAGTTCATATCTTAAGCCAGTTTGTCAGTGCTCCTACTTCAGTTCACTTTGGGCATTTGCTCCGTGTACTGAGATACTTAAGGGGGACATCATCTCAGTGTTTGTTCTATGCTCGTGATAGTCCACTTCATCTTTATGCCTATTCGGACTCCACTTGGGCGAGTAATCCTACAGATCGGTGTTCTGTCACTGGTTATTGCATTTTTCTTGGTTCTTCTCCCCTTGTATGGAAGTCCAAGAAGCAATCAGCTGTATCCCGATCCAGTACAGAGGCAGAACTTCGAGCACTTGCTACTACCACCTCAGAGATTATATGGCTTCGATGGCTGCTAGCTGATTTTGGTGTTTCGTGTGATGCTCCAACACCTCTTCTTTGCGATAATACGGGAGCTATACAGATTGCCAATGATCCTGTGAAACATGAGCTTACAAAGCATATTGGTGTTGATGCCTTCTTCACCCGGTCTCATTGTCATCAAAAGACGATTGCTCTTCAGTATGTGCCATCAGAACTGCAAGTGGCTGATTTGTTTACCAAAGCACAAACTCGCGAGCAACATCGGCTTCATATGCTCAAACTCAATGCTTCACATCCTCCACCTCCGCCTTGAGTTTGAAGGGGGGTGTTAAGACATGATATAGGCCCATATTATCTTGGCCCATATGGCCCATGTGCCCTAGCATACATACACCACTACACAACAGTCTCTTCCTCTCTTGCTCTGGACTTGATCCGTCTTCCCCAAAAGGTAACAAGAACCTCTACCTTGATTCAGTTGGTACCATACTATGCTGAGGGTGAGCAGCTGCAACAAAAGCCTGTACAGTAATAACATTGGGTAGCTGTGATTCTGTACAAATCAACAGCCAGAATGTTATAAGAAGTTGCGCGGAGGTTCATACAAGGACATTAAGAGCCTCCTCAATGGCCAAAATGCTATCAGAAGCTATTCCTTAACCATATGCTGCACATCCTTTGGGCTGAACAAAGCATGGTAATATTGTTAAAAGCAACCAACATATCAATTCCAAATCACAGCTGTACACACAAGGTCATGGAATGCAAACTGATCTTTTGCTGACCGGTGATATTGAGCAAATGAATTCATTTCTACATAACAAATAAAAGCATGAATACAACAAATGAACACTTTGGTTTTCACCGTCATGGTCACTTATACAGCTTACTCACCCATAAGTACTCCACTATGCACCTGACCATGCACGTGCTAGAGGTTTTAGGAAAATAAAACAATTATTTTTTGCATATTACAGGTTTATATCTAAATTAGCATCTTCAAAATACCATCATGTCCGTAGCTCAGAATGATGACAGAGTAAATAATAGTGTATTAACATCATGTGGTGCTACAGCTACTCACATGCTACTGTGTTGCTTACTTGCTTATGTTGTTTTGGTCTGTCCGTGTGTGTACTATAATTTTAGCACCTCAACAAGGCTTCTTACTATTTCCAGTGTATTTCAGGCTTCTATATAAAACACAAAAATGCCAGTATCTATTGAAAATAGTGATGATATACATACTCCACATCTGAATATAGCTTGGGGCCTTCCTCCTTGACATTTGGTACAGTATAAAAAAGGGGCGTAGACAGCACCATAGATAGTGATAGACCTTTTGGTCGGCTAAAAAAGAACTCATTCTGTCCAGTAGTAGAAAACCTGCACAGGCGACAAGACGCTTAGATAGAGTAACCAATGTATGTGCTCCTTGTTCATGCTTTGTAATGCATTAAAGCAAGACAATTTCATACAAAAATAGTGTAATTTGTTGTCACATAAAGTACTTGTTGTCTTTTTATTTTACTACACTCATATATCTACAGTTAACTTTGTTTTTGAGGATTCTTGCCGTTATGTAGAGATAGAAAACATTAAATTTCAGCGTAGATAAACAAAGAGCAAAATATACTTACGATGCACAGTCATCATCAGTAGACTCTTCATCTGTTTCACTTTGAAGGGTCAGAAGTGGGGGGTCACTTAATGACAGTGCCTTTTCTATAACTTCCCTATCAACCTCACTGCTGTTCACCACACAGGTATGCTCCTCTTGCCTGATAAAATAACATTCACAAAGGAACAATAATGATTAGAAAGAATATCCAGAATAAGTCAAGAAGGTATTATGAATTTGCTAAACAAGTAAACACAAGTCAGACAATAAACATGTATCTATATATAAAGGTAAATAGAAAGGCTGTCTGGGCTGGTCTAAGTAGAGAACACTCTGCCCAACACGGGTTCCAGTTCCAGCCCATTGAGCTACAGGATGACTACAAATTTTGAATCAGCACATGTAGTAAATTGACTAGTAAAGCAATCTACAATCTTGTTCCATTGCCAAGAAAGGAAACGAACTATATTTATTGGAACCATTTATACATGTTAAAAGACAATGAATTTGAAGGGGCAGCAAAAAGTTTACAGGCCAAACATACGAAAATAGCAAGGATGACAAATAAAACAGAGAATCCCTGGTGCTGGGCTGGTGCTAAGGCATTACAGCAGCTCCTTTGTAGGTCGTTGCCACCATCTTCTTATGCTGCGGATGTGTTTTTTGGTCGTGTTTTTTTTCTTTGCAGCGAGTGGTCCTGTTAGTCTTGTTCTAGGTGGCCTAAGGGAGTTGGGTTTGCTTCTCCTTCGGTTTTTTCTTTCTTCTATACTTAATGCAATGACACGCAGTTCTCTTGTGCAGTTCTCGAGAAAAAAAATGGAGATTACACAATACTTCTATACAGCTTAAAGCTTAGAGGGATAATTTTTTAGCAAAAAAAGTAATGAATATATGGAGCTGTGTGTGCCATCTCTGCTCACGTTACAATTTATAACAATGTGGCACCGACTTAAAGTGCTACTGCAAGCAATTCGGCACTTCTCCTTAGTAGACTTAGATGGTGAATGGTGTGGGTCCCATTAGATTGCATATGGCCAAGGGAAACTGAATTTAAAAATTGAAGCATAATAAAAGAACTCACTTGGAGCGAGGTGCATAATCAACATTAGTCATTTCAGCTGTTTCTGGGGTGGAATGTGAAGGGTCACTCAAAGACAGCGCTTCAAATGTTGGCAAATCCATAACCGGACTATGAAGCTCAATGCTTGTCACCATGCTAGCCTCAGCCCTAATAAAAAACATATTATAGGAAAGATCATCAATGCAGAGAACAGAGATAAGAAATAAGTATAAATTTGCTATGGAAACAAACACAAGCCAGGTATCAAACATATTCAGTTTGTCGAACACAAGCCAGGCATCAAACATATTCAGTGTGTCAAACGCTTAATAAAGGTAAAAAAACAGCAACTGCTGCACTTACCTAGCTAGTCTTCTTGGTCGAGAATGCCTTGGGTGGTCTGAATAGAGGACACTTCGTCAAACACTATTCCACTATCAGCTCCAGGATGACTATGAATGTTGGAATCAACAAACTTGGTTAGGTTTGCAACAGCAATCTACTACAGTGTTCATGGAATGCATGGAAGTATTGTTCATTGAATTTCACCTAATATAAAATAAAACATTAATTTTGAGGGGAAACGTAAGGTTTTCCAGCCAAGCACCAAAAAGATGCCAACACTTCTCAGCAATTTTAGTTGTAGAAAGCAACTAATGCAGGGTATTTGCGCAATGATTGTTTCTAAGTAAATGAGGGCAGCAGTTTCTTGCAGTCAGGGGGGCTAATTTTCTGGCCGAATTAGAGAGCTCTCAGGACAAATCGACCACATGGGAACGGCAATACTACCCAGAATCCGTCCCGTTCATCAACAAGAAAAATCGACATTTTCGCCAGGAAGCAAAAAAAAAGGCATAATATTTTCCAGCAACATAAGGTGGGGAGTAGAATTAAGCACACAAGCTATTTTGCAATACAGATTTAGGGAATGACTTTTTGGAGTAAAAAAGAATGATTTCGTTAAGTGTCTGTATCTAGTGTCTCAGGTCACTTGCAATTTCTACTATGTGGAGCCAATTCCAGGTCATATTGCAAGCAATTCCATCGACAGTAGATTGAACGAGAAAGATGGAGAATAGTATTTGTCGGATTGCGTATGGCTGAGAACTGAATTGGGAAAGGAAAAGCAGAAGAAGCAGTTTTAAATCTTTAGCTATAGCTGCAGCTATAGCCGGAGATAGCTGCTAGAGAAGAAAACAGCCAGGAGAATCAAGTTTTAGCACTAAGTGATCAGAGACACTAATAGCTGCATTTAGTGGGCTAAATGGGCCCTGATTTAGTTGGAGATAGCTAAATGGGCCTTGATCAGAGACGCTAATAGCTGCATTTATGCAGCTATAGCCGTTAAATCTCTGGCTAAGCCTCTTAGCTGCTGTCCTCCACAACATCTAAGAGCAGCTATAGCCGGAGATAGCTGCAGCTAAGCCATTTAGCTGTTTTTGTCAAAATCAGAAAAATACACAGAAACTTGGCATAACCTGATAACTATTACTAACTGATAATCACTACTAAATACTAATTGATTCATAGCCAACAATTTACAAGAGTACGAGCACAAGATGATCTTACATTACTGAATATGTCTACAGAATACAAGGACAAGACGAGATTGCAAGTGATGAGCAGAGAAGAAACTTGCCAGCTGACTGCTTTGGCATGATGTATGCCACATGGAGTTGGACGTGTTGCTTATGGAAGAAGAGGACCAGGAGTTTGAATGGTGTTGCTGGCTTGCTGCCAGATTTCCTCCGCCGCCGCAACCGCCTCGAGCCACCACGTCTACCTTGTTGCCATCGCGCCGCCGACTGGGACAGGACGAGGAGTGTGGTGTGTGCCACCGCTTGGGGGAGAGGAAGAGGTATCGCGCGCCACTGCAGTGCCGCCACTTCGGGGCTCTGGGACTGCGGGACCGGGCGCCGCCACCGCTACTGAAGAGAACCGAGGTTTTTTTTTTGCGGGGGGGGGGGGGGGGGGGGGGGGGGGGAGAGAGAGGGGGAGAAGAGAAGAGTGTGAGAGAGCCAACAGGAGTCGTAGCGTTAGTATCATTTGGGCCGGATGGCTGTGCGTTATTGGGCCATCTAAATAAATCTATCTCCAGCTAAATCAAGGCCCAGCTAAATGCAGCTTTTGGGGTCTATAATGCGCTAAAAGTTGATTCTCTTGGCTATTTTCTTCTCCAGCAGCTATTTTCGGAGCTTTAAAAACTAGTGGCTACTCCACACCTCCCCCCTCTATCCCGTCCAGCTTGCTCTACTATTACGGTAGAGTAGTACACTACTTTTGACTTTGAACTTTCTGCTTTTACAAATAGACAGAAATAGACAGACTTACCATATACCTTTTTTCTACGGCACATTGTTTATAACAGTTTCTTCACAGCTAAACCTGTTAACTCCATATCGTCTTCCGCAAAACCCTATCATCCCCACCCTCTCTCTTCAACCGCTGGTGGCCAGCAACTATCCTCGCCATGACCTCCTATTCCCCTAATCATAGAAACACCCCTGCCACTCACACAAATCTCCCATTGTAAGACCTTGTTGCTCATGATTCCAACAATGACTCGTCACCTCGCGGCACACCTAGGTTGCGGCCATCACTGCCCCCAACCCCCTTATAGGTCCACCAATGAACAGAGCCTTGCAAACCCTAACCCCTAGCCTCTAATATGGCGACCACCTCTTCTTCTCTAGTGGTGGCCAGTGGAAGTTATGGTTGCACGTTGCGACGAGCATGTAGTATACTCTAAATTCTAAACTCCCGTTGTATGATCACAACTAAAATTGTAACAAAAAATCACCTTCATTGTATCATCATCAAAGAGATCGAAAATAATCGATGTTTTGGAGGGGTGGTTTGAACTAGCAAGAAACCAATTCCAGCTTCGAAATAGTAGCCATTACCAAACAGTATATTTATATATTAACATAAATCAGCTAAAGTAGTTCCAAGGAGGGGCTGGATTGGGAGACTCGCCTAGGACATCAATCTAGGGCGCTCAAAATTGAAGTCATGGGACAGGTGCATGCCTTGGGCACTTATGTTAGTCTCAATGAGGGGGTTTTATCTGAGTTTTATTTGTATTTAATACTATGGCACGTCAGCACAATTGATGATTTGGTAGATTATTTATAAAGAGAGAGATAGAAAGAGTTTCATAGACTTGTTGCCACAGTTACCAATACAAAGCTGGTGTGGTTAGGGATGAAAACAGACGGAATTTTTCCCGTACCGTCCCGTTCCATTTTCTATATTTTTCCGTCCGTTTCCGTATTTGCGAGATCCCGTTTTCGTATTTGCGGAAGTAGAAAATGGTGTTTTCCGTCCGTTTCCGAGTAATCCCGTTTTAATACGGAATAGACCCGTATTTATTCCGTTTTTATCCCGTTTTCAATCTATGCTCAACATGTTCAACAATTACATGTCCTTATATTATGTTAATATAACTACGAATCACCAAATATGCATGTTATGTTCACGTACATAGCATGTAAATGAATATTAAACTTTAAATATATTATTACATGACTTTATATATGTATACTTTGAGAATATTGTATTATGTGATCTTAATTTAATTTTCCGGCTCTTCATCCGTATTTGTTCGTTTCCGAATGTCCGCATATTCCGATTCCGTTTTCGAACCCGCATTTTCCGAACCCGATCCCGTTTCCGCCAAAAAAATATAGAAACGGAAGTAGAAATAGGGTTTTTCCGTCCGTTTCCGTCCGTTTTCATCGCTAGGTGTGGTAGCCTTGGTAACTATGTCATAAAACTTCCATTGAGACTGGCCTTATTTCCTTTTAAAAAGCATCATGTAGGTGAGCATCCAAGGATCCAGGGCAAGAGAGCACAAACAAGGAGTAGTTGGCCAGCATTTGGGCATGTTCAAATGCGCTTAAAGAGCATGCAACTGGGTTTTTTTATACAAAGGCCAACTGGCTTATTAGCTAAATAGGGTAGGCTGATAGCAAGGCTAATTTCTTTTACCACACGCGTTCTAGCCAACTAGATGAATTCCCCACGCGTTGCTGTGGGTAGTCAAGAGAAAAATATAGAGGGCAACAAACGGTTTAGCTGCTCCATTCCAAATAAATGCATTTTAGTGTTTATAAGATAGTGGGGTGGGGCCCTCGTGATGACATGGCTTCACGAAATCACAGATAAATAGCTAGTGGGTTATACGATAGTGGGGATGGGGCCCTAGTTATGACGTGGCTTCACGAAATCATAAATAATAAATAGCTAATGGGTTATATGATAGTGGGGGTGGGGCCCTCATGATGACGTGGCTTCACAAAATCGCAGATAAATAGCTAGTGGGGTTTAGGATTATAATAGTTATAGATTTGTCCATTGGCTAAGCAAATAAAGCTAATTTTGGCTAATTTTAGCCAGCTTATTATTAGCCAATATCATATCTTAGAACTTGTTCGGTTAGTCTTTTATTTAAAGAGATTATTAAGTGGGAATTAATTTCCTACAAGTTAGTCTTTTATTTAAAGAGTTTTTTAAGAAGATCTCCCTGCATAATAACCATTGGATCTAGACTTCGTGGTATATGAGCCCTCCGTCATATGTGATCTTACATCTTATAAGATGTAACCGTCCGAAACTCAATCTCACGTAAGACTCAAACTCACGTACGTCTGGCCACCTATTGGGCCCACACTGCATGTATCTGTGTAGGAAAAGTTGCATTGGTGTGCCGCTGAAGGAAAAATTTAGGAGGCGTGACAGTGGGGTGTACAAGCGGGTAGAATTTTGTTTTGGTGAAAAAACCATCACATATCGATGGAAAGCAAATCAATCGGAAAAAAAAAGAAATTTACACCACAACAAAATTCAGATCTGCTTGATGGAAAAAAAAACAAATCAAAATTTGGATACTACAGAAGTACGTTCCTTAAAAGGCACCACAGCAAAATCCACACTACTCGATGGGAAAAAAAAAACCACCAGAGAAAAAACTATGCCAAAACAAAAACTGGACCTGCCCTAGGAAGTACGCTCTAAAATGCATTGGACTTTAGGAATTACTCGATGAAAAAGAAAATCAGCAAGCACAACAACAAAAAAGACAGGCACAAAAAAACAAAACAAAATCTCCAGATTGAACTCTCACCCTAGCAAGATATCAGACACATAGTTCTTTTCTAAGTAGTAGAACATGAGTCAAGTACAACTTTTTCCTCAACGGATTGACCTTCCCTAAATTCGGTTTTTCAACTAATTGGAAATTAGAAATTAAATTCCTTAATTAATGGGCCGGTCACATTAGGCGGCCAATAAAGCAACGGTCCATCTATGTATCCCCGATTAGAATTTATACAAATGCCTTGTATTACTTATAGTACAACATTGTGAATGAACAATAACTGCAACATGTAGGTGGAAATAAAACCAAGGTACACAACAACAAAATTCACACATGAGGGATAGACAATCCCCTACAAAGTGACAAAAAAAGATGAAAAATAAAAATCTAAACACGTTTGTAAGAAATGATGGGGAAAACGATCATGTACATGTGCTTTTTTATCTTTCGCTTTATTTATGTGGCAAAAAAAGAAAAAAATAAAGCTGCATTGTCTATGGGGCCAAAAAGCCTGCTAAATAAATTAAGTAATAATTATTTAGCATGTACAAATGCTTGTTTATTTATATCACGTTTATTTATATCTCTTCATTTAAGCACAATCTTATTACATCATTAGTGAAGTAATAATCCCTCACATTGTTTGTACTCCCTCTATACCCGTAAAGCAAGTCGTTTTAGACAAAGCTTGGGTCAAACATTGGAAATATAAATCATGAATAACTTTTAAGTGATGGAGTTTTGAAATTTAAAAACTATATGAATAGATTTGTCTTGAAAAGTACTTTCATAAATATATACATATATCACTTTTGGATAAAGTCAAAGTTTTGCTTTGTAGAATGTGTCGCTGTCCTAAACGACTTGCTTTACAGGTATGGAGGGAGTACGTAGTTACACTAAACGTTGGGTAGCCAAATATGGAAAGGATAACTGCTAAAAACATATAAGTAGTAAGCTCACCTAAAGATGAGTGCTCTCTTCTCTAACCTCCGTAGAGTCTCCGGTAGCACAACTGAGACAATGACAAGTTCTTCATCCATACGAGGATGAGGATTCTCCACCCATACGAGGATGGATCGACAGAAGTATGGAAATAGGATTACATAACAGAAAACACGAGCTGTTTAAAAAGGTTTCAAGCGTAAGTGCATCGATATATGCAGTTGAGGCATTCTAACGGACAAACAATTTCAACCTTGTTCTACACGGCCTGGTCAAATGAATCAAGCAATTGCCATCGACCTTTATTGTATATCAACAAATCAATAAACATTTCCATTCTATTTGAAATAGTTTTCTAAAACACGTGCATATTTGCTAGTCATGATAAATATATCACTTTTTTATTTCTAATAGTTCGTTGCTAATACACGTTCAAACCGTGTCTAGAGAGAAGTCAGCTAAAGATGCGAACTAGGTTAGGATACAGCAGCAAGAAGCAGGGAAGAAGCAAACAAAGCAAGCATTCTAGTTCATAATGGAACTTACCGTGGTCCTCCTTGAATTGTTCACAGTCTATCGCAGGGCGGCCGGAGAGCTTTGACGGCAACCAACTAAGAGGGCGCACGACGATGAAAGATCATCAAGCGATAATTGATGCAAGACGACGTAAGGTCGAAGTTATTATATTATATGTGCTGCTCAGTACTAACAAATACCACATAAACAATGACGAAGGCGGTGGTATACTCCAAATTCGAGTCGGAATTGGCCCCACGTGTATACATATCTCAGAGTATAGATCCGATTTGATTTCCAGAAGTAATAAACCTCCGGCACAAGTATTTGGTTCAGGACCCGCAATAATGCTTCTGCTAGGCGTCCGTTCCATATCCATCTGAACGCGCCTGGGCCTGCGGACCGGCCCACAACTTGCTCCCGCATACAGAGGTTTTTTCAAAAAAAAAAAAAAAATAGAGCGGCACTTCCTTCCTTGTTTCGCATCGCCCACCTCGGGTGCCTCCACCGCACCGCGCCCTTCGCTCGCCTTCTCCGCCGCTACGGCCGTGACCTTCCCCCCACTCCACGGCGACCGCTCCCCCCACTCCATGGCGGCTCGAGCAAGTTGTTGGCGCGCGGCCGGCTGGCTCAAGCAAGCCGCTGACCCTCCCCTACCTTGATCGGCGGCACCCTCCTCAAATCCAGCGGTGTCTCCTCTCCCTTGGCCAACGACACGCATTGTGGGGGCGTGCAGGTGCGCACCATCCACGAGCTTGTGTCACCGTAGTTGCCCACACAATAGGTCATGGCCGCGTGGCGATGCTATATTTCAAGTGTTTCTATAGATGCTTTTCAGACATGTTGCAAGCTCATGTTTCAAGTGTTTTAATTGTTTCAGATGTATGTTTCAGTTGTTTCATGCGGACGTTGCAAAAGTAGATTGGGATGTTACATATGTTGCAATTGTTGTAAGTATATTGCAAGCGTTTCAGACGCATGTCTCAAGTGTCTTATCTGTCTTCTTTTGTATCTTGCAAGTGTTGCATCTGGATGTTTAAAAAGTAGATCAGGATGTTACACATATTGCAATGGTATTTCAACTGTATGTCTCAAATGTTTCATCTGTTTTAGACATTTGTTGCAAAAAATTTATCTGAATTATGCAAAAGTAAATCGGGGCGTTGCACGGCACGGCCGGTGTCTATCGCTGTTGCTGGGGCGCAGCCGTGGGTGAACCCACGTGGGTTTCCCCGTACAGGGTGTGGGGTGGGCGTGGGGGCACACAAGTCCCTGCGACATACGCGGACGTGGGTGCTAGGGCCGGAGTGGCGCAGGTGTTGGAGCCACGTGCGGACGCGACGTCCCGTCCAAGACGCTAGGCGTTCTGTTTGGCTAGACAGGGCCGCATGCTGCACCCTCGAGGCCACACAGGCACACACGTAGAGCTTGCATGAGCTTGCAGCTTAGCTGAACCTAGAGCCCATGCCAGTAGACAGTAGTATAATCCTGCCAAAACTCCTTGTAATTTGATGTTAATAAAATACGAATCATTTTTTTGCTACTTTAAGTATATAAGCAAGCTATCAAAATACAATGGTGTTAAATCGTTAGAAGATTAGAAGAAGGAACGGTCCAAAACGATTTACGATTTGCTCCTCGTGCTCGTGTGATCGCTTGATTAAAGATTTGCCGGTGTCGTCTTTGGGCATTTGGGGAATTTGGGGCGGAGATGTGCGGAGTGCTAACAGCTTTTTCACAGCACAGTCCGCAGGGCAGACTAGTAGGGTTGTAGGGTAGACTGGCTACACGCCGTAGACTAGTAGTACTAGAGAACCATGTGGACTGGTCTGCATTGCCTGTGGAACAGAGCTGAATGGAAGCCACAATAATGTTGTACAAGAACGGTTCGTAAGCTTTAAAATTTGTTCATACTATACTAAAACCTTTAAAAGTTGTTCATACTTATATTATAGAAATATCTGAAATCTAGGTTATCTAAATCCACCATAAAATGTCTGATTGTAGATTAACTCTCTAACTAATTCTCGGAGGCTGTACCCGGCCGATGTGCTCGCAAGTCACTTGTGGATATCAAGCGCCCCGAGCCAATGGCGGAGCCAGAAAAAAATTATAAGTGAGGAGAGTTCTAACTCAAAAGTGAAGAAAAAGTCCTATAACCCAAATTGCACGATATTCTTGTCGGTGTTTTTTACCGGCAGATACTTGGATCTTGATGAACCCTGCTTGGTGCGAAGAACAATCACAGTCGAGACACGAGATTTATACCGGTTCGGCACCCCCGAGAAGCGGATAACAGTTCCTACGTCGAGTTGATACTCTTGCTTTGCTTTATTTCGGCGAGATCGATATTACAATGAGGCTATGCCTATGTAGATTCGAATGAATACAACAGAGGGGGATGGCTAGCTATTTATATCCGAGATCATCTTGCCCTGCACGCTAGGTGATCGTGCCCTTCATGGAGTCTTGGGCATCCTGGGATATATATCCTTCCCCTAGTAAGGGTTGCCGCCTTCCTTAGTCGTGTTGCCTCAGGGCTCCGAACTCTGGATTTAGTAGCCGAGAATACGGTAGTCAGGATACCCGGGGATATAGCATCGACACTACTATAGCACAAATTATGGCAAAAAAAATTGCAATCACAGGAACCTCACACTGCTCCTCTCCTCCTCCCTTCATCGCTGCTCACCGGCAGGCCGCAGACCGCTTGCGCTCACCACTCCACTTCGAATGACCGATGGCGAGCTACGCCTCCGGCCACTCCTACTAGCTCCACATAGCCGTGGGGGCAGCGGGCGTGCGGGGGTTGCTGACTAAGGGCTATTGCCAAGTCGGTTGACTTGTGGACTGGTGGGGACACGAATCGGGAGGCAGCCCTATGACCTATGGGGAATCAGGTTCGGGAGTTCACCAGTTGGGGTTTGGGATGGGGACAACGCTTTTGATTGGGGCATTGTTGGGTCTTCACTAAGCTGTTGCTGGCTAAACAAAGAGAGAAAATTAGGCTCGGTTGCCTAATCCAACGGCCATCTTCTCCTGCCTCCTATCACCACTCGCTCCTCCATGTTGTGGCCTCTCATCACACAACGCCAATAAGAGGGGCGTCTCCCACCCCGAGGAACCAACATTCCTAGGATTAGCTCGTTTGACGTACCCCTCCTCCTTAGATCCATCAACGTGGTGCTAAAATGACGGGAAGGCCACCGCCTTCCTCACCGAAATCCTACCGTCCAGAGGAAGGCATACCCATGGTTCCCTCAACGAACTCTACTATGACTACCGATGGTGGACTACCCTAAGGACTATGGTTAGTCTTTGAATCTATTAACATGTTCACGTCAACTAAATTAGAGATCCTATGTTTTAACTCCCTAATTCTCTAATATAAATTAAAGGGTTGCAATCACCTAAGCTATATAATAGTTATATGTAACACAAATATCTTAATGCCAAAATATATGTCCGTTATAAAATGTCATATTTCACATAATAAGAAATCATAATGTTTGTTATGAAAAAACAATATTTTAAGCAGTAGGCTATAGCAGCACTATAGCAACTCACGCTGGCTATTGCTATAACACCGTTGTATTAATAGAGGCCTACAACAGTGCTATAGCGTGTGGATATAGCGGCTAAGCTTGTTATAACATGTAATTAAAGAAAAACTGATGAAGAGGTATATTTTATTACCTGAACGTCGTCTAAAAGTAGGTCTCATGAACATACTCCCTGATCGCTTGAGCTTATCAGCCAAATCTGCTAGTCATTCAATAGTATTTTTTTTTACCACAAATCAGCAAACAGTACTTTCTGCCATAGTTTTTCTGCCAAGAGAACATGGCTACAATCATTTTTACCAAAGAAAAAGTCTAATTGACCCCCCAACTATAGGGGTGGTCTAGTTTACCCCCGAACTATGAAATGGTCTAATTTACCCCCTGAACTTTGCAAAACCGGCCAAATCACCCCCTCGGGCGGTTTTGGGCGGTGGTTTTGCTACAGTGTCAGCGGTTTTGCTACAGTATCAGCGGTTTTGTCTTTTTCTTTTTTATTTATTTCGTCTGAATCTTTGAAAAATCATAATAAATCACAGAAAAATCATAAAATGGAAAATCTAATTTTGTTGGACTCCACATGAGTAGATCTACACAGTAAATAGATAATATAGTATGCTTTAGCACAAAGTTTTTGAGGGGGTGATTTGGCTGGTTTTGCAAAGTTCAGGGGGTAAATTAGACCATTTCATAGTTCGGGGGTAAACTAGACCACCCTTTATAGTTGGGGGGGTCAATTAGACTTTTTCCTTTTTACCAACGAGTTGCTAAAAGCATCTCCAAGAGACTCTCCAAATCCTTCCTAAATGCTAGGAATAGAGATTTTGATGAAAAACTATCCTCCAACAGCTTTTGTAAATAGTCATCCAAATATAGCCATCTTCTATTCCGGATTTTTCACTAGCCAAATATAGAAAACGCGAATGACTCTCTAGACTGCGCATGAGAAATAGAAGAACTGTTGGAGGGTGAGAAAATGTAGAAAATATTTTTATGCAAATGGCTCTCCAAATAATGATTTAGAGAGTGAAATTTAGAAAGTCTCTCGGAGATACTCTAAAGTTTGATAGAAAATGCCGAATTTGGCATATATTTATGTACATACAACTATTTTCAGCTCATCATGCACATATGAGCATCGATCAAATCTAATAATATAACCAACTATGCAAATCATCCTTTTTAGAGTTTCTATCTCTGTTACTTTTTCAGGGGCTAAACTCTTTTTCTTTTTTGTTAACAACATATATATAATAACATCCCCAAAACTCCTGTTAGTTTTATGTTAACAAAATACAAATCATTTTGTATTATTATTATAATTATACTCACTGAAATTTGGCTGATGCTCTGATTTGTCATGAAAGAAAAACATTGTTCATTCGTCGGTATTAAATCATTAGAAGATTATACGAGAGGAAGAAAGTCGAGTCCAGATGATCTTTTGATTTGCTGGAATCTTTGGGCGTTTGGTTCCGCCGTGGAGTGGAGGGTAGAGTAGTAGGGTACTAGTGTTGCAGTGTAGACTGGCTACCTGTTGCGTATGGATTGGAGGACTACTTTGTTTTAAAAGGGTACCAGTACTAGTACTAGTACTAGAAACCCTACGGACTGCGGACTGCGTGCCTGTGCCTGTCTTTTGAGCCTAATTAGTTTATGATTGGACATAAATTACTAAATAAAATAAAAAATGTTACAGTAGCTGAATTCAAACTTTTTCATCAACTAAACAAGACCTCGGGGCGAGAGAGGTGCGGAGTTTGCACAGTCAAAGTACAGTACACTAGGGCCGGTTTACTTGTCAAAAATTTAGCAAAATGATACTGTAGCAAATTTCGTTGTTATTCGGTAATTAATGTTCAATCATGATCTAATTAGGCTTAAAAGATTTGTCTCGTCCTTTTCGTCCAAATTGTGTAATTAGTTTTATTTTTTATCTATATTTAATGCTTCATACATGCATTTAAAGATTCGATATGATGGAAAATGTTGAAAATTTTATAAATTTTTTTGCAACTAAACAGAGCTTTAGACTGGCTAGGACTAGCACTGTGCTAGACGCACTCGTACCCCTAGAGAACCCTGTGGAGTGTGGACCGAGGCTGTCATAATCGTGGTACTCTAAATTCATTCTCTATATATTTTTAGTCACGAAGATTCTTTTCTCTATATCTAATTCTTTCACATTCATCCATCCTTTATATCATCCTCTATTCACTGTGGATCCCATTTATCACTTTATCTAAATATATCTATGTGAGATCTAGTTTTCAAAAATTTATTGAAACGAATTTAATGGTGCAATCGAAATTTAATTTGATTTTTTTAGTTTGTGAGTTATAATATTTTTTGTTAGAGAAAAAAGTGGAGCCCACCGCTGCACTCTCTCCCACGCTCTCTCTCTGTCACGGCTGCTGCCTCCTCACCCGTGCGCGCTCTCTGCGTGGGGCCGTGCTGTAGCGGAAGGATGCTACGTCCGGACGAGTGCAGCTGTTCGAGGATACCGGATGGAATAACGGATGTCGGTGCGGGCTTTTTTTACGCTAAGTGCGTTTACCGGATACATATCGCGGATCCGGTGCAGATACTCTGACTGCTTTCTGCATGCCCGTGGAACAAAGATAAAGGGGAGCCACAATGGGCCTGTCAAGTTCCTCCAAAATTCTTAAAAAATGCACTATACAAAATAAATATTTCCCGTTACATCAAACTTATAATACATCCATGAAGTACTCCCTCCGTCTAGGAAATAATACAATTACGGGAACTGTGCCAGTTAAATTGACTCAAGTTTGACTAAGTTTATAGTAAATAATATTAACATTTATGTATCCAAATAAATTTATTATGAAAATATGTCCTATAGCTAATCTAATGATATTTATTTTGTCTAATTGGTATTAGTACTTTTTCATATAATTTTAATCAAAGTTTAAACTGCTTGATTTCTCAAAATGTGGGAATTGCATTCTTTTTTAGACGGAGGGAGTACTAAATATAGATGAATTCAAAAACTAATTGCACAGTTTAGTTGTACTTTACGAGATGAACATTTTGAGTCTAATTAGTCAACGGTTAGATAACTATTACCGAATACAAAAACCAGTCCGTAAGCTTGAAAATTTGTTCAAGCTGAAGCTTCAAAAGTTGTTCATACTTGTATTATAGAAATATATCTAAAATCTAGGTTATAAAACGCTATGATTATAGATTTCTCTCACTGATTCACGAAAGGCTATACCCGGCGGGTTTGCTCGCAAGTTGCACCACTCCCGTGGATACCAGAAGAAAAAAAATAAGGGGGCGTTTGGTTCGTGCATCGAATCTTTGATACATGTATGGAGTACTAAATATAGATTATTTACGAAACTAAAAATATACGGTGAGGATAATTTGCGAGACGATTTTTTTAAGCCTAATTAGGCTATGATTAGCACTAATTGCTACAGTAAAAATATGTGCTAATAACGGTTTAATTGGGCTTAATAAATTCATCTTGCACTTTACTCACGGAATAAATTATTTATTTTTTTATTAGTATCCGAACACCCCATGGTCAAGCTCAATCAACCTCCAATATGGCACGAACTAAAATTTAGCACCCAAACCAAACAACCCCAACCTCTTTTCACCCCGTAGCAATGGCAAAGTCAGCATATCGGTGACGAGACTAATAGATCATGACAATCGACAGACCGTCATCGAGCCAACAGGAATACCGTGAAACGGTGAAAGTGTACAAAATTTGCTCGTGCCATGTCCGCACTCCAGTCCGCAATCCATCCGGTTCATGTTCCCTCTATCCCGAGCGAAACCGACGACTTTTATCATGCCGATTTGCACAATGGTGATTGATCAGGTACGTAGTTTTTAAATACAGTACGATTTCGCTAAGATGTTGCAAGTTCGTCTAAAGAACTCTAGGTGTAAAATCATCTCAGCACGGAACTGCTGATAAGATTTTGAAGTTGTTCATGGCCCTGTTCGGCAGGCTGTTTTTTTGGCTTATAAGCCGACTGTGGCTAATTTACTGTGAGAGAAAAACATTGTTCCATGACTGATAAGCATAAACTCAGCCGAAATGGGGTTTGTGGTACTCCACAACATAAACGGCCTGTAAGAGAGAAAAAAAAGGCTACACAACTTTGCACGTTAGCACTGATGCCGAAGCCCGAGAAGGCCAGTAGTACTACACCAGTAGGGATGGAGCTGCTAGACTGACTGCTACAGTACTATGCTAGTCTCTCCCATCTACACTGACATACGACACGTCCTGGCCATTTTCACTGGCTACCTGCCTTCTTTTTGCGACGACGTTAGTGGTAGGCTAGATTGCAAATCTTTTCAAACCGATAAATAGTATCACTCTTGTCTTATTTGGTAAATATTGTCCAATCGTGGACCAACTAGGCTCAAAAGATTCATCTCGTGATTTCCAACTAAACTGTGTAATTAGTTATTTTTTACCTACATTTACTACTTCATGCATGGGTCCAAAGATTGATGTGATGGAGAGAGAGTGAAAAAATTCTAATTTTTCGGGTGCATCTAAATAAGGCCCTAGTATTTGACATTTTCACTAGTATTCACATTATGATGGACCAGAGCTAGTTATATGCCCGGTTTAGGGCCTGTTTAGTTGAGGAAAATTTTTGGGTTCGGTTACTGTAGCACTTTTTGTTTTATTTGGCAATTTATGTCCAATTATGGACTAATTAGGCTCAAAAGATTTGTCTCGTGATTTACAACTAAACTGTGTAATTAGTTTTTTCTTTCGTCTACATTTAGTACTCCATGCATGTACCGCAAGATTTGATGTGATAGGTACTGTAGCTTTTTTGGGTTTACTTTTTAGAAACTAAACATGCTCTTAGTTCTTTTTTTTGCAAAAAGTTTTGGTGTTTTAGCCCATTTATTTACAAAATAGATCTAAACATAGCTTTAAAAAGATGGCCTTGTAAGACTGGCCACAATGTATCGTTGTTCACTGCTCGAAGAGGAGAGAGAAGGTCCAAGCACCAGTGCCAACCATTGTGAGCGATGCGGAGTTCCAAAAAATTTCGGCACCGAGTCATGTAGAAGCATCGATGCTTCAACCAATGAAAAATTGTTGCTCGCCCCTGAAACAAATAACGAGAACGAAGGGGAAGGGGTCTGTGGTCGGGTCCATCAACGGGATAAGCCTCGGTGCCGACGTTGTAGGAGCTGGCAGGCTGAAATTTTTTTTGAGCACGGCTCACGCTGTGGCCAGTAAAGTTTTGGCATTGGAGTAGGACCCGAGTGCCAAAACTTGCTAGAAACACATTGGGGGGCGAGCTTGAGTCTCAAACGCGTTGGGGGACCTCACCATTTTATTTCTTTGGCTAGGCTGTTCAAAAGTATGTATTAGTATTGTAAATGTCGGAGATCTGAAACCTTTGCCTCTTTCTATGTCTAAGTCAACGGAAATACGACACTCCTATGTACCATGATGGGGCACCCAATTGACCAAGGGCTGTGACCTCTCGTCACATCGCACCGATAAGAGGTGTGGCTCCAGTGGCAGAGCCAGAATCACAATCAGGGGGGCAAAGTAGTTAGATTGATCATAGTTTTGTGGTCGATTAGATAGTACTCGCTAAAGTTAGATGAAACAACTACTAATTTATATGTGCACTTTGCAAAGAAGGCGAGCTTAGAATACCTAGCTCTCTATATGGCAGTTTAGACTTGCAATTATATACATATATGGACTAAATCTTAATTAATCTTTGATAGCAGGGGGAGCCCAGTATGGCCCGCACTTGGCTCCGTCAGTGGGTGGCTCCCACCCTAAGGAACCGAATCAATCTTCCGAGGATTAGCTCGCCCGACAATAAGGAGAAGTCATCTAACGATGGCTGCAGGGCGGCTCCAGTTTTGGCCAAGTTCCACAAAAGAATGCAATTATGAAAACTGTGTTGGTCAAACTAGCTCATGTTTAACCAAGTTTATACTCCCTCAGGTCCATTTTATCTTGCACAAGTTAGAATGACACGGTCTCTTAGATTACACTTTGACCACTCATTTGCTTTGTATTATATTATTTATATTTACAAACTTATAATCATTGGATAGCATAATTCCTTACAAATCTAATCATATAAAGTTTGTATTATAATAGTTAAAAAATTATTAACCTAATTATTGATCAAAGTGTTTGAAGTTTGAATCTTGATATGCGTGTGTGCCAGATAAAATGGACCAGAGGGAGTAGTAAATAGTATTAATATTTATGACTCTAAATAAACTTAAAAATATAATATATAATTAATCTAACAATATTTATTTTGTTTCATAAATTGTCGGTGTTCGAAAACCACCGGCTAGTAAACTTGTGTGATTGCACGTTTAGGCTCGGATGGTGAGCTAAGGTGGGCACAAGGATTATACTGGTTCGGGCAGAATGTCTTTACTCCAGTCACGGCGCTATGTGCTACCCGCTGAAGGGTCGAGATGGCGGACTAGAGGGGGGTGAATAGTCCTTTCTAAAATTAACCGCGTCGGCAAACCGAAACAAATACGGAATTAAAACTATCGGTCTAGCCAAGACTACACCCCTCTATCTAAGTTCACAAGCACCTCACAAAAGATCCTAATTAAGTAACTAAGGTGCTTTCCTTAGCGAGAGCTCTCCTAAACAATTCTAGAGCAAGGTCACACAAACCTATGCACTAATACTTTAGCAATGCCGGGGAGCTCCTACATAATTCTAGTAAGCAAAAGCGCAAAGCCACCTATGCTCACTAGCAATGCTCAATAGCAAGGCAACTAATGCCAAACTAGAGAGCGCAAATTACTTAGCTACACAAACTAAGCAATATGACTAACAAGGTTACACAAACCAAATTAGCCACGCAACGGGAGCTACTTCTATGCTACACAAGCAAGAATATAACTAGCAAACTACACAAGCAAACTAGTTACAAGAGCAATTACACAAGCACAAGTATATGAATGTAAATACAAGCTTGTGAATCGAAAGCAAACCACCGAGAAGATGAACACAATGTTGATACGGTGGTTTTTCACTGAGGTTCACTTGGTTGCCACCAAGCTAGTCCCCGTTGTGGCAATACACCCACTTGATGGATCACAAGATAATTGACTATCAAGAGTCAAACCCTCAGCGGGTGCCGCACATCCACTCTCAAGATGAGGATCCTCTAAACCACGAGCTTTACTAGAGTTGCTCTTCGCGATCCCCGCGGGGTGAGCACGATCCCCCTCACAAATCCTCCTCCGGAGCCACACACAATCTCCACGCGTGCTTCAACGGAGTCGCAAGCCACCAAGCCGTCTAGGAGGTGGCAACCTCGAAGAGTAACAAGCACCACCGGCTTGCAACTCAATCACCTAGTCCCACTCGTTGCAATCCTCACGATGCAACGCACTAGAATCGCTCTCTCACTCGATCGGATGATCACTATCAAGCTCAAGTGAGTTAGAGGGCTCCCAAGCACACCAACACAAGCCACCAAGGCCTAAGGGTGCTTAGCTGCCGGCCATGGCTGGCCACAACATCTATTTATAGCTCCACAATGAAATAGAGCCGTCGAAAACCCACTGCGCATTTTTCGGAGGCGACAGACGCTGCACAGTAGCGTCCGTCGCTCCTACGCGTGCCACGTGTCCTAGCGACCGAAATCTAACGGTCGACTTCCTCAGTAACAGACACGTCCAACGCTTCGCAGGCGCGCGTCTATTGCACTAACAAATGTGGTCCAGTACGCTCCACGCCACGCTCGAATGCGACAGACGCGTCTGTCGGTCGACCGACAGACGCGGCTGAGCGTCTGTCGCTGCCACCGCGTGCTCGTCCGAATGCGACAGACGTGGCCCAGCATCCGTCGAAGCCGAGGCTCGCAGCGCTGCACACACCACTCGCGACAGACGCTGACGTCAGCGTCTGTCGCTCGAGCATGGCCGCGTCCGACGCACGCGCCATCACCGAGCAGCACTGCGCTGCTAGGGTAAGCCGACAGACGCACGGCCCGGTGTCTGTCGCCCTGTGAGCCAGCGTCTGTCGCCTATATTTCATGCGAAACTCCACCTTTAGTTGCTCCACTTGTTCCACCCTTTCACATATGAGCTATCCCAAGTATGTGTAACACTAAAGCACATGTTTTAGCTCAAGAAACTCCTCCGTGACTACGCCTCCACTTCTCAATATCGGCGTAAAGAAAAATAGTCATTTCAACTCCTCGAAAATGCCTGAATCTCGCCTCGCAAGCTCGGCGAAAGGGAGAGAGGAACCCAAACCCGTCTCTACTGCTCAAACACCACCGCCTTCGCAAATGCACCAACACCAACAAGTGATCACCACCTTGTGCACGTGTGTTAGCATTTCACAAATATTTTCTCCTAAGGGGTTAGGCACTCAACTTGCCTCGCCACTCGATCCTAGCACGTATGCAAAGTTAGATCACTCAAGTGGCACTAGATGACCAATATGTAAACAAGTTTGCGCCTCTTAATAGTACGGCCATCTATCCTAAACCCGGTCATCAACTTCTCTACACACCTATGACCGATGAAATGGAAATGCCCTAGGTTATACCTTTGCCTTGCGCATTCCACTCCATCTCCTCCGACATTGATGCAACACATGCACCAACCATATCACAAATGATATGATCCACTTCATATCATCATGTGACCTTGGTCCATCGATCTTGACCTCACTTGCTCTTCACCGTTGCGTCGGTCCATCGACGCCAAGTTTTGCTCAAGCTTCACCGCCTCACGGTCCATCGCTCCAAAGCCTCCGACTTGCCCTTCACACTTGCAACCGGTCTGTCGAGCCAAACCTCATCTTGATCTTTGCCACCTTGGTCACATGACTCCATGTCATGTCTCATATGCAATGAGCTCATTCGTGACACCATTACCTGTGGACTAATCCCTGTGTATCTCACATTAAACACAATTAGTCCACCTAAGGTTGTCACTCAATTACCAAAACCAAACAAGGACCTTTCACCCGCTCTTGATTTGCTTGTAGTAGGGGTTACAAATGGGCGAGAGAGAGGGGGCTCCCAAGTCTCTGTGTGCGTGGATGCATGTGTAAGTGTGTTTATGAACTGTGAAGTCTAGAGAGCTTGTCCTAGAGAAATCTCAAGGCCCCTCTTTTATAGGTCAAGGGGGAGCCTTGAGGTACACAGTGGTCCGAAAAGAAGAAGGAAGAGAAGGCAACCTGTGGAAGGAGTTTTTGTGGGCGGGCCGTTTTCTCCTCCGCGGACGCCCTCCCTGGCCTGATCATCGATGACTGGGATGTCCTCTCACATCGCTGTGTTGATGACGTCGTGGTGAGGTGCGTCGTGCCGCTGCTTGACTACAGCGTCAAACCGTGGTAGCGGGAGAGCATGGCTTGCGGCACCCTCCACGGCCCTCGATTGGGCATCATACTTGACTCAGGGGCGTGGTGCCGATCCGCTCGGAAATGTAGCGAGCTTGTGCCCCTAGGTGGCTCGTGACGTGACCACGAGGTAGCCTAGGGGCACGATGCTCTTCGTGTCAAGGGATGGTGCCGGAATGCCTACTATACTCCTGCGAGGTCAGGAGGGGACAACCCAATCCCACTACAGATCTAGGCTTTCCTTCGCCCGACCCTTCAGTGTGTCCTGGGGCTTCGGCCGGGGTGGAGCTCCTCTGGATGGTGTCAGGCAAATCGAAGTACCCGCACCGGCCATCGAGCGAGGCATGCCCCTTATTGCCTAGGCAGCGCGAGCCCCGTATGTTTAAGGGTCAGGTGAAGCAGCGCCTCGCTCTGCCGAGTAGGCCGAGAAGGATTCCGAAGCCACTCCGCGTGGGCTTGGGCCTTCATCATTGAGGCCCACAGCCTTCCTCCTCTAAGCCACACTCTGAATGACCTCGCAGGCCTTGACGGCCGTCTCTAGGCCTTTTCTCCTGGTACCCTAACATTGGTACCCAACATAAATGTTATAATATAGTGCCCGTGCTAACGCCACGGCTTCATTTCAGGTAAATAATATTTAACCAGTCAACATTGTTATTCAAACATTAAGATTCTTAGAGAAAGTGAGAAACCATATCTACTAAGAATCATGAGTACATAGGAAATGCATACAAATCTACTACAAGTAAGAAGACTACTTAAGCTGATTTATGTTATTAATATATAAATATATCGGTTGGTAATGGCTGGTATTACGAAGTTGAGATTGGTTTCTTGCTAGTTCAAACCTCCCCTTCAAAATGTCCATTGTTTTCGATCTCTTTGATGATGATACGATGAAGGTGATTTTATGTTACAATTGTAATTATGTTCATACAATGGGCGTTTAGAATTTAGAGTTTAGTACATGCTGGCCGCATGGTGAAACCATAACTTCCGCTTGCCACCACTAGAGAAGAAAAGGCGATCACCATATTAGAGGCTAGGGGTTATGGTTTGGGGGTTCTATTCATTGGTGGACCTAGAAGGGGGTTGAGGGCAGCAATGGCCGCAAACTAGAGGTGTGCGGCGAGGTGGCAGGACTATTGTCAGTATCACGGGCAGCAAGATCTAACAATGGGAGAGTCATGGGAGTGGCAGTAGTGTTCCTATAATTAGGGGAATAGGAAGGGTTGTGGGGAAGATGATACGGAGTTGAGAGTCCGTTTGTTTAGATGTGAGTTGTGTTTTTGTGAAGAAATTGATGTAAACTATGTGCCATAGAAAAGAAGTATGGAGGGTATTTGGTTCTAGGGAGTTTAGTCCCTATCACATCAGACGTTCGGATACTAATTAAGAGGACTAAACATGAGCTAACTATAAAACTAATTGCACATGACTAGACTAAATCGCGAGACAAATCTATTAAAACTAATTAATCTATGATTAACACATGTTTACGGTAGCACCACATTATCTAATCATGGACTATTTATGCTTAATATATTCGTCTCGCGAATTAGTTTCAAATTGTCCAATTAATTATAATTAGTCTATATTTAATACTCTAAATTAGTGTCCAAACATTAGATGTAATGGGAACTAAACTTTAGTCCTATAACCAAACACCCATAAGCTATTTGGTTGAAACAATTATGAAACCTCCTCTCTTTATATACCTTGATGAAACCATTATAAAATGTGTGTGTGTTTCTATCCATTTGTAAAATCAGAAAATTCCAAGGCAAAAGTAGTGTACTCCTCTACCTATCTAAAGTAATAATAGAGCATGCTGCATGAGAGATTTAACTTGTAAGGCATTACTCTATCTATCTACCATTTAGCATTTGTTCGGTTGGTCTTGAATCCGAATGGATTAGAGCGGATTGAGAGATATTTTAACATGTATAAGGAATTAAATCCCACTTAACCTTTTTTAATTGGAGAGCAACCCAACAAGTTATAAGATATGATGGCTAATAATAAGCTAGCTAAAATTAGCTGAAATTAGCTTTATTTGCTCAGTTAATGGATTAATTGGCGTGAATGTGTGTGGTAAAAAATTAGCCTTGGTATCAGAGCAACTTCAAAAGGACTCTATTCTGGAATTTGCTCAGATCAAAACGATTTGCGATTTGTTCCTCGTGCTCGTGTAATCTTGTTTGATTAATGATTTGCCGGTGTATCGTCTTTGGGCATTGGGGTGGAGATGTGGAGTGGAGGAGCAGCTTTTGCCACAGTCCAGAGTACACTAGTAGGGTTGCAGGGTACACTGGCTACCTGTAGGATAGGTCTGGCTAGACGCATCGAGTGCCGTAGACTACTTTTTGATTCCAGTACTCCGTAGACTTGGGCCATGTTTAGATTGAGGTAAGAAGTTGAAAATTTTTCACTCTCTCCATCACATCAATCTTTACACGCATGCATGAAGCATTAAATATAGATAAAAAATAACTAATTACACAGTTTAGTTATAAAATCACGAGACGAATCTTTTGAGTCTATTTAGTCCATGATTGGATACTAATTGTCAAATACAAACGAAAGTGCTACAGTTAGAAAAATTCTAACTTTCCACAATCTAAACAAGGCCTAGAGAACCCTGCAGGGACCTGTCCACGTCCGGACTGGGGAAAACCCTGACACTAGCCCGAGGTTCGTGCTGCAACAACGACGATCAAGGGCGGACCAAATATGTTTCTTGGCTTTTATTTACTTCACTCCAAAATACAAAAATTCTATTAAATGTAGGTACATGTATGGAGTATTAAATATAGATAAAAAATAATTAATTGTATAATTTATCTGTAAATGTCGAGACGAATCTTTTGAGCCTAGTTAATCTATAATTGGACAAAGTTTGTACTTTTTTTAAAAAAATTAGAAACTAAAACATGGCCCTTGTTAACATATTCGAGTTTGATTCGTGTTTGGTACGAGCAGTAAAGCTTTGCTCGTTGGACAGCTTACACGACCACGTGCGTTGGCCTAGAAGGTGCAACATGCAGCCCTGTCTAGCCAAACCGTGCGCCGCTTGGTCCTGAACCAAATAAGGTTTATTACTACTACTACTACTTACTACTAGAAAACAAATCGGGTCTGTATACCACCTCGACTCGAATCTGGAGTATACCACCTCCTTCATCATTGTTTATGCATATATAGATGTGTATATGTCGTCTTGCATCAATTATCGCTTGATGATGTATTTATAACAGGTTCCGGTGACACATCGGTTTCGAATCGTGCGCCTCCCAGCTGGAATCGCTTGGCGTCAAAGGTCGCCGGCCGCCCTGCGATCATCACTGGATCGACAAAAATCTAACCCACGGTAAGTTCCATTATCATCCAGCTAGTGTGCCGGCTTTTAATTTGTTTGCTTCTTCCTTAACCTAATTCGCTTTGTTTGTTTCTTCCCTCTTGTCCCTAGTGTATCCTAACTTAATTCGCTTCTTTAGGGTTGAACATGTATTATCAAAGAATTAACCTTGGTCGTGACGAGTGCCACATTAACCCTCTGCTAGCCGGTGCTAGGGCTTTAAGGGTTATTATTATGACATATATTAATATAAAATAAATAAACTCATATGTAATCTAAGTAATTACACATCTAATTTCTGAGAGAGCTGATACTATATTATATGTCTCTTACTATTTGGGAACCTTTTTTGGTTGATCCGCTCGTCCGATTCTTTTGTTAGCCTCCGGATCTCTTATTTTGTAGTAAATAAAAAAGAGGACACGTCGAATTCAATAGGCAACACATTAAACATTTGTTCCGTTAGTCTTGAATCTAAATGGATTAGAGCGGATTGAGGGAGATTTTAATTTGTAGGAGAGAAATAAACTCCTCTCAATCCCTTTGAATTGGAGGCTAGCTAATCAAACATGTCCTAAGGGTATGATATGGGCTAATAATAAGCTGAAATTTGGTTTATTTGCTAGAATGTGTGTGATAAAAAATAGCCTTACTACTAGAGCAACTTCATAAGACTCTAGGAGTAGAGACTTTGGTGTAACAATACCTTTAAAAGGCCTTTTTAATTGGATCTCTCTAAATATAGATATGCTCTACTGGATTTCTCACTAATCAAAATGGAGAGCGATAATAGCTCTCTAGAGTGCGCAAAAGAGACAGAAAAAGTTATGTGAAAACGATTTTTATTATAATGACTCTCTAAATGATGATTTAGAGAGCAAATTTTAGGAAGACTCTTGATAGCCTACACTTATTTAGCTAACACCCTTGTTAGCCTCTCAAGAATCTTGAAGATGCACTCAGCCTACACCTATTTAGCTAACACCCTAGTTAGCCTATCTCTTTAAGCGCATTTGAACCTGCCAAAATGCTTGCCAACTACTCCTCGTTTGTGCTCTTAGTCTTAGGCCTGTTTGTTCAGAGCTGAGCAGAGCTGCCTGACGCAAGCAGCACTCCAAAGCGTTGGATCTTGGACGCTTAAGGGCTCCTTCTATATGCTCACCTACATGTTTCTCTTTCATATGAGACTAAAAAAATATGCCTAAGGCATGCCTCCACCCATAACTTCGATTTCAAGCGCCCTAGATTGATGTGTATCAGCACTACTTTTCAGCCATAAAATAATTTTTTTTCTCATAATAAATCATCATCAGTATCAGCCGAAAAATCAGTTAATCGAACATAGGCTAGCCACTTCTTCGAAAGATATAAGTTATTTGGTTGAAACAATTATGAACCATACACCTCTCTTTATGTGCCTTAAAATAGCTATGAAATGTTTGTCGGCTCCCACCTATCTGTAAAAGGTGAAAAGTTGAATGAAAAAAAGTACAAAAATTATGCTATGGGAAAGCATTCGCTTCAAAAAAGAGCTTTATGTTTCACCTATTTAATCTTGACAGTAGAAACACACGAAAGTTAAACCAGCGATGTGCTACCCGCGGTCGTGACGAGTGCACACAGGAGCGGTCACCAGCCAGTAGCGAGAAGTAGTACTACTAGCTTGTGAGCCGTGAGGGACGCGAGCGTCCACCGTCCAAAAGCCCAAACCCACCGCCTGCAGCTCGACCGCCATGGCCGACGGTGCCGATCCCCGCCGCGCAACCGGCGCTCCACCGCGTAGAGGGACTCCTCCCCGCGCAGGACCGATCACGGACCGCTTCGGGTTCGGGCCGCTCTGGGAGGACGTTGCCGCCGGTCCCGGCCCAGCATCCCGTGCCGATGTCGTGAGCCGCCGCCATCGCCGCCGCCGCCGCCGATCTGGGGCCAGGTCCCAGGCATCCTCCTCCGCAGACGGCGGCGGTGCCAGGGACCCAGGTCCTCCTGCACCCCGTTGGGTAATCAACGAATCAGGACAGCACCTCGTAGTCGGCGCGCCTAGTAGGGTTTAATTTATCGATAGCAAAAAAATACCGGAGGTCACCGATAAACGGGTTTATCGGATTTATCGGAAAATTTCTCGGACAAAAATAAAACAAAATAATACCTAATTTCACTATAAGTTGTCTCTAAAGCATTTAGCATCAAGAACTAGCACATAATAGTATTGATATAATAGAGTATCATACTTTAATGTAGGTGGAATACTAAAAATTGAAATCTCGTTGATAAATAAATTTTACCAGACCTCAGCGATAAACAGGATTATCGGGTTTATCGAAATTTTATCGCCGATAAAATTTTCCCTGGCGCCTAGTCACCGGCTACAAAGTCTCCTCTCCCAGGCTTCTTCCTCAGCTGCGCCATCCTCCGAGTGAGTCCTCTTCTCCTGCTTTTCCTTTCCCAATTCAGTTCCTAGCCATACTATTCTCCGTCTTTCTCCCTCAATCTAGTGCGGATGGAATATGACCTGGAATTGGCTCCACATAGCAGAAATTGCATAGTGTGACCCGAGACACTAGATACAGACACTTAACGAAATCATTCTTTAATTTTTTACTCACTCCAAAAAGACATTCCCTAAAGCTTGTGTTTTTAATTCTACTCCCCACCTGATAGATGTTGCTGGAAAATATTATGCCTTTTTTTTATGCTTCCTGGTGAAAAGATCGATTTTTCTTGTTGATGAACGGGACGGATATATTGTGGATAGTATTGCCCTTCCCATGTGGTCGATTTCTCCTGAAAGCTCTCTAATTTGGCCAGAAAACTAGCCCCTCTGACTGCAAGAAACAGCTGCCCTCATTTGCTTAGAAACTACCATTGCGGACATACTGTGCATCAGTTGCTTTGTACAACTATTTTTTTTTCAAACACGCGGAAGAGCTGTGTATCTTTGTATTAAGAAGAAAAGGAGGCAAGAGCCCTTACAACACACACCCACACTCCTAAGCTCTTAGACTTGTACAACTATAACTGCTGAGAAGTGTTGGCATCTTTTTGGTGCTTGGCTGGAAAACCTTTTGTCGTTGCCCCTCAAAATTATGCTTTATTTTTTTATTATTGGTTACAATTTAATGAACAATACTTTCTTGCATTCCATGAACATCGAACAACATAGTAGATTGCTGTTAGAAACCTAACCAAGTTTGTTGATTCCAACATTCAGAGTCATCCTAGAGCTGAAGGTAGAATACGTGTTCGACAAAGTGTTCTCTATTCAGACCGCCCAAGGCATTCTCGACCAAGAAGATTGGCAAGGTAAGCTGCTTTTTTTTACCTTTATTAAATCTTTAATACCTGGCCTGTGTTTGTTTCCATAGCAAATTTATACTTATTTTTCTCACTGTTCTTTGTATTGATGATCTTTCCTATAATATGTTTTTAATCAGGGCTGAGGCTAGCGCGGTGAGAAGCAGCGAGCTTCATAGGCCGATTATGGATTTGCCAACAATTGAAGCGCTGTCTTTGGGTGACCCTTCACTTTCCACCCCAGAAACAGCTGAAATGACTAATGTTGATTATGCACCTCGCTCCGAGTGAGTTCTTTTCTTACGTTCCACTTTTTAAATTCAGTTTCCCTTGGCCATATGCAATTTGATGGGACCCACACCGTTCACCATCTAAGGAAAAGTGCCGAATTTCTTGCGGTAGCACTTTAAGTTGGTGCCATATGGTATAAATTGTTAAGTGGACAGAGACGTCACACTCAGATCCATATCTTCATTACTTTTTTTGCAGAACATATCGCTCTAAGCTCTAAGGTGTAAAACTGATCGTGTGCTTAGTTCCCCTTCCCAGGTTATGGTGTTGGAAAATACTCTGCTATTTTTTGCTCCCATAGAGATTGGCTTTTACGTTGACAAGCCATGTGAATAATGCATGAAGTAGCTGTATGGTTGCGCCATTTATAATTGCTATCTGTTATGAGAATCATTTCAAACCAACCAATTAAATTACCAAACTGCCTCGGACGCCAAAAAGCAAACATGTATTGTGCTACCGGTGGTTTGTACAACCAAAAATTGCATATCATAGCAAAATTTTGGACTGCCATTTGTTTCTTGCTCCCCAAAAGATTCCCTTTTTTATATTGGTGGGATGTGGTGGATATTGCTTGCCTATTTAAAAAATGTGTTTTTGTTTAACAGAACCATTTCAATCTTCCTAGTTATATTTTTTTACTGCTTTATTTTTCAGCACCAAACCATTAAACACATTATGGTCAAGAGATCATCACTTGCGCTGTGAACCGTTCCAACTTGCATGCTAGGACAAACACCGTGTGTATCTATCCAGAGAACAAAGAATGATCAAGAAATGAACAATCTTGTCCTATACGTATCAGTTACAAGCTAGGCTGACTTTTCATACCCTTCTAGCATTTCACAATTAAATCACAACTACAGAAACTAGCATTTCACAATTAAATCACAGCTACAGAAAACAAAAAGTTCTCTGTAGGAACGTAAATGTAGCCAAGGCACTTTGAGGGATCCATGTACTTTTGAAGTTTACTAGCTTCAAGGGCTAGGAAACTGCGTAGAACTGCTGTCCAGTGAGCAGTTTTCAACCCTGGCTGTATAGAATTCTGAAGTCACAAGGGCTTCTCTGTTTTTTTTTTCTCGAACTGCGCAAGAGAACTGTGTGTCATTACATGATGGAAAAAAGAAAAGAAAAAAACAAAGGAGAAGCAAACTCAACTCCCTTAGGCCACCCAGTACAAGACTATCAGGACCACTCGCTGCAAAGATAAAAACACGACCAAAAAACCCATCCGCAGCATAAGCAGCCAGTGGCAACGACCTACAAAGGAGCTGCTGTAATGCCTTAGCACCAGCCAACACCAGGGCTTCTCTGTTTTATTTGTTATCCTTGCGATCTTGGAATGTTTGGCCTGGAAACTTTTTGCTGCCACTTCAAATTCATTATCTTTTAACATGTATAAAAGATTCCAATAAATATAGTTTCTTTCCTTTCTTGGCAATGGAACAAGATTGTAGATTGTCAGTGTACTTACATGTGCTGATTCAAAGTTAGTAGTTCTCCTGTAGCTCAAGGGGCTGGAACTGGAACCTGCGTTGGGCAGAGTGTTCTCTATTCAGACTAGCCCAGACAGCCTTGTAGTTTTACTTTATACATAGATACATGTTTATTGTCTGACTTGTGTTCACTTGTATAGCAAATTCATAATACCTTCTTCTGGATATTCTTTCTAATGATTAATGTTCCTTTGTAAATGTTATTTTATCAGGCAAGAGGAGCATACCTATGTGGTGAACAGCAGTGAGGTTGATAGGAAAGTTATAGAAGAGGCATTGTCATTAAGTGACCCCCCACTTCTGACCCCTCAAACAGAAACAGATGAAGAGTCTACTGATGATGACTGTGCATGGTACGTATATTTTTCTCTTTTTTATTTTATCTACGCTGAAATTTAATTTTTTCTATCTCATAATGGCAAGAATCCTCAAAAATAAAAGTTAAGTGTTGATATATGGGTTTAGTAGCGTAAAAAGAGAACAAGAAGTACTTTATGTGACACAACAAATTACACTATTTTGTATGAAATTTTCTTGCTTTAATGCATTACAAAAAAGAAGGAATGAACAAGGAACACATAAATTGGTAACTCTATCTAAGCGTCATCTTGCCTGTGCAGGGTGCCTACTACTAGACAGACTGAGTTGTTTTTTAACCGACCAAAAGGTATATCACGATCTATGGTGCTGTCTGAGCCCCTTCTTTCCACTATACCAAATGTCAAGGAGCAACGCCCCAAGCTATATTCAGATGTGGAGTATGTACATCATCACTATTTTCTATTGATACTGGCATTTTTGTTGTTATATATATGTAAGCCTGAAATACACTGGAAATAGCAATAAGTCATGTTGAGGCGCTAAAATTTCAGTACACACAAGGATAGACCAAATATAAGCAAGTAAGCAACACAGTAGCATGTGAGTAGCTGTAGGACCACACGAAGTAAATACTACTAATTACTCTGTCATCATTCTAAGCTATAGACGTGATGGTATTTTGAAGATGCTAATTCGATCAGATATAAGCCAGTATAATGTGCAAGTATAATTTTTTTATTTTTCTAACACCTCTAGCACATGCATGGTCAAGTGCATAGTGGAGTACTTATGAGGGTGAATAAGCAGTATAAGTGACCATGCCTGTGAAAACCTTTGTGTTCATTTGTTGTATTCATGCTTTCATTTGTTATGTAGAAATGAATTCATTTGCTCAATAGCACCAGTCAGCAAATGTTTAGTTTGCATTCCATGACATTTCGTCTACAGCTGCAGTTTGGAATTTGATTGTTGGTTGCTTTTAACAATATTACCATGCTTTTCTTCAGCCCAAAGGATGTGCAGCGTATGGTTAAGGAATACTTGGATGCATGTCCTTGTATCAACCTTGACATAGCTTCTGATAGCATTTTGGCCGTTGAGGAGGCTCTTAATGCCCGTGCTACTGAATTGGGTACAGAACCACAGCTGCCCAGTGTTATTACTGAACAGACTTCTGTTGCAGCAGCACACCCTCAGCATAGTATGGTACCAACTGAATCAAGGGAGGTTCTAATGTTTTGGTCTGCTTTTCCTTCTATTTTATTTCAATCACTATCTTGTTGATATTTGGTATTGATTTGTTTGGGAGTACACCTGCTGGCTTAATGTATTTTTCTTTGTTCTTAATGTGTTGTGCCGTTGTTCAACAAAAAGAAATTCCCCTAGGCTTTATTGTTTTCATTGTCAATTTTAGGCTTTAGTAATTTTCACATTGTTGTGATTACATAATAATTTTTTAATACATTTTTAGAGTAAAGCAGTACCAGTTATTGTGGTCTTGGTTTGCTGGTAGGGGAGGATAAGGCTAGTGACCATGAAGGGTGCTGGCACAACTAGTGAAAAGTGAGAGGGAGAGAGGAGGCATAGAGATAAAACTGAAGGGTGCCTTTTTAACTTTTGCTTAATAAACTTTCTAATGACTTGGAAGGCAAGGTTGTGACACCATCATCAGCCTCATAGTAGTGGAATCTGAGAGTGGTGGTAGCTGCCCAATGTAATGTCGCCACCCTCGTAGGATGCTGGGACATCATAGGCTTGGGGCCTATGACTGTCCCTGTATCATACAATCAAATGCTGTGGTGGTAATAAGTTGTCCGGCTACTGCTACTCATTGATACTTTTGTAATATTTTGAGAGAATATTGATAATATTCATGTATGGTGTCATTTACCCTAACTTTTGTATTTTACCCTACTAGTCATCCAGATTTAACAAGAGTGAAGTTTCTAAACAATTTGTGCATGCCGTGCTTGCAAACTTTCATTCGAGTCATACCTCTAGTGTAGCTTTATTACTTTTTATGTATGCAAAAAGAACTATCGATGTTTGGAATTGGTTTTATGATACTTTGATTCCTGCCATGAAGGAAGACGTTGGTCTCAAACTAGTTGTGGATTCAGGCATGAAGCTTCAGCAGAAGAAATTATTCCGAATGGAACGGCCTGGATGAACGAGGAGGTGATGTTGTGTTTCAAGAAGTTCATTGACATAAATCGACATCTTGCGGTATGCATAGTTTTTAACGAATTAAACTTTCAACTTTAGAACTTTCCCAATATATCCATATGTTGATTTGTTGTCAGAAGCTGGAGGACTACCGCCTTGATGAACTTCAGCACCATTGTTTTAATGTGGAGAGCTATGACAAGGTGTACCATCATTATAACTTCACTGTGAGGATGAAGATGCCAGAAGCTGATTGGAAGGTGAAGCTGTATTTTGCTGAAGTGAAGGAGGTTTTTAGGAAAAAATATTATTTATGCTATCCATTGGATCCAAACGAAAATGGTAATAGCAACTGTATAATATCATATATGAAATACGTGTGAATCTACTTACAGTTTTCTAATACATTTTGCTTGCCTTTTTTCGTCAGGCCAATGTTATGCATGCAAGAACCAAGGAGTAGAAGATCTGAGACACCCTGCCATTGACCTATTTGAAATGGGCTCACCTGATACTTCATGCAGTTTATGGTACACTGATGATGAAAGTGACGAGGAAACAAAAGCAACACGTTTTGAGTCTGACAGTTTGGATCTCGGCGTTTTGTTTGGTAGTTAGATTTGGACATGATGCTCCAGGTTTCGGTAGTAGATAATTTGCTGTATCCGAACTTTGTATCGGCGGGATGTAGCGTAGCACTTCATTTGTATGTGTATGTGGATCTTTCACTATGATTGAGATGGTATTTCATATATATCTGCTCATGTAGTTAGTTAGCTCAGGAACTCGGTGACATTTCACATATCTTGGAACTCCCTTTATCTCGGATAAGACATTTTAGCTTTTTAAGATTCATTGTTTTTACTATACATCAAGACAGTGCATATTTAGAGAAACAACTTTCAGTTCGCACCTTTAGTCTCAACTGTGTTTGGGATCGAGATTAATATGAGCATTAGTCTCGGGTCTAAATTTCACAGGCACCGAAGGTTCTTTTATCCCAGTTGGTAACACTAACTGGGACCAAAAGCCATCCTTTAATCCTAGTTGGTGTTACCAATCCGGACTGAAGGTTCTCCAACCTTTAGTCCCGATTGATAAAACTAACTGGGGCTAAAGGGTGACCTTTTAGTCTCTGTTGATGTCAGGTCTCTCACTCGGGACTAAAGACCCCCACAGATAAATTCAAAAAGGAGAGCGTTCAGAACTTTGTCACATGTGTAGTTGAGTCGGTAAGTAACACGACGCAGAGGTTTTGGGTTCGAATCTCACGCACCGCAAGCAGAGTTCTCCAGGATTTAAACTATTTTTTAAGTTTTGAGGATGGGCTTTAGTCCCGGTTTGCATGACCCAGGACTAAAGATCCAGGCCTTTAGTCCCAGATCCGTAGTCCTGGTTGGGAATCCCGGATCCGTAGTCCCGATTGGGAAATCAGAATTAAAGCCTGTTTCCAGCTGGGATTGAAGCCCATCTGTATACTATTGTATAAGTGCATGAAAAAAATTACTATTGTATAAGTGCATGGAAAAAAATTAAGTATTTAGAAAGTCAAACCGTCTTATAATTTTAAATGGAGAGAGTACTGTGTACAAGTCAACTCCGTGGAAACCTTTTGAGGTTGCAAATAATGAGCAGCAATAACCTTACAGTCAAAACAGGTACGGGCTAAATGAAGCAGGGCCTGATAATGTCGGCTCATCGAACTTAGGCCTCGTTCGAGTAATCCAGGAACGATCGCCTAGAACGATTCCCACCTAGAATGGTTCACTAATTTGTATAATCTTGACAGCAGCACTAGCGTTCAGACGTCTGGACGGAACCCTGCGTCTGGATACCCGCACCAATGCCGGCTGCACACATAGGCGGACCCTGCCCGCGTCACTCCCCCACGCTTCCCTACTTCCTGCGCCCCTCCACGCCTGCTGTGCCGCTCCCCTCCATGCACGGTGCCCCAATAGCTGCAAGCTGCGGCAAGTGGCTCACATTGCAACATGCACAACACTCACGATCTACTTTCAAAACATCAAAATAAAACCATTACAACATGCGTACAAAAACAGCCGAAACATTCGAAACATTCGTCTGAAACACATGCAAAAACACATGAAAAACAATTGCAAACATATCAACATCCAGATAAACACACTTGCAACATACGTCTGAAAAAATAGATGAAATATTGGAACAGACACTTTGCAACATACGCGTACAATCATTGCAACATGTGCACAACATCCTGATCTACTTTTGCAACATCCGCATGAAACACTTGAATCTTACCTACGAAACACTAAAACACTTAAAATATGTGCTTGCAACATGGGGGAGCCCGGGGCCGGACGATTTCTGCAGTCAGGGTCGGAGCCGGCACCGCACGAGCACCACCACCACCACCACCACCATCGCTAGTAGCATTGAGCTTGGCTTGGCCGGGAAGTGGCGCGCAATGGGCGGGAGCGAGCGGTGCTGGATGGGCAAGAGCGTGATGGGCGGGAGCGAGCGATGCGGGATGGGGGCGCAGCGGTCGGATGAGAAGGCCGCGACTGGAGAAGGCCGCCGCGTTGGAGAAGGCCAGTAGTGGGCGGGAAGCGCGGTAGATGCACCCATGGCAGTCGCATACGTGCGGCAATGGTGAAAGGAAATGTTGCTATGTCTTTTATTTTTTTCTGGAAAAAATCACGTCGTACTGAAGGTGGAGCAGAGGAGGCCTGTTGGGCCCGATCGTTGGGCAGGCCTTAGAACGAGCCGTCCGGACGGAACATGCCCCGCGTGCCAACATTCGTAACCTTGATCACCTGGAACGGTTCCTAGGCCCATTATTACATCCTAACCTAAGAAGACCTTAGCCAGTCTGCTGTTCATGGTTTTGTTTGCTTTTCTCTCGACAAGCAGTGACAAGAGCAAAGGTGTCAGGCCCTGTTCGTTTCCTTTCAAAACCGTGGGGATTTGGAGGGCCACGATTTAGGGATGAAACGAACGAGGCCTCGCTGTTGAGGGGAAATTCCCGTCCGAGCTGGTAAAAACGAAAATAAATATACGAGGGCTATGTGGTGTAGTCCACTTAGCTTGCTGCTTTTCTTGGTTGTCTGCGTACCTTTATTGGAAATTTGAATGAAGTCGCCTCTCTGTCTCTCTCTTCTTCTTCTTACTATAAGAGTAGAAACCTCTCGTCTCGATATATAGGAGAGCATGTCCCAAGCGCAGACGGCGTGGGAGCAAGATCAACACCTGCTCCTCTGGTCTTATCCGACAAGTAGAGTACCTCTTCTTTTGTTATGACAAGTACTGTAGTTAGAGTTAGATTTCATCTCTCTGTTTACAAAAGTCATATTAATATGCCATCACAGACACACGTTGTTTTTTCTCAAGGATCTCTGAAGTGAACAAAAATTGGTGAGCACAATGATTTTAAAATGTAGTTCCTCTGTCGGCTAAGCCTTTTTTTCTTTGGTCATGTGTTATATATATCAAAGTTGTAGATCTATCTCAACAAAATATACAACTTGTAGTTGACAAAAGAAAATTTATTTGAGTTTCTTTAGAGGCCCAATTATTTGCTTTAAGTTCCCAATTATTCAGATTTTTGAATTTTTCAAATGACCTTAAATGGTTACATGCTTTACACTAAATTTGTAGCTCGATGACATCTAAAATTTTTAAATTATTTTTCACACAAGATCATTTAAGAACTCATATTTTTTTTAATAGAATGTTACTTGGCCAAAAAAGGGAAAACATGTGAGGTCAACATGCCACGTGCCATATCATCCAAAAGCCACAAATGGGAAAACACTCCGAGCTAGAAAAGGGAGGTAATTTGTCCGACTTCGAAAGTTACAAAAACTCCAACAAGGCTTCTGTTCAAACCCAATTCTACTCCTTATGTTAACAAACATGCTAAGAAATCCAAGAAATTCACCAGAACTATTTTGATGTCTTGGGATCCTTGTATAGCAAAGTTTGAGAAATTTTGAATTTTGCATAATTATTTATTTATGCAAAAGGGTGTTTTTTTATGCCTTTTAGAACATGAGACAAAACAAAAAATGGAGCCTGATTTATATTTGTATGACACTTTTTTGTGTGCGTTTATAAGAGACGATATTTTCTAGTAGTGCACAATTTTTTTGAACTTCCTTTATTGGACATATTAATAAGTACAATGATTATCAAAAACATGTTCGTACCCCATTGACAGGGACAGTCTCACCTAACGACCAGATCATATTTTTCAAAAATATTTTTCATGCAACAGAGCTCCTGTCTACTACAGTCGCCCATAGGAAGAATCAACCCTTTGAGTAGAGCGACTCTGAAAAAAAAACTTACCTGCGGGGGTGATCCGCCTCCAATAACCACTACCGGAAAATAGATCTTTGCCGAGTGTTTTTTGCTTTGTTAAGTGTAAATTTTCGGGCACTCGGCAAAGACCTTCTTTGCCGAGTGTTTTTTTTGACACTCGGCAAAGACCCTCTTTGCCGAGTGTATTTTTTGACACTCGGCAAAGACCTTCTTTGCCGAGTGTTTTTTATTACACTTGGCAAAGAAGATCTTAAAAGCATATTTTGAGGCACTAAATGACTTCAAATTAAAAAGTGTTCAACTACAAAGTTGTATAACTTCTCAAGATCTACAACTTTTGTATTGATAATTTCTTCATTTGACAAAGTGATATTAACGTTCTTTATAAAATCTACATGTCTTGTATATAGTTTCAGGAAAACTTGAAGACAAATCTCTAAGTTTTGTAAACAATGTTAGTATTGCTTTGTTGAATGAAGAAATGACAAAAATAAAAGTTGTAGATCTTGAGAAGTTATACAACTTTATAGTTGAACACTTTTTAATCTGAATTAATTTTGCTAGTGAAAAGTACGTCTAAATTTCAAAAAAATTAAAATTTGAATTTTTCAAACGACCTCGGATGGAGAAACGACCAAAACGAAAGTTGTAGATCTCAAAAAGTTATAAAACTATGTAGTAGAAAACTTTTTGATTTAAAATCATCTTGTCAACGAAAAGTACGTTTAAATTTCTCAAATTTAAAATTCAAATTTTTGTAAACGACCTCGGATGGAGAAATAATCAAAATGAAAGTTGTAGATCTCGAAAAGTTATGAAACTTTGTAGTAGACAACTTTTTGATTTGAATTCGTTTAGAGCCTCAAATAAGTAATTTACACTCGATTTAGTATAATATGTATAGAACGAGAATGAGATATAGATACAAGTGACAGTGCAGTGGTAGAGAGGGTTACGCATGAGAGAGAGGTCGCGGGTTCGAATCCCGTCGGCCGCGATGCGTGTTTGAAGAGACCGGCCTTGCCGAAAAAATACCGCGAAAAATGCGTGTTTGAAGAGACCGGCCTTGCCGAAAAAATACCGCGAAAAATGCGTGTTTGAAGAGACCGGTGGGCGCTAGCCGATGGGGCCCTCCTCCGATTAAAAATTTTTTTTTCCTGTTTTTTTGGGATTTTTTCGATTCGCGACTTTGCCGAGTACTCAGTCTTTGCCGAGTGTTTTTCAGCACTCGGCAAAGTCTTTGCCGAGTGTCCGATAAAAAACACTCGGCAAAGAGCCTTTGCCGACGTAAATTTTACCATATGTTCTTCGGTAGTGAACCCCCAAACCAAGTCAGCGTTGACCAGCAAGATCTTGCTGTGGTGCCTGTGTTAGAGAGATATCATGATTCGATGCACCTTCCTACAAATTTGTGATAAGATTCTCAGATTTTCTAAGGAAGATATGATAAATTCTTAGATGATTAGTATTTTTGTCCACTGAATTTTTTTTGAGCAGATTTTTTGTCTACTGAGTACTGACTGACTGCTAGCTCGAGGCCGAGTGCACTCACATGGCACAGCTAATACCCTGGCGGGCCATGCCTGGGCCGTAAGCATTGCCCATGGGTAGGCACGACATGTTGAGCAAATATGGCTATGCCTTAATGGGTCAATGTTGGGTCAGGACGGGCCACCCATTTGGCCATCTATAAGAGGACCTACATTTTAGAAAAGATTTCAGTATACTTTGCATATTTTCCTTGGTGAGTTTCATGCAGTACTCACGGTAAATAAAATCAACTGCTATGTTAAATAAATAAATAAATAAAATCAACTGCTACGGTCCCTTCCTGTTTCCACGCAGTAAAGTGCATATGAAAGCTGAGCTCCAAACTAAATTCATATACAAGAATAAGGCATCATGCTGCCTTTTCAATATTGTTAAGCTTAAACATGTGCACCGTGCACTGAAAAGATTACAATAGCACAACGTTTCGTTGTGACATAAAATTCTCACTGTGATTATGGATTTGGTGACCCATCCCTATGATTTTAGTCTCCATGTTTTCTTTAGTCACGATTCCGATAAAAAAATGAAGTGACATGAGAGATCTCCTGCGAAATGAAACGAGGCAAAAATGAAAAACAATACGCATCTCTTTTTATTATGTCATCCATGGATGATGAAGAAAGATGAGACGCATCAAGCAGGGTGCCAAGTGCCCCTGTCGCGAACTCCATGGAGCCGAGCGGTGCTGGTGAGTTTTTTTATTAACCATACCTGTATTACTGGATAAGGAAAACCTATACAGACACGTACAAATACAGATACGGTTGAGGATACATGGACAGCTATCGCAGCCATCTTGTACAAAGGTCCCTAGAGGAAATAGAAAATACATTGAAGACCCTAGACCATGTGGTTCCCCAAATCGCCAGAAGCCTCCTCCACCCGCCGCCGTCAAGCCAACGGCCGCCGCCGTCGTCGGAGAAGACGACCTGGCCACCCCAGATCCGGAGGAGCCCCATCGCACACAGGCTTTGAAGAGCCGCAGTAGCCACCCGACACGAAGACCGGGATTGAAACACCATGGAAAAGCATCGGCCGGGGATACACCCCGAGCGCCTCGGATCCTGGAACGAAGCTCCCCAACGACTAGTGTCGCCGGGAAGTCGAGCTCGATCCGCAATCCATCTTGCCGCAACAACCACAGCCGCCGATGTACCGTTAATGAAGCACGCCGCCAGATCCACCACCCAAACAAGACGATGGAAAAGCAGAGCATGCGGACTCCTAGACAGAGGACTCACCAGATCCCCCATTCCCCAGTCCCACCTTGGACGTCGGAGAAGAACGCCAAAGGGGCGTGGAAGGAACCAGAACAGCTTATTCCACTGCGACGCTGCCGCCACCGCCTCGCCAGCGCCACCCGGACATGACAGCCGCAAAGAAGGAACACCTCCCCGGCAAACCCTAGGCCGCAGAGAAGGCGCGCTTCCCCGGCAAAACCTAGACCTAGATAAGAAACTACCTAGTCTATATACACCCGTGCAACGATTCACCGGTCCTCCTCCCTCTCCGACACCATACCGGCCACTGGAGAGGAAGAAGACCGGCGAAATCGCCGCCAGAAGCTTTCTCCGCCTCCTTTTCGCCCTCCTGGACTGTAGCAACGAAGAGACGAGAAGGGGAAAGAAGCGGTGCTGGGGAGTTAAGGACGAGAAAAGGCGGAACCCGTCGCTGTCGACCGGTCGGACGGGTTCCGCGTGGTTTTAGCTGGGCTGTATTTTGTTGTTTCTCAAGCCCAATAGAAACAAAGCAGGGAGCAAACAGCCCACGAGGAAGCCAGGAGGGAGCGGCGCCACTCGAGGAGCCAGTTCGCTTGGGCTGAAAATAAGCGGCTGAAAGTACTATTGGCTGATTTGGTGTGAGAGAAAAACACTACTGGCTGGCTGACAATTAAGCGGCTGAAAGCTCAAGCGAACAGGCTAGAAGCTTCCAGCGCTTAGCGAGTACGAAGCGCTCCTGTGCGGTCATATGTTTTTCTTTCCCTTTTCCGTTTTTCTATTTCTTTTTTCCTTCCCTTTCCCTTTTTTTTTCTCTGTGATGTTTTATTCTTCCTTTTTATTTACCTTTTATTTATTTTTCGTTTTACTCTAATTAATTATTTTTTGACTAATCTTTTTTCTTTTCTTTTTGTTTGATTTTTATTTTACTTTATTTTTTATTAGTTTCATTTTTCTTCTCTTTGTTTTTTTATTTTCCTTGTTTCTTATTTATTTACTTACTTCATGAGATGTCCATACCTTTTAATTTCATTTTTTATTCCCTCTCATTTTATTTTATTTTGTTTTGTTCTTTCATTCCATTCATAATTTCTTTTTATTTCTCCTCTTTTTCCATTATTTATTTTTTGGTGGTATTTTATTATTCTTTTTGTTTCCTTTTTCTATTTTTGTATTTTATTTGTTTTTTATTTTTCCTTTTCTTTTTCTATTTTATAATTTTATGTTTTACTTTTTTATTTATAGATACACGCGATGTTTATGTCGTATACATGTAATGTTCTATTATGTTCATATGCTTCGATAGCTTCAGTAACTGCATTCTCTGAACAAGACCATCCACTCAGAATCAATGAATTGCCCTGCAAGTGAAATATATCCAAGAGTTTGGCTAGTGGCATAAGACTGTACTGTGAGATTTATCCTTCCAGGAATAATTCCAACTTGCTTCAGCACGCTTTCTCTATCCTTCAGATAAATTGCATAAACGTCTGCCTCCACTGCGTCTGTATTAACCACGTCCTGGAGCGACGATGCATTTGGCATGGCAAGCATCGGGGTCAGCAAGCCAAGACATGAGGACTTCGGAGATGATGGTGGCACCGCTGACACACCTCCCGTGGACACCAGAACACCAATACCCGGTGCCCAGGCATACCGTCGAGCAGTTGGTGGTGGTCATGTAGTCTTCAGTATTGCTGGGGGCGACGTCAAGGCAGAAGGCGGAGTAGAGGACGGTGGAGAGAGCGCGGGGGAAGTCGCCGTAGAGGACGTCGGCGGCGGTGGCCTGGCAGAGGTCCCAGACGTCCGCCCACATGAGGCCGATGGTCCGCCCGTAGGCTTCGTACAGCAGGGCCCGGAAGAGCGCTGTGCAGTGCTGCAGCGGGATCTCGAGGGGTGCAAGCCCGAGTTCAGTGTTCGCCTTGCCCTGCGCGTCGTCCTCGTAGTTGGACGTCCCGGACGTCGCGCAGATGCACAGCCTGAACGCGTTCTTGGCGAAGTTGGAGCTGCGGACCATGGAGTAGCAGATGTCGTGGAACCTCATGCCGCGGGGCTCCAGCGAGTTGATCTCGGTGTTGGTCAGGATGCTGGGCCGCGGCGTGGTGCTGGAGAACCCCATGGAACGCCGGGAGTAGATGTCCGAGCGCAACGCGTTGGAGCGGCGCACGGAGACGTGCATCTTCCCGTTCCCCTTCACATCGGCCTCTGTGTCGATGGCGTCGTTGCGTCCGCCGAGCGACACCACGTCGAGGTCGACGACAATGGACGCGATGGTGGCGGGCGGGCACGAGGAGCAGGCGCGAGTGCGATGTCCGCGCCGTCGCGTGTGCCGACCACACAAAGCGAGGCGGCAGGGTGGGCGCCGTACGGTCGGAGCGGACGCCTCCTCCGCGGATCAAGCCTGAGGAAGGCCGGGGAATGGTGGACGCAGCAGAGCGTGGGGCTGATGGGGTCGGTGAAGAGGCAGAGATTGCCGGCGTTGGGCCCGACCTCGCAGGCGTGCTCGAGGCAGTCCACGGTTGTGCCGTCACAGTCGCTAGCAACGGGCTTGGGGATGGCGAGGAGGGAGACACGCAGGGTCGCGGCGAGGTCGATGGAGCGGTCCACGGCGGCGGAAAAGTCGTAGGCAGCGTCGAGCGCGAAGGAGACGAACTTCTGGGACGCTGGCGTACTCGGAGGCGGCTTCTCGAACTTCTCGGATGCTAGCGTATGTGGAGGCGGCTTCTCAAGCTCCTGGATCTTGCTCTGGTACTCCGCTGGGGAAGTCTCCTCGGCTCCATCTCCTTGTTGGAAGTAGCGGCAGTGGCGGAGACGAGTGGCGTGGGCATGGAGCAAGCAGACGTGACGGAGTTGGTGGAGGTGAGGCCGCTGTTGATGCGGATCTGGCCGGTGGATGCGAGCCCGGCGAAGACGTCATCAGCGGAGAAGTCGCGCTCCTCCCCGGTGTGGGCAGGCTATTCAAACAACCCTCCCCAGTTGTCCGGAACCACCATGGCATCGACGGCGGCAGGCTATTGCTCATACACGCTCTCCTTCATGACGCGGATAGGCTCCTCGAACCATCCGCCCTAGTTGTCGGCCTAGACCTGCGGTGTCGTGCCAAACTGCTCGAAGCTGTCGGTGAGGATCTCGACGGTGGTGCCCCGCGGCTCCAGTGTGGCCATGGCCCGCGAGAAACACTGCTCCATCCGAGCGTCGAACTCATTGAACCTCCTACAGATCTCGCTGAGGAGGAACTGAGTAGAAGGAGAGATCTCGGTAGGGGGATTCCTGGTGCTAGGGTTCCGAGAATGGACGGCTAAATTGAAATGCAGTTTTGGAGTGTTGACAAAGAGGACGGTAGTGGCTGCGAGGCTGTTCCGTTCTAGGGAGGCCCGGCGGAGAGAGCTTAGCTTGGAGGTCATGATCAACCACAACATGTGTTTAACTTGATATGTTCTTGGTTCTGTGGAGCGGAATGCACCAGTGGTGAGCACAACAGCAAATGTAAACTTTTTTTAGATAATATCATAGATCTTTTGTGGAAGGCTAGGATTCTTGCTCTGCTGCTTGAGTACAAATTCAATGTTGCGGTGAAGGACCATGCGTGCTTGATCATCGTAGCAAAAGAACCCTGCTTCACCGGTAGCATCCACTGCAGTGAATGCTAGCTTGTATCTGTATCGAAAGCAAACAACAGCAAATGTGTTGCAGCATTGAGGTGGAGCAGGATGTATGGCATGGTTTATATAGAGCAAAATCCGGAATGACGGGACCATACAAGGGTTTGGATTCCTTCCAGTCACAGTCGCTGCACTTGAACGGAACAGTTTCTTCTTTCTGGAGGCACGGCCGTGATGGTAACGGTGCATTTGCAACCTTCTTTCTGCCAAATTAAGCAAAAAGAGCAACATCAGTGCATTTGCATAAATGGAGAAGTGGTGTCCTAGTAGAGTACACACAGAAGGATGTTGGTGCGGTCTTGTGACCAATGGAAGAAGGCAAAAAAATTACTAGGAATTCATAAGGATCAATGGCATCAAGCTCAGCAAGGGCTTTGTGCTGATGTACAATGGGCTGCACAATGTCTTGTGTACCAGCAGGATCTGGTGGTGGCCTATGTATTGGCACAAGATTCTGTTTCAGACTGCATTTTATATAAAACAGTGTGGTTAGTCTTAGAGCTCTTCGGTGTATATGACGAAGCACACATGTATCGCGCTATGTTGATGTAAATATCAATGCAGAAGGTACCTATCATACAGAGGTTGTGCTTCTTTGAAGTGTGGATTAAAGAACCGGCGACAAGCGTTGCCTCCACTGACCTGAGTTCTGTCTGCAATGTGAAAATAGCAAATGAGAAGAATGCATGGCTGAAACCGTCGTTGTCTGGAGAGGGAAAGTACTTTTTTGGCTTATACCTAGAACTCACCGTTAATACTAGTTGAGGCCCATAACTTCCTACTAAGCCATACTCTAAATGGTCTCGTGGGTCTCGATGGCCGGCTTCGGGCCTTTCCTCCGGGTACCTAATATTGGTACCCGACAAGGATCATATGGAGATGCGGCGGGGATTCATGGGCGCACTATAGAAATGGATATAAGATATTTCTTCTAGCCGATATAAAATATTATCTTAGCCGTATTATAGAAAGGTCTATACAGTAGAGTTTGTAAGCCTACAAAACCGCACTCTCCATGATTGTGTTTATTTCACGAGCTTTGTTTTTTGATTAAATGTCACTTTAAAGTTGGTATTTAACTTTTACAATATTGTTATCTTATCGTGTGATCTATATATTTTTAGTACAAAATGTTAGCTATCCCGTATCATCAACGCACGGGCACGCTACTTAGTTGACAGTAAAAAGGTTATCACAGCTCATTATTTGCAACGTCAAAAGGTTTCCATGAAGTAGAATTGTCCTCAGTACTCCCTCAATTTCAAATTCTAAGACGTTTTAACTTTTCTACTAGATACATAATTTTTGCTATGCACTTATAGATATACACTAAATCTTGATATATAGTAAAAATAATCAACCTAAAAAGGATTAAAATGCATGTCTTATCCGAGATGGAGTAGCAAAATATGTGAAATGTCACCAAGTTCGTGAACCAACTATGTAACTTGGTTGGCACACAAGAAACTACATAAGCAGATACATATGAAATACCATCTCAGTCATAGTGCAAGATCCACACATACAAATGAAGTGCTTCGCTACATCCCACAGATACACAAGTTCGGATACAATAAATTACCTACAACAAGAACCTGGAGCATCATCTCCAAACCTAACTGCCAAACAAAAGGCTGAGATCCAAATTGTCAGAGTCAAAACGAGTTGCTTTTGCTTCCTCGTCACTTTCATCATCAGTGTACCATAAACTGCATGAAGCATCAGGCGAGCCTATTTCATATAGATCAATGGCAGGGTGTCTCAGATCTTCCACTCCTTGGTTCTTGCATGCATAACATTGGCCTGGCGAAAAAAGCCAAGCAAAATGTATTAGAAAACTGTAAGTACATTCACACATTTTATATATGATATTGTACAGTTGCTATTACCATTTTCGTTTGGATGCAATGGATAGCATAAATAATATTTTTTCCTAAAAACCTCCTTCACTTCAGCAAAATACAGCTTCACCTTCCAATCAGCTTCTGGCATCTTTATCCTCACAGTGAAGTTATAATGATGGTACACCTTGTCATAACTCTCCACATTAAAACACTGGTGCTGAAGTTCATCAAGGCGGTAGTCCTCCAGCTCCTGACAATAAGTCAACATAGGGATATATCGTAAAAGTTTTAAAGGTTGAAATTTTAATTCGTAAAAAACTATGCGTACCGCAAGATATCGACTTTTGTCAATGAGCTTCTTGAAACAGAGCATCACCTCCTCCTCCATCCAGGCCATTCCAGTCGGAATAATTTCTTCCGCTGAAGCTTCATGCCTGAATCCACAACTAGTTTGAGACCAACGTCTTCCTCTATGGCGGGAATCAAAGTATCATAAAACCAATTCCAAACATCGATAGTTCTTTTGCATACATAAAAATTAATAAAGCTACACTAGAGGTATGACTCAAATAAAAGTCTGTAAGCACGACATGCGCCAATTGTTTAGAAACTTCACTTTTGTTAAGTCTGGATGACTATAGGAGGGTAAAATACAAAAGTTAGGGTAAGTGACACCATACATGAATACTATCAATATTCTCTTAAAATATTACCGGAGTACCAAATGTGAAGCAATAGCCGAACAACTTATTACTACCACAGCATTTGATTGTATGATATAGGGACAGTCATGGGCCCCAAGCGAGCCTATGATGTCCCAGCATCCTACTCCTAAGAGGATGGCGACATTACATAGGGTAGCTACCACCACCCTCCCACTCCACTACTATGAGGCTGGTGATGGTGTCACATCCTTTTCTTCCAAGTCATTAGACAGTTTGTTAAGCAAAAGTAAAAAAAAAGGCTAAACCCCTTCAGTTTTCTAACCTCTCAGCCTCCTGTCTCCCTCCCACCACTGCACTAGTTGTGCCAGCACCTTCATGGTCACTAGCCTTAATCCTTCCCTACCAGCAAACTTAGACCATAATAACTAGCACTGCTTTAGCTATGCCACACCAAATTCAAATCATGGGGCCTACTTGCCAACCTTTATTTTTATTTCAAGAAAAACATAGCAAGACACTGAAATTATTTGGGAACATGGTTTGTGTTACTCTAAAAATATATTTAAAAAACTATTATGTAATCACAGCAATGCAGCATATGGAAATTATTAAAGTCTAAAATTCCCATTTTATATATGATAGGAAGGCTTATTTCCTGATGAACGTATAGAAAAAAAATATGACTTAATAAAAACAATAAAGCCTAGGGGAATTTCTTTTTGTTGAACAACGGCACAACACAAGAAAGCATTCTGTCATTTCATCATGAACAAAGAAAAATACAGTAAGCCAGCAGGAGTACTCTCAAACAAATCAATACCAAATATCAGCAAGATAGTGATGGAAATAAAATAGAAGGAAAAGCAGACCAAAACATTAGAACCTCTACCTTGATTCAGTTGGTACCATACTATGCTGAGGGTGAGCAGCTGCAACAGAAGCCTGTTCAGTAATAACATTGGGTAGCTGTGATTCTGTACCCAATTCAGCAGCACGGGCGTTCAGAGTGGGATCCTCAACAGCCAGAATGTTATAAGAAGTTGCGCGGAGGTTCATACAAGGGCGCGCATCTAAGTATTCCTTAACCATACGCTTCACATCCTCTGGGCTGAAGAAAAGCATGGTAATATTGTTAAAAGCAACCAACATATCAAATTTCAAATCGCAGCTGTAGACAAAAGGTCATGGAATGCAAACTGAACTTTTGCTGATTGGTGATATTGAGCAAATGAATTCATTTCTACATAACAAATGAAAGCATGAATACAACAAATGAACACAAAAGGTTTTCACCATCACGGTCACTTATACTGCTTACCCTCATAAGTACTCCACTAAGCACCTGACCATGCACGGTGTTTGGAAAATAAAATAATTATTTTTTGCATATTACAGGTTTATATCTGAATTAGCATCTTCAAAAAACCATGTCCATATCTTAGAATGATGACAGAGTAATTAATAGTGTATTAACATCGTGTGGTGCTACAGCTACTCACATGCTACTGTGTTGCTTACTTGCTTATGTTGTTTTGGTCCATCAGTGTGTGTACTATAATTTTAGTGTCTCAACAAGGCTTCTTACTATTTCCAGTGTATTTCAGGCTTATATATAAAACACAAAAATGCCAGTATCAATAGAAAATAGTGATATGTACATACTCCACATCTGAATATAGCTTGGGGCCTTCATCCTTGACATTTGGTACAGTTATAAAAAGGGGCGTAGACAGCACCATAGATAGTGATATTCCTTTTGGTCGGTTAAAAAAGAACTCAGTCTGTCCAGTAGTAGGAAACCTGCATAGGCGAGAAGACGCTTAGATAGAATTACAAATGTATGTGCTCCTTGTTCATTCTTTGTAATGCATTAAAGCAAGACAACTTCATATCAAAATAGTGCATTTTGTTGTCACATAAAGTACTTCTTGTTATCTTTTTATGTTACTAAACTCATATATCTACAATTAACTTTTGTTTTTGACGATTCTTGCCATTATGTAGAGATAGAAAACATTAAATTTCAGCGTAGATAAACAAAGAGCAAAATATACTTACGATGCACAGTCATCATCAGTAGACTCTTCATCTGTTTCTGTTTGAGGGGTCGGAAGTGGGGGGTCACTTAATGACAGTGCCTCTTCTATAACTTCCCTATCAACCTCACTGCTGTTCACCGCACAGGTATGCTCCTCTTGCCTGATAAAATAACATTTACAAAGGAACAATAATCATTAGAAAGAATATCCAGAAGAAGGTATTATGAATTTGCTACACAAGTCAGACAATAAACATGTATCTATATATAAAGGTTAAAACCAAGGCTGTCTGGGCTGGTCTGAATAGAGAACACTCTGCCCAACACGGGTTGCAGTTCCAGCCCCTTGAGCTACAGGATGACTACAAATTTTGAATCAGCACATGTAAGTACATTGACTTGTATAGCAATCTACAATCTTGTTCCATTGCCAAGAAAGGAAACGAGCTATATTTATTGGAGTGTTTTATGCATGTTATTAAAAGATAATGAATTTGAAAGGGCAGCAAAAAGTTTCCAGGCCAAACATTCCAAAATCGCAAGGATAACAAATAAAACAGACCCCTGGTGTTGGGCTGGTGCTATGGCATTACAGCAGCTCCTTTGTAGGTCGTTGCCACCGGCTGCTTATGCTGCGATGGGTTTTTTGGTCATTTTTTTTCTTTGCAGCGGGTGGTCCTGTTATTCTTGTACTGGCCTAAGGGAGTTGGGTTTGCTTTGGTTTTTTTTCTTTTTTCTATACTTAATGAAATGACATGCAATTCTCTTGCGCAGTCCGAGAAAAAAAAAGAGAAGCTCTTATGACTTCAGATTACACAATACTTCTATACAGCTAGGGTCGAAAAATGCTCACTGGACAACAGTTCTATGCAATTTCTTAGCCCTTGAAGCTAGTAAACATCAAAAGTACATGGATCCTCAAAGAGCCTCGGCTACATTTACATCCCTACAAAGAACTTTTTGTTTTCTGTAGCTGTGATTTTAATTGTGAAATGCTAGAAGGGTATGAAAAGTCATCCTAGCTTGTAACGTATAGGACAAGATTGTTCATTTCTTGATCATTCTTTGTTCTCTGGATAGATACACATGGTATTTGTCCTAGCATGCAAGTTGGATTGGTTCACAGAGCAAGTGATGACCTCTTGACCATAATGTGTTTAATGGTTTGCTGCTGACAAATAAAGCAGTAAAAAAATTATAACTAGGAAGATTGAAATGGTTCTGTTAAACAAAACCACATCTTTTAAACAGGCAAGCAATATCCACCATATCCCACCAATATCAAAAGGGAACCTCTGGGGAGCAAGAAACAAATGGCAGTCCAAAATTTTGCTACGATATGCAATTTTTGGTTGTACAAACCACTGGTAGCTCAATACATGTTTGCTTTTTGGGGTCTGAGGCAGTTTGCTAATTTAATTGGATAGTTTGAAATGATTCTCATAACAGATAGCAATTATAAATGGCACAACCATACAGCTACTTCATGCACTATTCACATGGCTTGTCAACGTAAAAGCCAATCTCTATGAGAGCAAAAAATAGCAGAGTATTTTCCAACACCATAACCTGGGAAGGGGAACTAAGCACACGATCAGTTTTACACCTTAGAGCTTAGAGCAATATTTTATTAGCAAAAAAAGTAATGAAGATATGGATCTGAGTGTGAGGTCTCTGTTCACTTAACAATTTATACCATACGGCACCAACTTAAAGTGCTACCACAAGAAATTCGGCACTTTTCCTTAGTAGATTTAGATGGTGATTTGGTGAATGGTGTGGGTCCCATCAAATTGCATATGGCCAAGGGAAACTGAATTTAAAAAGTGGAACATAAGAAAAGAACTCACTCGGAGCAAGGTGCATAATCAACATTAGTCATTTCAGCTGTTTCTGGGGTGGAAAGTGAAGGGTCACCCAAAGACAGCGCTTCAATTGTTGGCAAATCCATAACCGGCCTATGAAGTTCGCAGCTTCTCACCACGCTAGCCTCAGCCCTGATTAAAAACATATTATAGGAAAGATCATCAATACCGAGAACAGCGACAAAAAATAAGTATAAATTTGCTATGGAAACAAACACAGGCCAGGTATTAAAGATATAATAAAGGTAAAAAAAGCAGCTTACCTTGCCAATCTTCTTGGTCGAGAATGCCTTGGGCGGTCTGAATAGAGAACACTTTGTCGAACACGTATTCTACCTTCAGCTCCAGGACGACTATGAATGTTGGAATCAACAAACTTGGTTAGGTTTGTAACAGCAATCTACGATGTTGTTCGATGTTCATGGAATGCAAGAAAGTATTGTTCATTAAATTGTACCCAATAAAAAAATAAAGCGTTAATTTTGAGGGGCAACTGACAAAAGGTTTTCCAGCTAAGCACCAAAAAGATGCCAACACTTCACAGCAATTTTAGTTGTACAAGTCTAAGAGCTTTCAGGAGAAATCGACCACATGGGAATATCCAAATATATCCGTCCCGTTCATCAACAAGAAAAATCGATCTTTTCGCCAGGAAGCATAAAAAAAAGGCATAATATTTTCCAGCAACATCTATCAGGTGGGGAATAGAATTATAAACACAAGCTTTAGGGAATGTCTTTTTGGAGTGAGTAAAAAAGAATGATTTCGTTAAGTGTCTGTATCTAGTGTCTCAGGTCACACTATGCAATTTCTGCTACGTGGAGCCAATTCCAGGTCATATTCCATCCGCAGTAGGTTGAGGGAGAAAGACGGAGAATAGTATGGCTGGGAACTGGATTGGGAAAGGAAAAGCAGGAGAAGAGGACTCACTCGGAGGATGGCGCAGCTGAGGAAGAAGCCTGGGAGAGGAGACTTTGTAGCCGGTGACTAGGCGCGCCGACTATGAGGTGCTGTCCTGATTCGTTGATTACCCAACGGGGCGCAGGAGGGCCTGGGTCCCTGGCACCGCCGCCATCTGCGGATGAGGATGCCTGGGACCCGGCCCCAGATCGGCGGTGGCGGCGGCGACGGCGGCGGCTCATGACATCGGCACGGGGTGCTGGGCCAGGACCGGCGGCAACGTCCTCCCGGAGCGGCCCGAAGCGGTCCGTGATCGATTGCAGGTTGCCGAGGCCGAACCGCGGTCGTGGCCAAGGTTCTGGGATTCGGCCCAAATGGCCCGAATCTCACTGAATTTCGTCCAATTCGTTGAGGCCCGAGACAATACCAAACCGGCCAAATAATTTTGGCCCAATTTGAATTTCAAGCCCAACATAAGGTCTACAAAAGCCCATTGATATCTGCCTTAGTATAAAAGTGCGAAGCCCACTCTCAAAACCCTAGTTTTTTCATTTTTCTCTTCCCTTCTCACCTGGTGGCGGCGGCACAAGCGAACACAAGAACAGATGCAAGTGTCTCAGACCCTCCGTCGCTCCTCCCCACTGCCATTCTTTTCCCGTTTCCCTCCGCCATCTCTTCCTCCAATCGAAAACCTTAGAATTGGCAACAATCCCTGTTTGTGGAGTTTTGATGCTGTCAAATGGATGGTGCCTGTGTGTGCAGTGGGCTCGGCGGCGGCGTAGTGGGTTTGGCGGCTGCAGCGAGGCGGCGGCGGCGCAGTGGGTTCGGCGATGGCAGCGACACCGGCAGTGGCGGCTACGCTCAAGCCATTGGTGGCGCCATGTGCGTGAGGGACAGAGACAGGCGTGGGCGGTGAGGACGCTGGAGAAGAGATGCAGTTGATTTCTATTAAATTGTAACCAAATTTGATCAAAAATCAAATTTGACAATTTAAACTTGGTTGAATCCCGGCCCAAAATTGCTGTTTTTTCCGAATTTCGTCCAATTTAGTGGTGTCCGAATTTTTTTCAGTTTTGAATCCCAAAACCTTGGTCGTGGCCGGAGACCGATGCCTTCTTCCTCTGCTGTGAGCAGAGCCACAGTACAGCCGTCACCTGCGCGGCGGGGATCGGCGCCGTCGGCCATGGCGGTCGAGCTGCAGGCGGTGGGTTTGGGCTTTGGACGGTGGCGTACTAGTGTGTGGGTCGCTCGCGTCGCGTCCCTCACAACTCACAAGCTAGTAGTACTACACTTCCCGCTACTGACCGGTGACTTCTCCTGTTCCTGTGCCCCACTCCCCTCTCACTCTCTCTCGCGTGCAGCGTGCTCTATTATTGCGGTAGAAGAAAGAAAAGATGCCTGGCATAAGCGGAGAGGTCACTCGTCATGGAAGAGGGTAGCATGTCGCTGCGTTTGGTACTTTAAAGAGTGTTTCTACAGTCAAAATAGACAACACCAACTAGGGCCTGTTTGGTTAGAGAGGTTAAAGTTTAACAAATATTGTAATACTTTCGTCTTATTTGACAAAAAGTTTCTAATTTTAGACTAATTAGGCTTAATAGATTCGTCTCGTAAATTACTCCTAATTTGTGCCGACATGCATGCAATTAGTCTACATTTAGTACTCCATGCATTTGCCGCAACATTAATGTGATGGAATTTAAACTTTAACATTCATAAACCAAACAGGGATATGTATATCTAGAGAGATCCAATTAAAAAGGTTGTTAAAGGTATTGTTTCACCAAAATTTCTACTCCTAAAGTCTTTTGAAGGTGCTCTGATATCACACACATTCTAGCCATTAGTCCATTAGTTGACCAAATAAACCTAATTTCATCTAATTTTAGCAAGCTTGTTATTAGCCCATATCATACTCTTAGCTAGTCTCCAATTCAAAGGGGTTGAGACTTAAGAGGAGTTTAATTCCGTCCTACAAATTAAATCTCCCTCAATACCCTCTAATCCATTCATATTCAAGACTAACCGAACAAATGCTTAATGTGTTGCCTATTGAATCTCGACGTGTCCCCCTTTTTTTATTACAAGATAAGAGATCTGGAGGCTAACCCAAGGATCGGACGTGCGGAGATGATCAACCAAAAAAGGTTCCCCAATAATAAGAGACATATAGCATCAGCTCTCCCAAAAATTAGATCTGTCATTACTTAGATTACATATGAGTTTATTTATTTATATATTAATATATGTCTACATAATAACCCTTAAAGCCCCCGGCCCTAGCACCGGCTAAGCGGAGGGGTTAATGTGGCTCTCGTCACGACAAAAGGTTAATTCTTTGCTAATACACGTTCCAACCTAATTAAAGAAGCGAATTAAGTTAGGATACACTAGGAACAAGAGGGAAGAAACAAACAAAGCGAATTAGGTTAAGGAAGAAGCAGACAAATTTAAAGCAGGCACACTAGCTGGTTGATAATGGAACTTACCGTGGGTCAGATTTTTTGTCGATCCAGTGATGATGATGGACGGTGGCGGCGAGCTTTGACGGCAAGCGATTCCAACTGGGAGGCGCACGATTCGAAACCGATGTGTGTCACCGGAACCTGTATATATGCTTATAAATACATCATCAAGCGATAATTGATGCAAGACGACATATATACACATCTATATATGCATAAATAAACAATGATGAAAGGAGGTGGTATACTCCAACTCCAAATTCGAGTCGGGTTCCGGTACAAGTATTTGGATCACAGGACCAAGCGGCGCACGGTTTGGCTAGACACGGGCGCATGTTGCACCTTCTAGGCCACGTGTGGTCGTGTAGCAGCGCTGCCCAGCGAGCAAAGCTTTACCAAAAAGGCCGCAACACGAATCAAACTCGAATATGTTTTCTTTTTTTGTTTTGATGAGAGAGAAAACAGGGCTGATCCCTACTAAAGCATATATACATTATAATTAAATAAACTCGATATGTTAGGCTCTGTTTAGTTCTAAAAATTTTCTTTTTGTCCCATCACATCGAATCTTTGGACGCATGCATGGAGCATTAAATATAGATAAAAAATAACTAATTATACAGTTTGGTTGGAAATCGCAAGACAAATCTTTTAAACCTAATTAATCCATAATTGAACATTAATTATCAAATAAAAACAAAAATGCTACAGTAGCCAAACCAAAAAAAATTTGCGAACTAAATGAGGCCTTAACAACAACATATTTTGTCGGCTCTTGATCGTCGCCGTCGCAGCACGCACGATCAAGAGCCTTGCCGAGATGTTGTAGTGTCACGGTTTTCCCCGGTCCAGACGTGGACAGGTCCCTGCAGGGTTCTCTCTTTACATAGCTTGATTAATGAATAAAAAAAAAATCAAAAAGTAGTCTACTCGATGCGTCTAGCCTATCCTATGCTATAGGTAGCCAGTGCACTGTGCAAAAGCTGCACCTCCACTCCACATCTCCAAGGGTCTGTTTAGTTGAATTTTTTTTTGCAAAACGACATTGTAGCATGTTTCGTTGTTATTTGATAACTAGTGTCCAATCATGATCTAATTAGGCTTAAAACATTCGTCTCATCCATTTCATCTAAACTGTGTAATTAGTTTTATTTTTTATCTATATTTAATGCTTCATGCATATATAAAGATTTAATGTGATGGAAAATCTGAAAAATTTTACAAAATTTTCTGAGAACCCAAATGCCGAAAGACGATACACCGGCAAATCACATCCCAACCCAAATGCCCAAAGTCGATACACCGACAAATCATTAATTACACGAGGAACAAATCGTAGGCCTAGTTTAGATGCACCTTAAAAGTTAATAATTTTTTCACTCTCTCCATCACATCAATTTTTCGACCTATGTATGAAGTAGTAAATGTAGATAAAAAAATAACTAATTACACAGTTTAGTTAGAAATCACAAGATAAATCTTTTGAGCCTAGTTGGTCCACGATTAGACAATATTTGTCAAATAAGACGGAAGTGGTACTATTTATCGGGTTCAAAAAATTTACAATCTAAACGTGGCCGTAAATCGTTTTGGACTTATTTTCTTCTTCTAATCTTCTAATAAAAATGTACTTTGATAGCTTGCTTACAGTCATATTTATAGTAATAAAATGATTTGCGTTTTGTTAACAGGAGTTTTGGCAGGATTATATTATATTTAAGGGTTTTAAAAAAATCAAGGAGGGGGTCAGCCCATATACAAAGCTTACCTGGATCCCAACTCATACCTATAGAAGGAAGCTCGTGCCCAGACGGGTTACATGATCTCAGAATATTAGGCCCCGTTTGGTTCGGGTGTGTTAAAGTTTAACTCTCATCACATCAATGTTTCCTTAAATGTATAGAGTACTAAATGTAGACTAATTGCATGTATGTCGGCACAGATTAAGAGTAATTTACGAGACGAATCTATTAAGCCTAATTAGTCCAAGATTGTAAACTTTTTGTCAAATAAGACGAAAGTGCTACAGTGTTTGTTAAACTTTAACACCCAAACCAAACGGGGTCTTACAAATGCTAAGACAATTGAGATTCTCATGAAGAAGGCTACGCATGTCAAAAAAAAAAAAAAAAGGCTACTGCCAATGGACAAGTCTCTGGACGTCCATGTAATAGTGTCTTTCAGCTGAGTGGAATCAGTCTCGATCGCGCAAACTTGGCTGCTTGTGATTTGGCTAAGCATGAGTAATGCAAGGCCGTAGAGCCATGTTAAGGATAAAAAAAATAACGAAGGGTTTAGCCCTCTAAAAAGTAATGGAAATAGAAACTCTAAAAAAACAATTTGCGTAGTTGGTTATATTATTAGATTTGATCGATGCTCACATGTGCATGATGAGCTTGCTGTATGTTCATAAAGAGATGCAGCACTAAAAGCATCCTCTTCGGGATGGCTCTCTCCGGCGAAACCCGTGAAGGCTTCCTCCCCGATGGCTCTCTCCGGTGATTAGCCCTGGAGATTCAACAATCTTCGCATGTCCAGGTTCTTGCTTCCTCCTTCCCCACCCCTTCATGGATTTGCCTGAAGAATTGGCGAAGAAATTAGATTTTTCTCATGGCAAGAAGTTCCAGAAAGAAATTCTACAACTTTTTGGTTCTTCGGTGCATCACACTCTTGCCACTCCTTCGGGTTCTTTCTTCTTGTTGGTGACTTTCCGCTGATACACGTTCCATTTGACTGAGGAATCGGTTGCTTTTGCTCTGGCTTCGTGTCTTGGGGGAGCTCCTGCTGGCTTTCACGTTCAATTTTAAAGTGAACGACATTTTCGATTCTCAGTGGCAAACAAAGCAGTTGGATTCCATGTCTATTCTCTTCACCGTTTCATTGGAAATCATTTTGATGCCTACTTCCATCTTTGGCGAGATGGTGCTGCTAATTGGGAAAAAGAAAAACGGCTTTGGGAACTTGAACAGCAAAAAGAATAGACAGAAGTCATGTCCAAGGATCAAAAGTGTAAAGCCAAATCCTCTAAGAAAGTGACTTTTGCTTCATCTCCAGTTTTCATCCTGAGGAAATCAGTTTCTCCTACTCAATTGCTAGCTAAAACTTTGATGTTTGGGCAAATCATGGCTTCTGTACCGCAAAAGTTTGAGCTGAGTACTCTAAAGTTTGGATCTGTTTCAAGATCGTGTTCTTCGGGATTTTCAAATTTCAAAAAGACACACAGATCGGAAATTTTGAATTTGGAGAAACCATGCAGATTTGAAGTCGGTTGCCAAATTTCCACATCCACTTCTGGCAAGCACGAATTTGCAGATCTTATTTGTTCAAATTGCCTGAGTCCTGGTCACACGGCCCAATACTGTTCAAGTGCTACACGGTGTAAAACTTGTTCCAATTATGGGCATCAGTCACGTTGGTGTTTGACGCGAACAAGGCCCAGATTACTTTGGCGACCCAAGGATCCAGAAGTGCCCAAGCAAAACCCTCAAGGCGTCAATAATATTGACTCTTCGACTTCCTCGGTTGCTCTGGAAAACCACGAACTCAACCAATCTACAGTGCACCTTCCATCGCCGCTTGATAACCAGCCGCACCATTCAACGTCGGCTGATCGTCAGCCGCCGTCCACTGCTATGGCCAACTTCGATGTCAATCCAATCCCTTACATCCCAACGGGATTTGATCTTGAGCACTGGGTTTGGCCTGCTCGTGGCCGGATGGTTGTTGCTGGCAACCCTCCACGCCGTCATGAAGAGTTTGCCATTGCAACGCTCACGCCGCCTCCTCAACTGCAGAATCTTCATCAACTCCAGCAAGCAATAACAGATGTCATCGACTACTTTGAAGGACCCAGACAGGTTCATATCATTTCTGCTTGCCCTTCGCCATTAGGGCTTTGTTTGCTGGAATTCCGCTCTACAGTTACTAGGCAATCAATGATCAACCTTAGTCCACATATTTTTCCTGGAGGTAGACAAGTTTTTCTGGAAGAGACAATGGTCTTAATTTGAGAGCCTGCCCCTTTAGTAGAACTTGTTGGATTATGTTTTTGTGCTTCCCACTTGATTACCAGACCAAGGGATACATTGAACAGGCTGTGAACCATTTTGGTATTGTTTTAACATGGACCAGTAATACTCATTGCAAGTCACGTGTCTTGGTTAGATGCACAGTTTTGCATGTCAGCAAAGTTCCAAGAAGTGTCATAGTCTGCAGGGCAGCCACTTTTGGTGGTGCTGGGCACTCATGGACAGTGCTAGTGTTTGTTCTGAATTCCCAAAACAATGAGCATGTTTCAAGTGATGAGGATCCTATTCCAGGGGATGGCAGCCCACATCCTTTTCTAGGTAATCAACCAGAAAACCAAAACCAAAATGATTTCTGGGAGAATGTGCAAGATTTAGATGATGTGGAATAGGCAAATGTGGATGAAGGCTGGGAACCTCTGCTACCCAATGCAGCAGCTGCTGCTGCTTTAGTTGGTCCTAGGAATAATGGTTGGCCTGCTTGGCCATAGGAAGGAGAAGTGGTTGATCAGAATGAACTACAACAAGTTCAAGCCTAGGCAGATCAACTGGTTCAGCAATCAATGCTACAACTTCTAAATGCTTCTCAAACCACTGAGTCTGTCAGTTTAGATATGTTGTCTTTTTTCAGAGCCCAGGGGACACCTATCAGATTGGAGGTGCCTGTAGTTCAAGAGCAAGATCAACAAGCAATTGTCCCTTACTACAATAACAACATGGATAAGGATAGTGACTATCCTATATATCAGTTAGCAAAGACTCTTCAGCTGCATTAGGAGTTGGGAGCAATTCGTTTGTATTTGGTAAAAATTGTCTAAATTTTGACTAATTAGGCTCAAAATGTTCGTCTCGCAAAGTACAACAAAACTGTGCAATTAGTTTTTAATTTCATCTACATTTAGTACTCCATGCATGTGTCGATATTTTGATGTGATGGGAATCTTCTTTTTGCATAGTGTAATTTGAGGTTGAAATTGAGGAACTAAACAAGGGCCTTGAGTACTTTAGATGAACTTACAACATCTTGCGAAATCGAACTGTATTTAAAAACTACGTACCTCATCATTCATCACTGTGTAAATCGGCATGATAAAAATCGTTGGTTTCACTCGGGATAGAGAGAACATGAACCGGATGGACTGCGCGTGGACATGGCACGAGCGATTTTTTTTACACTTTCACGGTACGGATTCCTGCAATGACGGTCTATCGATTGTCTTGGTCTCTAGTCTCATCACTGGCGGATCCAGAAATCAACCAGGGGGCTAAATAACTAAAGCCTAGAAATCTTACAAGCAACCACGGAGACGGCGTGAGCTGGGCGTGGGCTGTGGCCACCGGGCGCCAGCCAAGGGCGGAGCCGCAGAGGTGGGAGGGCCAAGGTGTGGGCGCGGCCTCTGACTTGGGCCCTGGTTGTGGCCGGCTGGCCGCCGACCGCCGGCGGAGGGCGGAGCCGCGGAGGATGAAGGGCGCCGGCGCGGTCGCTTCGCGCTCTTGGGAAAGGGTGTCTGCGAACCGGCTCCGCTGCTGGCGAGAACGGGGGTCGGGGATGGGGTCACGGGGCGACTTGCGGAGACGCGGAGTACGGGGTGCGGCCGCTCGGCGCTACGACGGGGTGGGGGCTGGCGCTAGGGTTGAGTCCAATTTTTGGACTGGGCTTGAAGAGGTGCTCCTTGGGAATTTGGCCCACGGCCCCCTGAATCCGCCAATGGATATGCTTTTGCCATTGCTGCAGGTAAAAAGACTAGTTATTTTTTTTCTTCCGGTATCCACGGGAGTCGTGCGATCACACCCAACCGGTATAGCCTTTCGTGAATCAGTGAGAGAGTTAATCTATAATCATAGCGTTTTATGGTGGATTTAGATAACCTAGATTTTATATGTTTCTATAATACAAGTTTGAACAACTTTTAAAGCTTCAGTATGAACAAATTTTAAAGCTTACGGACGGGTTTTGTACACAAAATTGTGGCTCCCTTTTGTACACAAAATTGTTCCAGTCCACTACAGTCCCTAGCACAGTGGTAGTCCTAAGTCTACCCTGCAAGGCTGCTTGCACTCCACATCTCCACCCGAAATGCCCAAAGATGATGCACTGGCAGATCATTAAAGCTAGATCACACGAGCACCAGGAGCAAATCGTAAATCATTTTGGACTTACTTTCTTCTAATCATGTAATGATGAGCAAATCGTAAATCATTTTGGACTTACTTTCTTCTAATCATGTAATGATTTAATACCATTGCATTTTGATAGCTTGCTTATATACTTACAGTAACAAAAAAAAGATTCGCATTTTATTAACATAAAACTAACAGGAGTTTTGGCCGGATTGTGGCTGTGTTTAGATCCAAATTTTGGAGTGTCAAAATACACTGTACTATTTCGTTTGTATTTGGTAATAATTGTCCAACTATTGACTAATTAGGCTCAAAACGTTCGTCTCGCAAAGTACAACCAAACTGTGCAATTAGTTTTTGATTTTATCCACATTTAGTACTCCATATATGTATCGTAAGTTTGATGTGACGGGGAATCTTTTTTTTATATAGTGCACTTTTCAATCCATCTAAACACTGCCAAAAACGATTCTTTTGTGAAAATGGCCTACCACGTGCCGATGTCAGTGTACTGCTGTGTGTGACAATGAAGAGAGGTGTGAGAGAGTAGCAGCAGCAGTCAGTTCACCAGTTTTCTCCTCAGAGGGTGTGTTTAGATGGTGAAAAAGTTTGGGTTCGGCTACTGTAGCACTTTTTGTTGTTATTTGGTAAAATTTATCCAATCATAGACTAACTAGACTCAAAAGATTCGTCTCGACATTTACAGACAAACTGTGTAATTAGTTTTTTCTTTCGTCTACATTTAGTACTCCATACATGTGTCGCAAGATTTGATGTGACAGGTACTGTAGCACTTTTTGGGTTTGCTTTTTGGGTGGGAGCTCCAACTAAACAGGCTCAGAGACATCCCTACCGGTCTACGAGTAGTACTGCTGGCCTCCACGTCCTCGGGCAACGGCTAGGTTCAGCTAACGTGCAAGCTTATAGCCTTTTTTCTTTTTTTCTAACAGCCTCTTTATACTGTAGGAGTACCACAGGGACGCCTGTTCGCTGTAGCTTAAGGCTATCCGCACGCGTGGTACTTTAAATTCATTCTCTAGAAGACTTGGTCATCAAGATTCTCTCCTCTATATTTAATTCTTTCGCACTCATCCATCCTCTATATCATCCTCTATCCACTGTGGTGTCCACTTATCATTTTATCTAAATATATCCATGTGACATCTTGTTTTGAAGAATTTATTAAAACAAATTCAATGGTGCAATTGAAATTTAATTTGGTTTTTTAGTTTGTGAGTTATAACATTTTTAGGTACTTAAATTAGTGGGGCCCGCTGCCCCAGTCTCCCTGCGCGCGCGGCAGGCTGATAGCGTTTCTCCTGGATGCCGCCATATTTGAAGGATGCGCCGTGCATAGGGGAGTGGTTGCCGTATGCGCTGCAGATGGCTATCCGCTATATTCGCCGATGTGGAGCTGATGTGCAGCGTAGCGGATGGCATTCCGTTGAGCAGTGCAGGCAGCCTAAGCCGCTGCGGATGCAGGCTTGTAGGTGATGCTACAGTGCTTTGCACAGCTGAAAACATACAGGCCAATGTAATCATAGGGATTTATGATGGATTTAGATAACCAAAATTTTAGATCTTCCATAGTAAGTATGAAGTATCCTGATATGCTGGGCAATTTGGTCAGCTAGAAATGAGCTAATCTTGAGGGCCAACCGATTAAGCCTCAATGACTGCAAGGGCATCTTTTTCAGCGAACTGAAACTGCTGGAGCATCGAGTGAACTCAAGACTTTCTATTCAGTTTGACTCATGGATTACATCCTTAGAAATGACCTGAATCCGGTTTTTTCCCTCACATTCTTTGTTTCGTTTTTGGTGTCTTGAGTGGTGGGAGCTTAGAACTGTTTAATTCTAGAACACTAGAGTCCCACCTTTTTTTGTAATCCTTCTTTGTTCAGTTGCGTTTGTTTTTTTCATAACCTCCAATTTCGTAAAAAAAGGGTACGAAGTATGGACAACTTTTAAATATTGCGTACCGTTTTTTCTACAACAATGTGGCTCTCATTTTAGCTCCGTTCCACAACCACAGGCATGCAGTCCGCTGTCCCCTTTCGAAAAAAAAAGGTACTACTGCCACTAGTACTAGTAGTCTACTTGATGCGTGTAGCCAGGCTGTTCCAATCCATACGCAACAGGTAGCCAGTCTACCCTGCAACACTAGTACCCTACTACTCTACCCTGTACACTGTGCGAAAGCTGCTCTTTCACTCCACACCTCCGTCACGTGAACTTGACTTTCTTCTTCTAACAATTTAATACCAATATTTAACCTGTTCGGCACATGGTTCATGCAGCTGATAAACCGGTCGATACTGTTTTATTGTCAGAGAAAAACACTTTTGCTTAGGTGATAAGCCAGGCTGATAAATTCAAACGATCGGGGCGATTGTATTTTGATATCTTGCTTATAGTTATAGTAATAGTACAAAATGATTTGTATTTTCTTAACTTAAAACTAACAGGAGTTTTGGCAGGATTATATTATAATATATTAATAAATAAAGGTCCACGGAGGTTTTGTGTACACGCCTGCCCAAAAAACAAGTTTCTGAAATAAAGAAATACGTGGCAAAAAAAACACCGTAAAAAAACCGTGTTTCTATTGTACGGCAAAAATCCTATGACAAAAAACCCGAAAAAGCATATATGAAAAAACTATTTCTGAAATAAACTCTTCCACATTGAAAATCATATACGGCTAAAAAAACCATTTAAAGAACTCTTTCACGTCGAAAATCATATAATGAATGATTACATATCGATTAAATAGAGGAATTCGGCAAGGGCTTTACTAAGCACAACAAACATAAACCACCGTTCCTTTTTGCGTTTCTATTGTACGACAAAAAAAGTAAATAAACCACCGTTGACTTTCCAAAAAATCCTATATGACAAAAAAACCCGAAAAAACATATATGAAAAAATATTTCCGAAATAAACTCTTCCACATCGAAAATCATATACGGCAAAAAAACCATTAAAAAAATTCTTTCACAGCGAAAATCATATAAAGGATGATTACATGTCGATTAAACAGAGGAATTCGGCAAGGGCTTTGCTGACGACAACAAAAAGATCACGCATATATTCATACACAGGTAATCTTTGTTGTCGCCGATAAAACATACCACACACATATTCATACACAGACAAATGAGAGAAAATAAACTCTCTCCATGCAAAAAAAATCAATCAATCTCCTAAAAATCCAACAAAATAGTATTAATAAGATAAAAGAAATTTATCTAAAGTAGACATATTCAAATAACAGTAACAATTCCCTCAAATTCACCTTAGATAGCTGTGTTGAACATGGGTGTTGCACTATAAAATGGATTTAATCGACTTCAAGTGATCATGTCAAGATCACAATTCATCCTTTGAAAGTTGTAGATCCCTAAAATTTATGAAACTTCGTAGTTGACGACTTTTAGATTTGAAATAATCTTGTGGGCCATATCGGGCAAATAGGCCTGTCGGCCGCCCACTGGCTGACAGGTCCTAAATGACCTCGGATGAAGAAACTACCAAAATAAAAGTTGTAGATCTCGAAAAGTTATGAAACTTTGCAGTTGATAACTTTTTCATTTGAAATCGTTTAGGGCGTCAAACAATCAATTTATGCTCAGTTTAGTATAATATGTGGGGAACCAAAATGCATTATAGGCACATGTGAGCACGAGGTGCAATGATAGGGAGGCTACGCGTGAGGGGAGGCTGCGGGTTCGAATCCTCGCAGCCGCAAAGCACATGATTTCGAGCCAAAATGCCGCGACTTCGTAGTTGACAACTTTTTGATTTGAAATCGTCTTTTGGGTCAAATCGGTTAAATAGGCCGGTCGGTGGCCGACAGGTCCTAAATGACCTCGGACGGAGAAACTACCAAAATAAAAGTTGTAGATCCCTAAAATTTATGAAACTTTGTAGTTGATGACTTTTTGATTTGAAATCATCTTGTGGCCCATATCGGGCAAATAGGCCTGTCGGTCGTCCACTGGCCGACAAGTCCTAAATGACATTGGATGGAGAAACTACCAAAATGAAAGTTGTAGATCTCGAAAAGTTATAAAACTTTGCAGTTGACAACTTTTTCATTTGAAATCGTTTAGGGCGTCAAACAATCAATTTATGTTCAGTTTTGTATAATATGCGGGGAACCAAAATCCATTATAGGCACATGTGAGCACGAGGCGCAGTGATAGAGGAGGCTACGCGCGAGGGGGGGCGCGGGTTCGAATCCTCGCAGCCGCAAAGCGCGTGATTTTCACGCAAAAAGTGTCACGACTTTGTAGTTGATAACTTTTTAATTTGAAATCGTCTTGAGGGTCATATGGGGCAAATAGGCCGGTCGGTGGCCGACAGGTCCTAAATGACCTCGGACGGAGAAACTACCAAAATGAAAGCTGTAGATCCCAAAAATTTATGAAACTTCGTAGTTGACGACTTTTTAATTTGAAATCATCTTGTGGGCCATATCGGGCAAATAGGCCTGTTGGCCGCCCACTGGCAGACAGGTCCTAAATGACCTCAGATGAAGAAACTACCAAAATGAAAGTTGTAGATCTCGAAAAGTTATGAAACTTTACAGTTGACAACTTTTTCATTTGAAATCGTTTAGGACGTCAAACAATCAATTTATGCTCAGTTTAGTATAATATGTGGGGAACCAAAATGCATTATAGGCACATGTGAGCACGAGGTGCAGTGATAGAGGAGGCTACGCGCGAGGGGAGGCTGCGGGTTCGAATCCTCGCAGCCGCAAAGCGCGTGATTTTCACGCGAAAAGTGTCGCGACTTCGTAGTTGACAACTTTTTAATTTGAAATCGTCTTGAGGGCCATATGGGGCAAATAGGCCGGTCGGTGGCCGACAGGTTCAAAATGACCTCGGACGGAGAAACTACCAAAATGAAAGCTAAAGATCCCAAAAATTTATGAAACTTCGTAGTTGACGACTTTTTAATTTGAAATCATCTTGTGGGCCATATCGGGCAAATAGGCCTGTTGGCCGCCCACTGGCCGACAGGTCCTAAATAACCTCGGATGAAGAAACTACCAAAATGAAAGTTATAGATCTCGAAAAGTTATGAAACTTTACAGTTGACAACTTTTTCATTTGAAATCGTTTAGGGCGTCAAACAATCAATTTATGCTCAGTTTAGTATAATATGTGGGGAACCAAAATGCATTATAGGCACATGTGAGCACGAGGTGCAGTGATAGAGGAGGCTACGCGTGAGGGGAGGCTGCGGGTTCGAATCCTCGCAGCCGCAAAGTACATGATTTCGAGCCAAAATGCCGCGACTTCGTAGTTAACAACTTTTTGATTCGAAATCGTCTTTTGGGTCATATCGGTTAAATAGGCCGGTCGGTGGCCGACAGGTCCTAATTGACCTCGGACGGAGAAACTACCAAAATGAAAGCTGTAGATCCCAAAAATTTATGAAACTTTGTAGTTGATGACATTTTAATTTGAAATCATCTTGTGGGCCATATCGGGCAAATAGGCCTGTCTGCCGCACACTGGCCGACAGGTCCTAAATGACCTCGGATGAAGAAACTACCAGAATGAAAGTTGTAGATCTCGAAAAGTTATGAAACTTTACAGTTGACAACTTTTTCATTTGAAATCGTTTAGGACGTCAAAAGATCAATTTATGCTCAGTTTAGTATAATATGTGGGGAACCAAAATGCATTATAGGCACATGTGAGCACGAGGTGCAGTGATAGAGGAGGCTACGCGCGAGGGGAGGCTGCGGGTTCGAATCCTCGCAGCCGCAAAGCGCGTGATTTTCACGCGAAAAGTGTCGCGACTTCGTAGTTGACAACTTTTAAATTTGAAATCGTCTTGAGGGCCATATGGGGCAAATAGGCCGGTCGGTGGCCGACAGGTTCTAAATGACCTCGGACGGAGAAACTACCAAAATAAAAGCTAAAGATCCCAAAAATTTATGAAACTTCGTAGTTGACGACTTTTTAATTTGAAATCATCTTGTGGGCCATATCGGGCAAATAGGCCTGTTGGCCGCCCACTGGCCGACAGGTCCTAAATAACCTCGGATGAAGAAACTACCAAAATGAAAGTTGTAGATCTCGAAAAGTTATGAAACTTTACAGTTGACAACTTTTTCATTTGAAATCGTTTAGGGCGTCAAACAATCAATTTATGCTCAGTTTATTATAATATGTGGGGAACCAAAATGCATTATAGGCACATGTGAGCACGAGGTGCAGTGATAGAGGAGGCTACGCGTGAGGGGTGGCTGCGGGTTCGAATCCTCGCAGCCGCAAAGTACATTATTTCGAGCCAAAATGCCGCGACTTCGTAGTTGACAACTTTTTGATTCGACATCGTCTTTTGGGTCATATCAGATAAATAGGCCGGTCGGTGGCTGACAGGTCCTAAATGACCTCGGACGGAGAAACTACCAAAATGAAAGCTGTAGATCCCAAAAATTTATAAAACTTTGTAGTTGACGACATTTTAATTTGAAATCATCTTGTGGGCCATATCGGGCAAATAGGCCTGTCTGCCGCACACTGGCCGACAGGTCCTAAATGACCTCGGATGAAGAAACTACCAGAATGAAAGTTGTAGATCTCGAAAAGTTATGAAACTTTACAGTTGACAACTTTTTCATTTGAAATCGTTTAGGACGTCAAAAGATCAATTTATGCTCAGTTTAGTATAATATGTGGGGAACCAAAATGCATTATAGGCACATGTGAGTACGAGGTGCAGTGATAGAGGAGGCTACGCGCGAGGGGAGGCTGCGGGTTCGAATCCTCGCAGCCGTAAAGCACATGATTTTGAGCCAAAATGCCGCGACTTCGTAGTTGATAACTTTTTAATTTGAAATCGTCTTTTGGGTCAAATCGGTTAAATAGGCCGGTCGGTGGCCGCTAGGTCCTAAATGACCTCGGATGGAGAAACTACCAAAATAAAAGTTGTAGATCCCTAAAATTTATGAAACTTCGTAGTTGATGACTTTTAATTTGAAATCATATTGTGGCCCATATCGGGCAAATAGGCCTATCGGCCGTCCACTGGCCGACAAGTCCTAAATGATATTGGATGGAGAAACTACCAAAATGAAAGTTGTGGATCTCAAAAAGTTATGAAACTTTGCAGTTGACAACTTTTTCATTTGAAATCGTTTAGGGCGTTAAACAATCAATTTATGTTCAGTTTAGTATAATATGCGGGGAACCAAAATCCATTATATGCATATGTGAGCACGAGGTGCAGTGATAGAGGAGGCTACGCGCGAGGGGGGGCCGCGGGTTCGAATCCTCGCAGCCGCAAAGCGCGTGATTTTCACGCAAAAAGTGTCGCGACTTCGTAGTTGACAACTTTTTAATTTGAAATCGTCTCGAGGGCAATATGGGGCAAATAGGCCGGTCGGTGGCCGATAGGTCCTAAATGACCTCAGATGGAGAAACTACCAAAATAAAAGTTGTAGACCCCAAAAATTTATGAAACTTCGTAGTTGACGACTTTTTAATTTGAAATCATCTTGTAGGCCATGTCGAGCAAATAGGCCTGTCGGTCGCCCACTGGCCGACAGGTCCTAAATGACCTCGGATGAACAAACTACCAAAATAAAAATTGTAGATCTCGAAAAGTTATGAAACTTTGCAGTTGATAACTTTTTCATTTGAAATCGCTTAGGGCATCAAACAATCAATTTATGCTCAGTTTAGTATAATATGTGGGGAACCAAAATGCATTATAGGCACATGTGAGCACGAGGTGCAGTGATAGAAGAGGCTACGCGCGAGGTGAGGCTGCGGGTTCGAATCCTCGCAGCCGCAAAGCACATGATTGATCACGAGGTGCAGTGATAGAGCAGGCTACACGTGAGGTGGGCCGCGAGTTTGAATCCTTGCAGCCGCAAAGCGCATGATTTTTACGCGAAAAGTGTCACGACTTCGTAGTTGATAACTTTTTAGGACCATATCGTGCAAATAGGCCGGTTGGTGGCCAATAGGTCCTAAATGACCTCGGACGGAGAAACTACCAAAATGAAAGTTGTAGATCCCTGAAATTTAAGAAACTTCGTAGTTGACGAGTTTTTGATTTGAAATCATCTTGTGGGCCATATGGGGCAAATAGGCCTGTCAGCCGCCCATTGGCCGACACGTCCTAAATGACCTCGGATGGAGAAACTATCAAAATAACAGTTGTAGATCTCGAAAAGTTATGAAACTTTGCAGTTGACAACTTTTTCATTTGAAATCATTAGGGCGTCAAACAATCAATTTATGCTCAGTTTAGTATAATATGTGGGGAACCAAAATCCATTATAGGTACATGTGAGCACGAGATGCAGTGATAGAGGAGGCTACGTGTGAGGGGGGTAGCGGGTTTGAATCTTTGCAGCCACAAAGCGCGTGATTTTCACGCGAAAAGTGTTGCGACTTCGTAGTTGACAACTTTTTAATTCAAAATCGTCTTATAGGCCGGTCGGTGGCCAACAGGTCCTAAATGACCTTGGACGGAGAAACTACCAAAATGAAAGTTGTAGATCCCTAAAATTTAAGAAACTCCGTAGATGATGACTTTTTGATTTGAAATCATCTTTTGGGCCATATCGGGCAAATAGGCCTGTCGGCCGCCCACTGGCCGACAGGTCCTAAATGACCTCGGATGGAGAAACTACCAAAATTAAAGTTGTAGATCTCGAAAGTTATGAAACTTTGCAGTTGACAACTTTTTCATTTGAAATCGTTTAGGGCATCAAACAATCAATTTATGCTGAGTTTAGTATAATATGTGGGGAACCAAAATCCATTATAGGCACATGTGAGCACGAGATGCAGTGATAGAGGAGGCTACGCGCGAGGGGGCCGCGGGTTCGAATCCTTGCAGCCGCAAAGCGCGTGATTTTCACGCGAAAAGTGTCGCGACTTCGTAGTTGACAACTTTTTAATTTGAAATCGTCTTGTGGGCCATATTGAGCAAATAGGCCGGTCGGTGGCCGACAGGTCCTAAATGACCTCAGACGGAGAAACTACCAAAATCAAAGCTGTAGATCCCTAAAATTTATGAAACTTCATAGTTGACAACTTTTTGATTTGAAATCATCTAGTAGGCCATATCAGGCAAATAGGCCTGTCGGCCGCCCACTGGCTGACAGGTCCTAAATGACCTCGGATGAAGAAACTACCGAAATGAAAGTTGTAGATCTCGAAAAGTTATGAAACTTTGCAATTGACAACGTTTTCATTTGAAATCGTTTAGGGCGTCAAACAATCAATTTATTCTCAGTTTAGTATAATATGTGGGGAACCAAAATCCATTATAGGCACGTGTGAGCACGAGGTGCAGTGATATAGGAGGCTACGCGTGAGGGGGCCGCGGGTTCGAATCCTTGCAGCCGCAAAGGGCGTGATTTTCACGCGAAAAGTGTCGCGACTTCGTAGTTGACAACTTTTTAATTTGAAATCGTCATGTGGGCCATATCGGGCAAATAGGTGGGAGATTGCCTTCTCTCTCACCCTACTCTAATAAGGCTTTGATATCTGGAGCTCATAGGTGGGAGATACAGTATACATACTCATAGAACATTTATTGCATAGTCAAACCATGGATCTAGAGAAACAAGTCAATAAGTCAAATCAAGATGTGCATGTGTGGTGAATGAGTGGTGTATGGTGATAACAAAAGTCTAATGCTCTTTTTGAGGGAATACATACCTTTCTTGCTTTTTAAAACTTTTGAGGGGAATGAGATGCTCTATTTTTTTTTCTTTTTTTTCTCTCAGGTGGGTATCTTGTACCCCTAATTCTACTGTCGGACACTTGTCCATTTTTACCTCTCGTCTCACTTTTTCTTTCTTCGAGGTTCCGAGCACTTGCTCCTTTTTATTTCCTTGTTTTTTTAGAGCAAGCTCCCTCTTTTGAAAATATAGCAAGTGGTAGTAGAAATGACTTGAGCATTAACTTCACAGGGAATAACAGGAATGGGATAATGTTTTTGGCTATTCTCTCCCGGGTCAGGAGTAGAATAATTTTGGGTGAATCTGGAGATGGAAATGAGTGGATATATGTGGATGCGTACTTCCGGAGTAGAAGCAGCATGTATGAGTGAACGTGCAAGTGAATCTTGATTTTAACCACATGACAAGTTCCTAAGGGTCTACACAGCTCGACCACACTCAATGCCCATAAGCAGTAAGTAGTAAAAGTGCGGCTCTTAATCTAACAAGTATGTATATATGGCTGTGGTAGGAATTTAAACTCTCATCATACAGGAACTCATCATGCAACATTTTAAAGATTTTCAAAGATAAAATTCTCCAGAATTCTAGCATATCTAGGAACAGATAAACAGCAGCTCAACCTTCCCATATCATATCCGCTAACAACTTAGACTTCAGATCAAGTTCTCTTCCCACTAGTTCAGGTTTAGAGCCAGTTTTAAATTATAACAGTTATGTCTAAACTAGAGAGAGAACAAATTTGAAAATTAGGCAGAGCAACTATTCATCATATCCATGCTAGAGTTTTATTTTCAAGATTCAGTTTAGCATAGCTACTTTATTTATTTATTAAACTAAGCAAATATATATAAACACAAAATATTTATTTGGGTTTTTATGATTATGCATCTTTTTATTTTAATAAAGCATAGGTATAAATGTAGATAAAAATACTTATCGGGATAAATGGGGGTGCTCTCCCCTAAGCTGGATCTTGACATAATTTCTTCTGATGTAGTGCAGAGGTGTATTTGAATGTCGGCAGCACCCTGACAGCGATTAGGATGTCCTCCATCTGCTAGTCTTCCTGAATTCTGTGGAGCTCAAATAGACAACAAAGCTTCGTGGAACTTGATTAAGCGTTAGCATAAATATCTAGCCTTTATCATGTTTGAGCTTCCTTGATAAATGTCACTCTCTATTTTTATTTTCATTTTTATAGAACAGAAAAAATATATATTATTATTTTTTTATGCCACCACAGTGAATGTACTTATGGGTTTTATGCCACTCGCATACTCACATGGGGCTTATTGTTTTTAACATTTTTTTTAAGACAGAATGAACATGATTAACTGAGCAATAATTAAAGGGAAAATGATAACTACCAAGTTTACCTCTTGGCATGGCGTTCGGTGTTTTTAAGTCCTCCGAACAGGACTTCTTTTCTTCTTAGTTATCCTGGGATTTGGGTGGCGTAGACGGTGGTTCCGGCAGAGCCTCCTCTTCTTGTGTAACTGTCTTCGCCTTCCATACCCGACTTGGTGCTTCGGTCTCCTGTTGTGTATCCTCGGGCCTTATGACCTCTCCTTCATAGTCTGCCCATACGTCCTTGATGGTTTGCCTCCTTTGGTTACGGTTACGTCGCCTTCTTCTTGTCCTGACCTGCTTAGAATCTTCAACTATATAGTTAGGGTCATTAAAGTAGCGGCGTACCTTCTCAGAGGGGAAATGCATATGGACTTCTCCGGTTCCAATGTAGATGATTGCTTTGACGGTGCCTAGGAACGGTCTTCCTAGGATGATGGGTGGATCGTACTCGTCGTCTCCCATGTCAATGACCTGAAAGTCTGTATGGACAAAATGATCATTAATTTTAACAGGGACATCGGTTACTATACCTTCGACCTTTCGGGATGTCTGATCTGCCATCTGGAGCTGAGTGTATGTTGGTTTTAAGGGCATGGTCCTGTACAAGAGCTGATAGGTGACTGTGGCCATTATGTTGACGCCTGATCCAGTGTCGCAGAGCGCCTTCTGAAAAGAGTATCCATTGATTGAGCACTCAATGCTTGACATACCTGGGTCGTCCTTCTTGATTAGGAACGGCGACTTGAGTCGTCGGTCTTGACCTCTTTGAACTGCAGTGACCATCTTAGCTGATTCGGTCCATCCTTGGTTGTTCTTGTTCTGCTTGTTCCTCCTGTTGGTCCTCTTCCTTGGTTCATGTTGGGGTTGCTCTGGGATTTGTGTAATCTTGTTCTTGAAGGAAAACGTCTCCTTCCTCCCCTTGATGTTGAAGTTGATCTTTGCAGCGCTGGCGTAGATGATAGCTCCCGAGGTGTTCAGGAATGGCCTTCCCAAAATAACTGGTGACCTCTCATCGGACCCGGTCTCTATCACCACGAAGTCAGCTGGAGCGTACGAGGTACCAACTCAGACACACATGTTCTTTAATATTCCTTTAGGAAAGCTTAGTGTCCGATCTGCAAGCTGCAAACACATAGTTGTTTCTGATAAAGGATATGTAAAGAATTTTTCATAGAGTACCCTGGGCATAATGTTGACGCTGGAGCCAAAGTCACAGAGTGCTTCTAGGAAGTCCACCATGTCGATGGAGATCGGGATGACGGGGCGTCCTGGATCGCCTCTCTTGACTGGCAGAAGGTCATTATGTACTTCGACAGCGGGATTACTCCAATAGTTACCTGCATCAAACATGTCTACAAGATTTGCAGATTCTAATCCTTCCGGTTGTGATGGTATACCGGGGTTAGTAGCAGGAACAGCAGCAGCTATTTGATTTAACTGAGATTCAATCATTTTATTAAAGCTAATTTGGTTTTTGATGGTAGTAGAGAAATTATCCATTCTATTATTTATGTTTTCTAGTATTTTATCATTGGATGCCAATTTCTTAGACAAGTTATCCATTAGCTTTCCTTGATTAGACACTAACTCTCTCAGGGGTGGAAAATTATTATTGTTGTTGTAAGAGTTATTACCTTGATAATTACCTGAGTAGTTACCTGAGTAGTTAGGCCTCTGTTGATTCCAACCTTGATTTTGTTGAGGACGGTTGTTGTTGTTGTTGTGTTGATGTACCTTGCATCCTCAAGCATCTCAGGGCAGTGATTGCCTGAGTGTCCAGTATCTCCACATTCCTCACAAGTCATGTGAGAGTCGTAGACGTTCATGACTTCTCTTTTGTCTCCAGCTTTGTCATCGAGCTTTTTCATGAGTAGGTCTAACTTTGCAGACAGCATGTCTACCTCCTTGAGCTGGTGCATACCTCCACCCTTCTTGCGTGTTTGAGTCCTCTCTTCGTTCCAACCTTGGTTGGACGCCATCTTCTCCACAAGGGCTGTAGATTGTGGTATGGTGAGTGATAGAAATGCGCCTCCAGCTGCAGCATCCATGGTCTCACGAGCACTAGTGATGAGCCCATGATAGAAAGTCTGCATAAGTAGCCAGCTCTCCATTCCATGATGGGGACATTCTAGGATGTAATCTTGAAAGCGCTCCCATGCTTCTGGAACGGATTCATCATGTTGTTGCTGAAAACTTGTAATCTTCCCACGGAGAGCATTGGTCTTGCCCATGGGAAAGAACTTAGCCAGAAAGTTCGTAGAGCAGAGTGCCCACGTAGTGTTCTTATCCTTCATCGCGTAGAACCACTGCTTCGCTCTCCCCAATAGTGAGAATGGGAAAAGGCGAAGTAGTATGGCGTCTCTGGGAACATCTAATATAGTGAATGTGCTGCAAATCTCTAGAAAGTGTTGGAGATGAGCACTTGCATCTTCGTGCGGCTTCCCACAAAACTGGTTGGCTTGTACCATGTTGATGAGCCCTGGCTTGAGCTCAAAGTTCTTGTCGATGGCCGCGGCAGGTCCAGTGCGGATGTTGTCCGTAGTGGGAGCTGAGAACTCGCGGATGGTCTTGTTCGCCATGGCTGCGAACTCTGTTGACAAATTCCGGATGAAACTTCGGTGGTCTTCTGAATTGGATGAAGTGTTGCGTCGAAGTGTTGACTTCTTGAGCTTGACTCTTGCCCCTCTGATTAATGCTTCGGGGTTGTCAACAAAATTTTCTGGAAGATGTCCTCTATTCATACATCACCCTGCAAAACAATAAGAATAGAAAAATACAGGGGTAAATCTGTACGGGAGAATTGATGATCTCAATCACTTAATGATGCGAATGATGACTCAAATTCCGTATTCATTCCTTGTTAGTAAATCAACCTTCCCCGGCAATGGCGCCAAAAATGCTTGTTGGGCGTTCTTAACGTCATTACCAAAAGTAGACTTAGTTTTCTAATTCTGATAACGGCGCCAAAAATGCCGAACCTATCCCTCATGCCACTTAAGCCAAGTTGTCATCCCCAGCATGACATGAGAGACGCGGTATTGAAATATGCAACTGCTCTTCTAAATAAATAATAAATAAGATCTGTAAGCGCACAGATTAATACCGATGTAGCATTTTAACCGGAAAGTATTCCAGGTATCGTTATTTATATTTTTACCACTGGGAAGGGATTACTAACATCAATGTTGATTATGGAATGGAATATAGGAATGAGTATCAATCATTGCATGTATAAGTGAGAGCATTCATCTATCTCTTGCATATAGGGGTAAGTGTCACATAAAATATAGATAAAGTATGAATGGTGACAAAGATAATTAATCTGATCAGCTAGCCACATATAATAATGATAAGCACATCAATAGATATTCTAGCAAGTCATTAGCATGGTATTAGGACGAACTACAAGGATATTTCCTAAGTTATTCTTAACTATAAAGTCTAGCATATCATAGTTAGTGCAAGTACACTTGGCAATCATTGCGAGAAAGGACTACGCCCATGCATAGTGATATTATCAAGGAAGATGAGAAACATAGCAATCACTCCCCCGTAATAATGTTGCTCTGCCTGCCTTACACACGGGAGGGGGACTATATAAGAACCAACGAAGCTGTCACCATCGCGGACCACCCCACGATCCGGCATATAAGGTGCAATCGCAGATAAATATGGTCTAAGCACCACGCCTACACAATATTTATCATTTACCCATGGATCCGATGGATAAACGCTATACGATCCTAAACATGTATATAATTCCAATCTAACTAAGCCAAGCGTATAACTACGATAAACTAAGAACAATATAATCGCAAACATAAACAAGTAGAGCATAGTCATAATCAATATATTGAAATAGAACAAAGTTGTATTCATAATATTGAAGAACAAAGATGAACAATGAAGAACAGTAAAGGAATTACCAAGAATCCTCTTGACAGATCCGGAAACCAATCGAAGATTGACTCCTTCTAGTTCTAATCCTATGTAGCTATGCTATACTAGAGATCTAGTTGATGTGGTGGCTCTAGGGTTTGATCAGAGACTCCTCCTGAGATTAGGGTTTGAGGAATTGAGAATGAGGGAGTGCCTCCTCCAGGGGCCAGGGGTCCTGCTTATATAGCCCCCTCAAGTGAACGTGGGCCGTCGGATCAAACCAACATTAATCGCACGGTTTTCCTTGATCCCTTAGGTCGGTGGAGCATAATCCGCGAGACGGAGCCTGATTGGCTCTCAGGCCAGGGCGGTCGCCCTAGGGAGCAGGGCGGGCGCCCTGCCTCCGGGCCCGTTCGGCCTCCCGTTCGATCTCGTGGCTTCTGGAGTCTTCTAGATGATAGAAAATCGGTGAACACGTTATTATCTCTATGTAAACCCGACGTGTGGGCCTTTCCTCCGTATTTTCTGATAACCCCCTGCAGAAACAGACAAACACCAAAACTCGTGGAATTCTGTCAGATAAAACCCTAAGTCTAGGTGTTGGTTGCATTTGGATCCTTTTCTTTATTTATTTGATAACTATATTTGGTACTTAAGGACCGTCAACAGTGGCCGACAGGTCCTAAATGACCTCGGATGGACAAACTACCAAAATGAAAGTTGTAGATCCCTAAAATTTAAGAAACTCCGTAGTTGATGACTTTTTTATTTGAAATCATCTTGTGCGTCATATCGGGCAAATAGGCCTGTCGGCCGTCCACTGGCCGACAGGTCCTAAATGACCTCGGATGGAGAAACTACCAAAATAAAAGTTGTAGATCTCGAAAAGTTATGAAACTTTGTAGTTGACAACTTTTTCATTTGAAATCGATTAGGGCGTCAAACAATCAATTTATGCTCAGTTTAGTATAATATGTGGGGAACCAAAATCCATTATGGGCACATGTGATCACGAGGTGCAGTGATAGAGGAGGCTACGCGTGAGGGGGGCCGTGGGTTCGAATCCTTGCAGCCGCAAAGCGCGTGATTTTCACGCGAAAAATGTCACGACTTCGTAGTTGACAACTTTTTAATATGAAATCGTCTTGTGGGCCATATCGGGCAAATAGGCCGGTCGGTGGAAAACAGGTCCTAAATGACCTCGGACGGAGAAACTACCAAAATGAAAGTTGTAGATCCCTAAAATTTAAGAAACTTCGTAGTTGATGAGTTTTTGATTTGAAATCATCTTGTGGGCCATATCGGGCAAATAGGCCTGTCGGCCGCCCACTGGCCGACAGGTCCTAAATGACCTCGGATGGAGAAACTACCAAAATGAAAGTTGTAGATCTCGAAAAGTTATGAAACTCTGCAGTTGACAACTTTTTCATTTGAAATCGTTTAGGGCGTCAAACAATCAATTTAGCTCAGTTTAGTATAATATGTGGGGAACCAAAATCCATTATAGGCACATGTGATCACGAGGTGTAGTGACAGAGGAGGCTACGCGTGAGGGGGGCCGCGGGTTCGAATCCTTGCAGCCGCAAAGCGCGTGATTTTCACGCGAAAAGTGTCGCGACTTCGTAGTTGATAACTTCTTAATTTGAAATCGTCTTATGGGCCAAATCGGGCAAATAGGCCGGTCGGTGGCCAACAGGTCCTAAATGACCTCGGACGGAGAAACTACCAAAATGAAAGTTGTAGATCCCTAAAATTTAAGAAACTCCATAGTTGACGACTTTTTGATTTGAAATCATCTTGTGGGCCATATCGGGCAAATAGGCACGTCGGCCGCCCACTAGCCGACAGGTCATAAATGACCTCGGATGAAGAAACTACCAAAATGAAAGTTGTAGATCTCGAAAAGTTATGAAACTTTGCAGTTGACAACTTTTTCATTTGAAATCGTTTAGGGCGTCAAACAATCAATTTATTCTCAGTTTAGTGTAATATGTGGGGAACCAAAATCCAATATAGGCACATGTGATCACGAGGCGCAGTGATAGAGGAGGCTACGCGTGAGGGGGGGCCACGGGTTCGAATCCTTGCAGCCGCAAAGCGCGTGATTTTCACGCGAAAAGTGTCGCGACTTCGTAGTTGACAACTTTTTAATTTGAAATCGTCTTGTGGGCCATATGGGACAAATAGGCCGGTCGGTGGCCAACAGGTCCTAAATGACCTCGGACGGAGAAATTACCAAAATAAAAGTTGTAGATCCCTAAAATTTAAGAAACTTCGTAGTTGACGAGTTTTTGATTTGAAATCATCTTGTGGGCCATATCGGGCAAATAGGCCTGTCGGCCGCCCACTAGCCGATAGGTCCTAAATGACCTCGGATTGAGAAACTACCAAGATGAAAGTTGTAGATCTTGAAAAGTTATGAAATTTTGCAGTTGACAACTTTTTCATTTGAAATCGTTTAGGGCGTCAAACAATCAATTTATGCTCAGCTTATTATAATATGTGGGGAACCAAAATCCATTATAGGCACATGTGACCACCAGGTGTTGTGATAGAGGAGGCTACGCGCGAGGGGGGCCACGGGTTCGAATCCTTGCAGCCGCAAAGCGCGCGAGTTTCACGCGAAAAGTGTCGCGACTTCGTAGTTGACAATTTTTTAATTTGAAATCGTCTTGTGGGCCATATCGAGCAAATAGGCCGGTCGGTGGCCGACAGGTCCTAAATGACCTCGGACGGAGAAACTACCAAAATGAAAGTTGTAGATCCCTAAAATTTAAGAAACTTCGTAGTTGCCGACTTTTTTATTTGAAATCATCTTATGGGCCATATCGGGCAAATAGGCCTCTCGGCCGCCCACTGGCCGATAGGTCCTAAATGACCTCGGATGACGAAACTTCCAAAATGAAAGTTGTAGATCTCAAAAAGTTATGAAACTTTGCAGTTGACAACGTTTTCATTTAAAATCGTTTGGGGCATCAAACAATCAATTTATGCTTAGTTTAGTATAATATGTGGGGAACCAAAATCCGTTATAGGCACATGTGAGCACGAGGTGCAGTGATAGAGGAGGCTACGCGCGAGGGGGGCCGTGGGTTCGAATCCTTGCAGCCCAAAACGCGTCATTTTCATGCGAAAAGTGTCGCGACTTCGTAGTTGACAACTTTTTAATTTGAAATCGTCTTGTAGACCATATCGGGCAAATAGGCCGGTCGGTGGAAAACAGGTCCTAAATGACCTTGGCTAGAGAAACTACCAAAATGAAAGTTGTAGATCCCTAAAATTTAAGAAACTTCTTAGTTGACGAGTTTTTGATTTGATATCATCTTGTGGGCCATATCGGGCAAATAGGCCTGTCGGCCGCCCACTGGCCGACAGGTCCTAAATGACCTCGGATGGAGAAACTACCAAAATAAAAGTTGTAGATCTCGAAAAGTTATGAAACTTTGCAGTTGACAACTTTTTCATTTGAAATCGTTAGGGCGTCAAACAATCAATTTATGCTCAGTTTAGTATAATATGTGGGGAACCAAAATCCATTATAGGCACATGTGATCACGAGGTGCAGTGATAGAGGAGGCTACGCGTGAGGGGGGCCGCGGGTTCGAATCCTTGCAGCCGCAAACCGCATGATTTTTACGTGAAAAGTGTCGCGACTTCACAGTTGACAACCTTTTAATTTGAAATCGTCATGCGGGCCATATCGGGAAAATAGACCGGTTGGTGGCCGACAGGTCCTAAATGACCTCAGACGGACAAACTACCAAAATGAAAGTTGTAGATCCCTAAAATTTAAGAAACTTCGTAGTTGACGACTTTTTGATTTGAAATCATCTTGTGCGCCATATCGGGCAAATAGGCCTGTCCTGGCCGACAGGTCCTAAATGACCTCGGATTGAGAAACTACCAAAATAAAAGTTGTAGATCTCGAAAGGTTATGAAACTTTGCATTTGACAACTTTTTCATTTGAAATCGATTAGGGCGTCAAACAATCAATTTATGCTCAGTTTAGTATAATATGTGGGGAACAAAAATCCATTATAGGCACATGTGAGCACGAGGTGCAGTGATAGAGGAGGCTACGCGTGAGGGGGCAGCGGGTTTGAATCCTTGCAGCCGCAAAGCGCGTGATTTTCACGGGAAAAGTGTGGCGACTTCGTAGTTGACAACTTTTTAAAATGAAATCGTCTTGTGGGCCATATCGGGCAAATAGGCCGGTCGGTGGCCGACAGGTCCTAAATGACCTCGGCCGGAGAAACTACCAAAATGAAAGTTGTAGATCCCTAAAATTTAAGAAACTTCGTAGTTGATGAGTTTTTTATTTGAAATCATCTTGTCGGCCATATCGGTTAAATAGGCCTGTCGGCCGCCCACTAGCCGATAGGTCCTAAATGACCTCGGATGGAGAAACTACCAAAATAAAAGTTGTAGATCTCGAAAACTTATGAAACTTTGCAGATGACAACGTTTTCATTTAAAATCGTTTAGGTCGTCAAACAATCAATTTATGCTCAGTTTAGTATAATACGTGGGGAACCAAAATCCATTATAAGCACATGTGAGCACGAGGTGCAGTGATAGAGGAGGCTACGCGCGAGGGGGGCCGCGGGTTCGAATCCTTGCAGCCGCAAAGCGCGTGATTTTCACGCGAAAAGTGTCACGACTTCGTAGTTGACATCTTTTTAATTTGAAATCGTCTTGTGGGCCATATGGGACAAATAGGCCGGTCGGTGGCCAACAGGTCCTAAATGACCTCGGACGGAGAAATTACCAAAATAAAAGTTGTAGATCACTAAAATTTAAGAAACTTCGTAGTTGACGAGTTTTTGATTTGAAATCATCTTGTGGGCCATATCGGGCAAATAGGCCTGTCGGCCGCCCACTAGCCGATAGGTCCTAAATGACCTCGGATTGAGAAACTACCAAGATGAAAGTTGTAGATCTTGAAAAGTTATGAAATTTTGCAGTTGACAACTTTTTCATTTGAAATCGTTTAGGGCGTCAAACAATCAATTTATGCTCAGCTTATTATAATATGTGGGGAACCAAAATCCATTATAGGCACATGTGACCACCAGGTGTTGTGATAGAGGAGGCTACGCGCGAGGGGGGCCGCGGGTTCGAATCCTTGCAGCCGCAAAGCGCGCGAGTTTCACGCGAAAAGTGTCGCGACTTCGTAGTTGACAATTTTTTAATTTGAAATCGTCTTGTGGGCCATATCGAGCAAATAGGCCGGTCGATGGCCGACAGGTCCTAAATGACCTCGGACGGAGAAACTACCAAAATGAAAGTTGTAGATCCCTAAAATTTAAGAAACTTCGTAGTTGCCGACTTTTTTATTTGAAATCATCTTATGGGCCATATCGGGCAAATAGGCCTCTCGGCCGCCCACTGGCCGATAGGTCCTAAATGACCTCGGATGACGAAACTTCCAAAATGAAAGTTGTAGATCTCAAAAAGTTATGAAACTTTGCAGTTGACAACGTTTTCATTTAAAATCGTTTGGGGCATCAAACAATCAATTTATGCTTAGTTTAGTATAATATGTGGGGAACCAAAATCCGTTATAGGCACATGTGAGCACGAGGTGCAGTGATAGAGGAGGCTACGCGCGAGGGGGGCCGTGGGTTCGAATCCTTGCAGCCCAAAACGCGTCATTTTCATGCGAAAAGTGTCGCGACTTCGTAGTTGACAACTTTTTAATTTGAAATCGTCTTGTAGGCCATATCGGGCAAATAGGCCGGTCGGTGGAAAACAGGTCCTAAATGACCTCGGCTAGAGAAACTACCAAAATGAAAGTTGTAGATCCCTAAAATTTAAGAAACTTCTTAGTTGACGAGTTTTTGATTTGATATCATCTTGTGGGCCATATCGGGCAAATAGGCCTGTCGGCCGCCCACTAGCCGACAGGTCCTAAATGACCTCGGATGGAGAAACTACCAAAATAAAAGTTGTAGATCTCGAAAAGTTATGAAACTTTGCAGTTGACAACTTTTTCATTTGAAATAGTTAGGGCGTCAAACAATCAATTTATGCTCAGTTTAGTATAATATGTGGGGAACCAAAATCCATTATAGGCACATGTGACCACGAGGTGCAGTGATAGAGGAGGCTACGCGTGAGGGGGGCCGCGGGTTTGAATCCTTGCAGCCGCAAACCGCATGATTTTTACGTGAAAAGTGTCGCGACTTCACAGTTGACAACCTTTTAATTTGAAATCGTCATGCGGGCCATATCGGGAAAATAGGCCGGTTGGTGGCCGACAGGTCCTAAATGACCTCAGACGGACAAACTACCAAAATGAAAGTTGTAGATCCCTAAAATTTAAGAAACTTCGTAGTTGACGACTTTTTGATTTGAAATCATCTTGTGCGCCATATCGGGCAAATAGGCCTGTCCTGGCCGACAGGTCCTAAATGACCTCGGATGGAGAAACTACCAAAATAAAAGTTGTAGATCTCGAAAGGTTATGAAACTTTGCATTTGACAACTTTTTCATTTGAAATCGATTAGGGCGTCAAACAATCAATTTATGCTCAGTTTAGTATAATATGTGGGGAACAAAAATCAATTATAGGCACATGTGAGCACGAGGTGCAGTGATAGAGGAGGCTACGCGTGAGGGGGCAGCGGGTTTGAATCCTTGCAGCCGCAAAGCGCGTGATTTTCACGGGAAAAGTGTCGCGACTTCGTAGTTGACAACTTTTTAAAATGAAATCATCTTGTTTGCCATATCGGGCAAATAGGCCGGTCGGTGGCCGACAGGTCCTAAATGACCTCGGCCGGAGAAACTACCAAAATGAAAGTTGTAAATCCCTAAAATTTAAGAAACTTCGTAGTTTGATGAGTTTTTGATTTGAAATCATCTTGTCGGCCATATCGGTTAAATAGGCCTGTCGGCCGCCCACTAGCCGATAGGTCCTAAATGACCTCGGATGGAGAAACTACCAAAATAAAAGTTGTAGATCTCGAAAAGTTATGAAACTTTGCAGTTGACAACTTTTTCATTTGAAATCGTTAGGGCGTCAAACAATCAATTTATGCTCAGTTTAGTATAATATATGGGGAACCAAAATCCATTATAGGCACATGTGATCACGAGGTGCAGTGATAGAGGAGGCTACGCGTGAGGGGGGCCGCGGGTTCGAATCCTTGCAGCCGCAAACCGCATGATTTTTACGTGAAAAGTGTCGCGACTTCACAGTTGACAACCTTTTAATTTGAAATCGTCATGCGGGCCATATCGGGCAAATAGGCCGGTTGGTGGCCGACAGGTCCTAAATGACCTCAGACGGACAAACTACCAAAATAAAAGTTGTAGATCCCTAAAATTTAAGAAACTTCGTAGTTGACGACTTTTTGATTTGAAATCATCTTGTGCGCCATATCGGGCAAATAGGCCTATCGGCCGCCCACTGGCCGATAGGTCCTAAATGACCTCGGATGGAGAAACTACCAAAATGAAAGTTGTAGATCTCGAAAAGTTATAAAACTTTGCAGTTGACAACTTTTTCATTTGAAATCGTTTAGGGCGTCAAACAATCAATTTATGCTCAGTTTAGTATAATATGTGGGGAACCAAAATCCATTATAGGCACATGTGATCACGAGGTGCAGTGATAGAGGAGGCTACGCAAGAGGGGGGGCCGCGGGTTCGAATCCTTGCAGCCGCAAAGCGCGTGATTTTCACGCGAAAAATGTCGCGACTTCGTAGTTGACAACTTTTTAATATGAAATCGTCTTTTGGGCCATATCGGGCAAATAGGCCGGTCGGTGGAAAACAGGTCCTAAATGACCTCGGATGGAGAAACTACCAAAATGAAAGTTGTAGTTCCCTAAAATTTAAGAAACTTCGTAGTTGATGAGTTTTTGATTTGAAATTATCTTGTGGGCCATATAGAGCAAATAGGCCTGTCGGCCGCCCACTGGCCGACAGGTCCTAAATGACCTCGGATGGAGAAACTATCAAAATGAAAGTCGTAGATCTCGAAAAGTTATGAAACTCTGCAGTTGACAACTTTTTCATTTGAAATCGTTTAGGGCGTCAAACAATCAATTTATGCTCAGTTTAGTATAATATGTTGGGAACCAAAATCCATTATAGGCACATGTGATCACGAGGTGCAGTGATAGAGGAGGCTACGCGTGAGGGGGGCCGCGGGTTCGAATCCTTGTAGCCGCAAAGCGCGTGATTTTCACGCGAAAAGTGTCGCGACTTCGTAGTTGACAACTTCTTAATTTGAAATCGTCTTATGGGCCATATCGGGCAAATAGGCCGGTCGGTGGCCAACAGGTCCTAAATGACCTCGGACGGAGAAACTACCAAAATGAAAGTTGTAGATCCCTAAAATTTAAGAAACTCCATAGTTGACGACTTTTTGATTTGAAATCATCTTGTGGGCCATATCGGGCAAATAGGCACGTCGGCCGCCCACTAGCCGACAGGTCCTAAATGACCTTGGATGGAGAAACTACCAAATTAAAAGTTGTAGATCTCGAAAAGTTATGAAACTTTGCAGTTGACAACTTTTTCATTTGAAATCGTTTAGGGCGTCAAACAATCAATTTATGCTCAGTTTAGTATAATATGTGGGGAACCAAAATCCATTATAGGCACAAGTGATCACGAGGTGCAGTGATAGAGGAGGCTACGCGTGAGGGGGCTGCGGGTTCGAATCCTTGCAGCCGCAAAGCGCGTGATTTTCACGCGAAAAGTGTCGCGACTTCGTAGTTGACAACTTTTTAATTTAAAATTGTCTTATGGGCCATATCAGGCAAATAGGCCGGTCGGTGGCCAACAGGTCCTAAATGACCTCGGACGGAGAAACTACCAAAATAAAAGTTGTAGATCCCTAAAATTTAAGAAACTCCATAGTTGACGACTTTTTGATTTGAAATCATCTTGTGGGCCATATCGGGCAAATAGGCCTGTCGGCCGCCCACTGGCCGACATGTCCTAAATGACCTTGGATGAAGAAACTACCAAAATGAAAGTTGTAGATCTCAAAATCTTATGAAACTTTGCAGTTGACAACGTTTTCATTTAAAATCATTTAGGTCGTTAAACAATCAATTTATGCTCAGTTTAGTATAATATGTGGGTAACCAAAATCCATTATAGGCACATGTGAGCACGAGGTGCAGTGATAGAGGAGGCAACGCGCGAGGGGGGCCGCGGGTTCGAATCCTTGCAGCCGCAAAGCGCATGATTTTCACGCGAAAAGTGTCACGACTTCGTAGTTAATAACTTTTTAATTTGAAATCGTCTTGTGGGCTATATCGGGCAAATAGGCCGGTCGGTGGCCAACAGGTCCTAAATGACGTCGGACGGAGAAACTACCAAAATGAAAGTTGTAGATCCCTAAAATTTAAGAAACTTCATAGTTGACGAGTTTTTGATTTGAAATCATCTTGTGGGCTATATCGGGCAAATAGGTCTGTCGGCCGCCCACTGGCCGACAGGTCCTAAATGACCTCGGATTGAGAAACTACCAAGATGAAAGTTGTAGATCTTGAAAAGTTATGAAATTTTGCAGTTGACAACTTTTTTATTTGAAATCGTTTAGGGCGTCAAACAATCAACTTACGCTCAGCTTATTATAATATGTGGGGAACCAAAATCTATTATAGGCACATGTCACCACCAGGTGTTGTGATAGAGGAGGCTACGCGTGAGGGGGGCCGCGGGTTCGAATCCTTGCAGCCGCAAAGCGCGTGAGTTTCACGCGAAAAGTGTCGCGACTTCGTAGTTGACAACTTTTTAATTTGGAATCGCCTTGTGGGCCATATCGAGCAAATAGGCCGGTCGGTGGCCGACAGGTTCTAAATGACCTCGGACGGAGAAACTACCAAAATGAAAGTTGTTGATCCCAAAAATTTAAGAAACTTCATAGTTGACGACTTTTTGATTTGAAATCATCTTGTGGGCCATATCGGGCAAATAGGCCTCTCGGCAAACCAGTGGCCGATAGGTCCTAAATGACCTCGGATGAAGAAACTACCAAAATGAAAGTTGTAGATCTCGAAAAGTTATGAAACTTTGCAGTTGACAACGTTTTCATTTAAAATCGTTTGGGGCGTCAAACAATCAATTTATGCTCAGTTTAGTATAATATGTGGGGAACCAAAATCCGTTATAGGCACATGTGGGCACGAGGTGCAGTGATACAGGAGGCAACGCGCGAGGAGGGCCGTGGGTTCGAATCCTTGCAGCCGCAAAGCGCGTCATTTTCACGCGAAAAGTGTCGCGACTTCGTAGTTGACAACTTTTTAATTTGAAATCGTCTTGTGGGCCATATCGGGCAAATAGGCCGGTCGGTGGAAAACATGTCCTAAATGACCTCGGCCGGAGAAACTACCAAAATGAAAGTTGTAGATCCCTAAAATATAAGAAACTTCGTAGTTGACGAGTTTTTGATTTGATATCATCTTGTGAGCCATATCGGACAAATAGGCCTGTCAGCCGCCCACTGGCCGACAGGTCCTAAATGACCTCGAATGGAGAAACTACCAAAATAAAAGTTGTAGATCTCGAAAAGTTATGAAACTTTGCAGTTGACAACTTTTTCATTTGAAATCGTTAGGGCGTCAAACAATCAATTTATGCTCAGTTTAGTATAATATGTGGGGAACCAAAATCCATTATAGGCACATGTGACCACCAGGTGTTGTGATAGAGGAGGCTACGCGCGAGGGGGGCCGCGGGTTCGAATCCTTGCAGCCGCAAAGCGCGTGATTTTCACGCGTAAAGTGTCGCGACTTCATAGTTGACAACTTTTTCATTTGAAATCGTCACGTGGGCCAGATCGGGCAAATAGACCGGTTGGTGGCCGACAGGTCCTAAATGGCCTCGGACGGAGAAACTACCAAAATGAAAGTTGTAGATCCCTAAAATTTAAGAAATTTCGTAGTTGACGACTTTTTGATTTGAAATCATCTTGTGGGCCATATCGGGCAAATAGGCCTGTCGGCCGCCCACTGGCCAACAGGTCCTAAATGACCTCGGATGGAGAAACTACCAAAATGAAAGTTGTAGATCTCGAAAAGTTATGAAACTTTGCAGATGACAACTTTTTCATTTGAAATCGTTTAGGGCGTCAAACAATCAATTTATGCTCAGTTTAGTACAATATGTGGGGAACCAAAATCCATTATAGGCACATGTGATCACGAGGTGCAGTGATAGAGGAGGCTACGCGTGAGGGGGGCCGCGGCTTCGAATCCTTGCAGCCGCAAAGCGCGTGATTTTCACGCGAAAAATATCGCGACTTCGTACTTGACAACTTTTTAATATGAAATCGTCTTGTGGGCCATATCGGGCAAATAGGCCGGTCGGTGGAAAACAGGTCCTAAATGATCTCGGACGGAGAAACTACCAAAATGAAAGTTGTAGATCCCTAAAATTTAAGAAACTTCGTAGTTGATGAGTATTTGATTTGAAATTATCTTGTGGGCCATATCGGGCAAATAGGCCTGTCGGCCGCCCACTGGCCGACAGGTCCTAAATGACCTCGGATGGAGAAACTACCAAAATGAAAGTTGTAGATCTCGAAAAGTTATGAAACTTTGCAGTTGACAACGTTTTCATTTAAAATCGTTTGGGGCGTCAAACAATCAATTTATGCTCAGTTTAGTATAATATGTGGGGAACCAAAATCCGTTATAGGCACATGTGAGCACGAGGTGCAGTGATAGAGGAGGCTACGCGCGAGGGGGGCCGTGGGTTCGAATCCATGCAGCCGGAAAGCATGTCATTTTCACGCGAAAAGTGTCGCGACTTCGTAGTTGACAACTTTTTAATTTGAAATCGTCTTGTGGGCCATATCGGGCAAATAGGCCGGTCGGTGGAAAACAGGTCCTAAATGACCTCGGCCAGAGAAACTACCAAAATGAAAGTTGTAGATCCCTAAAATTTAAGAAACTTCGTAGTTGACGAGTTTTTCATTTGATATCATCTTGTGGGCCATATCGGGCAAATAGGCCTGTCGGCCGCCCACTGGCCGACAGGTCCTAAATGACCTCGGATGGAGAAACTACCAAAATAAAAGTTATAGATCTCGAAAATTTATTAAACTTAGCGGTTGACAACTTTTTCATTTGAAATCGTTAGGGCGTCAAACAATCAATTTATGCTCAGTTTAGTATAATATGTGGAGAACCAAAATCCATTATAGGCACATGTGATCACGAGGTGCAGTGATAGAGGAGGCTACGCGTAAGGTGGACCGCGGGTTCGAATCCTTGCAGCCGCAAAGCGCGTGATTTTCACGCGAAAAGTGTCACGACTTCATAGTTGACAACTTTTTAATTTGAAATCGTCATGTGGGCCATATCGGGCAAACAGGCCGGTTGGTGGCCGACAGGTCCTAAATGACCTCAGACGGAGAAACTACCAAAATGAAAGTTGTAGATCCCTAAAATTTAAGAAATTTCGTAGTTGACGACTTGTTGATTTGAAATCATCTTGTGGGCCATATCGGGCAAATAGGCCTGTCGGCCGCCCACTGGCCAACAGGTCCTAAATGACCTCGGATGCAGAAACTACCAAAATGAAAGTTGTAGATCTCCAAAAGTTATGAAACTTTGCAGTTGACAACTTTTTCATTTGAAATCGTTTAGGGCGTCAAACAATCAATTTATGCTCAGTTTAGTATAATATGTGGGGAACTAAAATCCATTATAGGCACATGTGATCACGAGGTGCAGAGATAGAGGAGGCTACGTGTGAGGGGGGCCGCGGGTTCGAATCCTTGCAGCCGCAAAGCGCGTGATTTTCACGCGAAAAATGTCGCGACTTCGTAGTTGACAACTTTTTAATATGAAATCGTCTTGTGGGCCATATCGGGCAAATAGGCTGGTCGGTGGAAAACAGGTCCTAAATGATCTTGGACGGAGAAACTACCAAAATGAAAGTTGTAGATCCCTAAAATTTAAGAAACTTCGTAGTTGATGAGTATTTGATTTGAAATCATCTTGTGGGCCATATCGGGCAAATAGGCCTATCGGCCGCCCACTGGCCGACAGGTCCTAAATGACCTCGGATGGAGAAACTACCAAAATGAAAGTTGTAGATCTCGAAAAGTTATGAAACTCTGCAGTTGACAACTTTTTCATTTGAAATCGTTTAGGGCGTCAAACAATCAATTTATGCTCAGTTTAGTATAATATGTGGGGAACCAAAATCCATTATAGGCACATGTGATCACGAGGTGCAGTGATAGAGGAGGCTACGCGTGAGGGAGGCCGCGGGTTCGAATCCTTGCAGCCGCAAAGCGCGTGATTTTCACGCGAAAAGTGTCGCGACTTCGTAGTTGACAACTTTTTAATTTGAAATCGTCTTATGGGCCATATCGGGCAAATAGGCCGGTCGGTGGCCAACAGGTCCTAAATGACCTTGGACGGAGAAACTACCAAAATGAAAGTTGTAGATCCCTAAAATTTAAGAAACTCCGTAGTTGATGACTTTTTGATTTGTAATCATCTTGTGGGCCATATCGGACAAATAGGCCTGTCGCCGACAGGTCCTAAATGACCTTGGATGAAGAAACTACCAAAATGAAAGTTGTAGATCTCGAAAACTTATGAAACTTTCCAGTTGACAACGTTTTCATTTAAAATCGTTTAGGTCGTCAAACAATCAATTTATGCTCAGTTTAGTATAATATGTGGGGAACCAAAATCCATTATAGGCACATGTGAGCACGAGGTACAGTGATAGAGGAGGCTACGCGCGAGGGGGGCCGCGGGTTCGAATCCTTGCAGCCGCAAAGCGCGTGATTTTCACGCGAAAAGTGTCACGACTTCGTAGTTGACAACTTTTTAATATGAAATCGTCTTGTGGGCCATATCGGGCAAATAGGTCGGTCGGTGGAAAACAGGTCCTAAATGACCTCGGACGGAGAAATTACCAAAATGAAAGTTGTATATCCCTAAAATTTAAGAAACTTCGTAGTTGATGAGTTTTTTTTTGAAATCATCTTGTGGGCCATATCGGACAAATAGGCCTATCAGCCGCCCACTGGCCGATAGGTCCTAAATGACCTCGGACGAAGAAACTACCAAAATGAAAGTTGTAGATCTCAAAAAGTTATGAAACTCTGCAGTTGACAACGTTTTCATTTAAAATCGTTTGGGGCATCAAACAATCAATTTATGCTCATTTTAGTATAATATGTGCGGAACCAAAATCCGTTATAGGCACATGTAAGCACGAGGTGCAGTGATAGAGGAGGCTACGCGCGAGGGGGGCCGTGGGTTCGAATCCTTGCAGCCGCAAAGCGCGTCATTTTCACGCGAAAAGTGTCACGACTTCGTAGTTGACAACTTTTTAATTTAAAATCGTCTTGTGGGCCATATCGGGCAAATAGGCCGGTCGGTGGAAAACAGGTCCTAAATAACCTCGGACGGAGAAACTACAAAAATGAAAGTTGTAGATACCTAAAATTTAAGAAACTTCGTAGTTGACGAGTTTTTGATTTGATACCATCTTATGGGCCATATCGGGCAAATAGGCCTGTCGGCTGCCCACTGGCCAACAGGTCCTAAATGACCTCGGATGGAGAAACTACCAAAATAAAAGTTGTAGATCTCGAAAAGTTATGAAACTTTGCAGTTGACAACTTTTTCATTTGAGATCGTTAGGGCGTCAAACAATCAATTTATGCTCAGTTTAGTATAATATGTGGGGAACCAAAATCCATTATAGGCACATGTGATCACAAGGTGCAGTGATAGAGGAGGCTACGCGTGAGGGGGGCCGCAGGTTCGAATCCTTGCAGCCGCAAAGCGCGTGATTTTCACGCGAAAAGTGTCGCGACTTCATAGTTGACAACTTTTTAATTTGAAATCGTCATGTGGGCCATATCGGGCAAATAGGCCGGTTGGTGGCCGACAGGTCCTAAATGACCTCGGATGGAGAAAATACCAAAATGAAAGTTGTAGATCTTGAAAAGTTATGAAACTTTACAATTGACAACTTTTTCTTTTAAAATCATCTAGGGCGTCAAACAATCAATTTATGCTCATTTTAGTATAATATGTGGGGAACCAAAATCCATTACAGGCACATGTGAGCACGAGATGTAGTGATAGAGGGCTACGCGCGATGGGGGGCCGCGGGTTCGAATCCTTGCAGCCGCAAAGCGCGTGATTTTCACGCGGAAAGTGCCGCGACTTCGTAGTTGACAACTTTTTAATTCGAAATCGTCTTGTGGTCCATATCGGGCAAATAGGCCGGTCGGTGGCCGACAGGTCCTAAATGACCTCGGACGGAGAAACTACCAAAATGAAAGTTGTAGATCCCTAAAATTTATGAAACTTCGTAGTTGTCGACTTTTTGATTTGAAATCATCTTGTGGGCCATATCGGGCAAATAGGCCTGTCGGCCGCCCACTGGCCGACAGGTCCTAAATGACCTCGGTTGGAGAAACTACCAAAATAAAAGTTGTAGATCGCAAAAAGTTATGAAACTTTGCAGTTGACAACTTTTTCATTTGAAATCGTTTAGGGCGTCAAACAATCAACATATGCTCAGTTTAGTATAATATGTGGGGAACCAAAATCCATTATAGGCACATGTGAGCACGAGGTGCAGTGATAGAGGAGGTTACGCGCGAGGGGGGGGGCGCGGGTTCGAATCCTTGCAGCCGCAAAGCGCGTGATTTTGACGCGAAAAGTGTCGCGACTTTGTAGTTGACAACTTTTTAATTTGAAATCGTCTTGTGGGCCATATCGGGCAAATGGGCCGGTCGGTGGCCAACATGTCCTAAATGACCTCGGATGGAAAAACTACTGAAATGAAAGTTGTAGATCCCTAAAATTTAAGAAACTTCGTAGTTGACGACTTTTTGATTCGAAATCATCTTGTGGGCCATATCGGGCAAATAGGCCTGTCGGCCGCCCACTGGTCGACAGGTCGTAAATGACCTTTGATTATAGGACCTACATTTTAGAAAAGAGCTTAGTATGTGTCGCAGTAAAAAAACTAAAAAAAATTAACGGCTCTGATCCCTTCCTGTTTCAACGCAGTACCTAAGAGCATCTTTAAGAGTTCCCAAAAAATCATCCCAATCCAGAATATTTGTCAAGAATAAAAAAAATCAATCTCCAACAGTTCTCATTCCCACCACTCAATCTTTTGGCATATGGAAAAAATCACCAAACATGCAGATATATCCACGCGTTTTCTATGCGTTTATCGCTGTCCCAATCTAAGGTGAAAAGGCATACAAAAGAATAAAGAGTAGAAAAAGATTCTTGATGTAAACATATAAGAGAGAAAGAATATATAAAACTGGTTAGGATAATTTAGAAATAGTATATAGGATTTCTGATGTGAAATTGTCTTCTATATTTTAGGAGTGAATTATTGAAAACTATTAGAGATTGTCTTATTTATTCCTCCAATACTTTTTCACAAGTTGGAAAACTTTATGTTTTAAGGTGCATATGAAAGTTGAGCTCCAAAAACTAAATTTGTATAAAAAAAATAAGGCATCAGACGACCTTTTTAATACAGTGTTAAGCTTAAACATGTGCGCTGTACACTGAAAAGATTACAATAGCACAACGTTTCATTATGACAAAATTTTCACTGTGATTATGGATTTGATGACCCATGCCTATGAAAAATTTTAGTTACATGTTTTCTTTAGTCGCGACTCCGATAAAAAATGAAGTGACATGAGAGATCTCCTACGAAATGAAACGAGGCAAAAATAGAGAAAAAAAATCCCGCATCTCTTTTTATTATATCATATTATCCATGCATGACGATGAAACATGAGATCCATAGGGTTCCCGTACTTTGGTTCGGTAAAAATAAAAAGAACTGAATCCGTTGAACTGAAAAAGTGCTACAGTACCTGTCACATCAAATCTTGCGACACATGCATGGAGTACTAAATGTAGACCAAAGAAAAAACTAATTACACAGTTTGTCTGTAAATGTCGAGACGAATCTTTTGAGTCTAATTAGTCTATGATTGGATAAATTTTGTCAAATAACAACGAAAAGTGCTACAGTAGCCGAACCCAAACTTTTTCATCATCTAAACAGCCCCGAAGGATTAATCATCGTACGTAGACTTATTATATACATGTAGTACTACAACTACAACCCTCACCGTTCCCAAGGTGAAAAGGATGATGCGAGCAATGGCGCGCATGCAGCGGCCGATGAAGGCGGTTTTTTTTCTGGTTTAGAAGCACATGTGTTAATCTCAATTTACATATGTTGAAGTGAATTAGAATAAAATTAACTAAGTTATATTTCAACTCAATTCGACACATGTAGATTAAAGTAGATACACAAGCATGGCCTAAGGGCATGTGGTCCTACCACATTCACCGTTGGATTCACATTGAAAATTGTGCACACACATCACAAATGCAAATTCGTATTGAGATGTGAGTCGTACACTTCTCAACGTGAATCTCATGTTAGATGTGCTGGCGATCGAGATTCGAGCATGCTTATCACCAGTCAGAAGTCAGAACGCCACCTTCCTGAGCTGCCGTCGCCCGCGTCCCTCGTCAGTGCCGCGACTGTGGCGGAGACGGCCGCGAACGCACAGACGGCCGCAGCGACGGTCACCCTGCCGCAGAACGTGCCGGCGACGTCGCACACTCTGCCTCCTCCCGCGCTGCTTACCGACGGGCCAGCCGGACCTCCAAGCACATCGCGGGCCGCGAGTGCCGCGCCGGCAGCCGAGAAGAGGAAGCCCTGCGCGACGGCGTCGAGGACGGACACCAGTGGCAGCGAGGCGACCGCGGCGTCGGCGCACACGGCGAACAGGTACAGCGCCGCCGCCGAGCAGACAGCCGAGATCGCGCTGGCCGCCACGAAATACCTGCAAGTACACGCGAAGCACAGATCTCAATGCACGTTGGCACGGCAGGTTGGCAGCATCACATTTGACTATGCAAGCCTGTTTGTTACGTACCTTAGGATTCGGGGCTGCCGTCGACCAAGGTTTTGGGATTCAAAACTGAAAAAAATTCGGACACCACTAAATTGGACGAAATTCGGAAAAAACAGCAATTTTGGGCCGGGATTCAACCAAGTTTAAATTGTCAAATTTGATTTTTGATCAAATTTGGTTACAATTTAATAGAAATCAACTGCATCTCTTCTCCAGCGTCCTCACCGCCCACGCCTGTCTCTGTCCCTCACGCACATGGCGCCACCAATGGCTTGAGCGTAGCCGCCACTGCCGGTGTCGCTGCCATCGCCGAACCCACTGCGCCGCCGCCGCCTCGCTGCAGCCGCCAAACCCACTACGCCGCCGCCGAGCCCACTGCACACACAGGCACCATCCATTTGACAGCATCAAAACTCCACAAACAGGGATTGTTGCCAATTCTAAGGTTTTCGATTGGAGGAAGAGATGGCGGAGGGAAACGGGAAAAGAATGGCAGTGGGGAGGAGCGACGGAGGGTCTGAGACACTTGCATCTGTTCTTGTGTTCGCTTGTGCCGCCGCCACCAGGTGAGAAGGGAAGAGAAAAATGAAAAAACTAGGGTTTTGAGAGTGGGCTTCGCACTTTTATACTAAGGCAGATATCAATGGGCTTTTGTAGACCTTATGTTGGGCTTGAAATTCAAATTGGGCCAAAATTATTTGGCCGGTTTGGTATTGTCTCGGGCCTCAACGAATTGGACGAAATTCAGTGAGATTCGGGCCATTTGGGCCGAATCCCAGAACCTTGCCGTCGACTATGACCAGCTGGCTCGCGGTGCCCATCACAACGACGGCTGCCACCGACAGACCGAGCGCGGCGATGCGGAAGAGGAGGCTCAGCGCCTGTACACCTCCTCGGCCATCGATGAGAAGAGAAGGCAACGAGTGACAACAAGAGTACCAGACCAATGCAGAAACCAAGCTGCAATGCTGCATAATCTGGGTCCAGAATCCAGATGCTTGCAGTGGTGGAGAAGTTCTCTCTGAATGAATGCGTGAAGCAACCAACAATTTATCCATCCTTGGCTCATTTCAAACAAAGAATTTGTGCTGGCACTTGCAGAGTTAACAATTAGCACTGAATCCCTCTGTAATCCCCAAACTATGTGCTCTCCACGCCGAAGGAAACATTCAGATGACCCACATTGCTATGGTGATATTTGACTATTCTGAAGAGATTTGCAGAATGAAATCTGCGTCATGTATAATCAGATTGTGGCTACATCGTGCGTCTTATTCAATGGGCTTCTTTCCTTCACACTTGTTGTCGTCCAAGTTGCAGAGTTTGTTCTAATTAGTTCAGCTAAGAAGGAGCATTGCATCGATAAGGAATTTAGAAATATATGTTCGTTTCAATTTGTCCGAGGTCCGAGAGGCAAGACATTGATCTTATTATTCAGTAATCAGTTTATTTAATTGAACACTAAGTTTTCCTTCTAATTGAACGGTTCCAAAATGCATGAACAGGTACAATGTGTATAACATTGGAACAAAATACTGTCACCCTTAATGTATAGGGACTAGAAAGTGCTCTGATTCCTGAATAAGCAAGAGAACATCACACCAACAATTGGGCTAATCTAAGTTTATATAGGTCAATGACGATAGTAATCCATCGACGCCCGCAACTTGGTTCATGAGTCATGACAACTTAACATATTTAATTTGTTGTTACTTCCTGAACTGTTCCTATCATGCTTGATCATGACAGGTTGGTAAACTCTAAACGCGATAAGAATTGGATGCACAAGATCTCAGCGAAGTCAAGTGGACTACATTTAAATGAAGTGAAGAGGAATCATGTTCTGGATACATGTAGCTGTTTAATATAGTCATCCTTGTGTTGCAGTACTTTTTCCTTTTAATATAATCGACAGGTCTCTTGCATGATCTGTTTTACATAAAAAGTAATTTATTTCAAGTCAATATTGCAAGCTAGACTTCTTTGGATCTTGCCCTGATTTCTTTTCTGGTAGTTATTACTTTTGTAATGTGAAGGAATCGAAGGCCCAAATCATCTTTGGGATGCAGTCACATGGAAACACCCAAGAGGTTGTTTATATGTTTGATTGATTGTGACCTTTTTGAAAACAAGCGCAGCACATGTACAAAATAAGTACCTTTCAATGTTGGGTACTGGTTACAAAATAAAAATATGCAGGCTGACTTCGAAAACTGAAACTCTGCGCTAGAAAACATTCTGCTCCCCTCTTTTCAATGCAGATCATGATAAAAGCTTTGATGTCAGGATGATGTCACAAATAAAATCATATAAATTAGTGTTAAACATTTACGACAAAATCAGAAAACAATACCGTGTACCAAGTACTAACTGAATTTCTAGTCCAGGGCTCCAGGCAGAATTAATACAAAAATCAATTGAAAGTAGGAATCGATCCTCTGAACATTTCAATTCGAACTTAATTGTAGAAACAGTTTCTTCTAGCAAAGAAATTCAGTTGATTCAACTCTCCAAATAAAGAACTTTTCGTATTATGATTGACGGCTGGCTAAGGGACCAAGGGAAGGGAGTCGCAGAGATGAGCTAAATGGCGGCAATGGCAGCCGCGGCAACAACTTTGCCTTGGGTTCATCGCCCTTGAACCATGCCGAGACCGGGACGTCCTTCAGGTACTTGGACGCAGCGAGTGAGATGGCCGCAGCCATCGAGACGGCCCCGGACGCATCGACCAGCTGGCAGAAACCGCCGGAGCCCTTGCAGACGCCACGTCGACCCTGCGACGGCCGCAGGTGCCGAAGTCGTCCACGGAGTATGACAGCGCCGACGACGAGTAGAGCAGCACCTGCGCCGCGGTGTCGACGAGCTCGGACAGCGACTTGGCCGCCTTGCTTTCGTTTACCTTGCCCCGCGTCGTCAGGCACGCCGCCGCCGCCGCCTCCGGCGCCGCCCGTTGGCGACTAGACAATAACTGCGTGCACCGCCGTCCACGTACCATGATCAGCTTCCCAGCAATGGTGTCATGGCCTCATGCGATCGAGGAAGAAGAATGGATGGATATACGGCCGGTGCGCATACCGAAGGGAGCTGTAGTCGCTATACGAGACCTCGCTTGCCGTCGCCGGAGAGCAGCCGGTGCAAGAGCACTGGGAGGCGGACCCCATCATGGCCGCTGACGCCACCGACAGCGCCACGGCGGCGATGCGGAGGGCGAGGCTGGCCGCGTCCAACGACCCATCGGACTTGCCACTAGCAATCGCATCACGCATTGCGTCTCTCGCCTCTCACGGATTAAACGCATTTCTTTCCAACTACTTTGCTAATAATAAAGCAACCTATAGTTCTTCCAATTATTTGGATAGCATTTTTTGAAATTATACATTTGCTAATGATTCTGACAGCATGCAGTTAGGAACTACTAATGCTACACATTTCTAGATCTAGAACATAAAAAAGTACTACTAGATAGTCTTATGCGGTCGAATGAGGTGGATGTTACATGGTAATCCAAGATGTGAGATCGATATCATTGTGATGACGTGGTAACTACTCAATTTGCACAAAAGATGGGGGAGTTGACTTGGACTCGGTAGATACGTTCCAGTCATATCAGCAGGGTGGCGCCTTGGTTTTCAGGCACATCAATCATCAACCATCTTGTTAATAACCATTTCCACTGCTACATGCAAAAATTATTCGTTTTGTATTTTCCATTTGACGACAAGAACTTATATTATTCCTTCACCATAAATGAGTTTTGAGTCTGGCAATTCGGCCTATTGCTGGATATATCGAAGCATAATTATAATTAACTCAGATTAATCACCTACAAATCTACCCTAACTATTCAAAACATCTAAAAATTGAATACAAACTGCAAAATGTGCATTTTGAAAAAAGTTTGCCCCCAAAAAAACAATGTTTGTTTGGAACATGCTTTAAGTTAAAATATCACTGGTACAAAAATGAAATTTCAGTACTATCGGTACGGGCTGATATTTAGCCTCTATCAGTAAAAAAGGATCATGAACTTGAATTTTTGATCTGCCAGAATTTGGACCCACGAATGCGCGCCAGCCCAGGATGATTGGGTAAGAGTCCCACAGTAAAATAACCGTAAAAATCTATCCTATTTTTACCCCTCCTCTTCCTTTCCAAGCCACCGCTGTCTGCTCATCCAGCGGCACGCCAAGCTCTCAAGTGTCATATCCTCAAATTTTTATACTATTTTGTATTATTTTTATATCGAATGACTTAGACATATTTTACGTGATTTTCTCTATGAATTAAGGATTTTTTATATAAATTTTGGCTGATTTTTTTTGTTGCAGATATCAACGATAGATTTCTGATATTTCTGTTATTCCCATTTATTAGTGACAACCGAATAAAAACTAACAACAATGGTAATAAAATTTTGGCCTCAACTGTTGACGTCGTTTGAACTCAACGATTTTTTAATGCAGTCATGTTTTATCTGACATCTTGCACTAGAACTCATAAATGTTTGGTTTGTGATCCAGTAGTAACAAAATTTTCTCTCCTTGTGTACTTAAAATATACCTACGATAATAGATTATTGAATCTAACAAACACATATATTTAAGCATAGGAGCCAGATTTTCATTTATTTATTTTTCTATAAAACTGGTAGCTAGTTTCCATGTGCTTATCGAATGATTACTGCACACAGAGAATGTTGAGAAGTGGTGCATATAGTCCCCATTGTATATCCCACCTTGTGCACCGGTGTAGACTATAGATAAGATGCACATTGAGTTGTGTGTGACTTGACCTCTAACAGAAGTTTGTTGAGACCTTTATTTATACAAAGCTGTACTTGTTCAGTAGGCAGCAACGTCTTCCAAATACAGAGTAAAATAACATGTTGCGCAACGCAAGTACTGTTTTCTTAACATTTGGATATACCAATAACTTGTCATACTACTTTTTCCGAACCTGCGCAACATGGGTCAATGTCGTCCATCAGCTAAGTTTGGAAGCATTGTGTTTTTCTACTACGGATGAGGTCCCAATTTTCTTCTTTTGTGCAATCTTTAAGCTTGATGGGAGAAAGTAATATATTCTCACCCCTTGTAGGAAATAATTGCACTTGGAACACAAGGAGCAGTTGAAGTCGTAAGTCATATAATAGTTTTTAGCTTTCAATTTCAACATCGCTATTGGTTTCGCCATCTAGAGAGACGTACATTCAACAATAGATAAGATGCATGGTAATTTTGCCCTATTTGTTATCGTCATAAACACAAAAATTCTCTTTATGTCCAAGCAACCTTCGAGTATAGGTGACTCATTTAGTCATTCAAGGAACTGAGCCACCTGTATCATGGGCAACTATGTCATGGTCTACATTCAATTATAAGTTACTTTCTGTTTGTTCAATTTGGATAATTTTTACTTTGAATATTCACGAGAGGACTGCGTGTCATGGTATTAACTAATTTTGGAAATTTGTAAATGAGTGATTTTTCTTGAGAAATAGTATCATTTTTTGCGATGCTTTATAACCAATGTTTTCCTAAACGCTAAACGGTAAACAGTCGGTCACCCCTCGTTTAGCGTTTAGACCGTTTAAACGGTGTTTAAACGGAGTTAAACGGCCTAAACGGTTTTGTACAATAATAATAAAATATACATATTTATGTAAGTAAAAATAAAATTTGCTAGAACCCATATATATTTACACATGTAAAAATCAAATATTCTACCAAATAATCTTGTTGGAAGAAATCTAAATCCCACAACACTTCATATAATTACAATGTTAATTAGTTTCATGTTGATTGTGATAGACGTAGTCTTTTAATTCACTTAATTATGGATTAAATGATTGCTTAGCTCACTTAATCATGTTTAATCTGATTTTGTTTAGACCGTTTAGACGGGATTGAACGGTTTAAACGGGTTTAAACGGCCCAACCGTTTAATTCACCGTTTAGGGCCTAAACAACACGGCTGACTTCTGTTTACCGTTTAAACGGTGTTTAAACGGACTAAACGGCCGTTTAGGCGAACAGTATTTATAACATTACAAAGAAAGTGTCAGACATAGGCCACACATGTTGCTTATTTGTTATCGGATTAAATAACTGAGGGAATGATAATTCAGCAAGAGCTACTTCTGGTCTTCTGCACGCAAAATTTCGTTAAAAACACTGTAAAAAGAGTCCAAGATGACATCTAACACAATATATATTGCAATAGCATTTTGATACATGATACTTTTGGTACGTACTTCCTCCGTCCGAGAAAAGATGCAATTATGGGATACGTGCCAGTCAAACTGACTCAAGTTTGACCAAATTTATAGCAAATAGTATTAACATTTATGTCTCTAAATAAATTTATTATAAAAATATATTCTATAACTAATCTAATAATACTTATTTTGTATCTTAAACATTAGTATTTTTTTATATAAATTTAGTCAAAGTTGAAACTGTTTGACTTCTCGAAAAGCGAGAATTGCATGTTTTTATGGACGGATGGAGTATACAATACAGAAGGGCCACTAATGCAAATGTATTCAGAAGATGAAATCAAGCAAGCAACACCACGGTCCAAAACGCAAAACCTAATGCTTGTGATGGCACCCATGGTCACAACCGCCGGACTCGGAGCTGGAGCTGGAGTCCGAGTCCGAATCTCCACCGGACGCCGAGCCTCCCAAGCCCCTGACCACCTCGGCGACAGACACGGCGACGGCCGCGGCCAGCGAGAGGTAGACGGAGATATGCACCTGGCTGCAGAAGTTGCTGCCGGCGACACCACCGGCGGCAGCACTCCCGGCGCAGAAGCTGACGCGCCTGCCGTTGGCGGAGCAGTAGGACATGTCGGACACCGCCGCGAGCGCGGCCCCGGTCGCCGAGTAGAGCAGCGCCGGCACAGCGACGCCCAGCAGCGGCATGAGCACCTTCGCCGTCTTGTCCTTGCCCTTCTTCCACACGACGAGGAAGATGGCGATGGCCTCCAGGAACGCCGCGATGGAGGCGGCGCCCACGAGGAAGACGAAGGGCGGGAAGTCGCTGTAGGTGACAGTCCGCGGCCGCGCACCGTACGCCGCGTACACGGTGCACTGGCTCGCCGTGGCCATCAGCGCCGCCGCCGCCACCGCTAGGCCCATGCCCGCGATGCGGCCGGCGATGCTAAGCGCCGTCGCCCACTTGGATTCCTTCTTCTCCTCGTTGCACATGGTTGACGTACGCCGATTGATAGATGAAGATGAGCAAGCTAGCTTGTTAGAACCTCGATTGTTGACTTGGAGCTTGCTTGAGCTGGCGCATAGATGTATATATACATATATGACCGTCTTTTTTGTTTTTTAGTCTTTTTTTCAAAAGATTTTCTCAAATACGCCCCTGACGGAAAGATTTCAGAAAATGGACCTAAAGCTTGGCGCCATCCACGCTGGCGCCAAGGTAAACAGCTTGGCGCCGTTGATGTTGGCGCCAAGCCCCCATGCCACTTGGCGCACGACGCCGAGCTGGCGCTGACGTGGCAGCACCTTGGCGCCGTCACCATTGGCGCCAAGCTTGGCGCCATCGTCATTGGCGCCAAGCCTGGCACCACAGTTTACGACGCTAGGACCCTGTTTTAAGTACCCAAATTTACCGTGAGATGGACATGTTGGAATTTGTTAAGTCTTAATATTTACTAAGGTTTAGACATATGTAAATTGGCTAAGTCTGATATTTTACCATGAGATGGACATATGCAAATTTTACCATGACTTGGATATTTAAATTTACCATGAGATTAAGTCTTTAAATTTTGCTAAGTCTGGAATTTACAAATTTTGGCTAAGTCTTTAAATAACCAAGTCATGGTAAAATTTGTATATGTCCACGCTTCATGTTATGGATTTGGATATTCAAAATTTTACTTGGGGCCAAAATTTAAAGCCAAAATTTGCATAAGCCCATTTTATGATAAAATTTGCATATGCCCATCAAAATTTTACCATGAGATGGACATATGAAAATTTGTTTAAGTCTATAAATTTACCATGAGATGGGTCGTGTTGGAATTTGTTAAGTCTGAAATTTTACCATGACATTGACAAATTTGATGCTATCCCATGTTAGTTGATATTCTAACATATTCAGGCCGCAGCAAAAATCCTGACTACCTAATTTTACCGTGAGATGGACATACAAAGCTCTAAATTAACATGACTTGGACCCTAATTTTTCTATGAGATGGACATATAAAATTTTGGCAAAGTCTTAATATTTACCATATGATGGGCAACGTAGAAATTGGCTAAGTCTTGAATTTTACTATCACTTGACTATGCTAGAATTTCACTAAGTCTGGATTTTTGCTATGATTTGAACATTGACAAATTTAAAATTTTATCATGACTTAGATATTGAAAAAGGGCTTCATGTTTTGGACTTGGATATTTAAATTTTTACCATGACTTGGACCTTAATTTTACTATAAGATGGAATTTTAAGTCACGTAAAAAGGGCTTCATGTTAAGTCATAGAATTAGGTCCAAGTCATGGTAAAATTTTAAATATCTAAGTCCAAAACATGAAGCCCTTTTTCAATATCCAAGTCATGGTAAAATTTTAAATTTGTCAATGTCCAAATCACAGTAAAAATCCAGACTTAGCCATATTTCCATCCCCATCCCATAGTAAATTTAAAGACTTAGCCAAATAAATCTGGATTTTTGCTATGGCTTAGATATGTTAGAATACCAACTACCATGGGGTAGACATATGGAAAAATAGCTTTTTTAACATGACTTGGACATTTACAAATTTGAAATTTTACCATGACTTGGATATTGAGAAATGTGACAAACTCTAGAGTTTTTACAGTGATTTTCTATTTGATCACTTAGAACAACCTTTAAATACTTAGGATAAAAAATGATATACATGGTAACAGGTCTATGACGCCAGGCTTGGCGCTAATGACGATGACGCCAAGCTTGGCGCCAATGGTGACGGCGCCAAGGTGCTGCCACGTCAGCGCCAGCTCAGCGTCGTGCGCCAAGTGGCATGGGGGCTTGGCGCCAACGTTAACGGCGCCAAGCTGTGTTACCTTGGCGCCAGCGTGGATGGCGCCAAGCTTTGGGTCCATTTTCTGAAATCTTTCCGTCAGGGGCGTATTTGAGAAAATCTTTCGAAAAAAGGGCTAAAAAATAAAAAAGACGGCATATATGAGCATTTGGTGGCAACTAACAAGTGGATGACGAAGAGAGGGTCAACGGGAGTGATTGGAGGCGGCATGTTTGCATGCTCAACTAACGTTCGCTAGCACGGCGACCTCACCTCCGATTTGTTTTCTTGGTAATAATGGAAGTATTAGCATCTAATCTCACTTGATTCTACTAGTTACATACTTGCATATTATATCGACAGTTCAGCACTAGTTTAGTCGCTAAATCGTGTAGTTTTCTTGGCATGCCGGGCTAGAGTATTAGGATGTTAGCAATGATTAGGCTCCATAGTTAATTCATACAAGTAGTATATATTGTTATCATCTTAGCTTAGAATTATGCATTCCTGAGAATGGGCTGGGCCCAGCACTTGCTTTCCAAACTCAAAATGACGGCCCAACATTCTTTAGGAACTGACAGGAGCTGAGAATTATGCATTCATGAGTATGGGCCGGGCCCAGCACTTCCTTGCCAAACTCAAACTGACGGCCCAACATTCTTTACGAACAGACAGGCCAACAAATGAATTAACTTACCCGACTCATTTTGGCCCAGTCCACTTTGGGGCTGTTTAGTTGGCAAATTTTTTGGCAAAATGCTACTGTAGCAGTTTCGTTGTTATTTGGCAAATATTGTCCAATCATGGTCTAATTAGGCTTAAAAGATTTGTCTCGTCCATTTCGTCTAAACTGTGTAATTAGTTTTATTTTTTATCTATATTTAATGCTTCATGCATGCGTTTAAAGATTCGATGTGACGGGGAATCTGAAAATTTTGGCAAAATTCTTGGCAACTAAACGGTACCTTTGAATCCTTTTCCTTTCTTGCAGTACACTTAGCAGAGTTGCATGTTTTTTATTTTTAATTAACCAAAAAAAAGCTACATGACGACTTGTGGCCAAACAATCACAAAGGGTAAACAAACCATAGATTTACAATTATTGGCTTGCCAAGAAATTTAAATTCAACAAAGAGGGCACATTTTAATGCTTGCAATGGCACCCATGCCCACAGACGGACTCCGAATCTGAATCCGAATCCGAGTCAGAGCTGGAGTCCGACCCGCAGCCATGGCACCACCGCAATGTGGTCAGGAACTCGGCGATGGACACAGCCACGGCGGCACCGAGGGCGAGCCACATGGACACGTGCACCCTCCCGCAGAAGCTGTCGCCGACGCTGCTGCGGCAGACGCTGAAGTGCCGCCCGCTGGGCTCCAAGTAGTAGGAGATGTCCCAGCCGACGGCGAATGCCGCGCCGGCCGACGTGTACAGCAGCGCGGGTACGACGGGACCGAGGAGCAGCATGATGAGCACCCTCCAGCCTTTCTTGCACTTGCCCTTCTTCCACCAGCTGAGGAACAGGGCTACTGCCTCTAGCAGCGTGGCAATGGAGGTCGCCGCCACCAGGTACCTGCATCACAGCCGCAAATGTACAAATGTTGTGCAGGTACTTGCGGCAATGGATTTTTAGTTGTCTGGTTTGGAGTACGTACACGAAGGCATGGAAGTCGCTGTAGGTGATGGTGTACGGGCGCGCGCCGTAGTCAGCGTAGACGGTGCACTGGCTCGCCGTGGCCATGGCCGCCGCGGCCACCGCCGCCAAGCCTATGCCGGCGACGCGGAAGAGGAGGCTGAAACGGTGCAGCCACTTGGCGCATCCCCCTGACTTCTTCTCTTGGCACATGATCTCTCTGTCTCTATCGAGTTTGAACTTTCCAAGGCAGGGTAAGCTAAGGACTGTGAGTTGAGGCTTGTATTTAGCGCTAATACATGGATGTATTTATATATACATATATGTATGTGCACATGCATGTGATGGCGACGTACTAACAATTGGCTGCCGACTACTGACGAGAGTAGATGTTACAGAAAGAGCGTGATGCACCGTACCAGCTTGTTATATAAAGTACGAGTATATATTTGTTGGGAAACCATGCATGAGTGATGCATGCTCATGAACAACAAGCCTTTAGCTACCTATTATTGAGGCTGACTAGTCAGTGATAGTTTCTTTGCTCTCCCTCTTGGGCAGGCCTCTAATCTCACTGGCTTCAAGTAGTTACAAACGTTGCTCATTGGTGTTTCCGAACAAAAAAGAACGTTGCGTCTCATGATTGCCGGTTGTTTACTTACTCGTTTTGTTTTTGTGGCTGATGAGCGAATAGTTTTCTTCAGTTAAGAGTGCAATCAATGAATAGGTTCCTCGGGTAAGTCGTAGGTAGCTCTGCTTTATACGGAATCATGTTTATATTTTTCTATTGGACTAATTCGTACACTGCAATATAATGTTACACACTAATTAAGGATTCGGGGCGCAAAAGACATACCGGCCCCCGTGTCGCTCCCACGCGGGCGAACGGGCGGCGACGAAACCCTACCACCGCCGCCTCCTTCCCCCTCTCTTCTCCGCCGCGCCGCCGCCGGCACGGCCGCGCAGGTTGCTATGAGGGCGGCGGCGAGGTGCTCCCTCGTGGTGGTGGTTGGGGCGGGCGAACCTGATCGGAGGCGGAGGTTTGGGGCGCCAGATCTGGCGGCGCCGGCCATGGTGGTCTGCCCCGCTGGCTTCTCTTCACCAGCGGCGGTCATCGATCCGGTGTCGGGCGCCCCGGTGGGAGGTGATGTGCCTTGGGACCTCACCCGCGTCACTCCCCTTGCGGGGTGGCTCGGGCGGCCTCCATCGTGCCGCCTCCCTCTCGTCCCTCTCCTTCGCTCCCTTCGCGCCGCTGCGGGAGCTGGCCGTCCGGCCGGCCGTGACGGTGGCGGCGAGGCGGTGTCTCCCCCTTCCTTATGGCGGCACAAATGTAGTTGGTTGGCGGTCCAGCTCGGGCACTCGGCGTGGAGAGCGACGGGAGGGGCTGCAGCGGCTGCTTCTACGCCGGCTTGTGCCCGCGCAGGCGCAGGGGGCAGTAGCGAGGCTCCCTCCCTCCCTGCTCGCCTTCTCCTTCTTCACGGCGGTCATCTGGTGGCGGTGGTTGGGGCTCATCTTGGCGTCGGGGGGGGCGGTCCTCGTCTATACCGTCCCCTCCCCTCATGGCCTTGGCTACTGCCACCATGGCCGTCGTGGGGGCGGAGGCCTTGGCGTCAGCAGGGGTGCTAGTTCCGGGGCCTTGTCCCAGATCCGGTGCTCCCAGGACTGGGGGCGATGCCCGACTTGGTGAGGGCTCTCGCCCCTGTTGCTGCTGACATTGGCGGGAGCTCGCCCGGCGGCGGCGGCTGGTGTCGGCTGCGGCGTGCGACTGGGGGTCGTGCGCGGCGGAAGGTGGTCGGTGTTCAGCATGTGGTCTAGTCGGCGAGGGTGGCTGACGCAGCTTCGGCTGCTTGTGTGGCCGGCGCGTCGACCCCCCACGGTGAGGCTTCTACTGGATGCCCGGCAGCGACGACGATGTTGACTGTCTGGGACTCGGCATCTCGACCGATGTTCGTGCTGTGGGTTCCTTGGGCGAAGCCCTGACGACGGCGACACCTGTGGGTGCCGTTCTCCCTTTTGAGGGCGTTGCGTCCCCAGCAACTTCCATGGATGAAAACTCGGTCCTTTCTGGGACGAGCGACGGTGGCGCATCAGACGTCGTAACCTTCTTGAAGGCGTCACTGTGGATTTTGACATGGTTGGGATGTCTCCGGTCTCACATCTTTTATGGGTCGTCGTTTGCTTGGTTGTGTTGCGAGGGTGGAGCAAGTAGTGGTTTCGGCGTCAGTTGGTGTTAATGGCTCAGTTGTGCGGCCGTTTCAGTTGTGTAGTGCCAGTAGAGTTGAGTGGGCTCTGTGCGTCTTCGCCGGAGCATCTAGTAGTTGAGTGGACGTCGACCAGCTGCAAGTGGTGGCGTGAGTTGGGTAAGTTGCTCCTTAGTGTTTTGGGTTGAGTTTGGCACTCCCCTTAGTTGTATGGTTTTTCTGGCTCAGTTTCCATTAAAAAAACTAGGTTGATGCTTGCCTTTTTTTCTTTCTTCGTCTAATAGAAATCGCGGCAAAGCTTTTGCCATCCTTTCCAAAAAAAATTAAGGATTCGGTGGCTAACTACTTAAAAATGTTCGACGACACTACATCTCATCTATTGAGGTGGTTAATAAAATGTGTTGTCCTAGAAAATTATAGGAGGCGCAATGAGAAATACTTAGCTCTGTAAATCAAAATTCAATTTTTAGAGGAAAATAAGATAGCTTAATTGGTCGACGTATTACAAGGACATGCCTCTTAGGCCAGTCTCAGACTCTCAGCGAAGGGGTTTTAAGGAAGTTTCATGGGCATTAAATAAGTTGACATGACATAACGTAGATAAAGTGATAGAAATGATGAAATGAGTTTCATGCAGATAAAACTTTACATTGTTTCCAACACAAGAGGGTCTTGGGAATTAGAAGATGAAACCCCTAGGCCTTATGGCCTTTAGCCCTCTCTATCTGAAGATACAACTGAGACAAGTGTCAAGGCATATTATTGTTCCCAAAGTACATGATTCGGCTAGGGTTTCACTCAGCTAGTCTCTTCTGCCCCTGTAAAGGAGCATGTGCCCTTAATGATATCATTTACTTTTGAAGATGGAGATGACAACACAAGTCTATGACTAACGATGGGTCACGGGAATGCAAGGCTCAGTACTACTATAAACAACACAACAAACACCAGTCACAAAGAGTCTCTGGAGGCGGCAACACCTTCCGCCTCTAGAACAACATCACTGTTAATCCATTACAGCAGAGTCGAGCAACATGCCCACCTTCCAAAATCAGAAAAAAACAAAAAAGGCTCTGCTAACAAGGTCACCCTTGAGACTGCCGCCAAGCCCACTCCTAAGCCCGCTGCCAAGCCCATCATCCAGGTGTCATGTTGCCACCACTGGTGCTCATTGTTGTCCAACACCCCTCCTCCTCCACCATGGCCCACAAGATCATACCGAGCTCCGCCCATGCCATGTCATGGTCCTCCCTCCTAGCCTTTTCGTCTGGTCATGAGATCCACATAGTGGCCTCCTTGGTTGGAGAAGGAAGCAATGATGTGGACGCGCTAGACTTTGGCCTCCTGTTGATCATAGTTGTCATGGTTTGGAGAGAGTGCTAGCTAGAGGTGGGGGCCTCTAGGCCCCGGACCTCGACAGAGATGACCTCTAGTAGCCGAATCCCGTTAGGGACAACCTCCAAGCATAGGATCCCAATGGGGGAAGACCTCTAGGTGTCGAATCCCGGCGTGATGACCTCTAGGCTCTGGATCCTAGCGGGGACGACCTCTAGGTGCTAGATCCTAATGGGACGACCTCTAGTAGCCAGATCTCGATAGGGACGACTTCTGGGTGTCGGATCCCAGCACAGGGCGAGGGAGTGGCGCTCCATATGTGGGATCCTTGCGGGGGGCAGGGGAGTAGTGATCCACCTATATGGCATCCTAGCGAGGCAAGAAAATGGTGCTCCACTCTGTGGAAGTGATAGGGGAAGGGGCAGGTGGGGTAGATGGAGAGGACAGGAAGAGTCAGATGCAACGGGTGGCACAGACGTACAAATGGGCAGGTGGGAGAGACAGATGGAGTCCAAACCCTAGCTGATTTGTATACTCAAATCGAATTCTAGGTTTTGAGATGGGCCTTGGGCTTCTGATCTGTTAATAGAGGTAGGCCTCCAAAGGTGTCAACCTCTAAAAATGACTCCCATTTTCATAGGCAGACGCCATATGAAGACCACCTATGTTAGTCGATTTTTGGAAGCGTGTTGTCTCTGAAAATGAGTAAAATGCATCCTATAATGCCAAACTATTTTAGGAGACACATAGAATTGTTGTCAGCCTCTGAAAATAAAAGGCTTGTCTTATAAAATCATTTTTGTGTTAGTGGCTAAAGTTTGATCAAGATTTGGGCTAAAACAAAGAAGAAACAGAGAAGATTCCTCGCTAGAGCATTCACCAGATCACTTGATATGGCTTGCCTGATCATATGATAGAGTCCTATAAGTTAGCCAGGATTCCAGGAAGACATTGCCAGATTCACCATGCCTGGATAGGGAGAGCCCTGTTGCCGCCACGCTTGGGAAGGGGACGACGACCCCTATCCTAATCGTGCTTGAAGTGAGGCGCCGACCGAGGTGAGGTTTGGGGGGCGGGGCCGGGGAGCGGAAAGAGAGATAATGCAGTGCCTAGGTTAAGGGTGATGATGGCAGAGGTGGTTTTCTCAGTTACTTACTAGGTCTGATTTCACTGCCAGTTCAATTTTCATCAAAATAAAACCAACGATATTGGTGGTGATATGTTACCACCATCATTTTTAATAGAATCAGCAGTAGAAATACCTTTGGGAAACCATTTATGTGATAGTAAAGGCACCCTATGGAACTTTATATTACTTATAGATATATATTAAGAAAGACCCAACATATCTATATACCTAATAATAAAGAGGCAAAATTTCCGCATAAGATGTAAGTAAGACAAGATTACATGTAAGATGTAAGACTCCTCCTAAATTTATATATAAAAATCCTAACCGGATAGGACATGACCTCCCTAGAAGGCACGTAATTTCCTCTCCTTTACAAATTAAAATATTCTAAATCTATTTTATTTGGCCATGTAAATCAAGAAGTACGGAATATACGAGTCCAAAAGGCATGGCTGCTTCTTGCTCGACCGACCAAATATAATCTGCACACGCACGCATGTGCATATATATTTCCTCTTATTATGTTCCCTTGCTTGCATCTTCACTACGTCATCAACCAAGATACATTAATCAATTTGCTTTCCTCCAATGAATCATGTGCATGCAAAGCCTCCGCTTTCCTTTAATTTTCCAATCATGTGATTTGCTTTTGTCTTTTACGTGCTCTGAAGAGGAAAAACGAAACCAAAAAAGAAATATGTGGCAGGTCCGAAACAAAAAAAAGCACGGCAAAATAAAAAACAAAAAATTAAAAAATCTCTCCATGGTAATAAGATATATAATATTAAAAATTAAGTTAAGATTCCTATTTGAACTCATTTTTTATTTTAAAATACCTCAGTGTCCTTTTGCATGGCCGGACTCCGTATGCGTGCCGCATATATGGAAGTTAGAAATTAACTAAAATAAGAAGGCAGGAAATAATCAAACTTACTAACAAAATAAAAAAAACTCTAGATCAAAACTAAAATGGGACACCTATGTCGTACCTGCTCAACTCGTTCTTCATCTGGATTGGTTTATGTTTCTAGAATTGAACTCACATATGTTTGTAACCCATAAATTTGTTTGCTACAACAGTCATTGCCGCATTGCCAAGCGCACACCATTATATTGTTCAATCGGAGGAAGAGGATCTCGCCGCCGATTCATTCCATAGTCAAGTCTCACCAATTGAGATGCTCCACGGGTTCCGCTGCTGTCGTGAGTGTCGAGTCCAGATACCGTATAGCAACTTCACCAACATGTGCGAGCTCTGACTCCACCTCCGCTGTTTACACCAGTGCTACTGTGCATTGCTCGGACGGTTGGGATCTGAGGAGTTCTTGCCGTCCCGAAACCCTTGTTGATCAGCGCATGTCGGCCATCACCTTTCTTCACCAAGATGACCAGTGTTTTTTTGTCACACCACCAGTTTCGTCGTTGCTAGAGATTCTGTGCCAGAACCCAATTGAAGTGCTTGGGCATGGACTGCTTGTCGTCCAAGGTGCCAGAATGGTCCGCACGCCAGACACATGCAGCGAGAATTTGAGTCGCCATCGAGCATGGACGTGGCGATGCTAGGGCCATCTGGCCAGAATGGCTGAACTGCTAGGCCTGTGCATGTCTTTGCCACTGGCGCTAGAGGTACGGACCTTGTCGCCCAACCCCGAGTCTCCAGATGTCCCATGGCTATAGCCCCAGTTGTATTATGCGCTTTTCCGATGTCTTGGCAGAGCGCAACCAGACTCACCTGGGTTGGAGCAATGTGGGTAGCAATAACCGCAAGAATTGCTGAGGAGATGGCATGCGATGGAAGAAGTAAGTAGAAAAACAAGAAAAGTGTGGTGCTCGAATTAGATTGGCACGGCAACACGAAGAAAGAGAGAGACATGTTTATTAAATTTTATATAAAGAGCAAAAAATAATTTCTCCCTGTTGCATCGCACAGGCACTTTTGCTAGTGAAATAAAAACCACATAATTAGAATAAGATTTGACAAAGTATTCACTTCCATGGCATCCATCGCAACAATGGCAACTCTGTGTTTCCTCATCATCATCGATCCTGCTGTCGTGCAAGCAAAGGACAAAACATAGCCCGTTTCTCTAGTAATAATGGAAAATCAGCATGGATGCCTTCATTTTCGTACATGTACCATACATACGACTAATGAAAATCCACAGCACGCGCTTCACACATCTGCATGATTTCGTCTTGTACGTGTATAAGCAATGAAAATCAGCATGACACGCTTCTCCTAAATTCACCATGCTGTCAGCCAACATGCGAGTGCTTCTGATGTCAGGTATCTTTATATTCAACTGGCACCAGACGTACTCGCTGGTGTATGAGAGAAGTCGTGAGTATTATTCCGGTGCGTTGCTAGACCATCACTACTGCTTCCATTCTCTGGGGGCTCTCTGTGTTATAACTTATCATGGACAATATGTGTCATGCACGATTGATGCAAATATATGATGGACAATATGCGCCCCACCTCCTCCTAGCGCACGGCAATAGCGGATGTTGCCACGACGACGATGGATCTACCCCAGGTAGGCCTCGTCCTCTCTCCTTCTCCTCCTCCTGGATCTGCATTCAAGGGTTCCAGTGAGCTGCGCCGACCCTTCTTCCCCAACTCCGAAGGGGCCGACCAAGGAGAGGGAGAGGGAAGGCTGACCAAGCGGTGGAGAAGGTGGCGCTGCGCTCCGGCAAAACCCTTACTCGCCCGGTGGGGCGGTGCTAGCGTTGGGGGTGACTGGAGAGGGCGCTAGAGTCATGAAAGAAGGGCTGCTGTGTAGGGTTCAAAATATAGCATGATACTATGATGTACAGAGAAAACGACTTCTGCACATGTCTGTGTGACTCACGGCCCAGAGTAGTTTGACCAACCTCTTCAGTTTGGGCCAAAAGTTGAGTAAAGCTTACGCAGCACTTATGGCCTTGGACCTTTCTATTTTCGTTCCAAAAGAAGTTAAGTTTCGTTTTATTAGTACAAGTACTTCCTTAATTACAGAGACGTACATTTCTCATTTGGCCAAGAAAAAAAAACACAAGCCATACATCTTTTTTTACATTAAGTCCTTGAGAGCATTCCAGGTAAAGTGCACCTGCTAACAAAGCCAACTTTCTCTAGAGTTTTATCTGCGTTGTATGCATCGCCTGATCGGTGATTTTCTGCTCAGGCGCTAATGGTCCGGCCACCGTCGACGTAGATGACTTGGCCGGTGACATAGGACGCCGCCGGCATACACAGGAACGACACCACTGACGCGATCTCCTCTGGCTCCCCGCTCCGCTTCAGTGGAATACGGGACAGATATTCTTCCCCCAGGATAACAGGTACCTGTCAAATAGTATCAACAAATTGACAGCGAGACAAAGTGATGGATTTAAGGCCCCTTTAGAACGTAAGAATTTTATAGAAATTCTACAAGAATTCCAAAATATTTGGTTTGTTTTTACAGGGAAAACATAAACTATCCCACGTTCAAAGGGGTTCAATTAATAAATTAAAAAACATTTAAAATATAGGAGTGCTTTTTTAGTGAATGGAATGTGCTTCAAAAAAAGATAGAGATAGATTTATTGTGTTTTGGAAAATAGCTTAGATTCATGGATGTCATCCATGTGAGCTATAAGTACATACGTACTTGTTTTGCCATATCAGTGACGACAGTGCCCGGTGTGACGCAGTTCACACGAATCTTGTCAGGGGCCCACTCGACAGCGAGACTCCTTGTGAGCTGGCTCATCCCTCCTACACCACTCATCATTTCATCAAGATATCTATTTATGTCCAACAACTCCATGCCAAAAAAAGGTTAGAAAAATGTCTGTACCTGCTAAATTCTTAAGGAGCTATCAATTTCTCTTTTTTTAACATTGGTATCTACTCTCTCTATTTCAAATTATAGGGTTTTGCTATGGTACACTCAAATAACCGTGGACCGTCGATCTGGATGGTTATAATCACATATTACCTCCTAAGAGGTAATAAAATAAATGTATTTTTTAATTTTGAGAAACGTGAAAGTGAGCAAAATTTTAGGAAAAATATCTATATTTTGGATCTAACATGCATGCAACCACATGAGGCAAAATTAGAGGTGCGTTTTAGTTTTTTATTTAATCTGGAACGTTAAAGTGTTGGTAATGTGAACATCAGTCTTGAACGTATTGGCATTTGAATGATTTATTTATTTTCATAATCCCAACATTAGTATTTTTGTGACTTAGTATTTTGCAAACGTATGTCGGTAACCGAATTCTACTATCAGTCATTAGCTTTTGACATTGAATTATTAGATTTATACCATCAGATGTGTACACGTGACATGTTCAGGTACGTGATGTACCTCTACGTTGCCTCGTCTAGCACGGGCACAAGGTCGGTACACCAGTATAGGAGTATGCCGCTGTTGCATGCACCCGTATATGCGTTGCGCCGTTGTTGCATGCTGTACACGGGCACACGTAGTATATGGCAAGAAACAAGCTTTGAATAGCAGATATCTTGTATACATTTGTTGGTTTGTTGCCTTTTCTATTTTCTGTTTTATAAATATTTTAATTAATTAATAATTACTTAATTATTATATACACTTAAAAAATCAAGGGCTAAGATTTGTTTGAGATCTTACCTCCTATGGGGTAATGGGTGTACCTTAGCAAGGCCCCAAATTATAACATATTTTGAGTTTTCTAGATACATTGATTTTATCATGCATTTAGACATAGTATATAGTTAAGTGCATAGCAAAAGCTTCATAACTAGAAAAGTCAAACCATGTTATATATAGTTTATAATGAATGGAGTACTATATGTATATATGTGCCACTACCAAGGCCCGAGAAATGCAATACCTTTGGTAGTTGCGTAAATCACCACGTTGGGGCGCCAAGGCAGCTTCCGACGGAGGAGATATGGACAATGCTTCTGCTGCCGGTGACTGGCGGATTTCCGGAGGAGCGGGTGCACGAGCTGGCTGAGGTGGAAGCACGACTCCAGGTTGGTCGCCATGAGTCGCGCGTAGTCCTCCGCCGTGCACTCCGTCGTGGCATCGCCCGCTTGAAGATCACCTGCGCCGCGTTGTTCACCTCCCCAGCACCCAAAACGTCGATGCTTCTATATATAAGGATAATTATTAGTCAAAAAATAATTAGCTTCAGGGTTACTAAATCTTCTGGTACATATATACAAGCAAAATTTAGATAACGACTATTTTTTTGAGAAGAGTCGATCGTAGCGAACATTTCAAGGTACAGTAATTAAGATGATGTGACTGTCCGTTGTACGGTTCAGCTTGAGTCCAGTATCCAGTAGTCCACGCCGACACGTCAGCAAAGATGGACCACCCAGACGCTAGCCCGGCCATACTGCGCCGGCCACCACGGTCCACGGCGACACGTCTCTACCACCTGGTCAGTGTCTATTTGTTGGTCTTATCCGACACGAGCCTCTCATCTTCCGAGCCAGAAAGATCGGTGTTGGCCCAGTGAGTAGTGGTCCGGTTCCTGACTTCCTGTCAATGCATGATTTTTTTTTGAATAAAGAAAACTTCTATTCCTGTGTTTTTGCATTGATAGAGTCTTATATAGAAGATACAAATAACAAAGCTCACTTTGAACAAAATATTTATAAAAACACAGAAATAGAAACAAAAACATTTCAAATCCTATAGCATTTCAGAACAAAAAAAAAGTTTAAGAAAATGTCTTTCAAAGCAATGTAGGAAAAACAATGGCAACAAAACATCGAGGTTGGACCTCATGTTTAGTGTCCTCCAAATTTCTTTTGACATATTTGGAACAAAGGAATATAATGGAAAACTAAACAAGCGAAAGGGATAGGAGCAGAGTAGCAAAACAAGGGCACATGGAAAGGAACGAGAGAAGGTGCACAATCAGCCGCTGCATGGAGCCCGACGGCATCCCACGACAGCTGCGGAACATATGTTAGTCTAAATCGGCAAACCAGCCGAGGACCGCGGCTATAATTAACTCTAGATGTGGCGCACGCAATGGTGTCGGGCTGCACGTTGCGTCCATCAGGGAGGGAAGCGCATGCAGGTGTCGGTGTAGACTGTACAGCCCACTCCTGTGTTCCTCTGAGGAGCAGTGAGTTTTGTTGCCCCCAGTGGTCTGCAATCTTTATTTGGCATCTTTCTGAAGAACTGTATGTAATAGCTATGTGAGCTTGATTAGTAGTGCTTGAGCACGCAGCCACCAAAGCGAGCGCTATAGCAAAATTTTCCAGTAGTTGAGTGCACTTATTTCCTTTTTGTAAAAGTAAAGGGTTGCTCACTGTTCTGGAGGAAAGTCTCGTTCTCATTGCTTTGTTATACAAACGCTACTACAGTGAAAAGGCAATGCTATGGTACAAATCTTACTTCTTAGGAGGTAATACTTGGAACAAATCTGAGGCATTTATTTTTTGAATTAATCAACTAATTAAAATCTAGAAAAATAATAAAGATATTAAATCCTCAAATCATGGGAGACAGATGAGTGGGCGCATGTCCCTTGCTTGTTTGTTCCTTTGCATGCAAAGCTTTCCGAACATGCAAACCCATCAATCAGCAACGACCCAAAAATCCCTAGAGCGACATGAAAAAGACTAGTACCTAACAGGTTAATTATTGAGCCACGAACTTTGGCGATCTAAAATATGTTACATGCTAAGTATTTGAGGGTATACATTATGCTCACACAAATAAAACTTTGTTACGTAACTGAGAGGATCTTTTAAAAAGTGTTACACCTTAACTGTCACGTAAGGAAAAAAACTAATACTAGTAGTTGTGCACACATTTGTGTATATCACTTTCTAAAAAAAATGCACCTGTATGTCACGTTAAAAATAGATTACCTATACTATACACACCTCTGTCACGGTTAAAAAATCATTGTTAACTTCCATCATGTACGTTAAAGAAAAATCAGTACCAAACTTCCCAAAAAGAAGTAGACAACATATTTTAACACTTCATTTCCTTCCAAAATTGAAAATAATTAAACATATAATTTTACTATTACCACCTATGAAGTAATATGTGATAAAAGACATCCAGATCAACGGCCCACATTTATTCGAAGGTACCACAACAAAGCCTATTGTGGTATTCCTCTGTTTGTCGTGTGTTTTTCCTGTAAACCAAACGGGCCATTGCAAATGCCAAATACATGGGAGGCGTGAATGAAATACATGCATGTCTTTTTATCTCTACCCCTAATAAACCACAAGTTTAAATTAAGCTAAACCCATACCAAAGTGCCTGCTCCACAGAGATAACCTTCCACCCAATTTACTGCACCCACAATAGGCTTTTATCATTCATCACAGTAGAAATTACTCCCCTTGAAGCATATAAATATGCAAGCTTAGTTGCTCACAATGGCATTTATCCATTGATGCATCTTGAAATCAAAGGAGACAATTGATGGCCATAAGAAATTAAACTATTATGAATCTATGGTAGCTGGATTTCCCATAAATTTTGGTGACTCCTCCATGAGACAAGAAAAGGACAAGTGCAAAGATGATCATCCAGGTAGGCATCCGGTCATGAAAAAAAAGTCACTCGAATCGTACTTATTAGGCTATTTTTCCCTCCATATAAAACAGTGATCATGTAAAGTGTTTACTTGCATGATGTAATGGAAAGAAACATAAATAAATTGTTTTCCATTTTCGTTCGAAAAGCAGTGAAGTTTTATTTGTACAAGTGCTTCCTTACAGAGAGGTACATTATTTCTCATTTGGCCAAGAAACAAATCACAAAATATATAGATCTTTTTTACATTAAGTCCATGAGAACATCTGAACATGCCAGGCAAGTGTACCTAGGTACCAAAGTCAACTTTCTCTAGAGTTTTATCTACCACATAGTGGTTGGATTCATATTCATCGCCTGGCCGGAGATTTTCTGTTCAGGCAGTTATGGTCCGGCCGCCGTCGACGTAGATGACTTGGCCGGTGACATAGGACGCCGCCGGCATAGACAGAAACGCCACCACCGACGCGATCTCGGCTGGCTCCCCGCTCCGCTGCAGCGGAATACGTGACAAAGTTTCTTTCTCAAGGATAATCGGGACCTGTGTCAACCACAAATTAACAAGGTGACAAAGCTAGGGATGGAGTTTTATAGTTGACGACGTCAAGTCGATGGGTAAATTCAAATCGGAAGAAATGTTTTAAAAAAATAATTAACATACGAGTGTCTTTTAAATAAACGCAATTAATATAATGTGCTTCAAAAAAACAAAGCTTGAATGCGTGGATGCCGTCCATTTAGCGTAGATGTAAACTTACTTGTCTGGTCATATCAGTGACGACAATGCCTGGTGCGACGCAGTTCACACGAATCTTGTCACTGGCCCACTCGACTGCGAGACTCCTTGTGAGCTGGTTCATCCCTCCTATATACACATGATTTATTGTCATGAAGAATCTATTTATTGTCGTCACAACGAGCTACTCCTATCTCTTTCTTTCTTGTTTCTATATTGTTTATCCTTGGTAACTGTAACTACTATGGGACCGTTTAGATCTCCTCTAAGCTTTAGAGCTCTAAACACTTTAGAGCACTTAACTCAATTTTAAGCTCTAAAGCTCCGATCAGAGATCTGATATAGTTTAGAGCTAACTTTAGATCACCTATTTGGATACTTTGGGCCCGTTGGTAGAGATTCTCCACTAGAAAAAGTGAATCTGAATTTAGGATTCACCGTGGATCAGTTCCCCCGTGGATCCACCAGAGAACTGTTTGGCAAAACAACAGCTCCAAATTCACGAAACTGAGGTTTTAGTGGGAATTGCCTATTTTGAACTTAGAATAGGCCCCACATGTTAATGACTACAAAAATATTAAAAAACTTCCTCCCGGTCCTGCGACCAATGCCCACCGGCTGCAAGCGCCTCCCCACGCTACCCCTGGACAAGGCTGCCTGGTCGGCCGGCCCCTGTTGTTGCACTAGTCGGGGCAGCTTGGGCGGCCAGGCCCCTAGCGGCCGTGCTGTCTCGGGCGGCCCCCTAGCCCTCCGCGCCGACTAGGGCAGCCAGGCCTCCGGCCACCTCATTGGCCATGGTAGCCGGTCTTTCTACATCCCTCGCCCGCCAGGAGGCCTGGGCGGCTGGGGTAGGCTGGGCGGTCGCGCCTGCAGCAAAGCCGATGGCCAAGAGGGAGTAGTGAGTCCGGCCGGAGGAGGCTCGTTGCCGGGAGGAGGACCTCCGGTACTAGGCGCGAGTAGTGGAGATAGCGTCGTCTTTTTCCCCCCTACATTGGTTGGGTGGAGAAGAAAGACCGAGAGAATAGAAAAACCAAAACAGTATGATGAATGAGTGTGTAACCAGTGGTGATGGTGGGTAATCGCCCCCCGCCCCCTCCAAATTCTATGACAGGTATGAAACACCCATTTATGGAGCACCCCCTGAGGAGCTCCACAAAAATTGTGAATTTCACCTCTAGATTTGGTGGATCTGGACTGTTTGACAAATTTTTGGTGGAGTGGTGCTAAAAATGATGAATCCGGAGCTGAAAATGACAAATTTTTGGTAAAATGATTTTGCGAGGCAATTAATTGTGATTACCTCGGTTAATAAAAATGACCGCCTTGGTTAATCTCTGGCATTAACCGAGGCGGTTCAAAAGGCCGTCTGCCTCTGAGCCCCTTTGCCAAATACCCCAGTTAAGTTTTTTTTAGTAGCATGAATCCCTACCAAATCGACCTTTTAGCTCTAAAGTTTAGAAGTCTAAAGTTTAGAGGAGTGGATCCAAACAGACCCTATATATTTTGCCCCCGTTGTAGACATTAATGCAATACCTTTAGTAGTGGAGTAAATAGCCACGTTCGGGCTGCCAAGGCAGCTCGCAATGGAGGAGACGTGGACGACACTTCCGCCGCCGGCGATGGCAGATTTCCGGAGGAGCGGGTGCGCAAGCTGGCTGAGGTGGAAACACGACTCCAGGTTGGTCGCTATCATCCGCGAGTAGTCCTCGGCGCTGCACTCCGTCGCCGGCTTGAACAAGAACAGCCCAGCGTTGTTCACCTGCCCAGCAGCAGCCAGCATACATGGAGCCAAAATTAACGTCGCGTGGCATGCAGGGGAATGCTTCTATAAGACCTCAACTCATTCAATTCATGGACAATTCCTTCGCATCCTGTGGGCTTACTTACAAGGATGTCGAGCTGGCCGGCGAAGACGTCCTTGACGGTATCCATGAGCGCCTCCCTCTCGGCGCGCACGGCGACGTCGCAGACGGAGACGGTGACCCGGATGCCCTTCTCCGCCCACCGCCGGCGGCACTCCTCCAGCTCTGCGGCGTTGCGGGAGCACGTGTGCACGCGCACACCGAACGCCGCCAGCTCCTCCACGATGGCATGCCCAATACCCTTGCTCCCGCCGGTGACCAGCGCTGTCGCGCTGGCCAGGCTCCATCTCTCGGGGCCGGCCGCTGCTGCTGCCATCCCGTCCGTCTCTATGCAACGCAACAGCCCATTGTTGTGTTGTTCAGTTTATACCCAGTTGCTCACGGTACACGACGTCTCTGCAAGCACGTGTGTTTGAGTGATTGACTTGTCTGGCTTGACATTTCTGTCTATGCTGATGTAATGGTTAAAGTCAGGCATGACGCCGACGCCTGCAGCGCCGCCGATATCACGTTGGCGGCACGACGTCTCTGCAAGCACGTGTGTTTGAGTGATTAACTTGTCTGGCTTGATATTTCTGTCTATGCTGATGTATTGGTTAAAGTCAGGCACGACGCCGACGCCTGCAGCGCCGCCGATATCACGTTGGCGACTAGACAATAACTGCACCGTCATGCTTATAGAGTTACAGACCCAAGATTTGCTCAGCAATGGTGTCATGCATGGCCTCATTGGAGGAAGAAGAATGGATGCAGCCGCAGACCCAGGATTTTGCTCAGACTAGAGCCAAATTTTAGCAGCTGAAAACCGAAAAGTACACCGTAGACTAAGTCCCGGTGTTCTTCATCTTGTACACTCTAATGAGAAATTAGAATCAAAGGGTTGAAATTGGGAACTTGGAAATTGGAAATTTGGAATCAAGATCAGTATCAGATCTACACCTAACAACAAAAGCTTGCTCAATTGCTCTGCTCGCCTGCAATGATTGACTTGTCTGGCTTGACAACTTCTAAATTTTATAGAAATGATAAAAAAAAATATTGCCATCCTTGTTTCCATTAACAAGCCTGATCGATTGTGATTGGTGTAACAACCACTCACAACATCAGAAGTAGCACCTGTTGCGGCCACTGCAGCTGTGCAGCAAGCTAAAGCAAATAAATCAAACGTTTGATAGAATTTTTGTCTTCTGTTGTAACGCATAGGTATATTTGCTAGTAATACTAGTACATACCAAACAAAATGAACATACTCATAGTGAAAAAGAAAGCATGCATGACAACCACCACTGTAAACACAACCAGCCATACCACCAACAAATTACCGGTAGAGAAAGACCATCAAACATGCTACATGCCACATAGCAAAGAGATTAGTGGAGGGCGGGACACTCTTCTCAACAGCAAACCCTTCAAAAATAAAAATGGCACTTACAAATACCACCAAGGACAATCAGAGACCCCGATAGGATGCTATGTCAGATCCTTTTATCACAAAGACAACAAACACATGTTAAAGTCGCGAACTGATCCTAGATTAGTTGGTTGGGTTCCTTGGGTAGAACCTGCCCACCCGGGTTCAAGTCTCGACTTAGCACAAGTGCTCGCATTTTCTTGGATTTATTCTAGGATTTAATGGTGTCTGTGATGACGCATCTGTGGTGGTGAAAACAACAGAAAAGAAAAACATCTTCCACTCTCTTATGTACAAATTATGAGTATGCTTGCACAACGCACATAAAAGTGGCAAATAAAGTGTAGATCAGCAACAAGTTTATGACTTTAATTCATCTGAGAGTATGGTGAATTGATACATCACATGGTTAACATGTAGTCAAATCTTGTGTCTACTCTTGTCACTAACTATCTTACCGTTTAGAAGCTTTTTAGATAATGGAAAGAGTATCCGGCTTCACCCTCGTTGAAGAGGAATCAGATAAACTTATTACAACTCAAAAACTCGGGGAAAACAAAGTTTTTGTAATAAAACCATCTCAAAACCCAATTCTAAACAAAGAAGGCCACTATAGCCACTGCCTTTTAGCCCTGGTTTCCCAACCGGGATTGCGGATCTGTGAAAGCCCTAGTTTGGTTTCGGATAATTGATGAAACCTAGAACTAACCTTTGATCTAAGTGTGTGAATTAGACAAGGTGGTCCAATCCAAGTGATTGAGCAAGATGAGGTCCATGGAGTTGAAGGGTGGACATGAGACGATGATGATCAAGCTCCAACTTGGAAAAGAAGAAAGAGAAAAACAAAACCAAGGTGATCAAGGTAAAGGTATATGACAGGTTTTGTTTTTGTGATCAAGAAACTATAGGGAGTGTGATCACGTTTAGGATTGATAGCTATACTATAAAGAGGGGAAATCTTTGGCTAAACTATTATCGAGTGCCACTAGGTGACATTGTCCTTGCATATGCATTTAGGAATCTAGTGTGCTAAACTTGACCCTTGTAAAATGCTAACAAACGTGCACGAAAGTTCTACACTTTGTGGTTAGCAAGTTGAAAGCAAGGGCGAAGTGGGTGCGGACTTAGAAAATGAAAAGGAGACGAAAGCTGATGACCAGACGCAAGCGTCGGTCTGACCGGACGCTAGACCCTGAGTCTGATGAATAATAGCGGGCAACACTGCTCTGGCTGAGAGCTAGGAGGATGGACTGGATGTTGGCCCTGGCTGCACCGGGGCGTCTGGTCACCTTTTGAGAGGTGGCGGTTTCGCGCGATCGGACGCGTAGGATCCGCATCAGGTGGACGCTGATGTACTCTGGCATCAGCACTCCAAGAGCGCGCAGCAGAGAAGTGTGAGGCCTATCGTGCCATGATATCTATCTTGTCAGGAACCGATATTGACGCCGATGGGGGTTGTTGAATTTACAACTTAGAGGCCCCCAGGAGTGCATGTAGCAACTCCTCTTCAGGATCTTTGGCTAAGTTACATACACATACCCAATACAAGGCATTCTAGGCAACTCAATCACATACACACTTTATTCTTACATTATTTTCCAAAGTGTTATTAATAACAAAATAGAGTTAGAAGGTGTATGAATACTAAGTCTAATACTTCAAACAGTTATATTGCTAAACTGGGTTGCCATTCTTGTCATTCATCTACTTGTCAAGTTACACATAGCTCATCTTGGAAGATGCCAGCTCCAAGGTCTGCCAACTGTTGTCTTCGCCGGAGCTAGACCCGGGAAGAGGCTCGGACTACCTACAAAACAACTTAACGGCTGCACCGTGAGTACATTGTGTACTCGCAGGAATTAATTTCAACACATAGTATTTGGTGGATCTACAGGGTAGTTATCGGACATTTGTATAAGTGTGGAAAGCAATGATGTTCATTAAGAGTATGACATGCTATACTCAACATAGAAATAAAGGTATTTATCATTATAACAAAGTGCTCATAATCCATTATTCATGCTACTATGGGTACAGAAAGAAAGAACAACTGAATAGTTCCATCTCGAGGGACTCTTGGCTTTTAAGACTCTGCAGAGGTGTACAACTGTACCCACACAGAGAAACAAGACTAACCTACATACACCGGGCTCGGTAGTAAGGGTTGCCTCACGATCTCCAACCTTTGCCTAATCCAGCCCGAGTGTCACATGAAAGGTTCGAGCAGGTGCCCGATCAATGTCCCGGACATTCCTGACCGACGCCACCCCCTTGCTAGTTTCACGGATAAACAGGTCACAACTAGTTACTTGGCTTGTCGACCCCATCCATGACATGTGGACTGTACGGGTGGTTACTTAGATTTATGTATCCCAATACACGGTCCTTACTTCTCCACGAGCTATGTCATCTGAGATCCTACACTCATGACGACCTACCCCTCGCATGAGCAAGATATCCAAGTTATCATCAAGATTATCATATTAGGGATATTAGTCCTTAGTCAGATTGATTAGGTAAGCCAAGTTGTACCCTCATTGGTTTTACTAGTTAATTATCTAGGTGTAGCATCCTACACGCGCGAGTATGAGCTCCCTTCTCATGCTCGACTTCTACCATTGCCCAAGTAACTAAGCAATAAGCATTAAGCTTTCCTATTCCCATTGTTTAGGTGAGGGGCTTCTACAGATTATTAAGCTACTCTAAGTGTAGTATAAGAGTGATCATTATTCAAGACTACATGTAATGCATAATTAACTCATAATGCAACTTGATAACTATCCAAAGTAGGGTTTATAATAGTGGGGTGCCTGCCTGATGGAGCGGCCGATCCTGATGACTCCAAGCTAGCGGCGACTCGCACACGATCCTCACTACGTGGGACAACCAAGCCAGAAAGGAGAAAACCGATGATTTGGAGACGATCGCGAAAGAGATAAGGAAACTACGATTCATACTTGGGATTGAGGAAGAGATATCTACAGTGACTCTATTGCTATAGGACATAACCTAATCTTGGTGACTTATTGTCTGCACTAGTTGACCAACTCTAACATTCAATGTGGTAGTCGGACACCCCGTTCTACTGACGTCGCTGCTCTCTACTCACCGGCTAGAGTCACTTGGCTCGGTGGCGCCCCCCCATCCCTGACCCACAGTATCAACTACTATGCTTTGGTATCTACCCTGCTCAGCTTCTTGCTATGGGTTGGCGGCAGTGGCGCAGGCTGCGTCATTCTCCTTACTTAAGGCGTCGTCGAAGCTTGTCCTCACGGTCCGGGTTGCTTGGGCTGGTTTCTGGGATGAAAATCCCCGTGTGCTCCTGTGAACGATGATGGCATCTGCGGATGTCAGTTCCCTTCTTGAAGGCGTCGTTGGAGCACTCCTGCGGTCGTGCCTCTGCTCCTACTTCCCTGCCTAGAGTTGCTCCTTGTGCTAAGCCTGATTGTGCTTCATGCTACCCTTCGCTTCGGTTTATCCAATAGTTGGTTGGTGTTGCCGTAGTCGTGTGCTCTCTGTAGCAGATGCTTTGCTGCTATTGCTATTGCTTTACTTGGACGGATGCTTTGCCGTCATGTTGCTCGGGCGGTTGTCTTGCCGCTAATGTCGCTTCAGTCTCCCCCCTCAGGTAGATGATTTGCTGCTGTGAGCATGATGGCCCCCCATCCACGGATGCTTTGCCGCATTGATGGTTGTCGTCTCTGACGGATGCTTTGCCACTGTGCTGTAGTTCTGGCGGATGCTTTGCCACCGTGGTCTCTTCTATAGCGAATGCTTTGCCACTGTTATCTTGCTGGCGCCCTTGGCGAATGCTATGCCGCCGAGGTTGATGCTAGCCTCGTCACCTTTGCGGTCTTCACTACACTACTGGCCACTGATGTGTCGTCTTCCTGTATTAGACTTAGTTGGTTGGGGGATTTTAGGTGGAGGGTCTCCCCCCATCGTGTTTTCTTGCTTTTTGTTTGTGCCTAAGGGATTTTGTTGGTAATCCTGGGATTACATGTGAGTCTTATGTATCATTGTACCAACTCTAACCTTTCTTAATGAAGCACATGCCAAGCACGCTTTCAAAAAAAAAGGAGTGATGCTTGAGTACTTTTGTTATTGCACAGTGCACCAAGTTGGTTGTTGGGCTACTCTGGAAATTTGGATTCACATAGGTAGGCAACCGACCGCCTCTAGAAATGGCCGATTAGCACAAACCATTTTCCAAAGATGGCAGGGGTGCCCACCTCTCTGTTAGACTCAATCCCGTGCACAGTTATCTCATGATGTAAATAGATTAGATGCATTACAAGGCACGTTTACATTTTGTCCTAGCTAGCTGCATGTCCTAGAGTGGTCAGGTCTGAATCATGCTGCGTTCATGGCGAGACCAAGTCTTTAGCTCCGCCACGACGCACACAAAATCCGCTCCTGCGCTAGGCAGGCACGTCGCAGCGTGAACGGGTCGTGGCGGGGAAGTCAGGCGTTCCAACGCCGTGTAACCACTCAATTAAAAGGTAACCATCAGATCCGAAGAAGCTGCAACGTTTGGCAGCGGACATTCTCTGTGTGTTTCGTCCTCATCGTGATCCTGTGCGAGTGAGAGCTTGAGAGAAACCATCGCGTTCCTGGTGACTGCGGTCATCGTCGCGTTGCCGATCGCCGTCGTGGCAGCCATTCCGGCACACGGCGCCAACAAGTGGTACCAGAGCGTTGTATGTTCTATAGTGGCTCGGTAAGCCCACCGCGCGAGCCTGCCCGGAAGAAGTTCGTCATCCCTCGAAGGAGCCCGGCGGCGGAGGAGATGGGCTACACGGGAACGTCCGGCGGCGCGGGGGAGCGGGTTCGCGAGAGCTCGCTCATGTGGCCGATGCTCACCCGCTCGAATTATGCGGAGTGGGCGATGTTGCTTCAATGCAATTTCGAGACCCTTGAGATCTGGGACAACGGGAACGTCCGGCGGCGCGGGGGAGCGGGTTCGCGAGAGCTCGCTCATGTGGCCGATGCTCACCCGCTCGAATTATGCGGAGTGGGCGATGTTGCTTCAATGCAATTTCGAGACCCTTGAGATCTGGGACACCATTGACCCCGGTGGCGAAGGAGTGAAGCGATCGCGGGATCGCCAGGCCATGGCCGGCATCCTGTGTTCCGTGCCGCAAGAGATGTGGCAACTGCTCGGGGCAAAGAAGATGGTCAAGGAGGCGTGGGAGGCGGTGAAAAGTATGCGCGTAGGCGCTGATCGTGTCAAGGAGGCCAACGCCCAACGCTTGTTGAAGGAATTCGAGAACATCAAGTTCAAGGATTCCGAGACCGTGGACGAGTTCGCGCTGTGCATCGGCGCACTGGCAGCGGACCTACGTACATCCGGCGAAAGCATTGACGACGCCCGGGTCGTGAAGAAGATGCTGCACCTTCTACCCCAACGATACGCGCAGATCGCAATTTCGATCGAGACACTACTCGATCTCAAGACTCTCACCATAGAGGAATTGGTGGGCCGGCTCAGAACGGGAAGAAATCTTGGAAGCCGAAGAATGGCGGCGGCGGCGGGCGTGCAGATCGCGGTGAGCGCGGCGACAAAAAAGAGCCCGTCGTCAAGCTGACGTCCATGGGCACGCCGAGGCGGAAGGGGCACTGCAGAAATTGCGGCATCTATGGCCATTGGGCAGAGGACTGCAAGAAGCCCAAGAAAGAGCGTGAGGAGGCACATCACGCCCAGGCTGATACTGAGCACCCATCAATCTTGCTGGCCACGGTGAACACCGTGCGCATCCATGCGCGCGACGTCGAGCCGGAACGAGTGTGCACGGCGCGCCATGTCGTGCACCTCAATGAAAAGAAGGTGCATCCAAGAGATGCAGACAGAGGTCGTGATGAAGATCAGGACGCGTGGGTGCTCGACACGGGCACCAGCAACCACATGACGGGGCGCCGCGAAGCGCTCACATCCCTGGACACGTCGGTGGGCGGCACAGTCCGTTTCGGCGACGGGTCGCTGGTGGAGATCGAAGGCATCGGCTCTGTACTCCTTCAAACAAAACAGAATGGGCATAAGGTACTCTCTGAGGTTTACTATATTCCCAAATTGAAAAGTAGCATAGTGAGCTTGGGCCAGTTGGAAGAAGGGGGATGCAAGATAGTAATAGAAGATGGTTTCTGCAATGTTTTTGATGTTGAAAGATCCTTGCTAGCTCGGGCACCACGAGTCAGAAATCGTCTGTACCTGTTATCAATGAAGCTTGCAGCTCCAGTCTGCTTGGTGGCAAAAGCAGATGACAAAGCCTGGCTCTGGCATGGTCGCTATGGCCATCTGAATTTTAGAGCTCTACAGGAGCTTGGTGCAAAGCAGATGGTAGATGGACTGCCCTAGCTGAACCGACATGAGGAGTTCTGTGATGGCTGTGCTTTAGGCAAACAGCATCGTTTACCATTTCCACAGGTTGCCAATTATCATGCTGAGAAGGCTTTAGACCTGTTTCATGCAGACCTATGTGGAAAGATTAAACCAAGTACAGTTGGGGGTAAGAACTATTTCCTGCTCATAGTTGATGATCATACTCGTTACATGTGGGTTGAGTTATTGACAACTAAAGATGAAGCATTCAAGTGTTTCAAGAAAATTCAGGCATTGGCCGAGTCTGAAAAGAACTGCAAGCTTCGAGCTTTCAGGAGTGACAGAGGTGGAGAGTTCACTTCCATGGAGTTCAAGCAGTACTGTGATGAGCGTGGGGTGAAACACTTCACTACAACACTGTACATGCCACAGCAGAATGGAGTCGTTGAACGACGTAACCAGACTGTGGTTGAAATGGCCAGATGTCTATTAAAGAGCAAGGGGGTGCCTGGCGAGTTTTGGGGAGAAGCAGTTTCAACAGCAGTATATTTGCTGAATAGAGCTCCTACCAAAAGCCTGAAAGGTGTGACTCCCTATGAAGCATGGCACAGTCGTAAGCCTAAAGTGCATCACCTTCGTACGTTTGGATGCATTGCATATGTGAAGACTGTAGGGCCGAATGTATCCAAGTTGTCTGACAGAGCAATCAAGATGGTGTTTGTCGGGTATGAGACAGGAACAAAGGGATACAGGATGTATGATCCTGTAACAAGGAAACTGCACATCTCACGTGATGTAGTGTTTGAAGAAAGCAAAGCTTGGGATTGGAAACAAGAAGCCCGAGCAGAACCTGCAACATCAGCGTTCGATGTGGAGTTCTTTACTGTTGCTGAACAAGGAACAGTAAATGCAGATGCAGCAGAAATAGAAGAAGCAGCTGATCCTGATCATCAGATCCAAGGGTCACCTCCCCAATCTCCATGGTCTATCAACACCAACTCTGGTGCAGGTTCAAATCACACAACTCCACCTGGAAGGCCTCCTATTCAGGCAATTGAATTTGCAACTCCACCCACTGGAAATACAGTGGATTCAGAAGGAGTGCCAATGAGATTCAGAATGATTTACAACCTAAATGACACAACTGATGAAGTCCATGACTTCGAGTATAGTGGTGTATGTTATGTTGCTGCAGAAGAGCCCAGGAGTGTGGATGAAGCACTGGAAGAAAGGTGTTGGAGAGAGGCAATGATCTCTGAAATGAATTCAATTCAGGAAAATGACACATGGGAGTTGGCTGCATTACCTAGTGGTCATCAAGCCATTGGCCTCAAGTGGGTGTACAAGGTTAAAAAGGACCCAGAAGGCAATATTGTGAAACACAAAGCTCGACTAGTGGCCAAGGGATATGCTCAGCGTGAGGGGGTGGATTTTGATGAAGTATTTGCTCCAGTGGCAAGGATTGAGACAGTAAGGCTGCTGATTGCATTGGCTGGACAGAAGGGTTGGCAAGTGCACCACATGGATGTAAAAATCAGCATTTTTGAATGGTGAATTGAGTGAGGTGGTTTATGTTCAACAGCCACCAGGCTTTGTTGTTGAGAGTAGCCAGGGAAAGGTGCTCAGACTGAAAAAGGCATTGTACGGCCTGCGTCAGGCTCCAAGAGCTTGGAATGCTAAGTTAGACAGTGAACTACTGAAGCTTGGATTTGAGAGGAATCCACTGGAACATGCTGTTTACAAAAGATCAGATAAGAATGGCTTTCTTCTAGTGGGAGTATATGTAGATGACCGCATAATTACAGGCTCTAGTTCAGTCAGTATTGAACATTTCAAAAAGGAGATGATGAGCAAGTTCAGTATGAGTGATCTAGGACTACTCAGTTACTACTTGGGAATTCAGGTTGATCAGAAAGCTGGTGTCACTACTCTGTGTCAGAGCTCTTATACCCTGAAGATCTTGGAACAGGCAGGCATGTCTGGATGTAATTCCTGCCATGTACCAATGGAGAACAAACTGAAGTTGAGCAAAAATGACAAGACACCACTGGTTGACAAGACCAAGTACAGGAGCATAGTTGGAAGCCTGAGGTATCTAGTCAATACAAGGCCAGACATAGCATATGCCGTGGGTATTGTCAGTAGATACATGGAGGAGCCTAGAGCAAGTCACTGGGCAGCAATTAAACAGATACTGAGATATTTGTCTGGTACAACCAATTATGGTTGCATATACAGAAAGCAACACACTGCTGATGCTAAACTTGTGGGGTACAATGATAGCAATCTGGCAGGTGATATTGATGACAGGAAGAGTACTAGTGGCTCAGTGTTTCTGTTGGGAACCAACCTGGTGACTTGGATGTCTCAGAAGCAAAGGGTGGTGGCGCTATCATCCTGTGAGGCAGAATACATTGCTAGCTCAAATGCAGCCTGTCAAGGGATTTGGCTTAGCAGAGTTCTAGGTGAATTGCTCGATGTGCAGGCTCCAAAGGTGAAGCTCTTGGTGGACAACAAATCTGCTATAGCTTTGAGCAAGAATCCAGTTCACCATGATAGAAGCAAACACATTGACACAAGATATCACTTCATTCGTCAGTGTGTTGAAAGAGAAGTTGAGATTGACCATGTGAGCACTACTGCACAACTTGCTGATATACTGACCAAGGCGCTTGGGCGAGTCAGGTTTTCGGAGCTTCGTCAGCAGCTAGGAGTTGTTGAGGTGCAACGGGATTAGGGGGTGAAATGTTAGACTCAATCCCGTGCACATTTATCTCATGATGTAAATAGATTAGATGCATTACATGGCACGTTTACATTTTGTCCTAGCTAGCTGCATGTCCTAGAGTGGTCAGGTCTGAGTCATGCTGCGTTCATGGCGAGACCAAGTCTTTAGCTCCGCCACGACGCGCACAAAATCCGCTCCTGCGCTAGGCAGGCACGTCGCAGTGTGAACGGGTCGTGGCGGGGAAGTCGGGCGTTCCAACGCCGTGTAACCAGTAACCACTCAATTAAAAGGTAACCATCAGATCCGAAGAAGCTGCAACGTTTGGCAGCGGGCATTCTCTGTGTGTTTCGTCCTCATCGTGATCCTGTGCGAGTGAGAGCTTGAGAGAAACCATCGCGTTCCTGGTGACTGCGGTCATCGTCGCGTTGCCGATCGCCGTCGTGGCAGCCATTCCGGCACACGGCGCCAACACTCTCACCTCTGGAAATGTAAAAGGATCGGCTTTGTCAATTGTTCCTGCAGTAGTGAACCAGCAATATGCTGCAGTAGTGAACCACTACTCGTTCCTCCAAATTTACAAACAAGACATCTAGCAGTTCCGTACAGCACAAAACACATATGAACCATTGAAACTTGAGAAATTGATACAATTTTTATCTCTCGTTTTTGTCTTCTCGCTGAGAGGGATGCCACAACCTCGGGCTGTCGCTGAAGCTACTGCTCCATCCCTGGCCACCGGCGCCAGCACCACAGGCGCTGCTACAAATTGCAAGTCCAAACCCTGTCGTCCCTCGCTCTTTCCCTTCGTCCATGGCCGCGTACAGGTGGCCCTCGCTCATCTTGCGCCGCCGCCGCGCTGCAGCGAGGGCTTGGCGCCCTGCCATCGCCTTTTTGGCGATTTCACGAGCGACCGAGAGCAAGCAGCAAGAGAGAACACGTACGCCTATAGCACAGCTTGGGCTGGGGGTGTTGGTGGTTGGTGCTGCCATGTTGGACCGGGCCTGTTGCCTGTTGGTGGATTTAGAACTGGGCTACCACACAGGCCAGGCCCATGCATGTGATAGTCAACAGCCAAGCCCGTCCATCAACGGCTGCAGCTCGTCGCTGGCTCCTACAGTTCGTCGGAGACTAGACACGATTGGATCTCTGTTTATCTCTATATCTACACTGTAACGTCATTGTCAGCCGGGAGACCAAATCTCCCTGCTCACGTGTCCGTAGCAAATACGAATCGGTAGAGCTAGCTAGCGCCCCCGCGCGCACGGGGAACCGTCGCGCCTGCTCCGTTTCGAGCGCACACGCACGCGGGGACTTCCCGCGCCCGGCCTGTTTTCTACGAAACGTTTTCACGCGCATGTGAGGACCGCCCGTGCTTGCTATGTACTGTATGCGCATACAGGAGTCCATGCGCCCTGTCTGTGGATGCACGCAACGTGTGTCCGGCTGCCGCATCTCAGAGTATACGCTTGAAACATGAAACACTTGCCGTAACGTACGTCTAAATCAGCTAAAACATTTTAAACATACACTTGCAACATTTGTGTATAGCCACTGCAAGATATGTGTGGAACATACGCAACATGCAGATAAAACACTTGCAACATACATCTGAAATAGATGAAACATTTTAAACAGACATATACAACATACGTGCATAGGCATTGCAACATATGTAACGTTCAAATCTACTTTTGCAACCTCCATATAAAACACTTGCACATTACCTCGGACACATCTGAAACACTTGAAATGCACGTTTGTGGTTTTCAGCGCAACTTGGGCAGGCGACGCGATAAACTAGCGTGATGGAGGCAGCCGCAGCAGGTAGATGTAGACACTACGTGGTGGGCAGGATGAGTCTGGCTGAGCGGTGTAGCGAATTGGCGCGGTGGAGAGACACTCCGTGGTGGGCAGGATGAGTCTGGCCGGGCAGTGTAGCGAATTGGCCCAGTGGAGGCGCTCATGGCAGGCGGGATGAGTCCGAGCGATTCCACGCGCGGTGGAGGCGGCCCCGTGGAACGAGTCCGGGCAGACGGGCGGTGAGATGGATGCGGCTGTGGTAGGTGGATGGAGACTGTCCGCCCTCCTCGAACAGTCGCACTCGCAGCTTGCTGCTTGTGCCGCAGCGGTGTGCCGGCAAGGCGGCAACTCGGCAAGGCGGTCAGGCCGAGGCGGCAAAGTGGCAAGGCGGCGACCAAGAATAGTGAGCGTCGTCTGCGGCAGATTAGAATAGAAAGCGATGCCGGAAAAAAGAAAGGAATCGTTGTTTCCTGTATGTACAGGAGCTGATGTTAGGATTATTGGGCTGATCTTTATTGGGCCTTTAGAGGATTATGTGAATTGCTCAATATATATACTGATTATCTATATGAATATGAAGTTGGGCCCCCTAGGTTCAAGGGCCCCCGGCCGTCGCACTGTTTGCCCCCCCCCCCCCCCCCCCTAGAGCCGGCCCTGGCCGGCGGAAGATGAGGCTGACAGGGTGCAGCCACTTGGCAGGCAAGCACATGATCTCTCTGTATCGAGTTTGAAGTATTTCCTTGGCAGGATAAGCTACGGATCGATCGGACTGTTGAGCTGAGGCTTGCATTTAGCGTTTATACATGGATGTATTTATATACATATATGTATGTGAGCAACGTACATACAAGTGGCTGCCGACTACCGAGAGTAGATGGTAAAGAAAGAGTGTCACTGGAAGATGCACCTGCTTAGTACTAGTATATATTTCTTGGGGATGCTCATGAACAAATAATCGTTAGCTACCTATTGTTGCAGGCATCTAATCTCACATGCTTCAATTCAAGTATAGTTACAAACGTTGCTCATTGGTGTTTCCGAACAAAAAAGAACGTACGTGTTTTATGATTGCCGGTTGTTTACTCACTCGTTTTGTTTTTGTGGCTGATGAGCCTATAGTTTGAGTGCAATCAGTGACTAGGTTCCACGGATAAGGCGTCGGTAGCTCTGCTCTACATATGGAATCTTCTTTAAGTTGTTGTTTATTATTTGGACCAATTTCTACACAGCAATATAATGGCACACACTAAATAAAGATTGGGTAGCTAACTGCTATATAAAAATGTTCGAAGACACTCCATCTCATCTACAAAGGCGGTCAATTTGGTCTGTCAGAAATGATACAATCTTTAGAAATATTCAGCCAACAATTGACCAAGCTCGACATCACTTCAGAGTTGATTTTGCTCAGGTTATCCTTAGAGCAAAGAGTTCATATGAACCCAATGTCAGATTATGGCTAGAAGCTTATGTATAATTCTTCTAATCTTCTTTATAACCTTGTATGGCCCTGTTCATCTGGCTTATAATCTGTCTTTTTCAGCTTGTTTTTTCAGCCGGAACAGTATTTTTCTCTCACAAAAAATCAGCCAACAGTGTTTTTCAGCCAACAGTGTTTGATGAACTCTGTTATATGTTTTTAACAATTATAATAAAAGCACAGTGGGTGCTTGCACCCTCTTGTTTCCCTAAAAAAACGTCTTCTCTTTAAAAATTATAGGAGAGACAATGAGAAATACTTGTCTTTGTAAATCAAATTTCAATTTTTGGAGCCATGAATGCTTAAGAGGCCGACTTACAGGGACATGCCACTGTACCTATATGTAATGTTTTTGTCTGCATAACGTTTTTAGAGCAATATAAAGATTTTGTCAGCGTAGACACACTTTTCCCATCAGCATGATTTCGTACAGGGACTGCCTACCTGTCATTCGGATGTTTAATAGCCCGCCAACAACCGCGTGTGCTGACAGCACATGAAACAACTGACGCTAGGCATAACATGAATCGAGTGTTTCGACAGCTTCCAATACACAAGTTTTGAACTGTCGGATTTTAATCTGAAATATTCTTGAATTTTGTTGTTTTGTTGTATTTGTGTGCCGGTTACATGGGTGAAAATCGACTATTTTGTTGCACCTGGAGTGATGCGGCGAGCTGAGGTAAGAGAGAGGGAGAGCATGGCGTGCCTATGGTGAGGGTGATGATGAGGAAGGTGTGGTTTCCCAATTAATTACTGAGTCCAGTTTTTACTGCTGGTTCTATTTTAACTAGAGGTTATAAGCTATCACCATCCGTTTTAATAGAATCATGGTGGAAATACCATAGGGTAAACCATTTATGTTGTAGTAACAGGCATCCTATGGAAATTTATAACATATATACATATATTACAAATGGCCCGGCATAGGAGACCATGCTTAAAACAAAATTAGAATAAGATTTGACAAAGTCGTCACTTTCATGGCATCCATCGCAACGATGGCAACTCTGTGTTTGCTCATCTCCAAAAAAAAAAAAGCTCTGTGTTTCCTTATCAGCCTTGATCCTGTACAAACAACGACAAACAGAGAGCCCGTTTCTCTAGTAATAATTGAAAATCAGCATCACACGCTTTTCCCATCATCATGATTTCATATATGTAGCACTAGCATGTGTTCGTGCGTTGCAACGGGAGAAAAGAAAAATCTATAAAACATTTACAAAAAATGAGGACCAAATTGATATATGTCTATTTATGTTCTGCTCTTTCTATAAAATTTAAAAGCTATTTTTTATGATGACTATGTCATGCACAATATAAGCTAATGTTGGCAATAATATGACAATACCCAATTAAGCCTGAATCAAATCTAAAATACAACCTTGATTTTCTCTCCTGTTGCAAAATACACAAAATTATTTATTTGTAAATACATCATAATTTTAGTTTCATAGTATCCATGTGTTGGTATAGTTAAATTTTGAGTTATAAGATTTCCTTTGTGGACCTATAAAAATTGCAATTTTAATATCTGATTAAAGTCGGTAAGATAAGATGTATAGTTACCAATGTGTCAAAGACTAGTCTATCTAATGATCATGACATGAAGCATCTCTTGGTTTCTACAAGGTAGCTCTAGAAAGAGGATTGCCTTTGGAGAGATATTTATTAGACTAAATTGGATAACAAACTGCTCTAGACTTCAGTTTGCGATTTGATTACCTGGACCATTTGCTGAACTAGATTATAATTATAATATAAGTTTTATTCTCAATTAAAACTACATTAATAATTTGGTGGTGAAAATATATAGTTGTCAAAAGGCTCATAGTATTATATTTATTATTTATTTTATATAGGAAAAATGAAATTAGAAAAAAGAAGGGGAACGTGAAAGGAATCACGAACACAAAGTAACGCGGAAAAATGGATGCAAACCAAAACCAACATAAAAAATGGAAGCAAACCAATCTGATGATAAATCGAAACATGACTCATGAATGGAAACCTAAAACCCAAAACCGGAGTTTGAGAAACGCCACCAGCCGAGAGGAAAAAGGGGACGTACTACCTCCATCCCCAAAAGAATGCAATTCTACCATAGTGCCATGTTTTAGTACTTAAGTTTGACTAATCTATACCTAATAATAAAGAGGCAAAATTTCAGGCTCTTTTTTTCGTCCATCCATTTGTTTTGGGGTCTGTCTTCCTCTAACTACCGAACAATGGAGAGTTTCTTTTGTCCGGACTTATATATATATAACCCGTGCTCATACGAGTTAGAATAACTCTTGTCTAGTGTGAGACAGAGTCCGATTCCAAATCATAATAAGAAAGGAAACATTATGCGTTAACGTATTTTATATAATTAAGGTAATAGTGGATGAGTAGAAATCCTCATCAAATATAAAAGGAACAAGAATATAAACCTATATACTGTTTCCACACGTCTCCGAACTTTTGATCTTGATTCCGCTTCCACCAGCACAGTCCATCCGCCTTTTACAGTCTCCCTCTTTGTTTTCTTAATTTTTCCCATAAGTGAAAACAAATAATCTAATGCTTGTTTCCTTTTCGATTCTATATACGTTGACTCATCACTCATACGTCATGTACCTAGGGCCTGGAAACGTAACTTACCAAATGCAACACCTAGCCAATGATCCTTCCTTCATTGTTTCACCTGATATTTCAAGCAAGCCGACTTCAATACGTTGTCGGAATGTGAATCCTAATTCAAATATAAAATAAATTAGGAAAAATCTTATATTATTTGGCAAAGTTTCTGCCATGACATTTTTTCCTGCCACCTGTACCAACTCAACCACATGTTCTAATCAGGTTCTCCCGTTGCAACGCACGGGCATATTTACTAGTTATAGATAAAAAACATCTTCGACTTCCTCTCTAGCATGGGCACGGGTGCAAGCGCAGGCGTGGGTGGGAGGAGGAGGGAGCATGGGAGCGGGGTCGCACCCTCGTGCTGGCACGACGGTGGGGTATTACCTTTTGCCTTCGTGGATCGTCCACTCACCGCCTCACAATGCAGTTTTTTCCTAATCATTTTTTATTCATGGATGGTAGTATTTGTTTTACTTGTAGAACACGTACGTAAATTCCCCTACACCACGGGAATGTATATATGGTGATGAGTGCAGTTGAGATTGGACATAGATCGTTGTATATGTGTATGCTTCTCAAGCGCTTATGGTTCGGCCACCGTCAACGCAGATGACCTGGCCGGTGACGTAGGAGGCTGCCGGCATACACAGAAATGACACCACCGACGCGACCTCCGCCGGCTCCCCGATGCGACGCAGTGGAATCCGCAGAGATTCTTGGTCGATGACCTCCGAGTTTGGTACCTGCCAAACTCAAAAGACAGATTAAGCATGCGTGTGTTTAAAGAGGTGAGTTGCGTGTGTGTTGTGAGCGTCTGTGTCTACACATATGTAATTCGCGAAAGGAAAAAAATAGATTACAATGGTAAAGAGCATTGGGGTGCTGTAGCTGATGCAGAATAAAATATAGTAAGGGGGTGTTTAGTTCCAAAAATTTTTGGTTCTCAAGTAACATCGAACATTTAGATACATACATGGAGTACTAAATGTAGACGAGAAAAAACTAATTGCATAGTTCTCGGAGAAATTGCGAGATGAATCTTTTAAGCCTAATTAGTTCATGAAAAGTCTTAAGTGCTACAGTAACCAACATGTGCTAATGTCTGTTTAATTAGTATCATTAGATTCGTCTCGCAGTTTCCTGACGGGTTCTATAATTTATTTTTTATTAGTATCCGAAAACCCCTCCCGATATCTTTCCGACACATCTGATATGATACCCAAAAATTTTTACCCCACGAACTAAACACCACAACAAGAAAGAAAGAAAGAAAGAAAGAAAGAATGGAATGAATGGTAATAAAATGTGCAAGATCAGTAGTCCATGTGGTCCATCTTAGGTACGTACGTTTTTAACAACCATGTCAGTCATGACCATCCCTGGTGCGACGCAGTTCACACGAATCTTGTCCCGGGCCCACTCAGCAGCCAGGCTCCTTGTGAGCTGGTTCATCCCTCCTGTGCGCCACGCAAGAGTAAGTAAGCTCAACTGCAGAGACTTAGTATTTTTTTACATGCACATGGCTATGTTTGTTTAAATAAAACCTCGTCTAAGCCATTTCATCATTGAATAATATCAAGAGTAAGGACGACGTCAAAATCGTACTTATTATGCACATTAATTGTTTGTCTTGAAATAAAATTCTTTTTCGTTATTGCAATGTTTCTATTTCATTATATATGAAGCTGTTTCAGTAAAATCTTTGTTAGGAGATATGACATCTTTTGCACATATAAAATATGAAAGGAAGCAATTCAAGAACCTCTTTAAATCCATTGGTATTGATATGAATAGAGATCTTGGTAGAAAAATGCATTCCAATAGCTTCTTTAATTAGTTGTCCAAATAATAACATCCTCTATTTCTAATTTCTTGTTAGCCAAAAATAATGAATGGATTTAGCTCTCTAGAGTGCGTAGAAGATATAGAGAAATCATTGAAGTGTCGAAAGACATAGAGACCAAATTTTATTTTAAAGTAATCCTCCAAGTAAGGATTTATAGAGTGTGTTTAAGAACGACCATTGAAAACGCTCTTAGAAATAGGTACCTTTAGCAGTGCAGTAAAGCACAATCCCTGGATTGCCGAGGCAGCCTGCGATGGAGGAGATATGAATGATGCTTCCCCCACCGGCGACAGCGGATTTCCGGAGGAGAGGGTGCGCGAGCTGGCTGAGGTGGAAGCACGACTCCAGGTTGGTCGCCATGATCCGGGAGTAGTCCTCCGCCGTGCACTCCACCGCCGGCTTGACGATGACTTGCGCTGCATTGTTCACCTGCCGATGCCTTGTCAGCGTTCCATCAAGATAAGTCCTGTAATTCATTGGCAATAATTCGCATCTGCGCTTACGAGGATGTCGAGCTTGCCGGCGAAGACGTCCATGATGGTGTCCATGAGCGCCTCCCTGTCTGCACGCACGGCGACGTCGCAGACGGACACGGTGACCTGCATGCCCTTCTCCTCCACCCACCGCCGGCGGCACTCATCCAGCTCTGCGGCGTTGCGGGAGCATGTGTGCACCCGCGCGCCGAACGCCGCCAGCTCCTCCACGATGGCGTGCCCGATCCCCTTGCTCCCACCGGTGACCAGCGCTGTCGCGCCGGCCAGGCTCCATCTCTCGCGTCCGGCCGCTGCTGCTGCCATCCCGTCCGTCTCAATGCAATGCGACAGTCTCCCTTGTGTGGTTCAGTCCTATCCAGTTGCTCACGCGGTACAGGACAGGAGCCACCCAACTTCCGGAGCCCATGGACTTTATGGACGCGTACGTGATTCTTTTTCATTAGCATTTTCCATGGAAAATGCTGAGAGCAACACCCATACGAACAAAAAAAGGCACGGGCATTAATAATACTAGTACATACCAAACCAAATGAAGATACTCATAGTGAAAAAGAAAGCATGCATGACAACCGCTACAGTAAACACGACCAGCCATACCACGCCAAATCACCGATAGAGAAAGACCATCAAACACACCGCATAGAACAAGTAAATTAAAGAGAGTGTGGTGAGATGCTCTTCTCGATAGCGATGCCTCCAAAAATAAAAATGAAACTTAAAAATACCACCAAGGCCAATCAGAGAACCGGGATTTTTCAACTAGACCAGTAAGACACTATGGTTCAAGTCATAGAACCTGCCCACCCAGGAAACCTGTCGTGATTTTTCAGATGATTGGGATTCTTGTGATATATAGAATCTGCCCACCCAGGTTCGATTCATCGACTTATAGAGATATTCTCAATCCATAGATTTATCAGCTTTGTCTCAATATTTCAGACGTGCTCGTATCACTACGGGAATCTAGACACTTGGCAAAGCCATAAATACACTCGGCAAAGAGTACACGGCAAAAAATTCGTCGGCAAAGACCTCTTTGCCGAGTGTTTTTTGTCGGGCACTCGGTAAAGGCTTTGCCGAGTGCCATGACAGCACTCAGCAAAGATAAGTTGCCGTGACGGGGGAGATAACGTTAACGGGTGCTTTGCCGAGTGTCCCACAGCTGGGCACTCGGTAAAGAATTTTTTTTTTTGAAAATTCTTTGCTGAGTGTCCCACAGCTGGGCACTCGGCAAAGAATTTTTTTTTGAAAATTCTTTGCCGAGTGCCCTCTGAGTGGCACTCGGGAAAGAAATTTTTTTTTGAAAATTCTTTGCCGAGTGCCCTCTGCTTGGCACTCGACAAAGCAAAAAAAAATTTTAAAAAAAATTCTTTGCTGAGTGACCTCTGTTTGGCACTCGGCAAAGCAAATTTTTTTTAAAAAAATTCTTTGCCTAGTGCCCTCTTCCCTGACACTCGGTAAAGCTGGGAAATTTGCCAAAATTGGCTTGCTTTTCTCAGCTTTGCCGAGTGTTTTTATGATTGCACTCGGCAAAGGCTTCCTTTGCCGAGTGTTACACTTGGCAAAGTGACCATAACCGTCCTATTTTTTTTGAATTTTTACAGTCCATCGCGACAAAAATAATATTTCACATATATATCAAATTCATCACATATATCTCACATACATCATAAATATCTCATATAGATCAGATGCATCACAACATATATAACATAAGTGCATCATAAGTCCAAATACCTAACACAAGTTCATCACAAGTCCAAATAACTAACACTAGTGCATCATAAGTCCATCACCAAGTGAACAACAAATAGAAAGACAACTACCCAGATCCCCAAGCTCCCCACTGAGACTGTGATGTACCATGAACTGGATCATTCGAGGGCCCGAGAGGTGGATTATTCGAACCCGCCGATTGAGGCTGCACAAAGGAGAAGACATTGCATGTGTGAGACAATAATCCACTAGGCTACAATTAGTGTTACGGTTTGGCCCTAAGCATGAACATACAAACTTAAACAATCATATTCATACTTACAGGAGTAGCATGCCCTAAAGATGGAGGTGGTGGTGTAACGAATAGCGAAGCTGGCGGAGCTACACCCGTCTTTTGCCCAAGAGCTTGCATGTACTAGAGAACCTCCGCCATCTGCTACTGCTGCCTCTGCTCCATCGCAATGCGCTGGGCCTCCATAGCCTCCATCCTCTGGCGATCGGCCTCCCGCAGGGCCTTCAATTGCTCGATCTGGGTCTGCAATATTTCACCACAATGTTTAAACAATGCAAAGCTAAGATATGTAAATATCAATGTATGACGAATAAAATAGGAATCACCTGGAGTGATAGAATCCGCTGCTGTGAAGTCTCTAGCTGTGGGCGTATGGGAATGTTTGCGTCCGTGCTCCGTGCTCGGATTTGGGAGAGGGAGGGAGTAGAGGTAGCGTCGATGACGCCGTCGCCAAGATAGTACCGCCCATGCTTCTTGCCTCCTCCAATCCTCATGACGACCTCTGGATCAAAGTCCTGGGAGCTCGGGTCGTAGTCGTCTCTATGGAGAGACCTTGCCGCCGATGTGTACTCATTGATGCGGGTGTAGACGGACGGGTTGCTGTACGCCTCGGGCGGGTCCTCCGGGTTGTAGGAGACGTCAGACGTCGCCTTGCCCTTGTGGGCTATAGCATATGCCATGAACGTGGTGCACTCCTGGCCCGCATGTGACGCCGACTATAGCATATGCCATGAAAGACAGCAAGATGATTAGAAATCAGGCAAAATTAAGCGTTAGAATAGAGAAATGAATTCGAGTACCCATGCTTGTCTGTATGCGGCGAGGTTGCGGCTGCCTTGATAGTGCGGTACACCTAGCATCAGCAATCGTTGGTCCCGAGTAGTGTTGTGCGTTTCGGTCCACTCGGGGCCACACCACCTGTCCACTATCATTTCCCAGCACTCGGGATACGCGGCGCACCACCATGGACACATCTGCACGTCATCAAGTATTTAACATATAAGATGAACAAATTAAGAGTACTTAATGTCAAAAGGAATCAATATTAATGTTCTTTATCTACCTATATGTACTGGTCCTGGGTCAGCGTCATGCTTCTTGCTTGTGGCTTCTTAACATCCTCTCCAAGGATCGACCTGTAGTAAGTGACGATAGCCTGGACGCGCGCCTCATAATGGATGTCCACGACGAGCTTTTTGCAGGCTTTGGTAAGCACCGCCTCTGCCCTGGCCTCAAATCCCTCCTCGCATCTGTAATAAAGCTGCATATAGACACGATGTATCCATTCATTATTTCAAGAAAAGTATAATGAATGTGATGCGATGAAGACTTACCCAAAAGTCTCGCTTCACCCGCACCATCTTGTTCTCAGCCTCCGCGTCGGGGGCGTTGGCGTAGTGGTCAAAGGTGTAGGCTGGCTCCCTCTTCCCGACGTAGTCAACTAGACCGGAAAGTGGGTCCTGCACAAAAGACCCAGGATGCCATTGACATGGCGTGCGATACCTCCACCCGACACAACGGTCTAGTTCCTTCATAATTGATTAAGAAAAACATATTAGTTTCTACTTTAATTTTCAACATATCAAATGAAAAAGTATTGATAACATATTAATTTACTTACTTTTGCCCTTCGGGACGAATCACCGGGCGTCGATGAGTTGCCGGCGGAGGAGGGAGGCTCGCGGGACCTCGCAAGTAGACACTCGATGAACTAGAGGAAGAAGAACCCGTACCTACCGCCTCCTCCTCGTCGTCCGAGTTCCCACCCCCCTCCTCGTCCGTCTGCCGAGCCTGCTCCTCCTCGTCCCTATCTCCGTCTCCGTCCCCGACCTCCACCTCCTCCTCCACCTCGTCCTCCATCGGCATGGGAGGACGAGCCTGCCTCCTGCTGCTGCTACTCCTTCTCCTGTCCGACGGCTCCTCTTCTGTAGCCGGCATAGGGCGTGTCCTTCAGTAAATCGAGAACACGTTCCTCTGACGGCTGCCCACCATCTTTGTTCAAACACCTGCAATTAGAAAGAATAAAAACGAGCTAATTAGAAATTAGAAAGAATAAACAAGAAGTAATTAGAAATAGATGCAAAATAAATGAAACATAATTACAAAATAACATTGTATTACATGTATTAGAAATAATCTGCATGATCGGGATTAGCTAGATCATAAGTCTCATCATCACTATCAACCATGTCGAAATAATCAACACTATCCGAAGGAGGAATGTTGACTTCATTGTCATTGCCTAAACGTAATCGCTCAAGCATTTGTAAGTCCTTCACATCTTGCACGTCATCTCCATCGTCCTCGTCATCAACCCAATCATCGTCTACATCCATTCCTATCGCTTCGGTTAAGTCTATCTCGAACCTCCCTTGTAGCCCCTCTTCTTGATAGAACTCCCCGTCATATGTGTTTGTGTTGAAGTTGTAATCTTCATCGTTTGGGACAGGTAGTTTACCGTGTGGCGATACCTTGTGCACAATAGACCAACCCTTAAGATGCTCTTTGGTTTGGCATGCGTATGAGGTATAATAAACCTGCATGGCCTGTTGAGCCACAGTATATACATCATCTCCTGGATAGACAGAATCCTGTCGAATTTCGACTAGCCCAAGATGAGGGTTTCGTCTCGTTACTCCAGGATCAAACCAATGGCATTTGAATATGATAGGACTAAGCGGTTTGCAACCGATGGCATTTACAAATGAAAGTTCGTATATTCCTTCAATTCTTCCATAATAGTCGAGCCATCAGTGGCGGGGGTAAAAACTCTGCTATTTGTGGTTCTTCAGTTGGGCTGACTTTGCTCGTAGCTTGCTGTGTGAAAGCGATATCCATTCACATCATAACCGGTAAATGACTTGACCCTATAGGCATAGCTGTTTGCAACCTGTCTCAGCTCACCACTGATAGACGCATCGATTTGGGCCTGCAAGCTCGAGCAGGATAGATCATTATATTATTTCAACGTACGAGCAACTTGGAAGGTCGAACTAAGTATGAGCTACATTCGAAAGTACCTTGTTTTTGAACCAAGAAATAAAATTGGGCCTCCCTGGTCCCGCACCCTTTGAAAGAAGGGTATCAGCTTCCTGCGGGGTAGGATCCCTTGATTGATTCCAGAAGTGATGAATAAATTCCCTGTACCAACGTAAAACAAGGGGTTGGATGAGGAACAGTGATGGCGTATTGAAACAAGTTCGTTGAGAACTTACCCAATGTATGGCGCCACCTCGTCAAGGTTGTTCAACACATATATCATGATGCAGTGCCACTCTTTATGTGTCAAGGTCTTAGTGGTTGATGCACTTGCGCTTCTGAGTTGCCCTTGGAAAAGGCTGAGGTTTGATTCTTTTTCACCAGCATTGTAACGAGGGGGTGGATTATGCACGCTAGGAAGGTTCTCGGTGCAGTATTTCTCTGTGAAGTTTGACACCTCCTCCAGAATGTATGCCTCCGCAATAGGAGCCTCAATTTTCCCTTTATTTCTATATTTTTTTGCGAAGAGTCTTTAGACATCTCTAGATTGGATAGCACCAACGGGCCTGCACGCCCCCCCATTCGTGCCTCATACGGGAGGTGCTATATCAAATGCTGCATCGGATTGAAGAAGCCGGGTGGGAAGATCTTCTCCAACTTACAGAGCAACACAGGTGCCTCGTTTTCCAAGTCATCAATCATGGTCTGAGATAACTCCTTAGCACAAAGCTGGCGAAAGAAGTAGCTTAACTCTGCCAGTGCTAGCCACACATGCTCAGGGACATAGCCTCGAACCATTGCCGGAAGAAGCCGCTCAAGCCATATGTGGTAGTCATGACTCTTCATCCCGTTGACTCGCAGAGTAGATAAGTTCACTCCCCTCCTCAGATTCGTTGCATACACATCAGGAAACATTAGCATCTGCATCCATTCAAGTACTTCCCTCCTGTATTTCCTAGCCAAGATGAAATCGGTCTGAGGCCTTTTCCATGTCTTGCCGGCTCTAGGAGGCTGCATCTCTTACTTTGGTCTATTGCATAACGTTGCCGAGTCCACTCTAGCCTTAGGGTTGTCTTTTGACTTTTCAGTTTCCATGATGGTTCCCCAAAGTGCCTCGGCGATATTCTTTTCAGTGTGCATTACATCAATGTTATGTGGGAGAAGGAGGTCATCAAAATAGGGGAGCCTCGTCAACCCCGACTTATGAGTCCACATGTGTTCCTCACCATACCGCACAAAACCACCACCTTCTTGATTGGGCACGAGAGCATCTATCTGAGCATGAATCTCGGCACTAGTCATCATTTGTGGTGGAGGGTCTTTCACTACGACACCTTTCATAAAGTTCTTGATGTCTTGTCTGAATGGATGGTCAAGAGGGAAGAATTGACGATGTTTGTCGAATGACGAATACTTGCCACCCTTCTGTAACCAAATGAACCACAGACGTTCCTTGCATATTGGACATGGGAACTTCCCGTGAACACACCAGGCGCAGAATATCCCATAGGCCAGGAAGTCATGCAGAGAGTAGTGGTACCAAACGTACATTTTGAAGCTTGTCTTTGTAGCTCGGTCGTATGTCCATACGCCTTCCTCCCAAACACTGACCAATTCATCAATCACAGGCTCTATGTACACACCCATATTACTCACTGGGTGTCCAGGAATTATCAATGACAAGAATATATTCTGTCTTTGAAAGCATACGCCGGGGGAGATTGAGGGGGATAATGAACACGGGCCAACATGTGTATGGGGCAGCCATCAATCCATAAGGATTGAACCCATCTGTTGCCAGCGCAACACGTACATTACAAGCCGCATCTGCTTTCTCACGATAAATGCAATCAAAGCGGATCCATGCTTCACCATCAGATGGATGTACCAGTTTGTCAGTATTGTAACGTTTTCCCTTTTTGTGCCATGTCATCTGTTTCGTGAATTCCTCGGTCATGTATAGTCGTTGGATCCTCGGTACAAACGGGAGGTACCATAGGATCTTCACAGGGATCGTAAGCTGCCTCTTCTGGCCATCACCAGAGTCTACCTCTAGGTACCTGGATGATTTACACTTTGGACAGTAATTTGCATCCTTGTGTTCTTTCCTAAATAGGACACACACCTTCGGACAAACATGTATCTGATCATATGGCATCTTGAGTGCACGAAGGAGTTTCTGTGACTCGTACATGCTCTTTGGCAGAATGTGGCCATCCGGAAGCAGGCTACCAATCACGGTCAACATACTATCGAAGTGTTCTCGACTCATGCTACACTCAGACTTGAGCCCCATTAAACGCCTAATGGCATCCAGTTGAGAAATTGTTGTCTGGTCGTGAAGGGGTTTCTGTGCTGAAGACATCATGTCATAGAACACCTTTGCAGTTGCCTCCATCTCCTTCTCCGTACGTCCTTTAGTGTACTGTCCTTCATGAAAGTCATCTAACATATCTGCTACCCCGGCAGCAGGATCAAAATCCCCGACGCGGGGTCTCACCACCTCCTCTCTCAGACGATGGGCTTCCCCATGGTGGACCCACCGAGTATAGTCCGTCGTAAATCCATTCTTCAAAAGATGTTTACCCATATCCACCTTATTTTTCCTTTTTCTATTTGCACATCTCTTGCAGGGACACAAAACTAGAAACGCTCCTTTAGCAGACTCGCCAAATGCTAGTTCTAAGAAATCATTGGTCTTCATCATCCATTCAGTGGTGAAATCACTCTGACTTGAGTGGCCCGTGTACATCCACTCACGGTCATCCATCCTCTAACATATATACCAGCGAGCAAAGTAACCATCAATTGCAGCTACATGTTGTTTGTACTATCTAATAGGTGAGGATAGGTCCTAATCCCACCCGCGGATGTGTAGATGAGGTTAGTTTCCATGCTGTACTCCTATCGGAGACAGAATTTCGGCAGCACCTCCCCGCTGTTCTCCCGATACACGTCCTAGCAGGGAGAGTGTGTATCCGGAGAACAACAGGGAGATGATGCCGAAACCCTGTCTCGAATCGGAGCAGACCAAGGAAACTAACTCAACTACGCATCCACGGGCTGTCCAAAATACGTGGACAATCCAAAATAGATACGGTCATAGATATACAAAGATCTGCATACCAATAATTGTATCTCTTTCGAACGGGAGACGCCTAACCGAGTTACGCGAGCTACGACAATGATAAGGAAAGGGGTTATACCTAGGGTGCCGGTGGAGTTAGGATAGCGGAGCCGTGGCGAGTCGGTGCAGTGGCAAGGCAACGCGGTGCAGGTAGACCCACAACACCGAGGAAGACGATCGACGTACTCCGGCTCCGCTTTAACAGGCTCTTCTCTACAAAAAAAGAAAGAAAAATAATACTGTTAATTAAAAATTTCGGCAGAACCTCCCCTGCACGGGGAGGTTTCGAATACCTGCAAAAAACAACGACACGATGGCCGACATTCACATATGACAGCTCAATGGTCGACATCCACATACAACGGCTCGATGGCCTATATCCACATACAACGCCTCAATGTCCAAAAACCACATACAACGACAACACATACAACAACAATTACTATTGACATGACTATTTCACGCATTGCACGAATTGCATAGAAAAGGAATGAACGAACCTAGTGTGTGCTCGTCGGCGGTGCGGCGGCACAGCTGTGCGGTCGCGCGGAGGCGCGGCCGTGCAGGGCGAGCGGCGCGGGCGTACGGCGCGGCGGGCGCGACTCGGCGGGCGGGCGCGGCCGGCGCGGGGCGTGCGGCGCGGGCGCGCGCGCGGGCGAGCGGGCGGCGAGCGGCGGCGTGGCGGGAGGCGCGGGGCGCGGGGCGGGCGCGGCGCGCGGGCACAGCGCGCGGGGGCGGCGCGAGCGTGGTGCGGCCGGGCGCGGGGCGGGCGCGGCGCGCGGGCATGGCGGCCGGGCGCGGGACGGGCGCGGTGGGCGGCGGTGAGCGGTTGTGTTTGCGAGGGCCGGCTATGCGAGCTGGAAGACAACTATATTTACATGCTTTGCCGAGTGCCCCGCGATTCGACACTCGGCAAAGTTTTTATTTTTTTTAAATTGCTTTGCCGAGTGCCGGCGATCTGGCACTCGGCAAAGCCTTTTATTTTTTTAAAAAATTCTTTGCCGAGTGCCAGATCGCCGGCACTCGGCAAAGTTTTTAATTTTTTTTAAAAAAATTCTTTGCCGAGTGCCGGCGATCTGGCACTCGGCAAAGACTTTTTTTTAAACATTCTTTGCCGAGTGCTCGCGATCTGGCACTCGGCAAAGAATTTTCGGTGTTTTTTTAATTTCTTTGCCGAGTTCCCACGATCTGGCACTCGGCAAAGAATTTAATTTTTTTTTGCACTCAAATTTTTTTAATTACTTTACCGAGTGCCCACGACCTGACGCTCCGTAAAGAATTTTCAGCATTTTATTTTTTTAATTTCTTTGCCAAGTGCCAGCATCCTCGCACTCGACAAAGAATTTAATTTTTTTTTGCACCCAAATTTTTTTTGCAGCCCTACTATAATATTAGGAGCTAGATTTTAAAATTTGATACATTTTTTTATGTTTTTTGCTGCACCTAGTTAATTTGTATCATTTAATTTAATTTTTTCGTAAAAAGCACATTTGAACTGCAGGTGCAGGGAATAATGGAATTTAGCCATTCAAAAAATGATATTCATGCTTTTGAGTGTATTATGAGCGCTATATAGGAACGCACCCGAAATTTCGAATATCGTGTTCACGAAACATGGGCACTGACTTGCGGGCGATTTGTTTTTAAATTCTATTAAATACAAACGAAGTCCGAAAATCACAAAAATTGCCAAGATGTCATGATATCGCATGTGGAGGCTATGATAAAAAATTAAGAATGTTTCGAGGAAGTTCTGACGTACGTTGCTCGAAACCCAGACAAACCACATGTGATATTGTGATAACACATGTGGAGATGTCAAGGTAATTAACCATGTATACATCAAATGATAAAAAAGCATAAGCAATCTGCAAATAAAATAAAAATAGTAATGACTAGTGAGTAAGTGATAAATGAGGCAATATATAAGAAAACATACTGATCCCAAAACTCCAAGAAAATCGATGCCACTTTGGACGTAAACTCATCTTCTAATCTTTCATGGGCTGAAATGTCCTCTTAATTTTCTCAGGATCAAGTTCTCTAAAAATCTCCTTCTCAATATAGCACAAAGTCAAGTCCTTAAGCCATTCATCATTGTTCTGTTTCGCAAATCAGTCTTGATTATATTCATAGCTGAGAAAGCTCTTTCAACTGATGCCGTTGCCACTGGAAGAATCAATGCCAGCTCAATGATGCGATAGACTAATGGAAAAGGAAGGTGTGCCTTATTTTCAACCAGCTTTATGGCACTCAACCATCTTCCGAGCCCCATGGATGGGTACGTGTCTTGACTGATTTACTGGCCTGAGTTCACATTTTCTGTCTAAGCTGAATTGGTAAAAGTCTCTGAACACAGGAAAGTCAATCATACTTCTATCTCGAAATTAAAGAGGGAATATTCGAGGGATAGTCGATTTATAAAATCTGTATTGCCCGGCGACAAAATCACCCTCATCTTACTTAATGCATAGCCACACAATCCACTCGTCTTCATCATAGAATAATACATGGATACACAATCCATGGAATTTGTTTTCTGGACGAAGGAAACTTTGAAAAAAATACGACTTTTACAGTGGTTGGTGGGCAGCTATCCTAATGTCTCTACAACTAAAACGTGGCAAAAGATATCACTACTACGGAAAGGATTGCTGAGGCGGTCAAAATAAGGGGCAAGCAACACAGTCGCCTCTAAAAAATGGTTACTGTTAATGCCATTGACAGAAGCGGTGATGTCTGCCTCTATAAATGGTTTCCATAAAAACAAAACCAGAATTTGGTGTCTTTGTGGGTTCAAACCTAAGACCTTCAGCACACATATAATACTTCTCTACTACTGGACTACACTCTCTTTTGTATGTATTTCTAGATAACTATCTTTTTTATCAATATTTCGTAGTATTGTATTGAATATTTCAGCTCCTAAATGATTTCAAATTAAACAAGTTTCAACTGCAAAGTTTTAGGCCTGGCGAGCTCTACAATTTTAATAAAGAGTGAGTCTCCATCCAAGATTGTTTGAAAATTTCAAAATTTTTAATCTAGTAATTTTCTGTAAATGGTCAGGAGGGTAGGTATTTGCAACAAGATGTCTTATGTTGTTGTATCTCAAAATCTAAGTGGTACATAAGGTTTTGTTCGCATTTTTCTCACATATTTATACTGCCAAAACAAGCAATTCGTCAGATAATTGGGTTTTTTTTAACAGCTCAAATCGTTAGGTTATGGTACAATTATATTGACTGTTTATGAACAAGGAAAGCAACACTCGAAGTTACGTCCAACCCCAGCAAATATATGGCAGTTCACATACACATAGCGTTGTATAACTCAGTAGCACACATATGCAACTAAGTAACCACGATATAGTGTTATACTTTTATACACATCAATAATTTTGATTGGAAATCAATTAATCAAAGACATTTATATATATAAAAAAGTTTTTTTTGGCTACAATGTAACAATTCCTATATATAATACATGAAGATTCAAGGGTTACATCATCTTTTTTCCCATAATATATCGATGTGTAAATTTTCTCTCTCTACATTTATACTGCAATGTTGACGTTGGAAATATGCGTGACATATGGTTGTTACGGTATTGCTGAAGATTGCTTCTCAAGGCAGTTGGTTGTGTCTCCTGTCCACAGGTTTAGGATATCTCTAGCATTTGTTGTATTCTTGTGTTGTTAGTTAGATCTTAGATCTCCTGCTTGTTGTTCAAAGATGTAAAGTGCCACGCTAGGGGCTGTTAATAGATATATTAATACAGTGCCGTGAGCCTGAGAAGGCATCACATTAGATCCATTTTCACAGGGGACACGATATATCATCCTGATGCTCATAAGTTTAAGCAAATTTTGCATCTAATTAGCCTAATTATTTTGATGTGCGTTCAGCATGTCGTGACTGCACATCTCAACTCTTGTTTCCAGTAGTTATAAATTGGTTGATTGGTATTGTTTAAGAAAAACGTTGATGATCAACAATAAGTTTACACATTGTAATCTTATACTCATAAAATAAAACCCCACTACGTATTTCTCTTTGATTTCATGAGGCCACGCCATCACCAGAGCCCCACCAAGCCACTAAGTACCAACACTAAATTGCATTCGTGAGCCCTATCAGGAATAACTTCAAACACTAAATTGCATTTGTTGCCAAGGAAAGAGGCACCGTATTGTCTTCCACTTGGTTCCTTTAATGCACCAAGCCATCAATTCAACTAAGCGTCCAAGCCATTACAAATTTTCACCCTGTACCTTCTCCATGATGACTTCGTCCGGCATCAAACTCTCATGCCCTTCGAACCGCTCTACTCCACTTTCATAATAAAGCTAGCAGCTAACCAAATCCATCTGTATTTTCTCATGGATACCAGCAGCAACGCGCGGGGAATTCTTTGAGTTCAACTGAGAGTATGGTGAATTATTACATCCCATGGTTAACACGTAGTTAAATCTGCCACTAATGTATCTACTCTTCTTCCTAACTTACTATTGTATCGTTTGAGTTCATCTGAGAGTATGGTGAATTATTACATCACATGGTTAACACGTAGTTAAATCTGCCACTAATGTATCTACTCTTCTTACTAACTTACTATTGTATCGTTTAGTAGATTTTTTAGATAATGGAAAGAGTATCCGACTTCATCCTGGTTGAAGAGGAATCAGATCAACTTACTACAACTCAACAGCTCTAGGAAAACAAAGTTTTTACAATAAAACCATCTCAAAACCCAATTATATATAAAGAAGGCCATCCATACAAAACAAAGAGTCTTATTGCTTTGGTCTCCAAAGTTCGAAAAGCCTCCACCATGAGTGCTTCTTGAGCCTCACATTGTTGCAATTGGACCTAAATGCAAAGCCAATGCACCCTAATAACACCTGCAAAAGAGAATTGGATTGACAATTATCGAAAACAACTTTGCTCCTATCAGTATCAGTGATTGAAAATTCTTATTATTCCTAGAGTATTGGTTGGGTTCCTTGTGGTGGAAGCTGCACACCGAGTTCATGTCCTCGACTTGACACGAATGCTCTCATTTTTCTGGATTTATTTCAAGATTTAGCGGCGTTTGTTTTTAGTGGAAGGCAACGTACCCATTAACAGCGAGGCGCATGTGCTGACTTCATGAATCTCGAGATCTATCGGTTCAGTCCTTCTAATGTGCTCATAGGGGTATGGTTTGCGTACATGTATTCATATGGGGTAAGTCTGCGTGCGTGCTGTTGGTGTCTACGTTGTTGTAGTGTGTAATTCTAAAAACAATTTTTGGTCATTAATTTCGATGTGGATTATATTAATTCCTAGCACTCTTCACAAAAACAGGGCATGTGAGCATTCAAAGAAAAGATGTCGGTCGGTTTCAGATTTGCTTAAAATTAGAGCTGGACCTACCTCTATTGCTTTTGAATTGCATGGGTTTAGTAGCTGGAATTGCATGCGTTTAAATTCATTCCTTTGAGTACCCAGAAAGCTGAATATTTATACGTATATATATATATATATATATATATATATATATATATATATATATATATATATATATATATATATATATATATATATATATATATATATATATATATATATATATATATATATATATATATATATATATATATGGCATGATGCATACTGTGATGTATAGAGCAAACGACTTTTGTGCATGTCTGTGGAGCTCACGGCCCAGAGCAGTTTGACCATCCTCATCAGTTAGGCCAAAAGTTGAGTACAGCTTACCAACACTTAATGGACGCTGGACGTGGGGACCATTTCTATTTTCATTCCAAAAGCTGTGATCTTTTAGAAGTTCTGTATATTTCCTTACAGAGGTTCAGTTGTTCATTTGGCCAAGAAAAAATCACAAAATATACATATATATGGTTGTTTTTACATCTGTAGATGCCAGGCAAAGTGTACCTAGCTACCAAAGCCAACTTTCTCTAGAATTTCATCTGTCACATTTTGGTTGTATTCATCTTCATCGCGTGATCGGTGATTTTCCTGCTCAGGCGCTTATGGCCCGGCCGCCGTCGACGTAGATGACTTGGCAGGTGACATAGGACGCCGCCGGCATACACAGAAACGCCACCACTGACGCGATCTCCTGTGGCGCCCTGCTCCGCTTGAGCGGAATACGCGACAGACTTTCTTTCTCCAGGATAAGACGGTTAAATTCAAATCGGAAGAAATGTTTAAAAAATATAATTAATATACGAGTGTTTTTTAAATGGATGCAATTAATGTGCTTCACAAAAAATAAAGCTTGAATGCATGGATGCCGTTGTATACGTACTTGTTTGGCCATATCAGTGAAGATAGTGCCTGGTGCCACGCAGTTCACACGAATCTTGTCACTGGCCCACTCGACTGCGAGACTCCTTGTGAGCTGGTTCATCCCTCCTGCACACCTCATCAAGAAATCTATTTAACTATGTCAAACTACTCCATGGCAGAAAAAACAAAATTTATAAAGAATCTTTCTATGAACACTCGAGTGTCCATCAGAACACTGAGTGTTCTGTTACTCTTCACATCTTCTTCCTCGTCACGATGCGCACCGACTACCCACTGCCACGCCGCAAACACGGTAGGGTCTCGCTAGAGGAGCTACGGAGCTCCGGCGAGACCCTACCGTGACGCGGCAGCCTCCTTCTTTCTCTCTCCATGCCGCTGTCATGGCCATGGCCGCCCATGCCCTAACATAGTCTAGCCGTCTCCTCTGCCGTCGGAACCCTAACCGCTGCCCTCCTGCCGCCCCCACCACCGGGCCACCCTACCTCCAAAAGAAGTTCTTCTAAGACTGTCTCCAACAACCATTACCCAGAGTACAAGACTCATTCTACGTTTGGGTAGTGCTATAGGAAAATGGTTCAATACCCCTTTTTGGTATTTTCCAACAACAAGACCCAAAAGAGAACCCTTTCTGCGAATGGGTCTCCACGAGAGGGAATACTCAGATTTGGGTTATATCTCTTCTGACACCCAAAATGGTTCTTCCATATAGGTAATCTGTTAGAGGCTATAGGTATTCTGTTTGAGACCCATTTTGAGTTCAGGTCTCCTGATGGATCTCCTGTTGGAGTCAGCCTAAGGCCATCGGATTTGGAGAAGAAGAGGGAAGAGAGAAGAGGGAAGAATCGAGTGTTGGAACACCCAAGTGAGGTATAACATTTCTGTGTAAAAAAATGTCTGTACCTACTAAGCTCATAAGGAGCTATCAGTCTATCACTCTCTTTTTTACCCTTGGTAACTAGTATATATATACATTCTACTTACCAAGGCCTTAGAGATGCAAGCAAATAAGCAATACCTTTGGTTGTGGAGTAAATCACCATGTTCGGGGCGCCAAGGCAGCTACCGACGGAGGAGATGTGGACGATGCTTCCGCCGCCGGCGACGGCCGATTTCCGGATGAGTGGGTGCGCGAGCTGGCTGAGGTGGAAGCACGACTCCAGGTTGGTCGCCGTGATCCGCGCGTAGTGCTCCGCCGTGCACTCCACCGCCGGCTTGAACACCACTTGTGCCGCGTTGTTCACCTGTCCAGCAGCCAGCCAAAATGATCATGTCGCCGTGCGTGCCAGGGGATGCTTCTCAATTCATGGGCACAATAAGTGGCATATATACGCACTTACAAGGATGTCGAGCTCGCCGGCGAAGACGTCCTTGACGGTGCCCATGAGCGCCTCCCTCTTGGCGTGCACGCCGACGTCGCACACGGAGACGGTGACCTGCAGGCCCTTCTCCTCCGCCCACCGCCGGCGGCACTCCTCCAGCTCGGTGGCGTTGCGGGAGCACGTGTGCACCCGCGCGCCCAAGGACGCGAGCTCCTCCACGATGGCGTGCCCGATGCCCTTGCTCCCGCCAGTGACCAGCGCCGTCGCGCCGGCCAGGCTCCAACGCTCATTGGCGGTCGCTGCCATCCCCTCTCTATTATGCACGGTTTGTGTTCATCCAGTATGTATGGCCCAGGACAGCAGGACCTAGGTTAATCATTAGTCAGAAATAGTTAGCTTCTGGTTAAAAAAAAAGTTTGCTTCAGAGTCGTAACGATTGCAAGGTAATTAAGATGACGTGACAGTCGTCCGTTGTGCGGTTCAGAATAAGTCCAGTTGTCGTCGGAGACACGTCAGCATAGTTGCACCACGTGGACCAGACTGCACGGTGCGTCTCTACCACGTTGACCAGACTGCACGGTGCACGTCAGTGTCATCGTTTTAATTATGAGAAAAGCTATACTCCACTCGGTTGTTTTGGCAGCCGCTAGCACTCAAATTTTCTGGCCGCTAGATCACCATCGGTCGTCCGATTTGTTTTGGCAGTTTTGTGACTCTGATTTGGAGGGCCCACTTTTATCGGTACTGTTTCAAAGTTGGGAGTCGCGCCTGTTCGTTTGTGGCTGTATCATTTCCCCCTCATCTTCTTCCCCGCAACAGGCGATTCCATCAGATTCCCAGGTTCGTTGCCTTTTCTTCCTTCAATTCCATGAAATCTTCGTTGTTTGGGTATGCTGCGTGTCCGCTGCGCCGCCAGCGACGACGACCACCGTGGCGAGGTGCTGCAGCCAGCCCGTTCGTTCGAGTCCCCGCGGCTCGCCTCCGCCTCCACCTCCCACGTTACGCCGTGGCCCCCTGCGCTGTTTCCTCTGCCCCCACCCCCGTGCCCGGCTTCATGCTGCTTTGTACGCTACGCCGACGCTGCGGCGGCCAGGAATGCCTCAGCATCTTGAATGCCGGCGGCCACCGCAGTTGTGGTTGCTGTCTTTGGAGTAGCTAGGTTTAGCGGATTTGAGGTCCGTTCTGGCGGAGTGGAATGCCGCGGATTACGATCTCTGTTCATGATGTGTTTTCTCTTTTCATTTCGTCAGATCTTGTTTTCTTAACTGAATGTAGAGCAAATAATGGTTGCTATTTTATGGCACCTTAGTATGAATGGTGTGATAACAGACTACAGACTAGCATGGATATATAGGTCACTTTGTAAGTTGATTTTTCCGGACATGTGAACATTTCAGTGATACATGGTGTAGCGAACTAAAATGCAGATTAGGAGTGCAGCGTATGCACATGCTGAAATTTTCCCTTTTAAATTTCTCAACTGGTTCAAATCAATATAGGTTCAGATTTGGTGTCTTGTGGGGTCTTCACATGCATTACCTTATACTTATCTTTGGTTGTTGCTAAACCGAGTTTGAACATGTGTCTTGTAGTGCTCTGGTTTTTCCTTATCTCAATACCACCTAGCATTGAATTGGAAGTGCAAGAGATCTGAACTAGTATGTTTCTGTATCCTAGTTTATCTATGGTGTATTTCAGACTCTTGCTTTGCTGCTGAGGTCAGTGATGTTGTAATGGCATGAACATAGTAGAGGGCCTGTTTACATATGCCTGTGTGTTTGTTATTGTATACCAACTCTACTCCATACGGGTTTGCTGTATTTGTTCAGTTCAGCAAGTGCCAGGAAATCTCTTTCTTGATTCAAAGCATAATATGATAATAAATCAGAGTTGAGTGTCCATGACTGCGTGTGTGAATATTTGGTTTCATTGACTTTTTCAGATTTTTGTATAGCTGAAATGCACCCCGAACATTGGATGGATTTTAATTCCATGATTTCTTTCAGAAAGCTTTCTACTTTCAAGTTTCAACTCACTACTACCTAAGTTTGATCATCTAATTCTCGTGGCAACGCGTGGGGAATACGCCTAGTATAATAGAAAACAAAGGGATGGAGAAAAATAAACATGCAAAAGGGATTGGAGCACAATATCAAAACAAAGGAACAGAAAGCACTTCAAAGGTACAAGAGAAGGTCTTTAGCAAAGTTGAAATCTAGAAGACAAGAATCTGAGAATAATTTGAATAACAGAAGATGTTATGTTAGTACATAAAGATCTGACTACGCAGCCACGATAGCGAGCGCTATAGGAAAAAATTTCCACTCCAGTAGTTGGGTGCATTTTTTTTTCTTTTTCCAAAAGTAGATGCTTGCTCACGGTTCTAAAGGGAAGTCTCGTGCTCATTCCTTCGTTATACAAACGCTACTACAGTGAAAAACCTATAGGAATTGCATTGTACCTCTATTTTTTCGTGTGTTCTTCCTGTGAACCAAACGAGCCATTACAAATGCGAAATACATGGGAGGCGTCAACGAAATACATGTCTTTTTATCATACACTTTGCATGGGAGAAAACATAAATAAATGAAATAAGAACCACAAAATTGGCCCTAATTTGGCCCAAAAGAACTAAAAGCGAGGTAAGGTGTGCGGGCCCTAATCTTAGAGGCATTAAAATCCACGTACTCGGCACCTATTCCTGTTGGTGGACTTGGGTCACATCAACACTGCATGTGGGCTCTTAACCCAACTGTTTAGCCGTAGACGAGGCTCACCCCTGCTGGGCTGGTTCTGGTTGTCAAGATCGTTGGTTTCCCTCCACCCAGCGACAGCATCCAGCGCAGCCACGAAGTCAGCGGCCTGGTCCAGCAGTGCCGGTGTGGCACAATACGAGAGGCGGCCCAACACGCGTCCTGCCGCAAATGGTCAGCCCCTCGTCTTTTTTTCTTTTTGAAAAAAAGTTGTCCAACTCCTTGATGTGCCCGTGGGCTGTGGCTGTGGCTGTCACCTCTGTTTTCAGAGTCGAGATGATCCTATTTGTTGTTTCGTTGAAGAGGGATAGGATGGCTTCATTTTTTATTTGCTTTTGTGAGATCAAAAGTGTGACCAGCCATCCTCACAAAAAAGAAAAGTGTGATCAACTATCTAACACATAGGGGCAACCTGTTAGTCTGTTTTTTCTTTCTTCTTCATCTTCCATCCAGCTACCGTATACACACATCGAGCAGAGGGCGGGGCTAGGGGCATAGCTAGATCTTGTGGCGGAGAGCTATGGCTCGCCCCCGCTGGAGCGGTGGCGGGGCTGTGGCTGGTCCTCGCCTGTGCCGGTGTGGATGTGGCTCGCCTCACCCACGTGTCGGAAGGGTTGGGGCTCGTCCTCGCCCATGCAGTGGCTGGGCCACGGCTGGCCCTCGCCCGTGCGTTGGTGAGGCGGCGGCGGTGGACCTTGCCTGCGCGGTGGCGGTTGATCTCATCCACATGCTAGAAGGGGTAGAGCTCCCCGAAGCTCGCCCACTCGCTTGGCCACACGTGGTGCACCTTCTCTTCCTCCTCGCTACACGTGCGCTCATCCCACCTGGGTGACCCCTTCCGCTCGTTTCCAAGGGACGAGTTTGCTCCGCATCTTGCAGGAATATTTCCTATGTGGAATGATGTGCGAATATTTCCTACAAGTTCTATTCTCATATAATTTGAAACGCATAACATATTTACCAAATAAAATCTCCGAGTCGCAAGTCATCCGAGAAATATAACATGCTGAATATATCATTGTAACTCACGTCTATATTTAGTAGTATATATATATTAGCTAGAAGCTCACGCGCTTATGGTCTAGCCGCCGTCAATGTGAATGACTTGGCCAGTGACATAGGAAGACGCCGGCATACACAGAAACGACACGACGGACACCACTTCCTGTACCTCCCAGCACCTCTGCATCGGAATCCGTGAAATCTCCTGTTCCAGAAATTCTGGTTCTACCTGTCAACTCAAAAAGAAAAAAGAATAAGTAGATAAACTTCATTGTCTATGTACGTACTCTCATTATATATGCAGCCTTAGTTATGATCTAATGCATTAGATATGCATGGGAAATGCAACTTTTCTGCTAACATATATTTTTAGTGAAAAGAAATTGTCTTATATGCATTGTTATGGTCAAAACAAAGTCATTGCACCAGATGCATTTGGTAGTTATTCTTTTTTTTACATCATTCGAACCACTACAACCACCTATGCCTGTGTTTATGCTATCTTGGCTAAAAAATGTTTTCTACACAGCGAGTCCCAACTACCACTCATCCAAGGGACGAGATAGTGACTTTAGTTTTTAATATATATCAGGTGGACCTCTAGCAATGCCGCACTGCCCACATGCTGTGACGTTTCGAGCGTGATGCTAAAATCTTCTTTGTGAGCCCAATTATTTTTTTGGCATCACTCCATTCTGCAGAGGGCCTTATGACCTGAGGTAGAACCACAAGCACTAGGAGCGTATGGAATGGAAATTTAAGCGAAATCATTTTTAGGAATTAGTAGATTGATACATTCAACGAGAGAAAAAAGACAGGTTACAAGCCTACAAGGTAACAAGGATGCATTTGATGGATGTAATTACCAACTAAATCCTCAAAACAATGCACGCTGGTTTCGCTAGGCATACAGATACACACACGAGATCGACGATTCGTGTCATGGTAGCTAAGATATGGTGCGGCCGCCGTCGATGCAGATGACCTGGCCGGTCATGTAGGACGCCGTCGGCATGCAGAGGAAGGCCACCATGGACGCCACCTCCTCCGGCTCGCCGATCCTCCCCATAGGCAGCCGTGCCATTTCATTCTTCACAAGCTCAGGGTCTATCGTCATCTGCTCATTCATTAGTACTGAATTAATAATCGTGACTATATTTATGAAATTGTAGCTTTCAACTTAATGGGCCGGGTACGAAGGAAGGAAGAGAGCTCACATCGGTGCTGATTTCAGTCCTGACGCCGCCCGGCGCGACGCAGTTGACACGGATGCCGTCGCCGGCCCACTCGGCGGCGAGGCTGTGCGTGAGCTGGTTCATGGCGCCCTTGGTCATGGAGTAGACGGCGAGCGCCGGCAGCCCGACGAAGCCAGCGATGGAGGAGACGTGCACGACGCTGCCGCTGCCGCCGCTGGCGACGGAGGCGTGCCGGAGGAGCGGGTGCGCGAGCTGGCTGAGGTGGAAGCATGACTCGAGGTTGGTCGCCATGATCCGCGCGTAGTCCTCGCAGGAGCACTCCGCCGCCGGCTTGAACAGCGTCTGCCCCGCGTTGTTCACGAGCACGTCGAGCTTGCCACCGAACGTGGCCCCGACGGTGGCCATGAGCTCCACGCAGTCGCCGCGCACGGACACGTCGCAGACGGAGACGGTCACCTGCAGCCCCTGCTCCTGCCACCGCCGGCGGCACTCCTCCAACTCCGCCGCGTTGCGTGAGCACGTGTGCACACGCGCGCCGAACCCCGCCAGCTCCTCCACGATCGCGTGCCTGCCAGCACCAACACACGCACACGTACGTCCATGCATGTTATTGCACGTGCACTAATTGACACGAACGTTGTATATCACACTGTGAGGTGAGGTGGTCACATAGCGCACCCGATGCCCTTGCTGCCGCCGGTGACGAGCGCCGTGGCGCCGGCGAGGCTCCACCGCTCCTCCCTGCTCTTGCCACCGGCCACCATCTTACTTCTGCTCCTCCCTGCTCTTGCCGCCGGTGTTGCTATGGCTATAGTCCAAATGAAATGGATGATAGAAGATGCTTACTCCTCAACGGTGCAGCACGTATTTATATATACTGGCAGTCGAGCCAGGAGCTCAATTTCGCGTGGACTGGATGAGCCTCTTCTTTTTCGCGAACACGCGCATTGCATGTATTTCATTAAGGCCTCGTTTAGTTCACAGAATAGGAGAGAAAAACACTGTATCAGAATTCCTATAGCATTTTGTTTGTATTTGGTAAAAATTATCCAAATTTTGACTAACTAGGCTTAAAATGTTCGTCTCGCAAAGTATAATAAAACCGTGTAATTAGTTTTTTGATTTCATCAACATTTAGTACAACATGCATTTGCCGACATTTTAATGTAACGGGGAATTGGGGGAGAATTGGGGAACTAAACAAGGCCTAAGAGGGTAGCAAGTTTTACACGGTGTGTCCAAAGAGAAGCGAGCTGCCCACACTTGGACACCCCAACACAGAGAGAGATTACATAGGTTGTTATTATTTTGCTATGGACTACATTTTAGCACATTTGGCGAGATGAGCCTCTTCAGATAACCTGCGAACATGTCTGTACAATGCAACGTATATAACCCAACAAGTATAGGAATCACACTAGGTATCATCAATAGCCGCGAGTTGTTTTAACTTGTATATATGGGTATGGTGGGCAATAAGTCCGGGTGAGACATGAGATATGGATCGGAGGGCTCGACCTAATACGTCTTGGAATCGGACTTTGTATCGATTATTGCTAGACACAAGTTGTTCTAAATTCTATGGTTAGGGTAATGAGTTCGAGTCACATACGAGAAACAGAGGGTGTGAGTGCAGCTTTGGACATAAAAGAAGCATGACGGCCAAAACTTTCCACAATTTTTTTAAGTTTAAGGGCAAAGCCCTAGTCTTCATATTACCAAATACCACAACAGTTTAAGCATTCGATACATGGTGATCAACACCGAAACAGTAAAAAACTCCAAGGTAAACCACCAAGACGCCGGCTCCTCCAACTCTAACAAACACTAGTGCATAGATGGGCTTCAATCCTGTTGGGAACTGGCTTTAGTCTGATCCGGGACTAAAGGCCGTGACCTTTAATCCTGGGTCATGGAACCAGGACTAAAGGCCATCCTTGAAACTACAAAAATAGTTTAAATACTTGGAGACCTCTCTTGTGGTGCATGAGATTCAAACCCAAGACTTCTTGCCTCGCGTGTAGATCCCTTAGCAACTCAACTACACACCACATGTGACATATTCCTGGGCGCTCTCCTTTTGAATTAACCCTAGGGGGACCTGTAGTCCCAGGTGAGAGATCTTCAGTCTGGGTTGCTGACACCAACTAGGACTAAAAGGTCACCATTTAGTCCTGGTTGGTGTTAGCAACCGGGACTAAAGGTTGGTAACACCAACCGGGACTAAAGGCTGGCTTTTAGTCCCAGTTGGTGTTACCAACTGGGATAAAAGGGCTTTCGGTGCCTGTAAAATTTTGACTCAGGACTAATACTTACATTAATACTGAACCCCAACACAACCGAGACTAATGGTGGGAACCGAAGTCGTTTCTCTACTTGTGAAAGACAACTAGAATAACATACCCCACTGCTCACCAAACATAGACAGATTCACCCGACTTCTCCTCCATAGCCTGTTCCAGCTTCGTGCCATCCACCAGGAAGCTTCTTTAGGGATGGACAAGTTCCTCCAGTCGTTCCTAGATCGAAATAGGTACATCTCCCACTTGTTGTTTACTTGGTTCAGCCAGTAATCCTAAGAGGTGCTGATGAGATAGATTTCATCCTGTCCAACCGAGCCAAAAACTCCCCTTGCATCTCCTTTGGGAAAAGAGACCAGCTCTGAATCATAGCTGTTACCTTCTCTAAATCCCTAATAGACAATGACCATTTTTCCACCTCATATCCTGAAAGCTAGCATAGACAGTTTCTCAGCTTCCAAAGCCCCCATAGGGCAGCAGAACAAGAAATATTGGGTACAAGAAATTTCTTGTTTCTGATGAGCCACAAGGTTTCTATAGAAACAAAATCTGAGCCTGCATCTATGTCTAGCACCTCAAAAATTATCACTCCAAAGCTGTGTCTAGCTTCCACACAATCAAAGAAAAGATATATAAGAATAAAACCTTGGCTCTTTAATATTTGATATAGATATAGATTAAACATCACCTCACCTGGCCACACCCTTTCTCTACATATAAAGGACAAAACTTGTGCTAGTCATCGCTGCCTTTGTGAAATATGGCTGTGTGTTTAGTTGAGAAAAATGGGGTGAAAAGTTACTGTAGCACTTTTCGTTGTTATTTGGTAAAATTTGTCCAACCATGAATTAATTAGACTCAAAAGATTCGTCTCAAACTTTACAGACAAACTATGCAATTAGTTAGTTTTTTTACCTACATTTAATGCTTCATGCATACGTTTAAAGATTCGATGTGATGGGTGGAAGAGAAAATATTTTGGGTTTGCATGCCAAATAAACAGGGCCAATGACAAGACCTGCGTTAGTCATCGCTGCCGCCAGCCGGATTTGGACAGATACGGAGCACTGGAAGACATCGCTGCCTATCTGCCCTGCCGGCCGTTGTGTTGGACTACTAATTTATTCCAAGTGACCGGCCACAGCTGCATGTTGTCTAGGGTGTGTTCACTTCTCATCCAAACCCAAAATGTTTCCTCTTCCACCCATCACATCAAATATTTGGACGCAGGCATGGAGTATTAAATGTAAGTAAAAAAATAACTAATTGCACAGTTTATCTGTAAATGTCGAGATGAATCTTTTGAGCCTAGTTACTTCATGTTTGGATAATATTTATCAAATAACAACGAAAAGTGCTACATGAACTTTTCACCTATTTTTCACCAACTAAACACACATCTAATTCTGATACCAGAGGACAAAATGCAATTGAATTTGAAGATTCCACTATCATTTAAATCTGATATGTCGTACAATAGTTTTAATTTGCTGACCTAAGCCCAAACTAATAATGTGTATAATTGTTTTTTTCTGAAGGTCAAAATTGGCCCCACATCATGGTGCAGTGTATATATAAATAATGGAATGCAAAAACCCTAATCCCACAAACACTGTTGGCTAATCTTTCCACCTCCCCACATGGCTGCCACCTCACTTCCCTCTGCCCACAGCCTCCTTTCTCTCGATTGCATGACCGGATACTACCCCGGCGATGGCCAGTCCAGATCCCACTAGCCACGCCCTTGTTCACCCCATCTTGCAACGGTGCTCTCCACCGTGGCAGCGAGCTTGGATGGTGCAACGGGTGGAGGTTGGGCGGCGCACCATGGCCATCCTCCTCCACACGGTGGTAGTGTCCTCATCCACACTGAACCCTCCCATGGAACGGTGCTCTCTTCCTCGGTAGCAGGCTCAGGCAGCAACAACATGTGTGGAGGTCGGGCGGCGCAACTCTCCCTCAATGGCGACGAGTTCCAAGGGCGACGGTAGCTCGGGGATGTCGGGTGGCACTAGCTCCGTAAGGGGGCAGCAACAGCTTCCAATGGCAGTAGCAGATATAGTCAGCAACGGCTTCCAAGGGAGGCATCGAGGGCAACAACAACAGGTATGGCAGCACAGGCAGGAGGCGGCAGCAGCACAGGCGGGGTTGCCAGGTCTTTTATTATTTTGTTAATCGATTGTCACCATCGGTTTGAAACCAGTGGTGCACTAGTGTAACACCCCGATCCGGGATGACGGCTAAGACCCACTCTACACGTTGAATGAGCCACACCTGCTAATTAACTCTCTTGCGCTTTCGTCCTCGCTTCGCGCAAAAGGATCGATCCGAAGTTAATAGCCTCCCGGAGGCCGGGTTTTTAAGCTGGTTCGACTCCAACTGAACTACCGAGGTGGTACTACTTCCGGTGCTACAGTGATTCGCGTGCTACAGTGATCAGTTGCTACAGTGACTTGAATTTGGCCCGGCCCAAGTCTGGCCCATCGGGCTGGGTCTCACATCCACCCACCTTTAAGAAATCGACGTCCTCGTCGAACCAACTTACCCTTACGGGACAAATGTCCAGAATCGACTCTCTTGGCCACGTCCGTATTCCCAGCTCCCCGGCCCAAGTGTCATGCTCTTACAGAGCCATGCGCAACCTGTCCGAGCTCCCGAGCCATACGTCCGTGAAACCGCGAGAGTTGGCTCTGAATACCATTTGTAACACCCCGACCCGGGATGACGGCTAAGACCCACTCTACACGTTGAATGAGCCACACCTGCTAATTAACTCTCTTGCGCTTTCGTCCTCGCTTCGCGCAAAAGGATCGATCCGGAGTTAATAGCCTCCCGGAGGCCGGGTTTTTAAGCTGGTTCGACTCCAACTGAACTACCGAGGTGGTACTACTTCCGGTGCTACAGTGATTCGCGTGCTACAGTGATCAGTTGCTACAGTGACTTGAATTTGTCCCGTAAGGGTAGGTTGGTTCGACGAGGACGTCGATTTCTTAAGGGTGGGTGGATGTGAGACCCAGCCCGATGGGCCAGACTTGGGCCAGGCCAAATTCAAGTCACTGTAGCAACTGATCACTGTAGCACGCGAATCACTGTAGCACCGGAAGTAGTACCACCTCGGTAGTTCAGTTGGAGTCGAACCAGCTGAAAAACCCGGCCTCCGGGAGGCTATTAACTCCGGATCGATCTTTTTGCGCGAAGCGAGGACGAAAGTGCAAGAGAGTTAATTAGCAGGTGTGGCTCATTCAACGTGTAGAGTGGGTCTTAGCCGTCATCCCGGGTCGGGGTGTTACAAATGGTATTCAGAGCCAACTCTCGCGGTTTCACGGACGTATGGCTCGGGAGCTCGGACAGGTTGCGCATGGCTCTGTAAGAGCATGACACTTGGGCCGGGGAGCTGGGAATACGGACGTGGCCAAGAGAGTCGATTCTGGACATTTGTCCCGTAAGGGTAAGTTGGTTCGACGAGGACGTCGATTTCTTAAGGGTGGGTGGATGTGAGACCCAGCCCAATGGGCCAGACTTGGGCCAGGCCAAATTCAAGTCACTGTAGCAACTGATCACTGTAGCACGCGAATCACTGTAGCACCTGAAGTAGTACCACCTCGGTAGTTCAGTTGGAGTCGAACCAGCTTAAAAACCCGGCCTCCGGGAGGCTATTAACTCCGGATCAATCCTTTTGCGCGAAGCGAGGACGAAAGCGCAAGAGAGTTAATTAGCAGGTATGGCTCATTCAACGTGTAGAGTGGGTCTTAGCCGTCATCCCGGGTCGGGGTGTTACAACTAGTATAGACAATATTTCTACTAGTGGCACATTTTGAATTTGTACTGGCATTTCTATGAACCGCCAATGTGAAAGGTTTGTGAAAATCAACATATTCCGCTAGCATTACTTATGAAGCGCATGTAAGTATTTACACTAACGGTTTTCTGAAGGATACTGCTAGTGTAAGTCGTCCGGAATGGCTGCATGCTTACACAAACTGCCAGTATAAATCATTTTCCAGAATTTGAAAAATTAGGTAAAAAAATAACAAATATTTTTCATCTGAGAGAGGACCACTACTATGTGCAAAAATGGGTTGAACGAACGACTTGCCCAAGCTAAGGACTCAGTTACGTGTTATATGGCTGGGAATAGCCCTCCGCGTGGCTTATACATCAAATAAGGATTACAACAGATTACAAGATCAATCAGGATCAATCTACAGGATATGATCTATCAATCAACACCCTGTTCGTTTCGCTGGTTTATTGTAGCTGAAAGTACTGTTCGCTGGTTTGTTGTGAGAGAAACACTGCTGGATGGCTGCTGATTCCGCTGATCCAGCGAAACGAACAGGGTGCAAAACAGCGGTAGGTCGTGGGGCTCTGGCCTAGATTGGATTGGAGAGTGAGCACATAGGAAGGAAAAGAGGCTGGCGAAGGTATTGGTGCACTCCAATAGCTAGCTCGGGTCAAGGTGGAAAAGTGGGAGTTCGCTGACGAGCTAGAGCTCTGAAGATGAGCCATGTCGTGCCGACCGTGGAGCATCTATGCCACCCTACACCAGGCCACATCATGCTTGTCCGATGAGTGGCGAGTGACGTAGGTAAGCGCTGATGGCCGAGATGCAGAGCACCGAGGCGTGCGTGGAGTCTGTGTGTGGTGCATAGGATGAAAATAGAGTGGATGGGGAAGGAGGGATTTTTTTTGCAATTTTTATTCATGCTGGTACAGACACATAGACATCTAGAGGTGGTGTGTGGAAGGCTTTGGACCTCTACTTGAATGCCACATTAGATCAGGGACCAAAATGCCAACCCATCACTGCGGGTTTGTGGCTTGAACCGGCAGTCATAGGCCAACCGGCAGTGATATTGGGGTCATCACTTCCAGTTCCTATCACTTCCAGTTCATGCCACGAACCGACAGTGATATTGGGTCATCACTGCCGGTAACTGATACCGGTTCGTGGCTTGAACCAGCAGTGATACTATTATTGCCGGTTTGGAACATGACCCGGTAGTGATAGACTGCATGAAAAACTTCATAAATTTTTCATATGATGTCTCAGTAAGACGAACTTTATACCAAAGTTGTAGTACTTGATGAGATCTACAACTTTGTTATTGACAATATTTTCATTTGAATTCATTTTGATGTTGAATATATATTTGATTTAGAAGATTGTACTAAGTTAATACCAAAGGAGTCTATATGCTCTTTAGTCATAAGTGTAGTGGTAGAGAAGGATATCGGATGGAGAAATGACCAAAACAAAAAATTATTGATCTCAAAAATTTATACAACTTTGTAGTTCACAACTTTTTTTATTTGAAGTCATTTTGATGTCGAAATATTTGATTCAAAAGATTTTATAGAGTTAATACCAAAGGAATTCGTATGCTCTATAGTCACAAGGGTGTGTAGTGGTAGGGAAGGATGTCGGATGGAGAAACAACCAAAACAAAGTTGTAGATATTGAAAACTTAAGCAACTCTGTAGTTGAAAACCTTTTCATTTGAAATCTTCTATCCAACAAAAATTACATTTGAATTCCTCACATTTGAAATTCGAATTTTTTAAATGACTACTAGTGAAGAAACAGACAAAACAAGAGTTGTAGATCTAGAAAAGTTATGCAACTTTATAGTTCACAACTTTTTCATTTGGAGTGATCTGTCCAAGGAAAATTATGTTTGAATTTCCTCACATTTGAAATTCAAATTCTTCAAACGACATCAGACGGAGAAATGACCAAAACTGAAGTTGTAGATCTTGAAAGTTATAAAACTTTGTAGTTGACAACCTTTTCGTTTGAAACTGTATAGGGTCCCAAATACTGATTTCAAAACCAAATGAACATATAATGAGGAGGATGAATATCCCAAATGGACACAAGTATCTTATGGTGGAGTTGTTAGGGGACAAATGTGCGAATCCTAAGATCATGGGTTTGTGCACAAGTGAATGCGAAGTGCGTGTTTTTCGCGCGAAAATTTGCATGACTTGTGACTGTGCACGCATGTGGCAACTAGTGGGGTCTCTCCTAGTATTAAGAATTTTTTGCTATCTTTTCAACCTGAATTTGGTATTCTGGAAAACCTTATCAAGTGATGATCCTTACCATCAATTCAACTTTCTACTGTCGGTTCAAGAAACCGGCAGTGATGAGGTTTTTGAACCGGCAGTGAAGGGCTGTTTTAGGGTAGCGAAATAAGGCTGATATTTGAACTTGTAATTGTTGGTAAGACCTTAACTGTTGGCTATTCACAGTCTCCCTAACTCGTTGGCCATTATGCTTTCATATTGGCATAGGTACCTAAATCATTGGCCATTCACATTCTCCCTTACCCGTTGGCCATTATACTTCCATACTAGCACAGGTTGTGTATCTAATATAATGTAGATACTAGGTTTAGGGCCATATGTATAAACATCTTGTGGTCTAATTGCAAACTTTAGGGACTTGTTAGTAACTCATAGCCTCACGAAGGAAGTAAATACAAACAACCATCTCCCCCCTATAAATGGTGCACTAAGGCTTAAGAGGGAAATGACCATTGGCCATCTCACTCTCCTTTTTTCACTGGTCAACCTCCCTACCTCTCTTTAGGATCCTCCCCCTCTCTCCTTTATTTCTTTGGCCACAAATCCCCAACAACATGTAACCCTTATTTCAAGAAAAGGTAGCAATTTTGGTCCTAATATAATTGTCATAAGTGATCGTTAAACAATAATGTAAGTAGTTAAAATATGCTTGATTAAATATTTAAATATGTAATCCACCTATGCTAGCCAATGTCAACTATATAATGAGTGTGTTGATAAATAAGCTAGCCTACTATTTGTTTTCTAGCATATCCACATGTTGCAATAGATTAGTACATATATTTACAAAATTCTCAGATGACGTCGGCTAAATTTATGTCGTGCGACGTGGCATGCGGTAGGTCAGCCTGAAGGCAACGAAGGGTGCCCCAAGTCCTATGCATTTTTCTTATTTGAGATATTAAACTCATAGGACCTGTCCACAATTAATTATTATTGAGAAAATCTACTACAACATTATTCCATATATAAGAAGATGCGCATGCACCATATAGATTTATTATAGTTTTAATTTGCAAAGAAGCTATATGTAGTATAACACATTGTATACATTGTATAACACGACTCGTGTTTCATGCCATGTGCTATATATTTTTATCTTATTAATTAATTTGTCAGTGCATTTTTTAACCATTTGTTGCAATGTGAAATATTCCTTTTTATTTCAAAACAATAGTCTAATTTAACAGAAACTATCAATGAAGGACCATTCATTAAACTATGTATACATTTAGCTTAACGACAAACACTTAGATTAATGCTCCCTCTAGTTGTAGAAATAACATAACATCATGTCTTCTAGACAAAATTTACTCAAATTTTAAAAATTAATTATTACAGGTATCATTAAGTTCTAAAGTATTTAGATTGGAAATGAGACATATGTGCAAATTTGGTATTAAAAACTACTCTCTCTCTCTCTTTCTCTCTCTCCTCCCAATTATAAGACATTTTGATCTTTCAAGATACATTTGTACTTGTAGACAATGTCTTGATATGTACTAAAAGTAATATACCTAGAAAAACCAAAATGTGTCATCCTTTAGAATGCAGGGAGTACTTAGCTCACAAAATCTCATAAATTTGAAAGATATTAAAAATACATTTTAGAAGGTGAAAGGTCCTAATATGGCTAGAGGGGGTGAATAGCTAGCTATTTAAATACAAGATCACTAGAGCAATTTGATTACTATGACAAACGGCGAAATGCAAACTTGCTTTAACTCTACAAGGGTTGCAAGCCACATACCCAATCACCGGAGCCAGCCACGAACAATCACCAACACGCGCCAAAGCTCCTCCACTGCTCCAACCCGTCTAGGTGGAAGCAACCACCAAGAGAAACAAGAAATACGCAGCCACAACGATCCACAAGTGCTACTATATGCAATCACTCAAGCAAATACACTTGGAATCACTCCCAATCTCACTATGATGATGAATCAATGATGGAGATGAGTGGGAGGTGTTTTTCTAGGCTCACAAGGATGTCAAGTATGTCAAAGTGCCAAGAGAGTGAGCCCCAAGCCAGCCAAACACTATTTATAGAGCTCCTCAAACGAATAGAGCCATTAGGGTCAAGAGAGGGGGCTCTGTGCACCGACCGGACGTGCCGGTCGAGTTGACCTGACGCGCCCGCGCCAACGTCCGGTCATGGATCCGATGCCACATGTCCTCACATTGAATATTACGCGTCGATCTTCAATAGTCATCTCTCAGTCACACGAACAGTTAAGTCATGACTGGACTTAACCCTCAACCGACCAGACTCATGGCCAACGAACGGTGAATCAGAACCATAAGTCTGGGATGGAACTGTTTGGACAGAAAAATATCATATTTCTCTGCCGCAAAGAAAAAAATAAAATGTGCGGGCGTGTCAGTGTACTAAAGTACACAAAATAAACAAAGAGAAGGGAACACAAGTTTTATTCATATTTATAAGAAATACAAACAGAGGTTCCCTTATATAAATGCGCGCTCCATAGCCTGCTGGCAGCGATCTAACTTAGGCGATGTAGTCTTCATGGTTCTTGGGGCCTCGAAAGGCTCCCAGTTAATTACCCCTGTGAGTCAAGCTCACATAGCACCTCCGATTAAGCTGCGTTGGTCATCGTCTTCAATCTTCACTTCACGTCTCCATGCTTGTGTGTTGGTGTAGATGTGGGTGGCGTCGGCATGTCCATGGCCTCGTCGGTCCATGAGCCGGTGTAACATGACTGGAATATGAGTCATGCCGCCTGCGTCGTTCGCCTCATCGGTGTCGAACGACACATAGTGTTGTGGTAGTAGCACTTGCATGGTTGGTGTAGCTTGGACTGCTTCGGACTTCCTTGGTAACGTTGTCGTGGTACTCTGTGGAACTTGATCACGTGGAGTTGTTGAAGTTGTAGTAGTTGATGAAGACTTGCACTTTGCCTCACCGGTGTTGACTGGTGCGTAGTGGTGGTAGTAGCTGAAGTAGCAGACGTGGCTCAAGTGTCCGGACAGCTTCATCTGATACACAAAAGATAAAATTATACAAATTTGATTCAGGGCTCGAACGACAGCCGAGCTCCCTATAGTTTGCTTTGTTTGTTGTTTTCTTATGCAAGGCACACATTCCTCATTAGAGGTAATTCAAGCGCATGCACAATACAAGTATATACATGTATACATGCAGCTGTTAGTGGTATGCTCCTGGCTTGTTAATTAGTTTGTGTGTGATGAACGCATGTGCAATCACACATGCACCTGCCTGTGCATGCGTCGCCGCCGACGCGTCGTGCTGCTTCAGCACCTCGCCGTTGATTTCGACGGGCACGGCGCGGAGTAGCCCCGCGTCGTGGTGACAGGCAAATGGCACGGGCGTTTGTCAATCAACCGCTGCTTGACGTGCGTGCTGAACCGTCCGACCTCGCCTCTCGGATGCGGCAGCGTCGTTGGTATAAGAGCGGAGCCGTCGTTGACGGCATCTGGGCTCACCTCCATGGTGCAGCGGCGGCGTTGGTGTAGGTGCGGAGCCGTTGATGGCGGCGTTCCGACTCGCCCCTTGCGGTGTGGCGATGTTGATGGTGTAGACGTGGAGCCGTTGTCGATGGCGTCGCTGTTGGCTCAGACGCAGTTGTCCGGCGTCTCAAGGTGGTCTAGATGGAGTCTCTCCCACGGCCCACGCTTGTCACATGCTGGTGTAGATGAACAGCGGCTGCACGTCCTGGGCAGCCTCTCATCTGCTGGATGGAGCTGGTAGAATGGCTGCCGGTGTCTCCTTGCTCCTCCGGCGTCGGGGGCTCGGGGCATGTCTGCTCCACCTCGGGGCGCTCCTCCAGCGGTCCTCCGGCGGGCCTCCGGCCGGCGGCGCGTAGCAGATGAATAGAGGCTACGCACTGCAGCACTCTTCTAGCACAGGCGTAGTGCGGCCATCTCTTCCTTCGCCGTGTGCAGGTGCGGCGGCTGTCTCCTTCCGTCGATCGGATGGCGCCCTGGTGGCGGCTGCCTTTCTCCGTGATCCGATCGACCGGTCCTCTAGACGGATGGCGCCCTGGTGGCGGCTGCCTCCAATAGGCCGGGCGTGATTAGCAGCGTGTTCATTAGGCTCTACCTGAAAGCGAGAGGCCTCGTTTTATAGCCCAGAGGCTAGGGTTATGGGGATGTCTACCGCTGCACACGCGTTGTCCGCGTCTTGTTGAAGTCGGTGCGATATTCACGTGATGAGCCTGATCTGATCAGTTCAAGGCTCTCGAGAATATCCATCTGGAGGCGGCTCGTACGTGTTGACTCTCCACACAGGTTGGGCCCCACCTGTCAACTACATGTTGATTTCAAGGGCTTCTAGAATACATTATGAGATTCACACCGCCGGCCTACAGTTAGCGTACAACTCTACACAAATACACGACGCAAACTGGCGTACGTACGTACACCACTGCCAGTTCCGGTCGTATACATGTGTGTTCACGTTGCCCTTTTGCTAGCTTCTTATTTAGCTTATCGTGAACCCGTTCATGTGCATGCATGGGACTGTACCACGTACAAGCCCGTTGTTAGCTTCTTTCCTCTTCTGTTCTTACACATGAATAGCACACATGAATATACATGCGCAGATGTATATATTTTGTTTATACATTTCTTCTCTTCAAGTACGAAATATTTCTTGATATAGCATATATTAATATATATATGCACATGCGAGAAAATTTGGTACAAAATCTCGTCTAACAAATGCCCCCCACCAAGTTGAGTTTGAATTGCGGAGCAAATTCGAACTCGACTTGGTGAAAACAATTTGACTGAGATGGCGTAGCGAAGCTAACTACAGCCTTGGATTTTGATGACTTCTTTTTTTCAAAGCTGAATTCAATCATGAACTTTACATGAATATAGGGCACCATCTGTGCTCCATTCTATTTGTTTATAAATGTTTGATCGCACAAGTACGTGTCATACACGTTATTAATTAGCTAGCTTCTTTAGTTCACCGTACTGATGCATATATGTGATGCGACCATGTGAACTGTTGCCGCAAAGTAGGTGCAGATGGTTACCTAGAGTTTACCGCACCGAATTTTGCCAGCGCCTGCAGCTGCAGGAGAAACGAAAGTCGTGGCGCTGAGCTTGCCGAGCCGCCATATGATCAGCACAGGAACAAGGCGCATCTGAGTTGGAGGAGGTCTGCTGCCGCTTGACCTCTGCGCTCATCGTAGTTGAGGCTGTTGGTGAGCAACATGAATGGTTGATCCCCTCGCCATCGAAGTGACATGCCCGAGCGAAATGCCGATCTGCCGAAGTAATCACAGAGTTGATGCAGCACCCGTCGACGAGGGAGCTGCTAGATTGCTGTTATGAGGGGCTGAGGGCGTCGATGCCCAATGTCATCTAGCGTTAGACGGAGAAGTCCAGGCTTACGCCATAGTTGATGGAGGATTGACGCCAGCCTCTGTTCGGAGCCCGTTGAAGCGATCGAACTTGAGCAGCCACTGAAGGGATCTTTGTGGCAGCGGTGATGACCACCTCTTCATCGAGGCAGTGCATGGAACACCGGGTGTTTGCAGCTCATGGTACACAGTCTAGCCTGCTCAATTGACCGGTCGTATATTCCTTTATTATGGAGTACAGGAGTAGGCATATGATTGTATTATGCGCTAATATCTGGGGAGTATATGCTCATGCATCATCTTAGCACCAGCTAATCACCCAGTACACGGTTATGTGAGGCCTGCAGTTTCTAGCTTGCTTCCCTTTCTTGCCCCGCTTCGATAGTACTCGTTATCAGACCATCGGGAGCTAAGGCGTTTGGTACACTGTGTTCTTCATTGATTCAGTGCAGAGATGCCACACGGAGTAGCTGTCACATGAACCAGTCTGCCAGTGCAAGTGCAGCTAGTAATGCTGTTGAAAGAGATACATGAACATACGCATACACACTTTAGCACACGAAAATGACATGTCTAGCAATTTTCTTTCACCGTCTTCTTGATAGCGCCACATTATACGATATACACGCACTCACTTGAGACTTTTCTAGGCGAAGTCTCATCAAGTGCATTCATGCATACATTCTTCCTGCCTGCTAGTTTCATACGGCTACAACCAGCAATCTAGCGGTGCAGCTTCATCTCAGGGCATGCGTTGGCACGTTTGCTCTCCTGCTCATGTCTAGCGTGATTTTTACCGTCACAGCTGGGCAGGTCTTGTTCTGCCGGGGGCATGCTTGTCAACGTCGGCCAATTGGTCACTGTTGGCACGTATATATGCGGCGGTAGCTGGACCACTGGTGCGGCGTCATCCGTGTCTTGGAGAGGTTACCACCGTCGTTGTGAATCCTGCTTGCATCCCGTCGCTAGGTTGCCGTGGCGGCAACTCTCTTAACAAAGGACACCTTTGTCAAGGATGCTCCTTGGTCGAACTCAGAGGGGGAAACAAGAAGAGAAGAAAAACAAAACGGAAAAGAAGAAAAGTAGAAAGAAAAACAAAAACAAAAACAAAGGAAAAGAAAACAAAGAAAAAGAAAAGAAGCCGAACCTTGGTGACGTCGTGTCAACTCCAAGGGATGGCATGGAGACTTCCGTTGGAGCCATGTTATGGTGTCGGCCAGCAGAAGATGTCGAACTCCGTTGGAGCCGCGTTGCGGCATCGGCCAACGGGACATAGAACTCCGTTGGAGCCGCGTTGCGGCGTGGGCCAACGGGACGAAGAACTCCGTTGGAGCCGCGTTGCGGCATCGGCCAACGGGACGTAGAACTCTGTTGGAGCCGCGTTGCCGCGTCGGCCAAACAGGATGAAGAGCTCTGTTGGAGCCGCGTTGCGGCATCGGCCAACAGGACGTAGAACTCCGTTGGAGCCGTGTTGCGGCATCGGCCAACAGGATGTAGAACTCTGTTGGAGCCGCGTTGCGGCATCGGCCAACAGGATGAAGAACTCCGTTGGAGCCGCGTTGCGGCATCGGCCAACGGGACGTAGAACTCCGTTGGAGCCGTGTTGCGGCATCGGCCAACGGGAAGTATTGGGGCTTCATTGGGGCCGTGTTGCGGCATTAGCCAATGATGTGTCCATCAGGTCCGTATGGCAGTGGTGGCCAATCGGACGCCCTCAAATCATCTTCGCCTTGCGGTGCAAAATCCGTGTGACTTGGCGAAGAAGCTTTATCAATTCCGACCGACCACAATTGTCATTGTCCATTGTGGCGGGAGCCTGTCGGATTGAAGGGTTTCACAACATTGACGCGATCCGCACTGGTGCGCCAACACTGCTCCCAAAAGTGTGGTTTATCAACCCGACGACCACTGTGTATGGTGGTGTGAAACGGTCGAGTTGAAGGGTTTCACAACACTGGCACTATCCGCACTGGTGCACCAGCACTGCTCCCGAAGTAGCGAAGCGATGGACCTGCAACACTACTTAAAAGGCTAGCATGTCCAAAATAATTGACATAGCTAGGGTAATGTGATGATAATATAATTGAAATCGTTGAAATAAGGGAATGGTATTTGTGTGTGTGCTTTTTTTTAGAAAAAAATGTTGGCTCTCCCATTGGTGTCAGCTATATGAGCAGCTTGAGATGAGACAGCCAGGGGACATAACCATTAGGCGCCGTTGCATAACCATGGCAACATGGCTCCATGACTTTGTCTCGTTGTGTGTGTTTGAGTGTGTGGACTTCTGCTTTGATGTTTTCACTGGGGTGAAGGGAATTCTTACATGAGACTCCCTTGCATTGAGTTGAACCACAGCCTACTCGCGCTCTCTAACATGGAGGCATAGGTATGGCTGAGTTAGTGTTGTGTTGTGGGTAACGGCTGATGAATTCGCCATCACTTTTGCCGAGGACGGTGAATGACCACCTCCGCCTTCCACTTGATGTTGAGCTTGATTGAGCTCATTTGGCAGGGATTCGGTCACTTCTTTGGAGACCCTTTTTCTTTCCTGCATCTTTTTTTCTTGTTTTTTTTTGTTTTTTTCTTGGAGCTTGCTTCAGCATCCCAGGAACTTGAAGGGTAGCCATCCACCTTTGTGTAGCTAGGTGGATCCTCGCTGGCGTTGTGTTTTTTTCTTGGTCCCTTGTTGTCACCTCCAGGGTGGCAAGTGGCTGCACACTTAATGCAACTTGTGTTGCACCAGGTAGCCCTTTTCTTGCTCTTCTTCTACGGTCTTCCCCGGAGTGTGTGTCGCTTCATGTTGGGAAGCGCGAGCAGTGTGGTCGCCTCGCTGCTTAGGAGTGACCCAAGTCATCTTCCCACTGCCCCCAGCGGAAACACGTTCGGCGTCTGTCGTGTGTTCCGTGAAATGGCAGCTCATCGCGGGATCCATGCACCAGGTTGTTGCCCCCGGCCCTTTTGGTGAAGCCCCAAGGTAGCCGAATCTTCTACCGCTGTAGCTGGAGCCCGGTAGGTAGAGCCTTTTGGGTTTTTTTTTGTTTTTTTAGCAAGGTGAGTTATGTAATGATGAATGCACATTGACCATCACAAGTTAAGGAGAAAAAAAATTACGCAAAAGAAAAAAAATCAAGAACCTCCCATCGATGTGGACCATCGGCTGATGATGTTGGAGGTGATGACGATGCCTTCTGCACATAGATGCTCGCAGAGGCGCACTATTACTCTTAGTGCTGCCATTGTTGAAGGAGGTGTGATGCTACTCTGGGATTTGTTGATGTAGCTGAAGTTGTCTTTGCTGTTAGTGATGTAAATGACCGGAGAGGGGTGATGCTGCCTCAGATGTTGTTGATGTTGGAGGCGACGTCGGACAAACGTTGGCATCGCATGGAATGGGGGAAGGTGTGATGTCGTCCCCAGTGTTGTCGATGTCGGAGATGACATCGAAAGATCATCTTCGTCGTAGCGGACCAAAGAGGGGTGGCCAGTGCCGCCCTGGTGTAGATGTCGAAGATGATGCTGAAAGAACGCCGGCGTTGTAGGCGACCATAGAGCTATGGTGTAGCCCCCTGGTGTTGGTGATGCTGGAAGACCAGCCGTGGCAGTCAGGGACCGGAAAGGTGTTGTGATGCACCCGGTGTGATTGGTGTCAATAATGACGTAGGAAAACTGTGGACACTGTTGGACAGCGAGGAGCTGTGGGTGCGTCCTGTGCATTGGTGTTGAAGATCGCGCTGAAAGAAGGTTCGCCACCGCTCCTGCATGGGCTGCTCCGGCCTAACAGCAGGGCTGTGGCAGCGCCACGGGTGTGCTCTCCTCCCGTCGTGCTCAGACGTGCGCGATCTTGGACCGACGCATGCTAAGCGTCGTCACTAGGCGCCTTGATGGCAGGCTGCCGATTACTGGTGAGCTGCATCCTTCATGTTTATCGGGCGCTAGTGTTGGGCTCAGACTCAGAGCAGCAAGGCTCTTAGCTGGTTAGCTTGGTAGCACATATACATGCATACATAAAAATTCCACACATGTACGAACCAAGCTTGCTAGTAGCAACATATACATGCACATATCGCCCTTGCCTTGCGTGTATGAGCACATGTAAATGCTCAAGCTCCTGGACCCACGTTGGTGTCATCTATTCGCGGTGGTGGGCCTCAACATCGCATTGCGCCGTGTTGATGTTGTCCATTAGCGCCTCCGGCAGGCCACAGGCAACAGCCTTGTGCTGTCAGCTTGGACTAGAGCCGCTGCCATGTGGCTTCCTTAAACAGGACCGCTGCCATGTTGACGGGGCCATCGTCCCACGGCCGTCGGCGCCTTTCTTGCACTGCGAGGACACATCGGACGAGAGCTCGATGGAGTCCAGCACTCTAGCTTGGTGCTTTTGGAGCGTCGGAGCTTTATCAACAGAGCTCCCAGAGTCGTGGCTTCCGTCTAGCAGCTCGGCGAGCCCATAAGGCTGCCGCGTGCATCCCATGGAGTTGTCAGGCTCCTCCACGTACGATGAAGCCTGCTGCTGCCGCTCCTGACGCTAGCGGTGCAGGGACACGTTGGTGGCGTAGATGGAGCTGCAGTAACGCCACCCGCCCCTGTTGGTGTCCACTGGCGCAGCGCGGCTGCAACATCACTTTTGCACAACGAACGGTGTAGTGAACATATACGTGTGGTGCAATAGCTAGGGCCCCACGAGGCCTCAAGACCATTGTACTGATCTCTTCGTGTTAGCATCTCGCGCGTATATATGTGCCTGTTATTAGCTTCAGCTTCGTTTGTTGTTCAGCTTCGTTTGTTGTAGTACGTCCACGTGCGTCCTCATCAGGGGCTGCTCCGTGTGTGCGTGCTGTCGCTAGCACAGCACAAGAGCATCCCGGCGCATCCTGCCGACCTTGTCAACTCCTGGCTCCAAGTGATGGATCAGAGTTGTGGGTGGAGAAGCCCGCCGATCGCATCGCTCGGTATAGCATGACGCATCACAGGCACGAATGATCGTTGTTCGGGGTTGCTATCTTTGACGTTGTGGTGGCTTGTGCACCAGAAGTCGGTGCAGCTAGTGCGCGTGACTGCGCTACCTTCGTGTGGCCGGAGTCGTTCCGTATGAGCGCCATGCAGGTGCGGCTGCTGGCGCCGTTGCGTCTCTCAGATAGAGGCATCATTGATGTACACCAGCTCGGTGCGTTGGTGTGACGGAGCAGAGCCTAGCGACTACTCCGTGCACCCGTAAGTCGCCGGTGTAGTGTAGATGTGCGCATCTCGTTGGTAACCTCCTTGCCTCAGACGGTCGCTCCTAGCGTCGAGTGGGCCTTCGGGTAAGTGCCGGTCACTGACATGTTCCTTCAGATGGTCGCTCCTCTAGCTCTTAGTGGCGCTCGCTCTCCATCCGGTGGATAGCAGACATACCGCCAACCGATGCGAGCTGCAGCTGACGAACATGGAAGGCTCGAAGGCCGAGGCAAAAATGTCCCCAACTTCATGAACGGCCTCACCTTTTTTTGATGTGCAGCCAGCACAGCGCAAAGCATGCGTGTGCACAGCTAGCTTGTTAGCTCCTGCATGCCAAGTGTAGGAAGAAGCTGCCTGTCGCATTGCTCTATCAGGCATGTTCCTCGTTCATCGACCAGGGCGTCCCACTCACCCCAGGCAGCCTTGCGTCGCGGCGAACGGGCTTCCTTGCTCGACCTCCCACTAAAGACGACGCGTCCAATAGCCTCCGGCGCTGGTGTTGACGCAGTTGCCGTGGACGCCAAGCAGGACACATCTTCATACAGAGATGCCATAGGAGCCAGGTGAGGAACGTCATTTGGCGTGGCAGCCTGCGTGTTCTCTCGGCGCGGTGGCGCGCGGAGCAGCAGAAGTGCGGTCACCTTCATCGCAGCCCTCCGTGCAGTGCGGCCAACGTGCATGTGTCGATGCCAAGTGCCTGGGCTTCTTGTCTTGATAGCTAGTGAGTTTGTGAAGTAGCAATACTGCACGCAGGCGTATGTACATTACACGTACATGGATGTATGGCTAAACACGCACGAACTAGCTCATTTGCAGCAATTCTCGTGTCTAGCGTGCTCGCTTGCTGGCGTAATGGAACCAAGCATGAGGAGGACTTCCCTTTGTTGCTAGGCGACAGCCGACGGGCATGTCGCTCCGGCAGGGATAGTTCGGCGCGCGAGGCCGGGCATCGTATCTTCCGTGCATAGAGTGTAGCGGCGCCTTCGTGCTGGCACCGGAAGCTTGCCGCGGCCACCACCGAACTGCATGTCTCCCGTATGTAGTTGTCTCTCCGTGGAGATGTCCGCTAGCTCACCATGGCAGAAGACTCTGTGGTCTCACGTGGAGCCGGCGTGCTGCCCCAGCTTCTCTTCACGTAGTTGTGTCTGGCCGGTGCATCCTGGCCGGCCTTGCTACAGATGAACATGTAGCTGGCCCTTGCAGTCGTGTTGACGAAGTGCGGAGTCGTGGAGCCTGCGACTCCCATTTGCGTGATGGTGTTGATGGCCATGGACTCCGTTGCTTCCTTCTACATAGCGCAGTGTATAAAACGCTGCTGCCGAAGCTTGGCCGGCCCTCCTGGCCTTGACGGGTTGCGCAGCTAGCGTGAGCCCTTGTGTCGCCGTGAAGATCAAGAAGCTGCCCCCAACGACTAGATAGGGCTCGATGCAGTGAGTCCCGGCTGGGGACCGTCGACGGCACCTGTCAAGGCGCCGGTGTAGTTGGACGCCAAGCAATGAAGTTGCCACTCTCAACCTCGGCGACGTCTTTCGTGATGATGACGGCTTGGCAAAGTCTGGACTCGGTGGCTTGCTTGGGGCGCCAGTAGAGCATTGACATGTTCCTCGTCACGGCCAACGGTATAGCACGATATTCCTGCCCCCATCATGTAGTTGAGCTGCGATCGATGGCCTTACGTTGACACGGACGGACATGAAGCGCTTGAGGGAGGTATTTATCCTTCCTTCTCAACACGTGACTTCAAGAATCAAGACGCTACTGATTCGTGCGCCCACGTGACAGAAGAGGCCACCATGCAGCCAGGGGCATCTCTCGCCGCCGTCACCTCTACCTAGATAGCTGCCTGCGCACTAGGTGTATGGACACATGCAGCAGGGCTTTTCTTACTTGCAGCAATGCGAGAGGAACATGTACATGCATGTTAGCATGTACTAACCCTTGCCTGCTTGTTGTAGATGAGACGCCCTCGTGCACGTGCATAGGCATCAATTTCGACGTCCAGTGGCCAGCCTCCGTGTACTCCTCCTTCAGGGTGCATCCAATGGTGGCCAGAACATCGTTCGTCGGTCTCCCTCTGAGCAGATGAGGGGAGCGTCTCGCTCACCCCGGGTACCTATGTGTGTCTTAGGCTCTCGTGGGTCAGACCCGGTGGTCGGCGCGGATGTGCGGCTGGACCAAGCTAACGCCCAGGCCACCTCTTTATCTATGTGAGCAACGTTCTCTTGCAGCTCCGGGCCACTGACCGGAGTCTTTGAGAGGGTTGCTCCTCTTTTCCCGGCACAGCAGACGCTGCTGCCGACGCTTGGCCGGCCTTCCAGCGGCCTGCTTTTTTTTTTGACGGGTTGCACAGGAGTGAGAGCCCTTGTGTCACCGTGATGAAGCTGCATGCCCCCAGCGACTAGATAGGGCTCATTGTTTGTGCACCCATCAAGCCGTCGGTGTAGATGTGTGCCGACCGGTGTCGTTGCCGCTATGCTCGCTGTAACGCGGAGCCGACTTTAGCAGCATCTATTCTAGACCCTCGTGCTTGTTGTGCCGAAGGAGCACGTACGGATGCGTTCGTTGTCATGGTTGCCTCATCGTGGCAAGCAAGGCCGACCCCTAGCATGGAGATGAGCCTTGGCCTTGTTGGGATTGCAGACATGCTCCCTGCTCTGTCCAAAGCACAAGCTTCCATCTTGATCCTTGCACGAAGAACACAAAAAGAAAAGAGCAGTCATAATAACTACCCAGTGAAGCTTTGGGCTATCATACGAGGAGCCTCACATCAAGTGAGGCATCCAAAATAGCACCATCGTGACCACCACTTGCATTCCGGAGAAGACACCAGCCTGAAGACGACGACCATTATTGCGCAGCAAAGATGGGAGGAGAACCATGTCCCACCGAGCGTGCCAATTTGTTTGGACAGAAAAATATCATATTTCTCTGCCGCAAAGAAAAAAAATAAAATGCGCGGGCGTGCCAGTGTACTAAAGTACACAAAATAAACAAAGAGAAGGGAACACAAGTTTTATTCATATTTATAAGAAATACAAACAGAGGTTCCCTTATATAAATGCGCGCTCCATAGCCTGCTGGCAGCGATCTAACTTAGGCGATGTAGTCTTCATGGTTCCTGGGGCCTCGAAAGGCTCCCAGTTAATTACCCCTGTGAGTCAAGCTCACAGAGCACCTCCGATTAAGCTGCGTTGGTCATCGTCTTCAATCTTCACTTCACGTCTCCATGCTTGTGTGTTGGTGTAGATGTGGGTGGCGTCGGCATGTCCATGGCCTCGTCGGTCCATGAGCCGGTGTAACATGACTGGAATATGAGTCATGCCGCCTGCGTCGTTCGCCTCATCGGTGTCGAACGACACATAGTGTTGTGGTAGTAGCACTTGCATGGTTGGTGTAGCTTGGACTGCTTCGGACTTCCTTGGTAACGTTGTCGTGGTACTCTGTGGAACTTGATCACGTGGAGTTGTTGAAGTTGTAGTAGTTGATGAAGACTTGCACTTTGCCTCACCGGTGTTGACTGGTGCGTAGTGGTGGTAGTAGCTGAAGTAGCAGACGTGGCTCAAGTGTCCGGACAGCTTCATCTGATACACAAAAGATAAAATTATACAAATTTGATTCAGGGCTCGAACGACAGCCGAGCTCCCTATAGTTTGCTTTGTTTGTTGTTTTCTTATGCAAGGCACACATTCCTCATTAGAGGTAATTCAAGCGCATGCACAATACAAGTATATACATGTATACATGCAGCTGTTAGTGGTATGCTCCTGGCTTGTTAATTAGTTTGTGTGTGATGAACGCATGTGCAATCACACATGCACCTGCCTGTGCATGCGTCGCCGCCGACGCGTCGTGCTGCTTCAGCACCTCGCCGTTGATTTCGACGGGCACGGCGCGGAGTAGCCCCGCGTCGTGGTGACAGGCAAATGGCACGGGCGTTTGTCAATCAACCGCTGCTTGACGTGCGTGCTGAACCGTCCGACCTCGCCTCTCGGATGCGGCAGCGTCGTTGGTATAAGAGCGGAGCCGTCGTTGACGGCATCTGGGCTCACCTCCGTGGTGCAGCGGCGGCGTTGGTGTAGGTGCGGAGCCGTTGATGGCGGCGTTCCGACTCGCCCCTTGTGGTGTGGCGATGTTGATGGTGTAGACGTGGAGCCGTTGTCGATGGCGTCGCTGTTGGCTCAGACGCAGTTGTCCGGCGTCTCAAGGTGGTCTAGACGGAGTCTCTCCCACGGCCCACGCTTGTCACATGCTGGTGTAGATGAACAGCGGCTGCACGTCCTGGGCAGCCTCTCATCTGCTGGATGGAGCTGGTAGAATGGCTGCCGGTATCTCCTTGCTCCTCCGGCGTCGGGGGCTCGGGGCATGTCTGCTCCACCTCGGGGCGCTCCTCCAGCGGTCCTCCGGCGGGCCTCCGGCCGGCGGCGCGTAGCAGATGAATAGAGGCTACGCACTGCAGCACTCTTCTAGCACAGGCGTAGTGCGGCCATCTCTTCCTTCGCCGTGTGCAGGTGCGGCGGCTGTCTCCTTCCGTCGATCGGATGGCGCCCTGGTGGCGGCTGCCTTTCTCCGTGATCCGATCGACCGGTCCTCTGGACGGATGGCGCCCTGGTGGCGGCTGCCTCCAATAGGCCGGGCGTGATTAGCAGCGTGTTCATTAGGCTCTACCTGAAAGCGAGAGGCCTCGTTTTATAGCCCAGAGGCTAGGGTTATGGGGATGTCTACCGCTGCACACGCGCCGTCCGCTTCTTGTTGAAGTCGGTGCGATATTCACGTGATGAGCCTGATCTGATCAGTTCAAGGCTCTCGAGAATATCCATCTGGAGGCGGCTCGTACGTGTTGACTCTCCACACAGGTTGGGCCCCACCTGTCAATTACATGTTGATTTCAAGGGCTTCTAGAATACATTATGAGATTCACACCGCCGGCCTACAGTTAGCGTACAACTCTACACAAATACACGACGCAAACTGGCGTACGTACGTACACCACTGCCAGTTCCGGTCGTATACATGTGTGTTCACGTTGCCCTTTTGCTAGCTTCTTATTTAGCTTGTCGTGAACCCGTTCATGTGCATGCATGGGACTGTACCACGTACAAGCCCGTTGTTAGCTTCTTTCCTCTTCTGTTCTTACACATGAATAGCACACATGAATATACATGCGCAGATGTATATATGTTGTTTATACATTTCTTCTCTTCAAGTACGAAATATTTCTTGATATAGCATATATTAATATATATATGCACATGCGAGAAAATTTGGTACAAAATCTCGTCTAACAGGAACAGTAGGAAAAAATTCTGCTAACGTTGATACTAGCTGCGGCAAACCCCAGCCGCTTTGTAGGGTTAAAAAAATAGCATGATGCGTGCTTTTTTTGAGGAAAAGTATGATGCATACTTTGATCTACAGAGAAAACGACTTTTATGCATGGCTGCGGAACTCACGTCCCAGAGCAATTTGACCATCCTCATCAGTTGGGCCAAAAGTTGAGTGCAGCTTATGCAACACTTTTGGTCCAGTACGTACACATGGACGTCGGGACCTTTTCTATTTTCATTCCAAAAGTAGTGAAGTTTTATTTGTACAGTACTTCGTTAAAGAGAGGTACACTATTTCTTGTTTGGCCAAGAAATAAATCACAAAATATACATATTTTTTACATTAAGTCCATGAGAGCATATGAGGGGTCCGTCCGTGCTCGGCGCGCTCCCCGCACTCCGACCTATGGTTGCTAAGGTCAGCTAGAGAAGATCGGAGCCCATGAGAGCATAAAAGGGCGTGGCGCGTCGGGTGATTAGGTGGCCCTGAGCCAGAGCCTAGACACTCTCGATCACCCGACCCACACGGCAAGCCTAGATCAGAAAGCAGGGTGCCCCGGGCGCAAGGCCAGCAACTCCAAGACGAGTTTGCCGCACCTTGGCTCGGGCCTCAGACTTATGCAACGCAGGTTGTGAAAGGGTTTGCACCATCATTCGGCCCCAATAGCCGAGCACCCCCATCACACTTGGGAGAAGCCCCACGAAGGGCAACACACTCTCGTCAGCGGAAGTCATCCCTGCCATGTCTAGCTTGGTCACCAGAAGATCGAATTCAGCCCTTTGTCGGCATCACGAATCTGGCTAAGTAGGGCCACGAAGGGCTCGGGGGCTCCTAACTAGATCTTAACATGGGGGTATGTTAAGCCTTGAGGTCAAAGGTTCCCGACTGAGAGAACCCCCGACTGACCCTTCTAGGATTGCCCGAGGGCTCGGGGGCTATACCCATCGGGTACGCTAGCGCGTACTCTTTGGCAAGGGATCAGGCCGGGCCCTAGCACGCCCGCCGCCTCTGCTCGGGACTCGGCCCGAGCCATAGGCTCCTGATCGACGAGAACCTAAGCCCGATCCTTGGCTCCCTCCCGGCCTTCGGCGTCAGCCAAGGCCTGGTCACGAGAAGGTGTGCCCCAAGCCACCGAGGCTCGGGGGGGCTCCCTAGTGCTGCCTGCAGGTGCGGCTCTGTCAACCACTCCTCCGACAGGGTCACACACGGGACATGACACAAGAAGACAAACTCCTCCAGTAGCTTCAGGGGCTTAGGGGTTCCGGACCCATGGGTCAGCCCCCCAAGCCGACCTCTTTCGCCACCAAGAAGCCTCCAGAAGGTGCACCTGGAAGAGACCGGTCGAAGCCGACACAGCCTGACACTTAGCATGCCAGAACAGAGCAGCCCCACAACGCCAAGAGTTTCTTCGGCTCCACGACATCCCCACGGTCCACACGGTGCCACTACAAGACTCTCCTCGACTCCGACGCATGTAGACCATAGGCTCAACTCCTCCAAACGGCCATGTACCCAACCTACCTCGATATTTATGGAGAAAGTCGGATCCTAAGAAGGGGGAGGATGATTTCACACAGATCATTTGAGTCCTCTCCGTTCGGCTCTTGCTCTGCATCGAGAGTAGAGCAACCCAGAGAGGGACACCGAGCGCTCCTCCACCGCACCGTCATCTTCGTCCTCTATGGTGAGGGGGAAGGTTCCACTGGCACGAGGCATCCCTAGGATCAGGACCGAGCGATCCCCTACCAAATCTCTCTCTTTCTCCCTTACACCCTGTTGTAACCCCCTAGATTTTGGGTGCCCTTGAGTATATAAAGATCATCAGCTGTTGGACGCAGGACACCGACAGCCCGAACCAGGATAAACCGTGCATCCCCTCTGTGATTCTTGTGTTCTTAAGTCCACCCGAGCCACCGAAGACACGCACTCTAACACCACTGCGAACAACAATGCTTACCGTGGTTTCGACCAGACCACAACGTGCTTAGGCAGAAAATTATTTGCCTACCATAGGGATCTTCTCTTTTTGACAAAGAGATTATCAACATTGTGTATATCAAAACTTTATGATGATCTGGCAAACAGTGTTGAATATTTCAAACAGTGTCCTCATCACTTTTGTCATGGTGGGAGACACACGTGTAAATGGATTAGTTTCCGACCGGGCCCATTTTTCATGTTGGGGAGAATGTTTTAGGACCATTAGATCTAACTTTGAAAACTACAAGGGATGAGATATGAGGTCGGTAGACCTATATTGGGTGAGGAGAATTTTTCAATTCCTTCGCTCTTTTATAGATAGATAGCTGGCTAGCTAGAGCTAGGTAGATAGATAGAGGCAAATTGTTCGTCACCCATATATACACAAACCAACATTTTAGCCGTGGCCCACATGTTAGTTTGATAGGGTAGGGATATATATGATCACAAATTGCTGCTCCATGCGTGATCGGCATGTGCACATGAATCCAATTTATTTTCTGCATGATTTTATTTTTCTTTTACCTGCCAATGCCATTGTTTCTTCGCTTGTGCTGGGTGATTGACTAGTAGCCTTCTGCTGGAACACTCTTAGTGGAACGTCCACTCACGAATGCAGTTTTGTTTTTTAAATCACTTCTTTTATTATTTATATAGAACACGTACGTAAATTCCCCTGCACCACTGGAATGTATATATGGCGGTGCGTGTGGAGTCAAGCGCTTATGGTTCGGCCACCGTCAACGCAGATGACCTGGCCGCTGACGTAGGACGCCGCCGGCAAGCACAGGAACGACACCACCGACGCCACCTCCGCCGGCTCCCCGACGCGACGCAGTGGAATCCGCTGAGATTCGTGCTCGATAGACTCCGAGTTTGGTACCTGCCAAAAACTCAAAGACAGATTACTACGGCAAACAACATTGGGATTTGTGAGCTGATCCGGCCAGGTCTCATGGTAAAATAAAATACTAACAATGAAAAAAAAGAAAGAAAGAGAAACAGTGAAATGAGTAGTCCATGTTGTCAATCTCACGTACGTACGTTTTTAATAACCATGTCAGTCATGACCATCCCTGGTGCGACGCAGTTCACACGAATCTTGTCTCGGGCCCACTCAGCAGCCAGGCTCCTTGTGAGCTGGTTCATCGCTCCTGTGCGGTACACTATGCCAGAAAAGCTTATCAGTGACACCTAATTTAGTGACTCAAAAGTAAAACGAGTCACTCATGAAATTAGTGACGCGTCTAGTTAAAAAGCGTCGCTCACGTCTTTTTACAGTGACGCGGCTCAAGAATACAAGTCACTGCTATATGGTCCACGACTTGTTTCTACCAGAGGTAACATATCTGTGACGCGTAATGGGTGCCGCGTCACCCCGGACCCGAAAAACTCATTGATTTCAGCTGATTGATGACTCAAGTCCGGAATCCAACCCGTCAGCCCTCGTCCCTTCTCTCCCCCGCACCCCTGTGCGCCGCCTCTCTCTCTCTCATCCCCTTCGCCGCTCTCTCACTCATCCCCCCCGCACTCGGTTCGTTCCGGCCGCTGCCCTGCCCCTCTCTCACATCCCCTTCGCCGCCGTCACCATCTCCCCTCTTCCTCCTCTGCCGCCACCGCACCTCCACCTCCCCGGCTCTCTCCAACCGCGACGACACCACGGAGGCCAGATCTGGTGAGGAGGCCAGCCCGAGAGCAGGCGCTGGGCACGGCCCTCGATGGGTCCGTGTTGTCCTCGACGGAGGTCCACGACAGCAGTCCGGCGAGCGCGTGCGGAGGAAGATCTTGTCAACATCCGCTCGTTGCTTCACCGACCCAACCAACCGCCAAAGTTCTTGCCCGGTTGCCTCCCTTCACCGATCCCACCGCCATGGCCACCGCCGTCGCCGAGTCCTCCTCCTCCTCCTCGGGTCCGGTCGCTGCCTGCACCTGTGTCTCCTTCGGCGAGGTGAGTTCTCCCCTGCCGGCCAGGCGGCCCTAGAACGCCCGACCTCCTCGCGCGGTGCGGCGCTCGATTTCACCTACTAGTCCGTCCCTCGTCAACGAACATCTTCAGATTATTACTGGTATATACTCTGGTTGCGTGGTGGAATTTCGATTAGGTTGTTTGATATTCCCCACCTCTAATAGCAACCTAATAATCCCTAGATTTGGGAGACTACTTGTACCTGTCCCCAAATTAGCAGCGTTTTGCTTCATACTGTAATGTTATCCCTCCTTTTCTACCATCTGCTATGTTCGTTGTCTTGCTGACATGTAGCTCTATAAATCTAATTCAACACCTTACACACTTACCAGGCTGGCCTGATGCTCTGACCTTGTGATTGGCAAGCTATTTTTCTTTGAATTGCCTTTACACATGCAGTAGTTTGATTCTACCATCTTAGACCTAAGAAGAGATGCGGCACTAGTGAGCTCATTCTGGAACACTACCATGTGTCACCCTTTGCTCCACCAACCACCTGTGCACCCAATGGTTATTTCATCAACCCTTGTGGTTTTCAGCTCTTGATTGAATTATAGAGTTAGAGTTTGACTTTGTGCCGCTGTGTGGGGTACCAAGCAGCAAGTACCTTTGATATATCAATCATAGCTGATGCTAAAGTACTAACCTCGGGTTGTACCTCCTATTTTCTGTTTTCAGTGTTAGTGCTTACTAAAATATAATTGATGTGGCATCGATCTAACATTGTTGATGGCTGGTGACCCCTGTGTTCATCTGAAATGTGGGGCAGCTGAATTGTAATATACCTTTGCTGATTTGACTTGGATAATTAGGCCATTTTGAGAATTGCAATATACCTTTGCTTACTTCATACAGATGATAGGGTGAATGGCTAACATTCTGCAATCTGAAAGAAACTATGGTATTAATGATGAATGCTTGAGGCCTGCTCCGCTTCTTCTCGGGCTGTAAAAATGCCACAAGCAGTTGAAACTGTTAAGTGTTTTCTGTGTTGGCACCCCCCAATTTTTTTGGTAGCTAAGTCAAGTGTTTTCTGTTTGTTCAGATTCTTAGTGCAGAAAAGGAAGCACTTGGTTTTTCCTTGGTTTTCTTGTTCTTTTTTTAGTGCTATTAACTGTTAAGTACTTGGTTTTTCCTTGGTGCAGTGGGTCTTATCCTCAAAAGAGATCAACTTCCCCTATCCTGTGGCACTGACTCTGCTGCACATGGTCTTCTCGTCTGTAGTATGCTTTGCTATTACAAAGGTTTTCAAGGTAATTATTCATGTGCATTATCTATCCTACCTTCTCTTTGCTTGCAGTTTCAACAGTTCAGAAGAGCAGCTTATGAGAATTCAGATTATATCTTTTGCTCTTTCTATTTGTATACATGATTTCCTTATGACCACTAAATTTTAGGTCATTACCTTAACCCAGTAGAGGCAGTACTACCTCTCTTCTAGGAACTTTTGGGGTTAAGAAAACTGATTCTGGTCATTTTAAGTAGGTTTTCAAGTGAGTTTTCCATTCACACAATGTTTTACATTTTATTTATGTGAACATCCCAATATTATCTGATAAAATTGCTTGCTGTACTGGAAATTGAGAGGAACTAGTCTGTGGTTGAGTATATTTTAGTTCTCAGAAGTTAGCACTGAACCATACTGACTTGCAACTTTGGTGCTGACTTCATATTACGATTTCATTATCTCACTGTTACAGGTTTCTTGTTGAACAATCTGCCATCTTTTGTCTTATAAAATGAGATAGGAAGCCAATTTACTTGGAAATTCATTACTTGCAGGTGCTTAACCAGGATGAAACACCCCTACTCTATAGTCTAGTTTTCGGTGAAGGTGTTAATGATGCGATATCTATTGTGCTCTTCAATGCTACCAGATTTTTACATATCTTTACTTGGTCTGCAGTTTGCTCCATGAGAAGCTACTGTGTGCAGTTACTGTTGATATATGTCTGCTAACTATTTTTTCCTTTTATAGTGCCACCTTTTATTCAGTGAAATATAACTGTAGTTTAGTCTTCCACTATGGATAACAAGTTACATATTTACATTCCTCACTGATGATTGATAGGTTGTCGTGTGGTTGAGAGGACAAGATCACTATGAGTGTTGGACAGGCAAATGGTAAGACTTTACACTTGATTTAATTTGATGATTTTTGGTTCAGAGTGTTTCTGAGTTTTGACCACACAATATATGTACCTTCATTACCTATGTCACCTGAAAGATCATTTTTAAGGATGTTCAACTATGACATGTTGTCTTTTTTTCTAAATTTATTGTGATCACCTATATCGTTTTATATTTGTTCACACATTTTGGTTCATATAATCAGTAAAAAGTAATGTGATCAGCACAGTGATTAAAAGACTGCACCCTCAGCATTGTATGCTTTGATTTCACATGATTAGCCAAAGCAAGTCATGACCTCGAAATACTCTTATTTCAGTATGTATCCCTTTCCATCCATTTAGATAAGTAGAGGAGGTGACCACATCTTTTCTGCAAGCCCTTGAATTTGTCAAAGATTGAAATGAATTCCTTCTTTATTTTTGCCTTCTGAAATCCTGTGCATGTACTGCTGTTACAGTTAAATACTATAATCTATTTCCTGAAGTGGTCTTTAAGCAATTTTATACTATTTACACGGATGGTATTACATGATAATTGTCATCAGTGCTGTAGAGTAGTTGTTGAGAATATTTCTGATCAACTTCACCTATCTGAATCACATATCATGTGGTAGCTCTTTGGTTGTAGAATATTGCATTATGTTGGGTTAATCTTTGGACTACTGACTACCATTGAACATTGCGTTTTTACAGTCACTGTGTTGAGGGGAACTTTTGCGTCTTTTTAATGGCTCTGGTCTAAATATGAATGCTGGTGTTACCTCTTTAGTGGTCGGATGCTTCTACTGATAATTTTTCATATGCATATACAGCTTTGTCTAGGTAATATTTGATCTCGAATGTGTACCATGTTGCCACCACATACTGAAATCATTCTTCTTTGTTTGTTACAATAGAGATGGACATATTAAAGGGCCGGGCGGTGCTGCTCATGGTCAGTCTGCCTTGTCGAAACAGAAGCTGAGCCCTTCTCTCACTGCTTGCATCTGTAGCTAGAGGTCAGTGCCCTCCTCTTTTTTGTATGTCTTGTCTATTTTTTGATTGATGTGCTCATGTCCTGCGCTTGTGAGTGGAATTACCACTTCAGCTTATGGACCTACAGCTATACTTTTTTTGAAAATTAAGCATACGCACATGGATCCTGTTGATATTTTTTTTTCTGCTGCTGTACAGTTTGTTGAGTTGTAGTTTCCTGGCCCATCTTAGACCCCCCTGCTTTGTATAAGTGTGAAGTTTCTCCTTTTGTTTAATAAAATTCTTACAGTGAGGGTCTTCCCTACTATATTTATGGTTTAAAAAAATGTATGCACATAAATTATGTGTTTACGTAAATGCCCGCCACAAGTTTGATGGTTGATTGATGATGCTTTACATTTTTTCTACCAGACATCGAGTATTGTAGCAAAATATGAGAAGCTCTCTGAACTTTGGCATTCTTTTGCAGGTCTGTTGTTTGGCTTGGTTTCTTTGGGTTACAAGTACTGGACTCTTGGATGAAAAAAAATATCACTTCACGTCTAGAAGCTTGGTAAGTGGTAGGAGATTCTCATGATCGTGGGGTGTTTTTATATGTCCATTCTTGTTACATGGTCCGAGTATAGCTTCATGTGTCCAGATTATCGCCATAGTCACCTACATGGCCATTTGGATCTACTTCATGGGTTCCCTCATCCAACGGAAACCCCAACAATTCAAAATATTATCATTGTGTTACCTTTACTTCTGTGTCAAGAAATATTGTTGTGTTGCCTTTACAGGCTGATGGACTGATGGTTGTGATTGTATGGCAAGAACTATAGATATGTAATGTGTTTAAGATCTTAATGCTCCACATCTATTATGAGGCGTACATCTCTCATGTGTAGATTAACTTTTATTTTTTAGTCATTGTAGGGTGCCTGAAGGGCGTCTGATGTTCTAGTAGAATTAAAGGTCCATACACATGAATCATCGTACAGTTTAGTGGTCAGCCATGGAACTTTTTTGGATTTATAATTGCTTTGTCACCTCACAATATGTCTTGGGTCACTTAACTTTTCACTCATTTACAGGTGCTCTTCCAAGAACATAGAGACAGATGCTATCTTTCATGATCGAGCAATGAGGAAACAAGGTTTTACTCTTCTAGGATTATTAAGTGTTTTTTCTTGTCTTTGAGCTCGTCAAGGACATTGGTTGTACCTTGTAAATAATGGCCCACGACTGATAACACATTTTATAGTATAACTTGTATCTGAAAAGTTTGTAAAGAATTGATTGTTGAAATGGTGGTACATGTCTGATGTGTGTGTGTCTATATATATATATATATAGGATCATTGCATATATATAGGGTCATTGTATTTTTTTTGTTTTCTAAAATAGTTATCAGTGACGCATATTGGCTAGACGCGTCGCTGATAAGCGTTATCAGTGACGCGTCTTGGCTGGACACGTCGCTGATAAGCGTTATCAGTGACGCGTCTTGGCTGGACATGTCGCTGATAAGCGTTATCAGTGACGCGTATTGGATACGTACGTCACTGTTTAAGGGTTATCAGTGATGTGTTTTTACGCGTCACTGATATGCCCTTATCACAGACGCAAGAACAGTGGATACTATCTTTTTTTTGAGCAAATTTCTGCTAACGTGGATACTATCTTTTTTTTTTTTGAGCAAATGACGTGGATACTAGCTGGCGGCAAATCCCAGCCCCTTTGTAGGGTTCAAAATATAGCATGATGCATACTGATGTACAGAGAAAACGACTTTTGTGCATGTCTGCGGAACTCACGGCCCAGTAGTTTGACCAACCTCATCAGTTGGACCAAAAGTTGAGTACAGCCAACACTTATGGTCCAGTACACGTGGACGTGGGAACCATTTCTATTTTCATTCTAGAGAGGTTCGGTTCTTCATTTGGCCAAGAAACAAATCACAAAATATACATCGTTGTTCTTACATTAAAGTCCATGAGAACATCTGTACTGCCAGGCAAGTGTACCAAAGCCAACTTTCTCTATAATTTTTTTTTTGAAGAAAACTTTCTCTATAATTTTATCTGCCATATATCGCGTGATCGGTGATTTTCCTGCTCAGGCGCTTATGGTCCGGCCGCCGTCGGCGTAGATGACTTGGCCGGTGACGTAGGACGCCGCCGGCATACAAAGAAACGCCACCACTGACGCGATCTCCTGTGGCTCCCCGCTCCGCTTCAGCGGAATACGCGACAGACCTTCTTTCTCGAGGATTAGCGGGACATGCATGTTGTGTCAACCACAAGTTAACACGGTGAGAGTTTTATGGTTGACGTGGAGCTGAGACGGTTAAATTCAAATCGGGAGAAATGTTTAAAATAATAATTATTATAGGTGTGTTTTTTAAATAAACGCAATTAATTTGCTTCCAAAAAAACAAAGCTTGTATGCTTGGATGCTGTCCATTTAACGGAGATGTATACGTACTTCTTTGGCCATATCAGTGACGACGGTGCCTGGTGCGAGTGTGCGACGCAGTTCACTCGAATCTTGTCGCAGGCCCACTTGACAGCGAGACTCCTTGAGAGCTGGTTCATCGTTCCTACACGACTCATCAAGAAATCTATTTATGTCTAACTACTCCATGCCAAAAGTACCCAAAAAATATTAAAAATGTCTGTGCCTACTAAGGTCAGCTATCACTTTCTCTCTCTTTTTTTTTTACCTTGGCAACTACTATATATAGATATATATTCCGATAATGATCCGCCACGGTCTGGACGGACCGCTCCATGTGCCCCGTAGCGCACCCCGGCTGCATTGCCCACGCCACTAGGTCTATGCGCCTCACGCCTCACCCACCCACACACCATTGCTCACTCTAGCCCACGTTGCGGTAGGCGAAGCATGCGCCTGCGCTTGCACCTGCACCTGTGCCCCTATCCACCTCGTGCCATCGGTAGGAAGGGGAGGCCAGCGCCATCACAGTTCCCTGCTAGGTAGGCTATGACGGCCGGCAACATTGTGTTTCAAGTGTTTCAGACATGTTGCAAGCCCATGTTTCAAGTGTTTCAACTGTTTTAGGCATATGTTTCAAGTGTTTTATCTGGACATTGCATATGTTGCTATGTCTATACACGCATATTTTAAGCGTATATTTTAAATGTTTTAGATGTTTTTAGACTTATGTTGCAATTGTTTCATCTGTATATTACGAAAGTAGATCTAGATGTTATATATATGTTGTTATAGCTATACACACATGTTTCAAGATAATGTTTTTAGTGTTTCATCTAGATGTTGCATAGGTTGCAAATGTATGTTTCAAATGTTTTATCTGTTTTAGGCGTCTGTTGCAATTATTTGATCTAAGTTTTGCAAAAATAAATATGGATGTAGTTGTGGAGAAAGCCTAATCATTCGATGGTCAAGCTGCTGCGGCTCTCTGGTGTGGTGAAGATGGAGGCCGCGGACACGAGAGCAGTGGGGACGGGATGCCGCGGCGGATCGGCCGGGATGTGGAGCGGGATGGGCATGGGCATGGCGCATCAAGCTGGATAGGACGCAGGCCTCCATGTGCTGCGTGCATTGGGCGCTGGCGTAGGAAGCTCAGTCCAAACGGATGCTGCCTCCGGCAGGGATGGACGCGGGGCATGCATCGGACGTGGGTCTGGGCATGCGTCGGACGTCCAGGAGCTAGTCACTCTGTATATATTCTACTACCCTGGCAATACCTTTGGTAGTGGTGTAAATCGCCATGTTGGCGGCGCCAAGGCAGCTTCCAATGGAGGAGATGTGGACGATGCTTCCCCCACCGGTGATGGCGGATTTCACGAGGAGAGGGTGCGGAGCTGGCTGAGGTGGAAGCACGACTCCAGGTTGGTCGCCATGATCCACGCGTAATCCTCCGCCGTGCACTCCGTCGTCGGCTTGAAGATCAGCTGCGCCGCGTTGTTCACCTGCCCAGCACCCAAAACGTCGATGCTTCTGTACTGTAAGGAATCATTCATTTCATGGGCAGTTCACATATGCGCTTCTTACTGACAAGGATGTCGAGCTTGTCGGCGAAGACGCCCTTGACGGTGTCCATGAGCGCCTCCCTCTCGGTGCGCACGCTGACATCGCACACGGAGACGGTGACCTGCAGACCCTTCTCCTCCGCCCACTGCTGGCGGCACTCCTCTAGCTCAGCGGCGTTGCGGGAGCACGTATGCACCCGCGCGCCCAAGGATGCCAGCACCTCCATGATCGCGTGGCCGATCCCCTTGCTCCCGCAGTGACCAGCGCTGTCACGCCAGCCAGGCTCCACCGCTCGTTAGCCTTCGCTGCCATCTACGGCCCTCTCTGGGAGCTAGCCATTTCGCCTGAATGCTTATTTATATCGCCCAGGTGAACAATATATAATTAGTCAAATAATTAGCTTCAGGGTCGTATTGAATTGCATGGTACAGTACTAATTAAGATGTTGTGTGACAGTCCGTTCCGTTGTGCGGTTCAGTTTAAGTCGGGAGTCCACACTCCACAGAGACACGTCAGTAAAGATGCACCATGCAGACGCTGCACGGCTGCTGCGCGCGGCACGTCTCTACCATCTGGTCAATGTCTTCGTTTTAATTATTATCCAACACGAGAGCCTCTCATCTTCGTTTTAATTACTATCCAACACGTCAGTTTAAGATCGCTTTTGGCCCATTGAGTGGCTGGTTCTTGACTTCATGTGAATGATTAGGTGATTAAACCTGTGTTTTTCCATTGTTATATCGGTATATTAACTGTGTGTTTTTCCATTGATAGAACCTTATATAGAAGGTATAAATAATAGAGCTCTCTTTGAACAAAGGACTTACAAACACATAGAATAGAAAAAATCAGAGAAATGAAATGACCTAATATTTCAAATCCTATAGGAACTCAAAACAAAAGATAGTTTAAGAAGATGACTTTGAAAGCAATGTAGGAAAAACAATGAAAACAAAACATCGAGGTTGGAGCTCATATTTTGGAACAAAGGAACGAAGAAAAACACACGACAGGGATAGGAGCACAGTATCACAAACAGAGGAGTAGAAAGCACATGAAAGGAACGAGAGAAGGTGTTTAGGAAGTTGAAATCTACATGACAAGAAACTGAGAATAAGGTGAATAACAGAAGATGTTTGTACATAATAATAGGTTGCACGATCTGATTACACGTTGTGTCTTATACGATCCCAATGCCCTCTTGCATGTGGGATCCCGATCCGCGCACGCACGTACCTATCATTGGATTCTTCTTCCAGAATCGATAGAGCAACATCGTGTTCTCCACCAACCAAAAGCAGAAACACCTCCCCAATCTTATCCTCATCAACGACGACTATGAGGTGCTAGCACAATCAGTCGCGGATCGACATGGTACCACAAGCGCGCGGTCGTGGAAAGCTTCCAGTTCCCCCCTGAGGAGCAGTGGTTTTGTTGCCCCATTCTCTTCCGTTTCTGTTCAGTGGCCTGCAATCTTTATTTGGCATCTTTCTGAAGAACTGTATGTACGTAGCTTCGAGGAACAGCTATGTGAGCTTGATTAGTAGTGCTTGAGCACGCAGCCACCAGAGCGAGAGCATTTTTTTTCTTTTTTACAAAAGTAGAGGCTTTGTCACGGTTTCAGAGGAAAGTGTCGTGCTCATTCCTTTGTTATACAAACGCTACTATAAACAGTCAAAAAAAAAAAACTGTAGGAATTGCATTCCGCTATTTTTCCGGGTGTTCTTTCAGTGAGCCAAACGAGCCATTTTTTTCCGAGAACGTGTATAGCAAGTGTTTCATTAAGAAGTTTAGAAGGTTTACACGTCCATTATCACATCACGGTGAGGTGCCATGAGTGATGTGGTTGAACACGAACACAAGGCACTGCTAGGCGGTAGAACTGTAACTAACTAAAAAACTAAATGTGCGACCAAATAGCTTGCGATGTTGAACAAACCCGTGGTCAAGACGCCTGCGGCACCCCGCCCGCCTCCTACGAGCAGCAGCCACGGGGAAGAGCTCTCGCATGGCTGCGTGTTTGGAGGAGGACAACGGCTCAGCGAAATTGTCATTGGAACCGAGCCGCGATGGACGCGTCGGGCGTTGTCGGTGACATCTGCGACGCCCTCGCCAAGGAAGGCCGCCATTTGCCGAGCATCACCCGCTTGGCTAGATTCTCTGGCTTCGGGTCACGGTAGACAGATTTGGCAGTGAGTCTGTCACTGCGCTGTGGCACCAGATTTTCCTCGCGCGAGACGCGAAGGCGTGGCGGCGACTGGATCAACGGTTCCACAAGCGGCAGCTTGAGGCCGGCGATGAACGGTTCCACAAGCGGCAGCTTGAGGCCGGCGACGAAGTCTTGGACTGACTTGGGTTGAACGAGAACCAGCTGCTGCGACTGTGGACGTGTCGACGTCGTTGAAGTCCGGCACGGTCGTCAGCTGAGCCGGCCGTGGCGACACATCCAGCGCCGGTGCTGTAGGAGAGCCGGCGTTGTGCGGCTGGGCTGGTTTAGGTGAGGCATCAAGCCCCGCCTGCAGCACCTGATCCGACACAAGGCCACCCACTGGTGGCCCATGGCCCAAGGGTGGTGGACCACTTGGCGATGGCCCATCAGAGGTCACCAATTCCTCTTGTTGCAGAGTAGCAGCCTCGGTGGGCCCATCAGAGGTCACCAATTCGCCGGCGCTGCCGCCCTCACCACCACTGCCGAACCTGAGACGCGGTCGCTGAGAGCGACTACGGTTCATGCGGTCAGGGTAGTCCGGGTCATGAGGGCCTGTGGAGCAGGAGCTGCCGGAGACGGCGCGGTCCCCTTGTGTCCTGCAACGGCGTCTTGGATCTCCCCGGCCCCAGTTGGCCAGCGTTAGATGCTGCGCGACCTTCCCCATTTACAGTCCTTCGCATGGTGCGTCGTGCTTCGATAGTAGAGGTAGCGGGAACGGAAGCGACACTGGCTGACGACGTGGTCATCGGCCAGGCAATTGAAGCAGAGGCGACGAGAGCTGGAGGAACGGGCCGCTGCCGCGACCAGGAGGGCACCCGGTCTTGATAGCGCCACCGACGTCGGCTCTAGATGATGTGGAAGCCATCCTGGTCCATGAGACGCGAAACGTGGATGACCACGGACTGGACTTTGCGTGGCCTAGCAGAAGGGCCGGCATCTTGATTATAATTCGTTTGACTTTTTTACCCCAAGTTTGACCACATGTCTTATTCAAAAATTTGTGTAAAATATCACTTCTTTTGCTGTGGCTTGTGTTATTAACAAAAGTTGTTCAAGATGATTTATATTTGACTATGTTTGCAGAAAGTTTTTTGAGGATCAAAAAAGTGAAACAAATTATAATTTGGATAGGAGGGAGTAGATGAAAGAAAAACAACAAACCTAGCCCCACCATTAATTTGGTCCAAAAGAACTAATTAAAAAGGAAGGTGTGGGGGCCCTAATCTTAGAGGCATTAAAATCCATGCTCTTGGCACCTATTCCAGTTGGTGGACTTGGCTTTTAACCCAACTATTTAGCCGCAGAGGAGGCTCACCCCTGCTGGGCTGGTTGTCAAGTCGTTGGCTTCCCTCCACCCGGCGACAGCATGCAGCGCTGAGCTGCATCTCCAGCGCAGCCACGAAGTCAGCGGACCTGGTCCAGCAACGCCGGTGTGTCCCAATACGAGAGGCGGTCCAACACGCGTCTAGCCATGGATGGTCAGCACCACGTCTTACAGATGTATGTAGTAAATGCTATAATTAATGTGGTATAGGAACAATAATCACCGATCAATGTGTAACTACTACCCTCACCTCTAAGAGCAAGTACAACAATTGGCTTATAGCCAAGCTAATTAATATTTTTGCTGATGTGGAAGAGAGAAGTAAGGAGAGAGAAGAGAGCTTGGCTCCCATGCAAGCACTAAGCTGGACACGGAAGCATAGGCAGTAGTGGGTCCCAATAGAGATGTATGTGAGGAGGAATAGGAAAGAGAATGAAGACATATAATAATAAAGAAATTTTATAGACAAATAGAAGACTAACTATTGTATAGCTTGGCTCTTATAACTTGACTTATAGCCAAGTACTTGGCTCTATTATTGACCTTGCTCTAAGCCATCCCGGCCTGCTTGGAGCATTGTGCGGGAAGGGTTAGAATACGGCGAGGACCAAGCTAGGAGGCATGCTCCAACACTGACCATAGACCCATAGAGATATAGAGAGGGAACAGTGTACAAGAGAAAAAGAGGGAGTGAATGGAGGTGATAAGACAAACAAATAAAAGGAAAAACTAGGAATGCAAGCGGTGCCCAGTCAAATCCACCTACATCTGTAAGAAAAACGGAAGTAAGCTATATTAACAGCGAGTCCTATGAGAATATGGAGTGTTTACTTGAGAAATAATACTCCTTCCATCGTGAAACGAGAATCATAGTTAACTAGGGTAAAAGTCTTACAAAGTAGATTTTAACCTTTATATTTTTATAACATGTAGTTAATTGTTAAAACATCAATCGGCACTTTCAATACAAAATCTATTGATGTAAGATTTATGCTCTATACTTTTTTTCAAGGGATCAGCAGGGTGAGGCCTCTTAAATTTTTGATTATGTATATATCTGTAGAAGTTACAAGGCTTCCAAAAAATAAAAAGAAAAGGAGATTACATTTAAGGGATACTTTCTCTCCACAAAGTTAAAGCGGTTTTACATTTTACTTGGCTTTGATACAAACCAAACCAAGCTCTTTCTTGAAGTCTTCTTTGCACAAATTTAAAGACAAATTTGCATTGTCGAAAGTTACTCTGTTCGTGGTTGTCCAAATAATCCAGCAAGCCGTTATTATAATTTCTCTGAAGATGTGATTGCCAAAAACATTTGGGGCTTCAACGACCATGTCTAAAGGTTGTTGTTGTTGCAGGTTCCAAAAGATAGGAGATAGACTGCCAACAGTTTGTGCTGAATGGACACTCAAAAAGAGATGCATACTTGTCTCTTCACAGTTACTGTTGCATAGGGCACAATTGCCTAATTGTTGTTTAAATCTGTAAGGTTTTGACTTTTTCTCTGGTCAAATATGATTTATCATGTTTAGACGGAGGAGGTAAGGTTTACCAACTCATTGGACCGCATGATACAATCATTGACAAAGCTCTAAACCTCTCATAATGCACAGGTTAGAGCATTACACATTTAGAAACAATACGAAGTTCTATTCTCAGATAATTGGAAACACATAACATATTTGCCAAATAAAATCTCCGAGTCGTAAGTCATCCAAGAAATATAACAAGCTGAGTATCTCATTGTAACTCACGTCTATATTTAGTAGTACATATATTATCTAGAAGCTCACGCACTTATGGTCCGGCCGCCGTCGATGCGAATGACCTGGCCTGTGACATAGGAAGACGCCGGCATACACAGAAACGACACCACGGACGCCACCTCCTCTACCTCCCCGCACCTCTGCATCGGAACCCGTGAAATCTCCTGTTCCAGAAATTCTGGTTCTACCTGTCAACTCAAAAAAAAAGAACAAGCAGATAAACTTCATTGTCTATGTACGTACTCTCATTATACATGCAGCGTTAGTTATGATCTAATGCAATGCATTTTTTTTGCTAACATTTATTTTTGGTGAAAAGAAATTGTCTTATTTGCATTGTTATGGTCAAAACAAAGTCATTGCAGCAGATGCATTTGGTACACAATTTTCTGTGGTCAATTTTTCTTCTATTTGTAGAATAGCCTCATCCAAAAAAGTATAATCAAAATTTTCTTATTTGTTTGGCTTGATTATTTCTGCCATAGAATCGGAGGAACAAGTCCATAGATGGACGACCCAGATAGTTTAAGGACGGAAACGATGCAATTTGTGAGCATGAGGACCAGCATCCTTCAAATTTGAGGACCTATCATGCACTTTACTCTAAATAATTTAGGGGCACTGGAAAAGTTGACGACGCAGGTCTGGAAGCTATGCACCTGTTTGAGTATATCAGTCGTGACAGCGCCTGGGGCAACACAGTTCACACGAATCTTGTCCTGGGACCACTCGGCAGCCAGGCTCCTTGTAAGCTGGTTCATTGCTCCTGCGATAGTAGAATTCTGTCAGAAACAAAGAGAATATACTTTTTGCATGAACAATACAAGGTTTTGTTGAAACAATTTAACTTACATATGTCTAAGAGCTAGTGAAATATTGCTCTTTTGCGTAAATTTGTGGGAATCTCATGCTTCAACCCAAACAAAACAAAGGTTATATACACTACAAGAAATGTCTCGGTTTTTGACGAAATGTTGATGAAACGTGCGTCACAAACCATGCGTCTTATTCCATGATTTGTGACGTTTATATGTTCATGTCATGTCGTTTGTGACGAAACGAATGTCAGAGAACGTGTTCTTTGACATTCTATGAACATATAAACGTCATAAACGACGTGACATGAACATATAAATGTCACAAACCATGGAATAAGACGCATGGTTTGTGACGCACGTTTCATCAACATTTCGTCAAAAACCGAGACATTTCTTGTAGTGATAGGTTGTCTATCTGAACGAGATCATTGGAGGATAAAAATGTAGCCAACAAGGAGGGCTTATGTTTGAGAAATGGTTTAATCCTAGTTAAAGTAGTCTATCATGAGTTCTTAGTTCCATGAGATTAATCCAACCCACGCATTAGTTATATTAATTATATGCATATCCGAAATGTGGTGACATGCATTGTTAAATCATTCCGATAAAAAAATAAGACTCCGATGAGGAGTGATAAAATGATACTGGACCATTCTATCTCTCAAACCAAACACACCTAACCCACTCTCCCTCACACCCACCACCGACTACCCCAACTCGGGTGAACCATACATACTAGCTTTAACAGCATTTGAGGATGTTGTTTCCTCCCTAGAGGCATCGCTACATGGAACGCCACATCCTTCCTATTTTTTGCTGTTGCAGTGGCATGTCAGGCTGGCGTCTTTTGCCATTGCAGTGGTGGTGTGTGGGTTCTATGCTGTTATGATGGTTTCCTTGTTTTCGCTCCCGTCGTAGGGTTTTGTCACTAACTCAACTCATAATTCACTCCATCACTATCATATAGTGATACATAATTCACTCCATCACTATTATGGGGTTTAGAACAAAATTAACGAGATCTGGATACAAGAACAGGGCAACTTGCTCCCGCCGCCGTCTTTGGACGCAGCCAGCCAACTACTTCTCTGTTCTATCCTGCTCTCACCTTCCTCGTGATGTCTCTCTTCTACATGTCTCTCCTCCTGGAAGGTATGGGCCTGCGCTACATGGATATCTAAGCCGGTCCAAAGTACTTGGTGTTGGGCTTCCTTTTTCTGTTGGGCTTCTTTGTATGGGCTGCTTGTGACAACAACTCCCGGTTCCACAGCTTCATATGCTTCAGGTTCTTCAGGCTTGTCAGAACAGTATCTGACAGGTTTTTGAAATAGGTTTTTTTTTGTCTTCGTTCTTAATGCTAAGTTGCTTCTTCTCTATTAATATATACCCAGCAAAATTTTGTCGGCTGCTTTTTGAGAAAACAATGTGCAATATAAATTTCTAATTGGCATAGCATGCACGGATTGGTACCTTTGGAGATGCAGTAGAGCACGAGCCCTGGGTAACCCAGGTAGCTTGCGATGGAGGAGACATGGACGATGCTTCCTCCTCCGGCGATGGAAGCTCTGACGAGGAGAGGGTGCGCGAGCTGGCAGAGATGGAAGCTTGACTCCAAGTTGGTCGCCATCACATGCGAGTAGTCTTCGGCCGTGCACTCCGCCGCCGGCTTCAAGAACGTCTGCCCGGCGTTGTTCACGAGGATGTCGAGCTTGCTGCCGAAGGTCGCCTTGACCGTGTCCATGAGCTTCTCCCGGTCGGCTGGCACGGAGACGTCGCAGACAGAAACGGTGACGACGAGCCCCTTCTCCGCCCACCGGCGGCGAGACTCCTCCAGCTCTGCCGCGCTCCGCGCGCACGTGTGCACCCGCGCGCCGAACCCGGCCAGCTCTTCCACGACCGCGTGCCCGATCCCCTTGCTGCCGCCGGTGACCAGCGCTGTCGCGCCGGCGAGGCTCCACCTCTCTTGTCTGCTCCCGCTAGCGGCTGCCATGAAAGCTAGCTACTATCTGGTTTGCTTAAACTTCAAGCTAAGTATGCTTAGAACATGGGTGACTGATTCCTCTGTTATCAGTAGGCGGATGCTCAGACGTAGTATGATAGCACTAGCAATTAGAGGCATGCTAAATGCCAAGAACTAGCGACGATGACTCTGCGTAAACACCAAGAGTATGAACATGCTATAATTGTTTTTATAACTGACTTTTCCAAAGACTTCTCCAGTGCGTAAACACCTTGAATATGATACTCTTAGGGGTGAAATACTTTCTAGAGTATGCTATAATTAATTGTTTTTCTCTTTTTCGAAAACGTGCATTGGCACGTGTTGCACTAAGCAGAAGTGAGAATGCCAAATTTTACAATGGCGGTACATAGGACACGTAAGTAATCCATGGATTACCCACATACTCCCACACAAACACAAAAGCAAGAATAACACAAAGGGGGACCCTCCACCTCAGAACCCCACCAACTAAGCCTGATACAAGAACACAACATAATAGTAGCCAGTAGAGCGGTGAAACCGCGGAGGTGACGAGGCTCAACCTCAGCGGCAAAGCATCCGCCAAGGGAACCGCGAAGGCGACGAGGCTCAACCTTGGCGGCAAAGCATCCACCAAGGGCGCCAATACGGCAACAACGGCAAAGCATTCGCTAGAGAACTTGGCCGACACGTCCTTAGCAGCAAAGCATCTGCCTTAGGGGGGACCATCACGACAATGGCTGCAAAGCATCTGCCCAAGCAATAGCGGCAAAGCATCCGCCCAAGCAACAACAACGTCAAAGCATCCGTCCAGGAGGAGTGATAATGGCAAAGCATCCGCTACATAGCAAGCGACTGCGGCGACAACAACCAACTACTGGACATACCAAGGCGAAGAATAGCATGAAGCACCATCAAGCTCTGGGCAAGCACAACCAAGCAGAGAATCAGAAGATAGTGGCACAGCCACAGGAGTACTCCAATGAAGCCTCCATGGAGGGGAATGACATTCTCAGATGCCATCATCGTTAATAGAAGCACTCAGGACATTCATCCCAGACCCGGCCCGGCGCCACCCGGGAAAGACAAGCTTCGACGACGCCTTCAGGAAGGGATATGACGTAGATAGCGCCAGTGCCACCGGCCCAGAGCGGAGCGGGCAGGGTGAAATCCCAAGCACAAAGTCAACACCAGGGGTTGGCAGGGTGGGCGTTGGCGTGTCGAGGGGCGCCCGGCTAGCGACAGCGAGGTCAGACCGCCGATGACCGCCACTGTGCAGGGGACAGTGGAGCCGGAGCGAGCCACCCCAAGGTCCAACCGGCTGCTGGCGCCCCAGACTGGCCAGCAACCACCAGCACGCCGGCCAAGGGGGCGGAGAGCATCAGCTGTACCAATGCCTCCACGGCCGGCAGCCACGCCAAGACGCCCACCAGCCTCAGCTCCAGCGCGTCGCCCAGAGTGTGCGCCCACTCCAATCTGGCACGCAGCGCGAAGCGCACCACCAGCAGGCCCGCCAAGGAGGACAGGTGGAGGGGGGAAGCCGGCCACTCCACGCCGGCTAGGACCGGCAAGAAGACGTACCATTGCCGCCCCTCACACCGGGAGCGCACACCCGCGACGCCAAGAGCACCGCCGATGCCGTGCTCCCTGGCGGTTTGGGCGAGGACGATGCCAAATACGGGCAGGGGGCGCCGGATCCGGGCCCAGAGGTCAAGGATCTGGCACCTCTCCAGTTGAAGCTCGCCACCGGCCAGGGGATTGAGGAGGAGGAGGAGGTAGAGGTGGGAGAGGAGGGGAGGACGGGGAGGGAAGCCTTTTTGAGCCCCTTCCCTGGCCGCCGCCACTGCGCGGAGGAGGAACGGCGACGGCGGCCAAGCCAGCGAGCGGAGAGGAGGCTCTGGGCCGAGCGGGAGGGCGCCCTCGAGTCGCCTCTGAAGGAGACGACGCGAGGGAGTTTTCGCCTAAAGGTGGAAGCTTCACTTTCTTTAATATTTTTCAAATCATATTATAGAAACAACTCCAAAATGTTTTTGTTATATTTCATTCTTTTTGGCCACGCAAACCCCATATGATGTGGCAAAATTACTCTACCACGCCACATGTTTTGGCAGTTGCAGTAGTGTGGTGCAAGTTGAGGTAGGTTGTGGTTTTACGTGAAATAATCCAATGTATTAGTATTTTCTCACTGAAAATTTGACCTGTACAAACTTTGTGTTGTCCAAAACATTGTTGTCCTGTTTGTTTCCCTGCACAATGGTGCCTCGTATGGATGGCCAGAGACATGTTGGATTGGGACGTGATAACCGGGTGCGACTACACATGTTTGTTTTCCATGTATGATATGAGCCAGGTAGAGAATGACTGGTGTTTTGTAGACTATAAGATAAATTTGCTTACGTTGCATCAGCTTATGGTGGAGTTACCACCATGCCACATCTCTTCTTCTCCAGCGTAGCAGAGCAAGGGTGCGCGGAGGCGCTGAGCCGCTGCAACCCTCGTGTCCGCGCCACTGCAAGGTGAAGAGTAGGGACCGCAGATGAGCACCTCATACTTCCATGACACGTTTTCCTCCAACACTATAGCCGATCCGAGCGATGGAGGCGAGGCGGCCGCAGTCGAGACACGTCGCCAGGATGAAGAGGCACGGCTGTGTTGGCGGGCGGTGGACAGGCGGCGATGGTCGGGACTCAAGAAGAAAAGGTCATGTTGGGTGAGATTATGGGAGGTGACCACACCAATCACTTCGGCGTTGAAGCCGGCCAGTTCCAAAAGAAACGAACTCCAGTTTCGTTTCAGAGGGCGCCGGCTTTCGAGTGCTTGTGCCGGCATGGCCCACGAGGCCATCCTAGCAACCAAACATGTATAGCTGCAGCCCATGGACCTGGCCCAGCGTTTATGCAGGAAAACAAACAGACCTTATCTAGTTAGGCTTAGGCCTTCTGCTTTGTGGAGCTGAAGTTATTCTTTTTTTTCTACATCATTCGAACCACTACAACCACCTATGCCTGTGTTTATGCTGTCTTGGCTAAAAAATGCTCTCTACACAGCGAGTCCCAACTACCACTCATCCAAGGGACGAGAGACAGGCAAGGTCTTGGAGACAGGTAGTGACTTTAGTTTCTAATATATATCAGGTGGGCCTCTAGCAATGCGGCATTGCCCACACGCTGTGACGTTTCGAGCGTGATGCTAAAATCTTCTTTGTGAGCCCAATTATTTTTTGGCATCACTCCATTCTGCAGAGGGCCTTATGACCTGAGGTAGAACCACAAGCACTAGGAGCGTATGGAATGGAAATTTAAGCGAAACCATTTTTAGGAATTAGTAGATTAATTTATACATTCAACGAGAGAAAAAAGCAAGGTTTTAAATCGCCGGCTAAGGGTATTTAGCGGATGACTTCTAAAACAGCAATAGCGGAGGCTAAATAGAGATATAGCGGGATATAGCGGGCTATAGCTCGTAGCTTTACCAGTCTCAAACAGCTATAGCCGGCTATATCTTCAGCTATAGCCGGAGATTTAAAAATATGAAAAAAAAAAGACAGGTTACAAGCCTACAAGGTAACGAGGATGCATTTGATGGATGTAATTACCAACTAAATCCTCAAAACAATGCACGCTGGTTTCGGCTAGGCATACAGATACACACACACGAGATCGACGATTCGTGTCATGGTAGCTAAGATATGGTGTGGCCGCCGTCGATGTAGATGACCTGGCCGGTCATGTATAAGAATGGCAACAGATCGGGTTTAGATCGGGTGGAGTCTCCGTTTACCCAAAACCGAAACCCGAACCCGAACCGAAAATCGATTCGGGTGGAAATCCATCACCAAAACCAAACCCGCGGATACCCGAAACCCGAACAGATACCCGAAACCCGAATGGATACCCGAAACCCGCGGATAAATAGACACATATTCGTATGTTTAAATAAGAGGCACCAAATAATAAATATTTTCGTGAGTCAATTTTGAATAGATTTAATAATCTAAGTAAACAAGTTATTATTAGCATATTATAAAACATGAGTTTTAATTCCAAATGATTTATTTCGGATATCCATCGGATATCCACGGGTGAAAAACCAAACCCGAAACCGAACCCGATACCAAACCCGAAAACCATGGGTGAAAAACCATCCCCAAATCCGAACCCGCAGGACCCGAAACCCGCAGGTATCTGACCCGAACCCGATCCGCTGCCATCTCTAGTCATGTAGGACGCTGTCGGCATGCAGAGGAAGGCCACCATGGACGCCATCTCCTCCGGCTCGCCGATCCTCCCCATAGGCAGCCGTGCCATTTCATTCTTCACAAGCTCAGGGTCCATCGTCATCTGCTCATTTATTAGTACTGAATTAATAATCGTGACTATTAATGGGCCGGGTACGATGGAAGAGAGCTCACATCGGTGCTGATTTCAGTCTTGACGCCGCCCGGCGCGACGCAGTTGACACGGATGCCGTCGCTGGCCCACTCGGCGGCGAGGCTCCGCGTGAGCTGGTTCATGGTGCCTTTGGTCATGGAGTAGACGGCGAGCGCCGGCAGCCCGACGAAGCCAGCGCTGGAGGAGACGTGCACGACGCTGCCGCCACCGGCGACGGAGGCGTTCCGGAGGAGCGGGTGCGTGAGCTGGCTGAGGTGGAAGCAGGACTCCAGGTTGGTCGCCATGATCCGCGCGTAGTCGTCGCTGGTGCACTCCGCCGCCAGCTTGAACAGCGTCTGCCCCGCGTTGTTCACAAGGACATCGAGCTTGCCGCCGAAGGTGGCCCCGACGGTGGCCATGAGGTCCTCGCGGTCGCCGCGGACGGAGACGTCGCAGACGGAGACGGTGACCTGCAGCCCCTTCTCCTCCCACCGGCGGCGGCACTCCTCCAGCTCCGCCGCGTTGCGTGAGCACGTGTGCACACGCGCGCCGAAGTGCCGAACCCCGCCAGCTCCTCCACGATCGCGTGCCTGCCACCAGCAACACACGCACACACGTATGTCCATGCATGTTACAGCAAGTGCACTAAATAACACAAACGTTGTAGATCACACTGTGAGGTGGTCACATAGCGCACCCGATGCCCTTGCTGCCGCCGGTGACGAGCGCCGTGGCGCCGGCGAGGCTCCACCGCTCCTCCCTGCTCCTGCCGCCGGCCAACATATTACTTCTGCTCCTCCCTGCTCTTGCCGCCGGTACTGCTAGGGCTATCGTCCAAATGAAATGGATGATAGAAGATGCTTAATCCTCAACGGTGCAGCACGTATTTATATTTTTTATAAATGAAAAAGTTTTCATAACCCTCTCAACTATTTAGGATGGATTACTTCACCTCCCAAAGTATGAAACCAGATTTTCTATCCTCTGAACTTTTCAAAACCAGTTAAATTACCCCCTAAGCGGTTTTGGACGATGGTTTTGCTACAGTGACAGTGGTTTTATCTTTTTCTTTTTTATTTATTTCCGCTGAATATTTGAAAAATCATAGTAGATCATAGAGGGTAGAAAATCCGGTTTTGTAGTTTGGGGGTAAAGTAGTCCACCTTGAATAGTTAGAGAGTTACGTAGACTTTTTCCTTTTTTTATAAATATCTGATATATCTCAAGGAAAATAATGGCTGGTACAAAAGATGGACAGTAAAATACAAAATGACCTCTCAAAAATTAGAGTACACTAAAGACCAAATTGGTCATCTTCTTCCTTCGAATGTCCACTATTTGCCGTAGTTTGAACATCGCACTATGAAGACAGCAAAAAAAGAAACACCTGCAAATACACTCGCCAAACAAGGCTTTGAAGTGAGTATACATAGTATGTAGATAAAAAGAATGAGTAAAAGCCCATGATAAAACCATATTCACGCCTATGCATCTATATTCACTCTAGAGCCGTAGTCTTGGGGTACTGCAATACGATTTCAGAAGGCAATCCTTTTTATTAATGTGGTCCAAATTGTGCCTATCTAATAAAATAGCTACTGAATTGAGAAGCATTTGGTCAAGTTTTGGTGACAGCACAAAAACAAACATCTTTATAGTAGATCTATTATAGAGGCAAGTCTCTTAAGATATCCACCTTTAAATGTTAGAGCATATTTTAAGGAGGCCTGCCTCGCGAAATAGGCCCAAAGCCTAGCCAACCAATCACAAGAAGTGGTTTTGAATCATTGTTTTTCATCTCTTCTCCGAAAGCACTGGTTTCATTCTTCCAAAACCAATGGAGCATCATTTTCGTCTATTCGGAGGACATGGTTATTAGCTGTGTTAGCCCTAAGGACTCACTAGCTAGCTTGCTTTTTTAGAAGAACTTAGGAGTCAAGGTGCTAAGGGGGGGGGGATTTTAGAATTTGGTGTAGGCTAAGGTAGTTGCAATTAGTTTTTGAGTTCAATTCAACCCCCTCCGATCCCTTACTCAATATAAGAGATACTGTTATTGATCGTCTCTGTCCTAATCCAGGGCTCTCTATTTTTGCTATTTTGATCAATTTGACTTCGCTTCTCCTGACTTTGAACCACTAGTAGAGCTAGGTGAACATGTCTAACATGTCTTAGCACCTATTTAGTCCGATTTTCAAGGTACCATCATAATTAGCAAAACCACAGTAGGATATGGCAAGGGACCATATTCCTTGCACCACATTTTCTTCCATAATCGTAGCGGTGGGCAATTTAGATGCAGATTTAGAAAGTTAATATATGTATTTAATTCATAAGATAGATGTGAATAATAGTTTATAAAACAAAATAAATCCAATGGTTATATAGACAATGGTGATTAGAGCTAATAACAATTTTAAATCCTAAGATTTCTATCTATGTAGTGTGAGCATTTTCATGATTTTGTTTTTTCACTTATCTCATGAGAATTAATATAGGGACTCCGTTGGAGGCCTCCAATTAGTAATGTTATTAACATTAAGAAATGTATGAACGCATAAATAGAACATGAACCTAAATTTGTCTGCCTTTATCAGATTCTAAGGAGGCAACATGTCGCTGCCAACCACATACCCTTATAAAAGAAATATAATCCAAGTAAACGAAGGATTTATATTCATTAGATTTATAATGCATAATCACCTGAATACACAAAGGGACGCAAAGAACATATACGTTTTTAACTAAGTAAATAACATGCTAGGCACAAGAAAATTGTGTGCCCTCTGCCACGTGTCCATTCAATCACCTGTGACTTAATTTAATTTGATTTCAATATATGAAGCACAAAATCACCATTTGTACCCCTTTTTGGCTTTGTCATTCTTATTAAGATATATGTATATATATAGTAGTTAAAACATTGATCGTAACAAAGAGAGGCTATATATGTTCGTTGTTTAGATGACATGGGTTGTGAATTTTGGGACGGCTATATGCATGCTAAATATCGTATGCTCTTAAATATTTTATTAATAGATTAGATAAATTGAAACAAGGATCCGCTAGGCTGTCCATATCTTACATCAGCGGAAATACTTCGGTGACTGCAACTTGGATCAATATGCTTCAGACACCACATCAGGAATGAATATCACATTATATTTTCTGCTGATTAAATCTTAAGAAATCAAGCTTGTATGTTTGCAACAGAGAACCTCAAAAAGATTATTAGGATATATGTGCTTACGCAACAAATCAATGTCATTTGGCAAATAGACATTAGTATCTACTTCCTCTGGCACAAATTATAAGACGTTTTGGCATTTCTAGATTCGTAGCTTTTACTAGTATGTATCTAGACATAATATATATCTAGGTGCATAGCAAAACTTATGAATATAGAAAAGCCAAAAATGTCTTATAGTTTGGAACGGAGAGAGTATATTTTAATTAAAATGGAACAAGGATTTGAATTTGTAAATTCATTTATCACCTGCAAAACATCAACTTTCCTGGAAATTCATAACTGAAATGAAAAGCAGGACTTTTAGGGGGAAAAACAATTCATTCATTGTGGAAAAGTCTCTCCAGACAACAGTCATCACTAAAAATTGTTATACTTTTGTTTTGTGGGGTGAATTCAAATTAAATATATGCAGCCTGATCTCCATTACATTGCATAAGAAAGTGAAACAAAAAACAATCTCTGAGTGCCGTCCACAGACCACTGCTCCCTTGTTAAGGCACAGACGTTTTACGTCTGACCGGCCAGCAGCAGAACTTAAGCAAAGCCAAATGCAGCATTGACATAAGCCGGCCATTAGTTGACCTGCCAGTGTCCATGCATCTCAAATAATGGTGCGTATGTCGGCAAAAAGTCGACGACTCTACAGACTACAATATAGGTCGAATATGGCAGGGCGATCGCTAGCTCCGCTCTTTGGGTGCATTCATCTTTGCAAGGAACTCACAAGCTCTATATTTAACAACCTGCTTGTCATCCTTGACACCTTGTGAGATGCATGACCAGTGGCCTTTCTAGCTAGAAGGATAGTACTGCTTATACTTAGCTCCGGTAATCATGATTGGCTTCACAAGTGACAGGGCGATAATACTCGTCGTATATACTATTTTAAAAGCGTACAACACTACAAGTATTGTACATATTTATGGGTGTAGACACGACTAAAATTTTCCCAGTAACTAGAACGATTGCAATGATTTATAGCTAGGAAAATGAATCAAAGTCAAAACCATGCGCAAGATGCAACAACATGTAGACAAGTGGTTATTTACTTACTAGCAAATATGCCCGTGCGACACACACGTGTTTATATAAAGTATTTCAAATGTAGGGGGAATATTAATTCAATTCTCAATACATCATTTCTATATATATGATAAATAATTTTTAATACAGAAATAAAATGTCTTTATAGATGGGTTCTCGACGGAGTGTTGGAGTTTTTGGCTCATATGGGTGTCGGAGTTCTGCAGCAAGATAATTTGGCTCGTATGGGTGTTGGAGTCTTACATTGGCTTGTATGGATGTTGGAGTCTCACATCTTATGGAAAAAACTCACTCTTTTAGTCTTTTATAGAGTGAGAAAACTTACTCTTTTATAGTGCGATGATATATAGGTAAAAAAAGAACTTGGGCGTCCATGTGTAATGTAAATAAAATAAACGAATTTATATCCCCGTGTAATGTAAAAAACTCAGTCTTTTATAGACCAAAACTGGGTGTACAACCGCATCCACATTTTAAAAACGAAGCAATATGTGATTAAATGGACTGTGCGGTTAAGCTAAGCCAGCACAGCCTAAAGGGCCACGTGGTAAGCAGAAGCCCAATGCTCGTTTACGGCCCAAAAGCACTGCACAAGCATTCGTCCCAGAATTATATTACTTATTTAGATTTTTTAAAATCAACTGTAATACAGAGCCTGACACGATTATGTTTTCAACCCAACGCAAAACAAACAGCACACAAAGTAACGAAGAAGTTTGGCACAGTTTTGTCTGTTCCAAGTTTCCAACAGATAAACACTGTCAAGGTGAAATATTGCCGCTGTAGCTGACGACGCCTTGACGGTGACCAATGCAATACAGCACACACCATTTATTCTTCACTGGCCAGCGATGGTCCGGCCGCCGTCGATGCAGATGACTTGGCCACTGACGTAGGAGGCCGCCGGCATGCAGAGGAACGACACCAGCGACGCCACCTCAGCCGGCTCGCCAAAACGCCGCATCGGGATGCGTGACAGCTCCTGCTCCACCACCACTGTCGATAGCTGTGTGTTTCACAGATTTACGGTCACAAATCTAATGCTGCTAGGTATCATGTCGACAGTGTTATATTTTCGCGCTAAAAAAGAATGTCATTTTAAATTTGGACTAGGTAAAAAAATTATGCTTGACTGTGTTTATAGGAAATAGTATCAGCATTTATAACTCCAAAAGGTCAAAATTTATTTCACTACCTATCTAATAATAATAACAATCATAAAATATTAATACTTTTCTTATATAGTTGGTCAAAGTTGTGATGGATTGACTTGTTGTAAAGCAAAAATGATATTTTTTTTGAGATGGGGATTGAGTACCTCTTTAGCCATGTCTGTCATGATCACACCCGGCGCCACACAGTTGACACGGATCTTATCCTGGGCCCACTCAGCAGCTAGGCTCCTCGTTAGCTGGTTCAGTCCTCCTACATGAATAATCATGAATGCAATAAGGGCAATCCAAGATATATAGATATATGCATTTGTGGACACTAGAGTGAGAATAACACTGAATTTGAAATATATCCATTCCCTTCGCACTTATTCTTGATCTTTTCTTTTTATAGGTTTTTAAGATCTAGTTTTTTGTTATTCATGTTTAGTTACGGTTTGGGTAGGATTTTTGGGGGGAAATACAATGATATAACTTGGGTATGCAGTTCTAAGGTGTTTCGACTAAATCCTCACTTATCTAGGCAAAGTTTGAGTTTTCCAAAATTCCACGTTTCCTTATATTTTTTCAGAAATTCATGGGATTGATGAAAAGCTAAATCCTTTTAGCAAGTTCTCTGGGGAACACCTTCATCACTACAAAGGTGCGTGCCAAAATTTCATGATTTTAATTAGGAGCCTATTAATCATTTTGTATTTTTCATCTTTTTTTGTTTCGAATGTTGTTTTCTTAGTAATCCGTAGGTTCTGGACCAATTTTCAACTTTTGGACATGAAAAACTTCTGGACATTTGTTTGGTAATTCTGGACGCCCAAAACATTTGAACATTTTTGTAAATTTTGGCACTTTAACCCTCAAGTGCTGTTTTTGACATGTCCTTATTTCTGCGTTTGTCTTTAGACCTTGCTACCAATGTAAAGGCTATGAGGTATTATATTTGCTATAAGAGAGATGCTTTCAAAATTGATATATAGGTCCAAATTCCTTTGGGATTTTTTTTGCTCCGTTCTATTGGTAAAGTGATAACAGGCCTAGGCTAACTGGTATGGGCAACATCCTAACTGTTTATGGCGAGTCAACCAAAAGGGATCCTTCCCCACTGACCACCAGGACGACATCGGCGTCTTCCTCCCAGTGTTCAGAGGAGAAGAAAGGGATTCCTTCGACTACATCTACTACGACTATGACTATCTATGGCGGACTACCCTTAAGATTACGGTTAGTGATCAATCCACTAATTAACGTGTTCTTGCAACCAGATTAGAGATCCTGTGGCTTATACTCTATTAATGTCTCTAATACATTCATCCCGTCTCTAGTTCCCCCTATTGGGTCCTTTCATTTTTGAAAGGATGTGTTACACATGTACCATTAAAAAAAACAAGAAAACTGTCACGTACCTTTGGTGACGCTGTAGAGTGCTTCGTGTGGGAAGGCCAGGAAGCCCGCGATGGAGGAGATGTGGACGATGCTTCCCCCGCCGGCGACTGCGGATTGCCGGAGGAGCGGGTGCGCGAGCTGGCTGAGGTGGAAGCACGACTCCAGGTTGGTCGCCATGATCCGTGAGTAGTCCTCCGCCGTGTACTCCGCCGGCGGCTTGAGCATCAGCAGCGCCGCGTTGTTCACCTGTACGTGCACAGACAAGGTCCACGCCGTCAAGCAGACAACTATTGATGAATGCTTTCGCTTCACCTTGAGCTTACCAGGATATCGAGCTTGCCGTCGAAGGTCGCTTTGACCGTGTCCATGAGCTTCTCCCGGTCGGCGCGCACGGCGACGTCGCAGACGGACACGGTGACGCTGAGACCCTTCTCGGCCCACCGCCGGCGGCACTCCTCCAGGTCCGCGGCGCTGCGGGCGCACGTGTGCACCCGCACGCCGAGCCCGGCCAGCTGCTCCACGATCGCGTGTCCGATCCCCTTGCTACCTCCGGTGACCAGCGCTGTCGCGCCGGTCAGGCTCCACATCTCGCCGCCGGCCACCGCTGCCATCCTCTGTTTTTGTGTATTGTATCGTGTGCGTTCAACTTCAACTTGTACTATAATGGTGCGATGCCTGTACCTTATAGTGAAATACGGGCCGCCATGATGTCCTTGTTCGACAAAAAAAATGTCCCACTATGTGCTTATTCAAGAAATAAAATGTTGCCAGTGGCAAATAGTATAATGCCGTTGACTTGATTCCAGTACACTACAGCTGTACTGATAATTTGAGCCTATTTTGTCCGTGCAAGCAACAAATAATTTGAGACCGACTAAACATCAACCGATACTAGTATACTCCCTCCGTCCTATAAAAAAAATTACAATTCTAGCGCAGTATCATGTATTAGTACCTAAAATTTGTCCAATTACAAATATAGAACTATCAATATTTATGATGGTAAATAAATACCATTAGATTAATTAAAAAATGTAATTTCACAATAAATTAATTTGGAGCCAAAAACATGAATATTATTTAATGGAAATTTGGCCAAACGTGAACAACTTTATGTGCCATGCAACTTATAGTTGTATTTTTTCTAGAATGGAGGTAATACACTGTTGTTGAGTTGATCTTGTCTGCTCAACGTTAACCATAACTGGAGCACAATAAAAGTTGCCATCCTTTGAGGCCTTCCACAACGTGGAAGTAGAGCCGGCAACAAAAAAAAAATTGGGCCCCATTGTCAAAACTAGAAGCGTTCTTCAGTTGTTGCGGCATGTAGAGCTGCTGGGCACCAATGACAGGACCCATATAGGAGATAAAAGAAATACACAAAACCCACTAGCACTAAACCCAACTAGTACTCTGCATCGGTCATGAAAGTACCAACGAAATTCTATCTATTGTTTGGCACCGAAGCAAGCAGTTGCTTCACTCCTTGTTTTTCTGGCACCAGTGGAAGATGAAATCACTTGCTGTAGTGGGAAGGAGCGATTCCCAAAGTCTCTCTCTGCTCCGAGCACGACTCATGGCTCACGCCGTGGAGTGTACAAGCCCTTGTTTAGATGGCAAACTTTGAAGGTAAAGTTTGCATAGTAAGTGTCTCGTCACACTGTAGCAATTTTGTTTTTATTTGGTAATAATTGTCTAAATATTGATTAATTAGACTTAAAATGTTCATCTCGTAAAGTACAACAAAACTGTGTAATTAGTTTTTAATTTCATCTATATTTAGTACTCCATATATGTGCCGACATTTTGATGTAACGGAGAATAGGAATTCTGCATAGTGAATTTGGAAGGCAAACTTTGGAATCTAAACAAGGCCCAAGTTTCAACCAGCGCAGCTGGTCAGCTGCTGCCACCTGCCATCCACTGAGCACAACAAATCCCAACACAAATAAATCACATATATGATAGGATAAATATATTTTTTAATTTGTCCACTCCGATCAAGTTTCGAATTGACATGTGTAGTGTTTAAATTTATATAAACTGGTAATCCTAGCACCTAGACATCCGACGCGTGTGACGTGTTTGCACCCGGGGCCCTTCCCACCGCGCCCTCCCAAACCTGCCCACCCCTCGCGGGAAGAGAACGCGAATAGATCGCCGCTCCCCTCTCAACCCCGTCCGCCGACCCCGCGGGAATAGAACTGAACGCCGCTTCCCAGTTCCCAAAACCATCGTCCCCGCCACGAGAATAGAATGCAAAACCCGACCGCCCCTACATCACCCCATTCCTCCACCGCGTCCTCTGTCCCAAGAGCAGAAAAACACTTCAAGTGCAATATCGCAAACTTATAGAAAATTATATAGTGCAACATCAGAATATGAAAATTGCAACATCGCAAAAATATGTACTGCAACATTGAAAAACATGTTCTGCAACATAAAAGTTATGTGCTACAACATCAAAAAACATGTACTGTAACATTGAAAAAACAAGTAATGCAACATCGGAAAATATGTACTGCAACATCGAAAAAATATGTGCTGCAACCTCAAAAATTATGTACTACAACATAAAAAATCATATGCTGCAACATCAAAAATATGTACTACAACATCAAAAAAAACAATCATAAAACATGAAAAATGGGACTATTCAAGAAAACATCTATTGCAACAACTCAAAAGTTCCTTTACAACATTCGAAAATCAGCTGGCTGAGGTGGAAGCACGACTCCAGGTTGGTCGCCATGATCCGTGAGTAGTCCTCCGCCGTGTACTCCGCCGGCGGCTTGAGCATCAGCAGCGCCGCGTTGTTCACCTGTACGTGCACAGACTAAAAAATACGTGAAATAGGGCCACCATGATGTCCTTGTTCGACAAAAAAAATGTCCCACCATGTGCTTGTCCTAGAAATAAACTGTTGCGATGCTAGTGGCAAATAGTATAATGCTGTTGACTTGATCCCAGTACACTACAGCTGTACTGATAATTTGAGCCTATTTTGTCCGTGCAAGTGACAAATAATTTGAGCCCGACTAAGGCCACGTTTAGTTCCAAAATTTTTTAAGATTTCCTGTCACATTGAATGTTTGGAGATATGCATGAAGCATTAAATGTAGATGAAAAAAAACAAACTAATTATACAGTTTGGTAGAAAACCACGAGACGAATCTTTTGAGCCTAATTAGTCCATGATTAGACACTAATTGACAAATACAAACGAAAGTATTCAGTAGCCAAAGCTAAAAATTTTCACGAACTAAACACACCCTCAACATCAACCCATACTAGTATACTCTCTCCCTCCTAGAAAAAATACAATTCTAGTAAAGTATCATATTTTAGTACCTAAAGTTTGACCAATTAAAAATAAAAAAGTATCAATATTTATGATGCTAAATAAATACCATTAGATTAATTAAAAAATACAATTTTACAATAAATTAATTTAGAGCCATAAACGTGAATATCATTTAATTGAACGTCATCAAATGTGAACAACATTACGTGGCACTGGGATGGAGGTAGTACACTGTAGTTGAGTTATCTTGTCTGCTCAACGTTAACCACTACTGGAGGACAATAAAAGTTGCCATCCTCTCAGCTGCCATCCACTCTACGTTTTCTGAGCACAACAAATCCCAACACAAATAAATCACATATATGATGGATAAAGTGGTGACTTTTTTGGATAATGTATTTTTTAACCTGTCCACTCGGATCAAGTTCTCCATTTGACACTTGTAGTGTTTAAATATAATTTTATTCTAAGATTTAATGGTATTATTCTTCTAGTCATACATAGTAGATATTAGGCTTTGACATCAAGATATCTATGGTTGACTTCCTCAATCTCAAACTCAATTGGCATAATTTTTAGGAGATCTCAGAGGTACGGTGTGTACCTGCATCCATAAGAGTGATTGTGCATCTATCTCCGTCGATATTGAGATGACTTTGCTGATTTCATCGTCTTGAGATCTGGTGGCTCGGTCTTTTCGAAGGTGCTATTCGGGGCATAGTGTGTATGTGTGCATATATATAAGGCCTTGTTTGGATTGTACAGTCCAAAGTTTAATTAGCAAAAGTTAAAGAACTAAAACTTTCGAACACTTTGTTGGCTTATTTGTGTGGTTTAAAGTTTTTTTACAACACTTTAGACCTCCTGTTTGGAGGCTCTAGAGCTAAAGTAGTCTAGTGACTAAAATTTGGACCATGTCACCCAAACAGAGCCTAATAAGTGTGTGCGTTTATACTGTTTGTTTGGTTTGCAAGAAAAAAGAATCATAAAAATGAGGCAGAAGTTGAAACCCTAAGACAAGTTTCTGAATTTCCCACATGTACTCGTTCCCTATATCATCATTTGGAGAGTCATTTGAATCAAAATTGCTCTCTATGTTCTTTTCACTATATTTTATTCGCACTCTAGAGATATAGCCTCACTCTTTATCTTTAACTTGCAAGAAATCCAAAATAGAGGATGATTATATTTGAAAACCCTAATTAAAAATGCTGTTAGAGAGTATTTTTTCACAAACATCACTATCCTACTAATTTAGAAAGATATAAAGAGGCTCTCAAAGTTGCTTTAAGTACCTAACACTAACCGACCCTAAGCCCCTTAAGCAGACGAATTACAAAAAAGGCCTGCATTGAATAATGGCCCATGTGTTAAGTGAGAGGCCCAATGCTCGTGTATGGCTCAAAACCACTGCACGTTTTCAGCTTGCTCTGGCTCACTGTCTCTTTTCATGTTGGGCTCCGTCAGACTCATGATGTGATATGATCAACTGTTCATGAATGAACCCAATGGGCTGTTTGGGCACGTAGTAACCACTTACAAGTGTGAGAGCTATCCATTTGTATTTTCTTGTGCAAAACAAGACCATTGTAATTAAAATCCTCTGAAATTTTCTGTTTGGAAGAAGTAAACAAATCAAGTCCTTTTACAGGGCGAGAACGATCTCTAGCTAGTCACCGAAGCAGTCAATGAGAATGGTGCGACATCCAGCCTAGCTCGGGATTTGGCCCATAGTGGCCAGTGTGCAAGTTAATAAGATATTATGGAGAGTTTAGTCCTACCTTAGTTGTTAAAGCTGGGATAGACCAACATATAAGGCTTCTAGAGTTCATCCCACTATCCCTGGATTAACTCTTTTACGCGAAGCGAGAATGAAAACGTAAGTGGGATGGTGGTAGGTGAGATGTGGTTCACTTGACGTGTAGAGTGAATCTGAGCTGTTTAGACTCCGGGACGTTACATGTGGACAGGACCATCTCAGTGGTGAGACCCATGACGAGTTTGCGGCGATTGCGAGAAGCCACATCATTGGTGGCGCCAGGCGAGCCGATGCCGCCCACTCCCTCGTCGGTTGGACGACTCATAGCAGCAAGCTCCGACGAGGCTTAACACGGTGGCGGCAAGGCCTCGTCCATCGGCCCTAGCCTGGATGCCGCCTACAGCTGATTGCTTGTCCACCACCGCCGTAGAGACCCGAGGAGCCGAGGGCCTACAGGATCACTCACCGCCCGCCGCCGACAAACTGCCGGGAAGCTCGCTCGACGACATCACTGGCAAGTCGGGCGACAACTGGCCGATGGTGTCGGGGCGCTGCCGAGAAGACGAGGCGGAGTTTGGCTCGCTACTGGGTGCACTATTCGCTGTCTCCACAGTGCCTGATATCTGTCAAAAAAATAATTACCTCTTCCGGCGATTTTTTATTTTCCGCCGGTGACCGTCCAAACCAGGGTTTAATTTATCGATAGAAAAAAAATACCGGAGGTCACCGATAAACGGGTTTATCGGATTTATCGGAAAATTTCTCGGTCAAAAATAAAACAAAATAATACCTAATTTCACTGTAAGTTGTCTCTAAAGCATTTAGCATCAAGAACTAGCACATAATAGTATTGATATAATAGAGTATCATACTTTCATGTAGGTAGAATACTGAAAATTGGAATCTCGTCGATAAATAAATTTTACCGGACCTCAGCGATAAACGGGATTATCGGGTTTATCGAAATTTTATCGCCGATAAAATTTTCCCTGGTCCAAACCAGCCATATAATTATTTTATTTGATATCAGTTATCCAAGCATTGTTTCAGAATTACATATAGAAAGTTAGTGTGGGCTGTATTTTACAAGGGTACTCGCATTTTTCTAGATTTATTCCAGGATTTATTGAAGCTATGTTTTCAGTGATAGGCGCCTGTGGTGACTTCATAAATTTCGAGATCTGCCGGCTCAGTCCTTTGGAGGTGCTCATAGAGGTAAGGGTTAGCGTACGTGTGTTCATAGGAATGAGTGTGCGGACGTATTGTGGGTGTCTACATTGTACTGTGTAATTCTAAAAAAAATACTTGCCTTCCAAACACACCCTTGCTAAAGGTTTTGATGATGCGTTCTGGTGAGAAGTCTTTGGATCTGTTGAACGAGTAACTGAACTACTGTATATATGGGGTGAAAAATCTTACAACGCAAATTTGTCACGGTCACATTTTGCTCCCAATCCCAAACAAAAGCCACCCGGAAGCAACAAAAAGCAGTTGGCCCGGCAAGATTGAATCTTGGCCAGCCGGGCGGGCGCCGGCATGGATCAGCCACTGATGGTCCGGCCGCCGTCGATGCAGATGACTGCCCTGTGACGTAGGACGCCGCCGGCATGCAGAGGAACAACACCTGGGACGCCACCTCCTCCGGCTCTCCTAGTTTTATATTTTCACTCGGTGTGCCGTCCATATGTTCTCTGTTTCACAGTTTGAGATTCTCGAAACAATGTTGCATGTAACCGGGTGGGGGGGGTGCAGATGTCCAGCCGGCACCGGGAGGAGGAGGAGACACCAAAGCGAGGCAGTAGAATAGCGAAGAGGGAGATGCAATACCCGATCTAGTTTTGAAACATCCAAATGGTTGCAACATATGTCTGAATGCAGATGAAACATTTGAAATATGCATCTGATTAAAACACTAAAAACACTTGAAAATAATGTAAAACGTACACAATATCTGGATAAAACACTAGCAACATATATGTGAAATATATGCAACATTCAAATAAACACACTTGCAACATACGTCTAGAAATACAGCTAAAACATTGGGAACAAAAGCTTGCAACATACCTGTACAACCATTGCAATATATGGAACATCTCGATCTAGTTTGGAAACATCCACATGAAATACCTGCAACATATACATGAAACTTATAAAATACTTGAAATATACTCTTGCAACATGCATTTTCAGCATGTAATATAATGTCACCTTGTTACTTGGATGAATCACGGAGCTCGACGCTGGCGCGGAGGTTGACGGCGGTGCATAGAGCTCGCCGGTGCACCCTGGGCAAGGACCTGCTCGGCGATACCTGTACAACCATTGCAATATATGGAACATCTCGATCTAGTTTGGAAACATCCACATGAAATACCTGCAACATATACATGAAACTTATAAAATACTTGAAATATACTCTTGCAACATGCATTTTCAGCATGTAATATAATGTCACCTTGTTACTTGGATGAATCACGGAGCTCGACGCTGGCGCGGAGGTTGACGGCGGTGCATAGAGCTCGCCGGTGCACCCTGGGCAAGGACCTGCTCGGCGGCCTAGGTGAGCATCTGCGTGAGGCATGTGAGCACCCTAGGTGAGCATCTGCGCGAGCACCTGCTCGGCGGCTAAGGGTGTGGATGGGAGCGAGCGGATCGATAAGGCAGCCAGTGGAGAAGCTGCATCTGTCCATCCCTGGACACCCGGACAAGAGCGTTAGCGAATAATGAATCTCATTTTTTTTCTATCTGAGCATCAAATTCGAGCATATATATTGTGTTTTGAATCATGTGTTGCCAAGATCTAGTATATAATATAAATATAAACAAGGAGCACTCTAATATAATACAAATATAAAAAAGGAACTATGTAAGAGGAAATGGCAGGGGGATTTGCTCGACCGTCACTATCCTTGGGTGCATTCATCGTTGCATCAAGAAATTGACCTACATGAATCCCAAAAAAAAAAGAAGAAGAAATTGACCTATATATATATATATATATATATATATATATATATATATATATATATATATATATATAGAGTTTTCTATACTCCCGGGAGTAACTACTCCCATGTGCACACTGTACAGGCTCGGTCAATTAGGAGAAGCTAACGGGCTAACGGGTTGAGAGTGCGGGGGACTGCGTACGTGACGCATGCTGATGACTTCCGTGAAAAACGGATCAGGTTTAGTTCTTTGCTTTTGAAGTTGGTTGGCATGCGGTTGGGTATATATCTTTTTGAAATGGGTGCATTAAATAGTAGTATGTGTATATACCTAATATTTTAGAAGTATGCATGGATAATTCTTGCAGTCAGAGATATATATTCATACTTTGTTTAATCTAAATAACAAGCTGGTCAGGTTTGATTAGCGACGCTCATTAGCATATTTCTACGAAAATATCTAGAGGTATGAACGTATGGTCTTCGTTAAAAAGTATAAACAAATACTAGTCCAACATAATAGTATGGACCATTACTTTATAATAAAAATAGTATGGACAAATACTGCTTCAGAAAAATACGTCACTGTGGCTCTGCATTCTTCAGATGCCGCTCGTGGGTATGCTCAGATACGTAACCTTTTAGAGTATGTGTATGTATACATACTAAAGTATGTGTCCATACTACTAGTTTTTAGAAGGACGTATGCATTCATACTGAGTATATTTATGTACTTTTCGTTAGTATATGTATATACTTTTCGTGACAGGAGAGTACATGTACATACTATTTTATTATAGATACACATACTATTTTATTGTTATGCTCTGGTACATACATATTTTTGACACGAGTATCGGTACATACACATTAAAATAAAGTGTGTACGTACATCACCAATTTAAGGAGTTTTGACGAGAAAAAAGAAAAAGGTACGCTAGTATGCCTGCATAATTTTGACAGGATGTAGTATTAGTACATACTCTATGTATAATGTACAGGCAAATTAATATGCAATTCTGCTGCTTCTACATATTGACAAAACTTATCTAAACTGAATATGTAATTACGAGATAGGTTAAGCTATAAACTCTGAATTTGCTACTCTATAAACTCCTTACGCATATACTCTCATGATCCAGTGACGTAACTGAATGGAGATCAGATGCAGATTCTTAATTTGGACATGTAGGCTGTGGCAGATCTGATTCATTAACCTGCTTGGCTGGTGGTCAGTCACTACCGCCGGAGAGGAGACGCTAGCCTTGAAACATCGGCTGTCTTCAATAAACATCGGACTGCCTGGTGGTCATGAAACGAGAGCATGTCTGCCCTTACCCAGATTTAATCTGCAGAGATCATGAACGTACATTAGGCATGAAGAAGCCGCCACGATGCCACAAGGGCATAGGATGTAGACGCAGGTCGGGAAAGGGATGCCGCTGCCGCTGGCGAGTGCGGGGATGAGGTCACCGTCGCTGTTGGTGTCGGATTGGGGTGGGACCGTCGAAGGTGAAGGGGAGAGAGGGCGACCGGCTGGTGGTTTATACGTGCGCCGCTGCTAATGGTGGCTGGGCGCCGCCGCGGATCAGCTTCCGTCAGGATCGCAAAGAGACGCGGATGGGAGCTGATCCGATAGGTATATATTTATATTCAAAATACTAACGGGTCCGCTTCTTTAACCCGCTAATGATCCTCCGGCACCACGTTGGGAGGCTCTTTTGGTGTAATACAGGTGGGAGTAACTACTCCTAGGGAGTAGGAAAAATTTTCCATATATATATATATATATATATATATATATATATATATATATATATATATATATATATATATATATATATATATATATAGTTATGTGTTGCTTTGTGAGGCTGCTAACAACTAGAGTCTAGAGTGGCTGTTATAGGTACTCCCATGAGCATGATTAGGGTTAGGGTAGCTCTGAAAAACTGATGCTAATTAATCTGATACAGATGGTCTAGAGATGGGTAGCATCAGGAAATTGACCTACATATATAGATATATCTAAGTGGCGTGGCTGCTAATAACTAGAGCGGCTGTTATAGTTAACTCCCATGAACATGATTTGGGTAGCTCACAAGTCTTAAGTCTGGTACTTTTCAGATACAGATGGTCTATACTAGACACAAGATACTGGCGTATATTACTTATTGTATGAGTACATATGAGTATGCAGATACGCAATCTTTTTTCTGTAACAAACAAGCTCAGAGTAGTGGTGATCACGTGCAAGGAGATGCAGCTGAGATTTCTTTTTTAAGAATAAAATGGAAGTCAAATACTCAAATGAAGTCGAAGGTGTGTACGTGTTGTTGGAATTGATCTCCATCAGTTGGCCCAACGGCCAACTGGGCCCTTGACCTGCGCCCTGATCGGGGGTGCCCAGCCCATAGATGGCTGGTGGGCCCCTGTCGCGCAGCGCTATAAAATGAGGTGGGGGCCAGTGGCACAAGTGACGAGGTTCGCCGCCGCTCATAGTGACCCCACCTTCCCTAATCCGATCCAGAGGTAGCGCTGAAGGCGATGGGAAGCTCCACCGGTACCTCTGCACTGCATGCGACTTCGACACCGACACCGTCATGGCTACCGCGAGCCTCTCTGCCAACAATCGATGGTCAGCCATACCCGTGCCTCCCTCTCTTATCTATTCTTCTAGATCTTATCAGTGTATTAGGTTCATCTACATGTCTGTCCCGAATACAAGTATGTACACCCACTGATCTACACCATGCATGATCCACTAACCTATCAATGGCATCAAGAGCCAGGTCATGGTATGTGGATTCAGTTGGGATAGATTGAAAAGAATCAAAAAGAAAGAATCTGAACTCGATTCGGAAGAACAGTAAACCCTAACATAACCCTAACCCTAACCAAGAATGAAGATCGAAATGGGGAGGGACCGCCCCGGATCTCCCTTTTCCGCCGGCGTTGTTGCCACCGTGCGGGAAGAAAACACCGCCGTCGTGCGGGACAGATCCCGCCATTGCGCGGGAAACGGACACCGAGCCGCCGTTCGCCGGCACGTGGAAGAGGGGGCTGAGCAGCCGGTGGAGGCGAGATCTCCGCCTCGGGCTTGGGCCAAAGGGCACCACCGTGGTACCGCTCGACGGTGCCGCGCGCGGCTACGGCTGCACGCGTGCGCCGGCGAGAGGATCCACGGTGGCGCCATCACCTTCTGCGCCGTCGCGAGCTCTTCGAGTGAGGGCGGTAGAAGCAGAAGGGAGAGGAATAAAAGAAAAGAAGAGAAAAGAAGGACTAGGGGACGGAATGCTCCGGCAGCCGGCTTCCTTCACCGGCGCCAACAACCGGCATGGCCGCCTCCGTGCGAGCTCTGAAGAGCAGAACGTGGAAAAGAAGGGAGAAAGGCGGAAGGGGAGCCTACCGGACTCGGTCCGGCGGAGTCTTTCCCCACCGGCGCCGGCGACTCCCATGGACACTGAGGTCAAGAGAGAAAGAAAGGAATGATGCGGTTAGGGTTTCCTCAGTGAGCTGCTGCCGGTTTTGTTCAGCCGATAGGCACGACCAGCCGTCCGATGCGGCTCTTGGCTGATGGATGGCTGAGAGCAGCCGGGACAGTTTTGGCCCAGGCGGGCGAAGTAATTCCCGGCCCAGGCCCAGGTTGTGGCCTGGGCGCGGGAAGAGACCAGCGAGCGAGCTGGGCCTTTGCGGCTGGGCCGCCGCTGTGCGCTGGGCGCTGTGCGGCTGGGCTTTTGCGTCGCTGGGCCTGGGCGTAGTGCGCGTTTTTGGGCCGCGCCGGAGTGGTGGCCGCTGGGTCACGCTGGCCCAGGCACAGGGGCGCTGCAGTGCGCGTGAGCGGGCTGAGCTTCTGCTGCAGTTGGGCCGCAGGCGATGCTGGGCCGTGGAAGGGCCAGCGACGCGCGATGGGCCTTGGGCCGGAAAAAAAAAATTTGTATTTTCGTTTTATTTTCTCAAATAGTGGCTGCACGCGCTGGGCTGGGCCGACCGTATTGCTGGCAGTGCTGCGAGTCAGGCCTTCGGGCCGAAATGACAAAATGCACAAGGTTGTCTTCAATTATGTTTTATCCTTTTTCAGAAGCATATTTGAATGATTTTTTTTGATGAAACTTGTATAAAGTTTTGATCTCTATTCAATTTTGCACCAACGTGCACATCGTTTAGAGAATAGATAAGTAAAGAATGCTTCTGAAAAGTAGATAATTATTGTTGATTCACGTTTTCCGCTGCAAAATTAAAGTTTTATTGCCTTCTCATTAAATCTAAACCAACGGGAGGATTTAATTTGAAGAGCAATTATAGCAATTCAATGAATGATGAAAAGTTGATCCTCCAGTTAAAGTTGGAACCAATGAAAATTTTAAATTGGAGGAATAATCAGTTTATAGTTAAGATAAATTATAATATTGTTATTTTCTGACCAACGTTGATGATAACAATATTATAAGTTTATTTAAGAGTTTATGTTTAAAGAAAATTATGATATTGTTATTTTCTGACCAACGTTGATGATAACAATATTATAATTCTATGAGTTTTATGTTTAAAGTTTAAATCTCTGATGAATTTCGCACCAAAGTGACCAATTTTCAGAGAATAGATAAGAGACAATAGATGCTCCAGAGCGAGCAGAATGTAATGTATTTTCATGTTTCCGCTACAATGATGATGATGATCTTCAAAATTAAATTTGAACAAACGGGAGAATTTAGTTTTGAAGAGGGTTATAAGATAATTGAGTTTTCATATGTTAATTCCATTTCTGCCCAACGGTGATGTGGAATTGATGTATAAGATTGATAGTTTTGTTCTATTTCTGCCCAACGGTGATATAGAATAGAACTTAAAGTTTAAAAGTTCAATGTGCATGTCTTTAACCAGACCAACGTAGGGTTATTTTCATGCTCATTATTGATGATGTTTTTCAGATAAAGAAGTTCATGCCTTTATTCTTGAAGGGTGAAAAGAAAATGAGCTGGGTACTTGTGACTCAGAAGATGAAAAGTGCAATTTTGCAGAAAGAAGACCATTGTGTAAGGGACTGCGGTCTCTTTAAAGAATGGCTTCAAAAGAAAAGAATTCTAGGATATTGATCCAAGAAAGAAATAGAACATTAAGAGTTTATTTTAAAAGATGCCTTTTATGTACTTCTTATGAAGAAGAATTTAGTTTTTAGTTTTTATCATCATGATAAAAGATGTAATAAGTAATATAATTTTAGACTTAATCATCATGATTTGAAATGTAATAAGTGACATGCATGTTTAATTTGACCAACGTCGAATTAAGCATGTGTGTTAAAGAGTTTTTGGATTTACTTCTAAATTTGTTGATTGAATATGAGACAATATTGACTTTTATGTCCCTTCAAGAAAATTATCTCGCATGGCGGAAAAAAGTTTGTGATAGTACCCGTATGACGGGAAAAGTTTAAGAAAATACCCGCATGACGGGGTAAAGTTGGCATAGTACTTATGTTAAACAATCCTGCATGGCGGGATAAATTTGACATAGTATTTATCCTGCATGGCGGGAGAAAGTTGTGATGACTCATGTGTTTTGAGTGTATCCCGTATAGGAAGAAAAGTTTAGGGTAACTCTTATGCTATCCTAATATAAGTTTAAGGAGAACAGAAAGTTACAGACGAACCTTAAGATAAGAATGACATGCAGGCATGACTTGCGAAAGTATTAATGATAAAAGACTCTGTTGAGTTCTTGAAGTGAAATGAGGAAAAAGTACTCCCAATGAATTAAGAAATAATTTCATTTGCATAATGTAATCATGTGGATGAAGAAAGTAATCAAAGTTTCCTCATTCACAAGAGTTCTGAATAGTTTTGAGTTCTGAATAGTTTTCGAAATTGTGGTAGAAAAGTTCGTACCACATTTCGAGGGGGAGAAAGGTGAGATAAATTAAGAAAGGCAATTAAGAAAGATACTTCCCCATAATTCAGACAATGCGATGCATACTAAAGTGATCTATAAAAGATGAATGTGATCGTCGGAGGAGTAAGACGGTCATAATATCGATACCCCTAAAGTAAAGATATAGCTAAATTCATGGACCTTTTACAGTTCCAACAGAAAGATAGCATAGTCAGCCAGTATTCATACTGGACGTGTTCAGAGTTTTAAAGGCGGTGCTAAGTGCACCATATGAGTTTTAGCAGATTAAACCCAAAATAAGAAAATTAAAGATGGGACAATCTGGGGGAGCATGATACAAAGAGACCTAACTCCGCAAGGAGGATGAATAATGTAAACAAGGATGTTGTTACACAGGACCTTATAGAATCAATTGTCTTTTGGCAATAAAGGTCAAGAAATGCTAGTAGCTAAGGCCCCAGAAAGTCTAAAAGAATAAGAAAGTCAGATATTTCTGATGATTATAAAGTCTATATTAGTGAAATTCAAATGGAGGGTAATCCCACCTAATTTGAAGAAGCCATGAGAGACGTTCACTCGTCCAAGTGGCAAGAAGCGAAGAAAGATGAAATGGAATCGATAATACCAATAATATTTTGGGAACTAGAATAAATTCCTAATGAGCCAAAACAGTAGGCTGTAATGGGTCTACAAGACAAAATGTGACTCCAAAGGAAATATGTAAAGATGTGGAGCGCGACTTGAATCAAAAGTTTTACGAGAAGCGAATGAATAGATTACAATGAGTGCTAGTGGCACATCATGATCTGAGTCACATCAGATGAAAGTAAAGACAACTTTTTCCAATAGGATTTGTATGAAAATAATTATGTGGCACAACCTAGAGGTTTTGTCATAAAAAGAAAAGAATGTAAGGGATGCCACCTATAGAAATCTCTTATGGACTGGAGCAAATCTCTAGACAGTGGCATTTAAAGTTGAAGAATCAATTGTAAATTTTGGGTTAAAGAGAATGAGAGGACAATTGCGTTTGTACAAAGTTATAGAATGAGGAATTTATTTCCTAATTCTGTATATGTAGATGACATCTACTTGTTAGTAGTGATGGCAATCTACTGCATGAGAAGAAGTTCTTGTCCTCAACATTGAATAAGAAAATTCTCGGTGAAATATATCTCGTTAAAGGAATTGAAATTCACCGAGATAGAAGAAAAGGGGTATTAGGACTATCGCATAGGTATGCTAAGAAAAGTTTTTAAAGAAATAAAGTACCTATGCGGGTAAACCTACGCCTGTTCTCATGGTTAGGGTAATAGTTTTGAGAACTTTAATGTTCCAAAAGCAATGTAAGATTGTTATAGCTGGACGTCCTATATGCTTCAGCTGTTGGAAGCTTAATGAGTACAAAGACAAGACCTTGCCCTGACACAGTTTACGTATCCGGGTTGTTTTGGCAAAAGTCCAGTCCAGATATAGATCACTGGAATGGAGTTAAAATGTCAGCCTCATGCTAAGAAAGAAAAAACAAGTACTCTCAAGTAGTTGTGGGTACAAATGTTAATTTTTGGCGAGATGTTTAGTGAAACCCACATAGTAGCTAACACTCGCAGTTGGAGTTTTATTGTGGAAAAGCTCCAAAAGAAACAGTTCTAGTATCATCAGTGATGTAAAGTTATAATATAGCATGATATGAGGCTGAGGGACAGGCAAAATGGTTAAGGAACTTGTACCCGGAATTGATAATGGTTGTCAACAGCAATAACCATTTAAGTAGTTTGCTCCTATGACAACGAGTCAAGTGTGCTGCCAAACACATTGACATTAAAGTTATACGTTGTAAAGGAGAAAGTCCGGAATCATACTAAAAGTATTGAACGTAAAGGTGACAAACAAGTGCTTGCGGATCCGCTTACCAAAGGCTTACCACCCAGTGTGTTCAGAGAACACACAGTCGACATGGGTCTATGGTATGGCCTATGTTTTCCGGACAATAAAGGGCCCGAAAGTTAAAGAATCTGTTTCAGATCAGAGATGTGTATTGTAGCTGTTAAATCTATCGGCGACTGACCGTGATGATGAGGCATGCTCTATACACTAATTTGTGATGGAACAAATAAAAGTGAAAGCAATTAAAGTCAAAGTTTAAAGTTAAAAGTATAAGATGAGATCAAGGGGGAGAATGTTGGAATTGATCTCCATCAGTTGGCCCAACGGCCAACTGGGCCCTTGACCTGCGCCCTGATCGGGGGTGCCCAGCCCATAGATGGCTGGTGGGCCCCTGTCGCGCAGCGCTATAAAATGAGGTGGGGGCCAGTGGCACAAGTGACGAGGTTCGCCGCCGCTCATAGTGACCCCACCTTCCCTAATCCGATCCAGAGGTAGCGCTGAAGGCGATGGGAAGCTCCACCGGTACCTCTGCACTGCATGCGACTTCGACACCGACACCGTCATGGCTACCGCGAGCCTCTCTGCCAACAATCGATGGTCAGCCATACCCGTGCCTCCCTCTCTTATCTATTCTTCTAGATCTTATCAGTGTATTAGGTTCATCTACATGTCTGTCCCGAATACAAGTATGTACACCCACTGATCTACACCATGCATGATCCACTAACCTATCACGTGTCAGCAAGTGATGCAAGTCAACACATATATTGTGATATGAGGAAAAACATGAGCCATTTTGATGCAGATAGAACATATACGAATTTTGTGTTGAGTGAAACATTTTCGGGGCTCTACGCCTCTACACAACACAAGTTTTTCGACTCACGTTGCATATAACGATACAGATTCAAGTGCTAGTAGTGGAGCCTCCAGGGCACAAGTATTTATTTCAACATAAGTAGTCTAAGATTACATATAAGTATTAATTCATAATAACTAAATTAATTCTAACTAATTTATAGAAAATAAATTGTTATGCTAATCACTAAATGAATGAAAACTAAATCGGTTATGTTTGAAACATGATAGTTGTCCGTTGTCCATCAACCAACTACCTGCTGGTAAGGTTTTTCTTCAACCTTAGTCATCAACTCCCCTCCCCAAACTCAACAAAGTCACTCATATCGTCCACTTCCTTTGTTTTACTAGTACAAAACTATTTCGATTGGCCGTATAAATTGATTTCTGCTAGTAGCTCTAGTTTTTGACTGCTAGTATGAAAGGCTAGTAAAAATAGGATATTTCCACTAGAGATGACTGTACCGTTGGTAGAAAAACATTTTGACTGTCAGATGTTTAAGTCACCCGCCAACATTAGGGCCTTGTTTAGTTTCCCAAATTCATCCCCAAATTCTACTATGCAAAAAGAAGATTCCCCATCACATCAAAATGCCGACACATATATGGAGTACTAAATATAGATGAAATCAAAAACTAATTGCACAGTTTTGTTGTACTTTGCGAGACGAATATTTGAAGCCTAATTAATCAATGTTTGGACAATTATTAGCAAATAAAAACAAAATTGCTACAATAGGGAACAGTGATTCGGCTGGCCCCTATTCGGCCATCTAAACACGGCCTAGGTAAAAGCCACTGACTCGGCGGCGAGTATCATATTCTCATTGCTGGGTAGATGTTTGTCCCCACAGTGACCATTATCCTATTTCCTATCACTGTTTGATCTAGCATTGACCGGGCAGTGACATCTCCTTACAATGACGGGTGCGGGCACCTGCCAAGCAGCGGCTGGGGGAGCGCGTCGCTGGGCCAACGCGGGGCAGGGTGCCCGCCAAGCTGCGCCTGGGCCGTCACGCTGCGATTCAGGACCGCCTCGGAGCCCGCGCTCCGACGGCGGGCCGCCGACGGATCTCGCCACCTGACGCAGAGGGATGGCGGGAGGTGCTCCCTCGTCACTCTCCGGACCGCATCAACTCACCGCCTGCTGTGGCCGACAGGCGTCCGCCGCGCCGGCCGAGGCGGATCCCAGAGGCGATGAGGGATAAATGTCTCAATTGCCTCTCTCGCAACCACCGGATTGCGACTTGCCGCCGTCCGCTCAGGTGCCTGCGCTGCCTCGGCTACCACCACTATGCCAGGGACTGCAGGCGGCCACGGAAGCCGCCCGGAGACGCGTCAGGCACAGCGGCACCCGCCCCGAATCGCTTCGTCAGGCCACGCCACGCCTCCAGCAGCGGCGATACGGCCGTTGGCTCCCAGGCTGAGGCGTCCACCCCTGACAGAACGCCCGATGTCACCCCGGTGGGGTCCCCGGCCGGCGAGACGCCGGGACCTAACCAAGCCACCGGTGCCGTCCACGGCCCGGAACCGATGGAGCGCGACCCCCTGCCACCGGGCCATCCGGAGGAACGACAGTGGGAGAGCACGTGCATTCTGCAGCGCAACCCCACCATTGACGCCGCCGAGGCCGGCCTACGCTACGCCATCACCGCCATGTCGGCTGACGCCACGCACGAGATGTCCACCGCCAGCGCCACCCGGGCTCTGCAGACCATCGCCGGCGTTGAAGAGGGCTCTTTCACCATAACTCCATTCTACCCGGAGCAATTCCTCATCCAATGCCGGTCGCTGGAGACGAGGAACATCTTATTGGGGGCGACGCCGATTCCGGTGCCGGGTACCTGGCTAGTGCTGCAGCCATGGACTCGATTGCAGCATGCCGACGCCAGCACATTCAAATTCAAGGCGAAGATTGAGCTTGAGGGTGTCCCGCCGCACTTATGGGCTGAGGACACGGCGGCAAAGATATTGGCACCGAGTTGCTGGATCGAGTCGGTCGACGAGCACACCACCTCTAAGGCGGACCTCTCGGCCTTCAAGCTGTCGGCCTGGACTTGCGACCCTCGGGCTATTCCGAAGGTGGTGTGGCTGCACGTCGCTGAGAACGAGGTCATTCACGCCGGCACTTCTGCGAACCCCACCTTTGGCAACCTACCACTTTTCCTCCGCAAGAAGGACGTCCTCGGCTACCTCGTCCTGGTTCACATCAGATGCGTTACGGATTTCGGTCCGGTGAACCCATCCCCGCCGCCGTCGTCATCGGACTCGGACAGCAGGTATGAAGGCAACTCGTGTCGGCATCACTTCACCCGAGGCACGACGCCGCGCATTCAGGGATACCGGTGCCACCGGGGCACCGTCGACGGGGAACAACCTTCTATCGGCTACGGCGGCGGGCATCACCATGGCCGCGCTGCTGACATCAGCACCACTCCACCGGCCGAACTGGCGGAGCAAGATGTCCAGGGGGCCTCCCCTGACCACGCCCAGACTGCCGTATAAATTGATTTCTGCTAGTAGCTCTAGTTTTTGACTGCTAGTATGAAAGGCTAGTAAAAATAGGATATTTCCACTAGAGATGACTGTACCGTTGGTAGAAAAACATTTTGACTGTCAGATGTTTAAGTCACCCGCCAACATTAGGGCCTTGTTTAGTTTCCCAAATTCATCCCCAAATTCTACTATGCAAAAAGAAGATTCCCCATCACATCAAAATGCCGACACATATATGGAATACTAAATATAGATGAAATCAAAAACTAATTGCACAGTTTTGTTGTACTTTGCGAGACGAATATTTGAAGCCTAATTAATCAATGTTTGGACAATTATTAGCAAATAAAAACAAAATTGCTACAATAGGGAACAGTGATTCGGCTGGCCCCTATTCGGCCATCTAAACACGGCCTAGGTAAAAGCCACTGACTCGGCGGCGAGTATCATATTCTCATTGCTGGGTAGATGTTTGTCCCCACAGTGACCATTATCCTATTTCCTATCACTGTTTGATCTAGCATTGACCGGGCAGTGACATCTCCTTACAATGACGGGTGCGGGCACCTGCCAAGCAGCGGCTGGGGGAGCGCGTCGCTGGGCCAACGCGGGGCAGGGTGCCCGCCAAGCTGCGCCTGGGCCGTCGCGCTGCGATTCAGGACCGCCTCGGAGCCCGCGCTCCGACGGCGGGCCGCCGACGGATCTCGCCACCTGACGCAGAGGGATGGCGGGAGGTGCTCCCTCGTCACTCTCCGGACCGCATCAACTCACCGCCTGCTGTGGCCGACAGGCGTCCGCCGCGCCGGCCGAGGCGGATCCCGGAGGCGATGAGGGATAAATGTCTCAATTGCCTCTCTCGCAACCACCGGATTGCGACTTGCCGCCGTCCGCTCAGGTGCCTGCGCTGCCTCGGCTACCACCACTATGCCAGGGACTGCAGGCGGCCACGGAAGCCGCCCGGAGACGCGTCAGGCACAGCGGCACCCGCCCCGAATCGCTTCGTCAGGCCACGCCACGCCTCCAGCAGCGGCGATACGGCCGTTGGCTCCCAGGCTGAGGCGTCCACCCCTGACAGAACGCCCGATGTCACCCCGGTGGGGTCCCCGGCCGGCGAGACGCCGGGACCTAACCAAGCCACCGGTGCCGTCCACGGCCCGGAACCGATGGAGCGCGACCCCCTGCCACTGGGCCATCCGGAGGAACGACAGTGGGAGAGCACGTGCATTCTGCAGCGCAACCCCACCATTGACGCCGCCGAGGCCGGCCTACGCTACGCCATCACCGCCATGTCGGCTGACGCCACGCGCGAGATGTCCACCGCCAGCGCCACCCGGGCTCTGCAGACCATCGCCGGCGTTGAAGAGGGCTCTTTCACCATAACTCCATTCTACCCGGAGCAATTCCTCATCCAATGCCGGTCGCTGGAGACGAGGAACATCTTATTGGGGGCGACGCCGATTCCGGTGCCGGGTACCTGGCTAGTGCTGCAGCCATGGACTCGATTGCAGCATGCCGACGCCAGCACATTCAAATTCAAGGCGAAGATTGAGCTTGAGGGTGTCCCGCCGCACTTATGGGCTGAGGACACGGCGGCAAAGATATTGGCACCGAGTTGCTGGATCGAGTCGGTCGACGAGCACACCACCTCTAAGGCGGACCTCTCGGCCTTCAAGCTGTCGGCCTGGACTTGCGACCCTCGGGCTATTCCGAAGGTGGTGTGGCTGCACGTCGCTGAGAACGAGGTCATTCACGCCGGCACTTCTGCGAACCCCACCTTTGGCAACCTACCACTTTTCCTCCGCAAGAAGGACGTCCTCGGCTACCGCGTCCTGGTTCACATCAGATGCGTTACGGATTTCGGTCCGGTGAACCCATCCCCGCCGCCGTCGTCATCGGACTCGGACAGCAGGTATGAAGGCAACTCGTGTCGGCATCACTTCACCCGAGGCACGACGCCGCGCATTCAGGGATACCGGTGCCACCGGGGCACCGTCGACGGGGAACAACCTTCTATCGGCTACGGCGGCGGGCATCACCACGGCCGCGCTGCTGACATCAGCACCACTCCACCGGCCGAACTGGCGGAGCAAGATGTCCAGGGGGCCTCCCCTAACCACGCCCAGACTGCCCCCCCCCCCCCCCCCCCCCCCCCCCCGAAGATGACGCCCAGGGTGCTACTCAGCGTGTACGCCGGGAGGAAGCGGGACATGATGATCACCTGCAAGTCTCCAGCTCGAGTGCTGGTGCCGAGCTGGCCTCGGATCCCATGATCCTTGAGGCCGGGCTCCTCGGCACAGTCTCCAATCGTGGTGCTGCAGCCGATCCGGCGCCTGACGAGCCACCGGAAGTCAACACCAGCAGCGGCCCTGTTCCGGACGCAATGCACACCGAGCATGCAGCCCCGGAACAGGCGCGGCCCACGACGACTCAGGACCAGGCTTCCCGCAGCATCTCACCGGAAGGCTTACCTGAGGCCACGCAGGCAGCTTCGCACCTGCCCCTGGCCACCGAAGACCGTCTCGGCGGCCAGGACGCGGCTGGCGGAACGTCGGGGCAGCAGGTTGCGACCCTGGACCTGGGCACGGTGGCCAGCACTGCGGCGCTCCACGCGACCACGGAACCCCCAGCTCCGACCCAACCGGCAACGCCTCAGCGGCCGATCGCAACCGAGACCGCTGGCCTTGAGGTCACTCCCTCCACTGAGGAGGCTGGGAAACGTTTGCAGCTCTTCACGGAGGAGATTGTCATCAAGCGCCGCACCCCACTGCTCGATCCTCCAAAACAGAACCCAACGGTGCGCAGGCAGCCGAGCAAGCCGCGGAGCACCAGGATGGCGGCACAGAAGCTGGCTCACATCCCGCCGTCCAAGCGGGGTGAGGTGTTGTTGCAGCAGAAGATGGGGATTCCATTGCCTCCACCACCGATCACCACAGCGTCCAATAAGGCGCGCGATGCACTCATCACGGGCAGCCTGGACGACGTGCAGATCGCGGCGTTCGATGAACTATTCCCAGCTGCACGGTACATGACTGGTATAGAGCGCTTTCTCGCTCTGCCGTAGCCGGCGCCTAAACATGCGCCTCCATGGATATCTCGATACTTTCGTGGAACGTACGGGGGCTCAACGAACGGGCTCGCCGGGACGCCGTGCGGACGCTTGTCGACGACATTCGTCCCTGCATTGTATGTCTGCAGGAGACCAAACTCGCTGTAATCTCACCGTTTACTGTTTCTAGAATGCTCGGGACAGACTACTCCGAGTTCGCGTACCTGCCTGCCCCGCATACCAGAGGAGGGATCCTCATAGCTGGCAGACGCTCGGCACTGTCGCTCTCTGACGTTATGCTGGGATGTTTCTCCATCACCGTCAGGGTCAGGACAGGTGGCCTGATGGAGGGAGACGCCTCTTCCTGGTGGCTGACGTCTGTCTATGGGCCACAGGATGACAATGCCAAGGAGCTTTTCCTTGAAGAGCTCGAAGCCGTTCGCGACGCTTGTGACGGGCCATGGGCGATCTGCGGCGATTTCAACCTAATCCTTTCAGAGGCGGATAAGAACAACGCCAGGATTAATCGGGCGAACTTGGCCAGGTTCAGACGAGCAGTACACACCCTTGAGCTGCAAGACTTGCACCTCCATGGCCGCGCCTTCACCTGGAGCAACGAGCGCGAGCACCCAACCCTGGTCCGTTTGGATCGAGTTCTTGTGTCCCTAGACTGGGACAACCTGCACCCGAACGCCCATCTACGTTGTCTGGGGTCCGACGTCTCCGACCACAGCCCCTTGCTCCTCCACACCAACCTCGGCTCCATGTCCAAGTCCCGGTTCCACTTCGAACTTTTCTGGCCAAAGTTCCCGGACTTCGAACAGACAGTGCAACAAGGGTGGAGATGCCGGTTAACCAGCGGGCCGATCCTGTGCCTGGACTACCTCCTGCACGGGCTGGTGAGAGTGCTCCAGCGCTGGGCCGCAACCAAGGTGGGCGCAATCAAAGAGCAGCTGCTCATGGCCCGGGCGCTCGTCCAATGGTTGGACACCGCGCAAGATCACAGGCAGCTAACTGCGTCGGAATCAGAGCTAAGGAAACGCACCAAGATGACATGCCTCGGGCTTGCGGCACTTGAGCGCACCATGGCCAGGCAACGATCAAGGGTGCGCCACCTCGTCGAAGGTGACGCCAATACGGCGTATTTTCATCTCATAGCCAGGGGAAGGAAGCGGAGGCAGTTCATCCCGTCCCTCTCGATCGCGGGTCATACTATCTCCGACCACGACGGGATGGAACAAAGTCTGTTCAACCACTTTGCGGCGGTGTTCGGTGCTGCCACGGACTCGCGCACTTCGATCAACTTCAATGCGATCGGGATTACACCGCTGCCGTTAGCCAACCTCGACGCTAACTTCACCCCCGAGGAAGTCTGGAACGCTGTCAAGGAACTACCAGCCGATCGCGCGCCTGGGCCCGACGGGTTTACAGGACAGTTCTACAAGTCGGCCTGGCATATCGTTGGCGCAGATGTAATGGCGGCAGTCCACCAGTTCGCAGCCGGCGACACTTTCGGACTGGAAAAGCTCAACAACGCAGTCATCGTACTCCTGCCTAAGAAGACCGGTGCGTCGTGCCCTGGTGACTTCCGCCCGATTACTATGATTCATAGCTTTGCGAAGATCATCTCCAAGGTCCTGGCACTACGGCTAGCCCCCAAGCTAGACTTGCTGGTTGAGAGGAACCAAAATGCATTCATCCGTAGGCGCAGCATACAGGACAACTTCAAGTACATACAGAGGGCCTCAGTTCTCATCCGCAAAAAGAAAATACCTATGCTGCTGCTGAAATTGGACATCTCTAAGGCGTTCGACACCCTCTCCTGGCCATTCTTACTGGAGCTGCTCCGAGCGCGCGGCTTCAGGGAAAGCTGGTGCTCGTGGATTGCCGCTTTGCTATCCACGTCCACATCACGGATCATGCTGAATGGGAAGCAAGGGCCACCGATAAGGCACCTCCGCGGGGTGCGGCAAGGCGATTCACTATCCCCTATGCTTTTCATCATCGCCATGGACGTCCTGCACAGGCTGTTCGCGAAGGCCAACAGAGATGGGTTGCTCCGGCCCCTGCAACTCCCGGAAATCAAATTTCAATGTAGCATTTATGCGGACGACGTGATCTTATTCATCCGACCCTCAGTTCACGAAGCAGCGGCGGTGAAACACATACTGCACGTGTTCGGGGAGGCATCCGGGCTGAAGACAAACATGTCGAAGTGCTCCGTGACAACGATCTTTGGAGGCGAGGAAGCTTTGCCTGAGATTGTCAACGTACTCGGCTGCCAGGTTCAGAATTTCCCAATACGGTATCTGGGCTTGCAATTAAGCACCAAGAAGCTTCCCAAGGCGCACATGCACTCCATCGTTGAGGCAGTTGCGAGGAAGCTGCCGCCGTGCCACGGCACCCTAATGGCCCGTAGCGGGAGGCTCGTGTGGATCCAATCAGTTCTTCGGGCTGTCCCCATCTACTCGATGATGGCCGATTCCTTACCTCCATGGGCTCTGAAGGAAATCGACAAAATCTGCAGGCGGTTCCTTTGGGCGGGCGGTGACTCGAGCATCCGGGGTAAGGCCATGGTCGCCTGGACTACAGCCTGTCGGCCGAAGGAGTTGGGAGGTCTTGGCATCTCAGACTTGAAACTCTCTGGCTACGCGTTGCAAACGCGTTGGCTATGGTTGCGGAAGACCGACAGCTCGCGTGCATGGAGCCATTTGCCGCTCGATATCGAGCCGCAGGTGATGGCGTTCTTTCGGTGTTCCACGTTCACCAACCTGGGCAACGGAAACACCGCACTGTTCTGGGAAGACCGCTGGCTACACCAGCAAGCGCCATCGGATTTAGCCCCCAACCTCGCACAACTTGTGCCCAGAAGGATCAGAGACCACCTCACTGTCAGACAGGGCCTAGCCAGGCGGTGTTGGACCTCGGACATTGCAGGCAGCATGTCCCAGGCGGCCATTGCCGAGTTCTTTGACTTATGGGAGACAACTGCGAACATCCAGCTCACTGAACAAGAGGACCGGACAGTTTGGCGCTGGACGCCGGATGGCGAGTACACCGCAAAGTCAGCCTACAAAATGCTTCACGCTGGTTCGGTCCCCTTCCGTGGCCACTCTCTCATTTGGAAGACTTGGGCTCCCCTAAAAGTCAAGGTCTTCCTCTGGCTCGCGTTCCGGCGACGACACTGGACCGCCGACCGACGGGCTCGTCACGGGCTCGATTCGAGAGCCGAATGCTTTTTGTGCGATCAGGCGACGGAGACGATCGACCACCTGCTCTGCAAGTGCCCGTTCTCCCGCGAGGTCTGGTTCCATGTCTGCCAGGCAATCGGTTTGGACTTACCAGCCTCAGCGCGCTCCGTTCTACATTGGTGGCGTCGCCTGCGTCGTGCTGCTAGTGCGGACAAACGCCGAGGCATGGACTCGTTGTTCGCACTTGTCAGCTGGGAAATCTGGAAGGAGCGGAATGCGCGGTGCTTCCGGCAGGCCGCAAACTTGCTGCCCCAGTTCCTGCAGATCATCAAGGCACAAGCGGACCTGTGGGCTCAAGCCGGAGCCGTGCATCTCAGGAGTTTGAGTTCTGGAGAGTAGCCTTTGTTAGACGCCGGCTTCTTCCTCTGCGTTGTTTTTGTTTTTCCTGTTGTTTTTTCGCCCTTTGTGTTCTTCTTCGTGTACTTTGAACTCCTTCCTTCTTAATACAAAGATACGCAGCCCTCTTGCGTATTCGAGAGAAAACGACAGTGACAGAGAAGTCTATCACTGAACAAAGTTCCAGCCTATCGGGTATGGACATGGCATTGATCCATAGATCTTGAGCAATAATTGTTACCTTTTACATCAAGCTATAAAAAGTAATGTCAATGGTGACATTACTTCATTTATGTAGTGCGGTATAAGAGCCGATGGTTCGTTGTATAGCTCAGTTAGTGGTGCAACGTTGGGCAAGTAAAAGTTGGGCAAAAAATCATTCTAAATTACGAGAAAAAATAAATAAATTCCAAACATCATGCATGTCTCTCTGGATCTAATGAGAACAAAAAATTAGTGAAAGAAATGTATAGGTAAAATTTGAAAAAAGTTTAGGCATGGCACAAACTCACCTATCAAACCCAACTCCTTCAAAGGTTCAAAGGGTAAAACGTCTCCCTCTTTTTTTTTTTTTGCAATTTATCGCCTCCAAGTGAGCTTAATAATTGCATGTGAACAGCTAATCGCGAGAAAAAAGGTGACTTGTTTTTGCAATTTATCGCCTCCAAGTGAGCTTAATAATTGCATGTGAACAGCTAATCGCGAGAAAAAAGGTGACTTGTACCTAGTTATTTTTAGGGGCGGTCAACTTAGTGGACCGTCCCTGTAAATATATAACAGATGTGATTCTTTTAACGCAGCCGTCCCTAATAATTATGTTCTTCTAGAGATGGTTCGATAAATACATCTGTCCCAAAAAAATCATATTTTTCAGGGATGGTTCTCTTAACTAGACCGCCCATAGAAGTGGATACGTTTTTAAGGGTGGTTTTCTTAACGGAATTACCCCGAAAAATTAATTTCAGCGATGGTTGCAATGGTTAGAGATGGTTTCCTAAGTGTACCGCCTCTATTAGAAAAGGGTTTTCCATACTAGTGAACCTAGAAGGTCACTACTACTTGTGATTGACAAAAAACAATTGACACCATTAGGTTTGGACTTATTTTCATACAGGAAAAACTAGTTTATATTACAAGATACATTCGATGCAAGTAGATTACAAATAAGACCGACAAAATCATCCTCAGCACAATGCACGCAAATGTACAGACAGACGGCCGCCGTCGATGCAGATGACCTGGCCGGTCATGTAGGACCCCGCCGGCATGCAGAGGAAGGCCACCATGGACGCCACCTCCTCCGGCTCACCGATCCGCCCCATGGGCAGCCGCGCCATCTCCTTTTTCACCAGCTCCGGGTCTATCGTCTTCTGCTCAAATACATCACCACATGGGTAATATACTTTTACCATGTAATTACAAGATTCTAGCTTTGAACTGACTGAGGTTACTTAGTAGGAACTTACATCACTGCTGATGTCTGTCCTGATGCCCCCCGGCGTGACGCAGTTGACGCGGATGCCGTCGGCGGTCCACTCGGCGGCGAGGCCACGCGTGAGCTAGTTCATGGCGCCCTTGGACATGGTGTAGACGGCGAGCGCTGGGAGTCCTCCTATGAAGCCAGCGATGGAGGAGATGTTAACAACGCTGCCGCCACCGCCACCGCCGGCGAGGAGGAGTGGGCGCGCGAGGTGGCTGAGGTGGAAGCACGACTCGAGGTTGGTGGCCATGATCCGCCCGTAGTCCTCGCCGGTGCACTCCGCCGTCTGCTTGAACAGCGACTGCCCCGCGTTGTTCACGAGGATGTTGAGTTTGTCGCCAAAGGTGGCCCTCACGGTGGCCATGAGGTCCTCGCGGTCGGCGCGCACGGACACGTCGCAGACGGAGACGGTGACCTGCAGCCCCTTCTCCACCCATCGCCGGCGGCACTCCTCTAGCTCCGCCGCCTTGCGTGAGCACGTGTGCACTCGCGCGCCGAACCCGGCGAGCTCCTCCACGATCGCGTACCTGCCATCGTTCACCAACACACGACCATGCACGTTAATATGTGATGCAACCACATAAACCAAGTAGTAGATTGCATACAGATCATCAGAGCATGTAATGTGTACCCTATGCCCTTGCGGCCGCCGGTGACGAGCGCCGTGGCGCCGGCGAGATTCCACCGCTCCGCCCTGCTCTTGCACGCAGCCACCATCTTCTTCCTCTGAATCTCTTGGCTTGTATATGTATAATGTACTAAAGGAGATCTTCGCAACAAAAAAAATGTACTAAAGGTCGGAATTAGAAGGATCGTCGATGGAATTTGAGTGCAAATGGGACGGATGAGATCATGAGATGCTACTGCACATCCATGCACCATGTATTTATAGTGATCTGACGGGACGGCACCTCCATTGAAATGTGCACTGGCGCACTAAGGAGGCTTTTTGCTGACTTTGCATAAACTAGTGTAAAACCATGTTTTAGTCATCTGACGGCCGGATTCCAAGCATCCGTACAGTATAAATTTGTAAATTCCACTGCCGTTGAACCTGTCATGCGTACGTGCCAAACTGTCTGAAGTTATTGACCTGAGAAACGAGGAGCCAATGACTTCCCTGATTAATTAAACATATTCTGGTCCATGTATGGCCGTGAGTATACAAAATATGTAAAGAAACAACAAAAGTCAACATCCTAAGCCAAAATCATCTGATTTCGTCGGTACTTTTATTTGAGTTAAACCCTAAACAAGCTAAATCTAAAAAGCATTGTAAAAAAAATTTTGACCCTAGCAGACTCGCCATAGAGGAATAAGGAGAGTGGCCATAGATGGCATTGGTGGCGGCTGGTTGTTAACGTTATGTTAATCACTTGGGATTGACCTAACTAATTTGTACATGCCACATGGACACAAAGCTTATTCATTTCCCCTACTTATAGTTAAACAACGATATGTCCTGAAACTCCTTATCCAAATTTGATGTGTTGAAGATTACGATTAACATCTATATGGATGCCTAAAGACATCGTGCACCCAAATTTGATTGCGGTTTATCAATGCAAACTCCAAGGGCACAACACGTCGTCACCACCAACCACACGCTTATAAAAAAAGCACTATATATCCAAGTAAACGAAAGATTTGTTGACATGAGCAACGAGGAGTCAATGACTTCTCTGATTAATTAAAAATATTCTGGTCCATGTATGGTCATTAGTATACAAAATATGTAGAGAAAGAAAGAACCAAAGTCATCACAGATAACAAGATCCTAACCCAAAATCATCGTCAGTACTTTTATTGAGTTAAACCCTAAGCAAACTAAATCTAAAAACTATTGTAAAAGAAAAATTTGTCCCTAGCAGACTTGCTAGAGGAATAAGAAGAGTGGCCCTGGACGGCAGTGGTGGCGGCTCGTTGTTAACGTTATGTTAATCACTATTTGCAAAAAAACGTTATGTTAATCACTTGGGATCGACGTAAGTAATTAGTAGATGCCATAGAGACACAAAAGCTTATTCATTTCCCCTACTTATAGTTAAACAATGATTTGTCCTGATACTCCTGTTCCAAATTTTATGTGTTAAAGATTAAGATTAACACCTGTATGGATGCCTAAACACATCGTGCACCCAAGTTTGATTGTGATTTATCAATGCAAACTCTAATGGCGCAACCAAGGTTCAAAATTTCACCAAAATTTCATGAATTTAGGTAATTTCGGTGGTGGCCAAAAGAAAAATGCGAAATTTTATAATACACTAATACATGTGCTATATAACTCTAGACTCATATTTTCTATTGTTTATATTGCATATTCTTCTCCAATAGATGTATAGTCATAAATCATAGTAGTATTTTTTATATTTTTGCAATACCGAAATTAAAAACCATGGCCGCAACATGTCGTCGCAGCCAACCACATGCTTATAAAAAAAAGCACTATCCAAGTAAATGGAAGATTTATGAATGACGGGAGTTGAATTTACTGTTGTTATACTTTGACCAGTTAATATCATAGTTTCCAACATATATAATGCATAATCAATTGAATATACAAATGTAAGCAAAGAACATATACATGTTTATAGACAAAGGTGAGTAAATAAGCAAAGCTTTTTTTTTGCGATTAGTAAATAAGCAAAGCTAGGCACAAGAAAATTGTGTACCCTCTGCCACGTGTCCACTGAATCACCTGCATCTTAATTCAGTTTTTTTTTTTGTATATGAACCAGAAAATCACCATATTCCTTTGTACCCTTTTTTTGGCTTTGCCATTCTTTTTTTAACAGAGAGAGGTTAATAATAAAGCTAGCTTATGCAAGCCAAATTATAATACCCTATGCTCCTAGAATAAAAAATTATGATAGTTAAATTGAAACGAGGATCCGCTTGGCTGTCTGAGCGGAAATACTTTGGTGGGTACTTAGGACCTGATTGGTTAGCTACCAAAATTTGCCATGCTCAAGATTTGGCAAGAAAATGTTGTCAAAATATGGGAAAAAATATTTGCCATGGATTTGGCATGTCAATTATGAGGTATTGGCAAATTTTGGTACCAAACCAAATGGCTGCCAAAATTTTGGCTTGCCTAAGTTTTGGCAACCAAATTTTGGTAACCAACCAATCTAGCTCTTATTTACAACAATTTTCAAATATCTCGAGAATCAAACAATGATTGTCCGGTAAATTTACTAAGCAAGTTGGGTCAAATGCTACAGGCTTTTACTGCCCATCAGAAAATATGGATAAGAAAACTATAATTTTTATCGATTGGTTACTAGTTGGGATATACTAAGGGACTGTTTGGTTACACATAGCTAGTTACTAGTTGGAACTAAAAATTAGCCCAAATTAGCTATGGTCGGCTAGCTAGGTTCTAACAACTAGTTGAGACTTGGCTAAAAGATTAGTCCACCAATTAGCTCTACTGTTTGAATGCGCGTACTAGAGCTCATTTTTAGCTAGCTAGTAATTAGCTCATATATCCAAATAGGCCATAAAGCAAAATGATTAGGATATGTGTGCTTATGCAACAATTCCTTTGTACGTTTTACGTGACATATACTTGGATGGACATTAGTGTCTATATTTTTAGTGACAGGGATAGGGATTTGAATTGTAATTTGCTTTGTCATTGCAAAACATCAACTATTCCGGAAATTCATAACTAATACTGGAAAGTTGAATTCTGAGGACAAAACTTAATAATTCATTAACGATGGAAAAGTGTCTGCTGACAACAGTTAACTAAAGCATTGCATATAAGCAAGTGAACCAAAAAACAATTCTCTCAGTGGCGTCCACATACCAGTCCTCCATTGTCAGTTTGATATACACACGTTACATCTGACGAAAATAACTTAAGAAAGCCAAATGCAGCGTTGACTTAAGCCGGCCGTCAGTTGATCTGTCAGTGTCAATGCATCTCAAATAATGGGTATGTCGGCAAAAAGACGACGACTCTACATAGACAAAGAACTCTATATAATATAACATGCCAGGGCGATCGCTAGCTCCGCCGTCACTATCTTCGGGTGCATTCATCTCTGCAGCAAACTCACTTGTCTCCTTGTGAGATGAATGACCAATGGCCTTCTAGAATGATAGTACTAATAGGTATAGTTAACTCCCATCACCAATCATTATTGGCTAAATCAGCAGTTATAGGTCAATAATACTCGTCTTATTGACCTAATTTTGTACTAGCATACAACGGTACAAGTACAAGTAGTGTACATACGGCAAATATCTGCTCCGCTTAGGGCACTCCTAATGTATAGTTTCCATAGGTATTTTCTATTAAAAAAAGTGAAACTTACTCTCTCTGTCTCAAAGTGTGATCATGGAGACCGCACCATGTCAAACCGTGTCTTCTAATTTGAGAGATTTTAGATGTTTTTATGGTAGCTTCCTCATTTCAAATCAGTAGCACCATACCCTTTGCTTTGCTTGAAAATGAATCATGTATGGCATCAGGAGAGGCTGTTGTCCACCATCCAAAGATGGGCGACGAACCGGTTGAGGGAGCACCGGTGAGTAGTTGTTGCAGTGGCATGAGCAGTAGGAACGTCGGCATCCTGATCGTGAGTTGCAACGACAAGAGCAGTATGAACTTGTCTTCCTTAGCCGATTCGTTCTATGAGATATGCGGATGGATTTTTGGCTCACCGTGGATTGGGGTTGGGGCAGACCTCGATTGGAAACAAAGATCTCGGAGGCAGAGGGAGTGAGACTAGCTAATGGGAGCGTGTGTAGGGACAGGGCATGGCCAGAATAGTGCGTGCACATGAGCGATTTTGGTGCTAGCGACGATGTTAGTGGCAGGGAGGCCAATCAGGTGCACACGATACTCCCCTACGCGGGCAAGCACGGGGGAATGTTTCCTCAGGAAGCAATGGCTTTCTCTCCAATAAATAAACTGCCACGTCACTATATTATTGTTTCTTGGGAGTGCAACTAATATCCATAGATACTATTATGCTTCGTACATTGGGAGTACCCTAGCAAGCTAATATGGCCATAATTTATTTATTTTATAGCTAGAATGAAATCAATGTCGAAATAATGTGAAAAGTGCAATGTCGTGTAGACAAGATTTGCTTAGGACAGTCTTAGTGGAAAGTTCGGTGGCGTTTTCAAGACTGCCATATCATATAGAATGAAATGAGACATGGATGAAACACTCGTTCTCAATGGAGAGTGGTAATCAGAAGTATTTATGTCACAGCTTATTAAAAACTCACTTCTTCTCTTTCTTCTTAAAAACGTTGCCACATCATTGAAAGTATTTATGTGGCAGCTTATTAAATGCAAATAAAATTCAGACTTTCCATATATAATAAATAAAAATAAATGAATGTATAGCCCTGTGGGCTGTCGTATTCCGGATCCAGTCCAAAAGCTTGGACTGGGCCATAAAGTAAGCCGGCACAGTGTACTGGCCCTGGTGTCTACGGCCCAAAAGCACTGGAAGAGATGCCCATAATTTCTATTTAGATGCTTAAAATCAACTGTATTCCATAATTTATGTAGCGTCTAGTTCCGGATCATTGTTTTCCATCTCTTCTGGCTTGTGCCATGGTGGAACTGGCTCGCTGTCTCATGAAACTCATGATGATACTGATGCATGCGTTCTGGGGAGTAGTATGACAATAAGAATTTGATGGTGGGACATAGTCGACAAAGTTTCTATAGTTTCTGACCCATGTGGGGAGGTATACCAAATGTCCAGGGTTTGTTGGTTGTATTGTTGGCACCTCATATGTTAGGGGGCTTCATACTAGACTTATATATCATCCCACGGTATGGTTACTAGGTTGGTGCCTCCGTAATATGTACATGTTACTGATAGATTCCTAATCAGATACAACTAAATCTTTGGTCTTGCATGATAAGGTTTGTAGCTAACATGTAGATCAAGTAAATGATCGATGACGCTCCCCTCCCCGAGTAGAATCCAAACTCCGATTAGTCACCCTAGCCAACGCTATAGCTAGGAAGCCAGGTTTGTCCTCTATGGTAATACCTAGGGGCGTATCATCCAATGTAGCTCCCGTGTCCTTCATGATCGGGCTGTTGCAATCTTGACAATTTCTTGGCATGAGCCTGCTTTAGTGATCTCCACTGAACAAGTCCAAAATGTTAGCTGACAAGGCACACATCTTCGTTTGTTTGCAGGGAAATCATGAAGGATTTAATTAGTAGTTGTAAAAAAATTCCCATTGGCTCATGAATAGTTGATCCTCTCAAGGATAGGTTAGTCGAGGGTAAATCCTAATGGTTTCTAACATCCAAGCTACTAGTATATAAGCTAGTGACCTAGCAGAGGGCATACCATTACTCTTGATTGTACAGATCATGTGCCCATATGCATGGTCACACATGGTTTTTATGATTTAGATGACAACACAACCGTAGGATTTGTGATGCCTAAGATGGGGGGGCTAGGTAACCTAAAACTAATGGCCTCTAAAATATACATATCAAAACCTATGAAAGATACTATCTAAATGTGCACTAGGGTTTTGCTAAGTGTTTCTATCTCTAATGCAAAAGAGTTTTGCACCGTAGGTTCCAATGCTACCAACTAACCTAGCAAGCTAGACTATGAAGGTAAATCACACAACCTATGGGAAGCAAGTAAGCATGGAAATGTAATGATCCAGAGATAAGCAAACTCCCACAATGACAATTTTTTCAGAGGTATCGAGAAGATCATGCTTTCCCTAGTCCTTGTTGGACCCAATGTAAGGGTCAAGCTCCTGATTGGGTAACTCTGTGCATAGCTCATGGGACTTCCCTACCCATAGTAAGTGGGGCCCATCTGTCCTTCTCCTAGACATCTCCTCATTGTCTTAACAACCGACCTTCCAACCAATACTCCACAAGTCTCGTTCCCTTGGTACAATATCCATGGCTAAACCACAGACACGATTAGTGTGGCCTCGCCTGATTACAAGACCCTTGGAATACAAGCTAGGTGCATGCAAGCACCGAGTAGCAAGAGGTATGCAGACCTCACTAATAAGCACTAAGAATAAGCCTAGAGAAAGTGATATTTGGTGGTCTAAACTAGCTTAAGCACTTCACAAAGCACTAACACTAGTCACGTAAATTTTCCCTAAGCACTTTTGGTTGGTAGATCTCACTTGGATGAGAGCCTCAACTCACTAGCCACTTCAGCACACTCTACACCCTAGAAATGACCATGTATATGCGTATATATAACCCCAACTTCCCAAACAAGCCATTGTGCGTGAACTGCACTTTTGTAGTGAGCACCGGAGAGGTTTGGGTGATGCCATATGTAGTAGCCATTGGAATCCGACTGTTGCTGCTTCATCTCCCCAGTGATGTTTCTAGTGCCACACTGGAGAGTGCTCATTGTCCTAGCCTTCATTTCTTCACTGGATCGCCCCTTATCTTCTGGTGCTCACCCGATGCCTTGCATGTTGGAGAGCTCTAATGATATTTATCTTCTCCACTACCACTGTGCAGTACTCTTTGTACTGATGCTTTGATGCATCATCGAAGGGCTCTTGTGCACTCTCCAGCAGCTAGCCTCAGACATGACTTCATGTTATCTTTTGGTGCCTTCATCGGAGAGCTTCAATAGTGCACTCCAGTGCACATTGAGCTCAATTTCTTTGTGTTTTCTCAGCCAGAATTCTTCCACCTCATGTCTTGGACCGGTTCCATATATACTACTCTGCATCAGATGTTGAAATTTGTGAGACGATTTCAACTAGTTTTATATTTTCTATTAGTGTAGATGCTTAACAAACTGTTTTGCATGAGAACGACATTCGGCCTAAAATCCAATGAATTTGTTCCCTGTGCTATACATGGCCAGCGACTACATTCCATAGAGCAATATCGGTGTGCCATCAATATCTTTTCTGTTTCTCAGTTTGAGATACTCAAAAGAAAGTTCCATTAGGTCATTTGAGCTAGATGACAAAAATTTACAAAATTCAAATGTGCCATTGACCTAAGCTGGCCATTGATTATCCAGTGTCAAGGTATCGCAAATAATGATTCTCATGTATATTTTTTTTTGCTATCTGAGCATCAAATTCATGCATATATATAGTGTGTGTTGACTCATATGTCGGCAAGAAACACTCTAATATGTAAGAGGAACACTCTAATACAATACAAATATAAAAAAGGAACTATGTAAGAGGAACATGGCAGGGGGATTTGCTCGACCGTCACTATCTTTGGGTGCATTCATCGTTGCATCAAGAAATTGACCTACATATATGGATATATCTAAGTGGTGTGTTGCCGCAGTGAGGCTGCTAACAACTAGATAACTGTTATAGTTAACTCCCATGAGCATGATTAAGGTAGCTCACATGTCACAAAACTGATACTCCCTCCATCCTGTTAATTCAAGTCATTTTGGAAAATTGGGAATATAAATTCTGAATAACTTTTAAGTTGTTGAGTTTGAAAATATGAAAACCATATGAATAGATTTGTCTTGAAAAGCACTTTCATAAAAATATACAAATATCACTATCCAAAACGACTTGAATTACCAGTATGGAGGGAGTACTAATTAATCTGATACAGATGGTCTAGACATGGGGATTATAGTTAACTCCCATATGTATATTATTGTAGTATTAGGAAATTGACCTACATATATGGATATATGTAAGTGGCGTGGCTGCTAATAACTAGAGCGACTGTTATAGTTAACTCCCATGAACATGATTAGGGTAGCTCCCAAGTCTCAGTTCTGATACTAATCTGATATAGATGGCCTATACTAGACATGGGATACCGGCATATATTACTTATTGGAGGAGATACGGTACATATGACTATGCAGATACGCAATCTATTATGTAACAAACAAGCTCGGAGTAGTAGTGGTGATCACGTGCAAGGATATGCAGCTGATATTTTTTCTAAAGAACCAAATGGAAGTCAAATGAAGTCGAAGGTGCGTACGTGTCAGCAAGTGATGCAAGTCAACACAATATAATTGTGTATGTTCGCTGTAAAGTCAAATCCAGAATATTCTGTTTTCTTAGTTAAGTGAACCTAGTCAACACAAGATATAATTGCCCATTTTGGCTGGCTCAATTGAAACAGCACAAAAATGGGTCGATTTACTTTCGCTATATGGTTGCAAAGCCTAACGTAAAAATTCTACGTGCAAGAGACGATACCAAATGGTAAAACGTGGTATCAACCAAAGAAATATATGCGGATCATATATATTGTGAAATGAGGAAAAACATGAGGCACTATAGAAGATAGAACATATACAATTTTATTGTTGAGTGAAACATTTTGGTGGCCCAACACACAATAGCCGTTTTTCTAAACTTCCAATTTTCAGATACATTTTTGACCCATGTTGCATATAAAAATACAAACTCATGCAACGTGCAGAGAAGGCCTCCCTTCCCTCGCGTCGTCTCCTCGGAGGCAACCCGAGGGCGACTGCCCTGGCCACCTAGGGCGTAGCTTCCCCTCGCCAGCTCGGCCGCCGTCGCCGCCGTGGCACCTTGCCTCTCCTTGTCGGTGGCAGCGGTGGCCAGGGGAAGGGGCTCAAAAAGGCTGCCCTCCTCATCCCTTTCCCCCTCTCTCTGCACCTTCCTCCTACCCAAATCCCATCGATCCATGCTTGCTCCTACCAGATCCGTGCTCCTAGGGGCTAGATCCGTGCGCGGGGACACTGGATCTACGAAGCTTGGGGGGCATCCTGGTGGAACTGGTCGTGGCTGCTGCTCTGGTCGTAGGGGCAGTGCACCAGCCATGGGGGGCCGTCGCGTCGCGTGGAGCAGTGAGGGCGCCACCGCCTGCTGCGTGGGCGTGCAGGCCCGCCAAGTCGAGCTCCGCCAACGTTGTGCCCTTGTCCCCGCCTGGCCGGGGGCTGCCTCGATGTGCGGTCCGAGGCCTGGCCAGTGGGCGCCTGTTGGTGCTTCGGCCGGCTGGGGTGCCGCCTGCTGCTGCTCCTATGCGGCTCCCGGACGGTCGGGGCCAGGGCAGCAGCCTACTTGCCAGCCCCGTCGGTGCCTTCTACATCCTTATCGCGGGGCCGCTCTACGACACCGTGCAGCGGGGCCCGGCCGTGCCTCCATGACCTCATACTTGCCGTTGCTATGGCTCTGCTGCATCCTGCCGTGCTTCCACTCCATAACCTTGTCTGGCTGCAGGAAGCAGAGGCCAAAGACCTGCAACCGGACTGTGGCCTAGAGCCCAGGGAAGGCTGCGGCAGGAGACTGGCCTCCAGCTTCCTCCTGCCTATGGCTGTGCCTCTGGGGGTCGGTGGTCGGGGCCATGGGACACCAGCGAACGTCAACGAACAAACTCTTGGGTGAAAACTCTGCCTAGCTTCTTGCTTCGGGCCTGATGTGATGGTGCAACATGCATCATTCACCTTCCTAAAGGCGTCGCCGAAGGATCTGTTCATCGCACGGGTCGTTGGGGTCGGTTCTGGGACGAAAGTCCTTCTTGTGCCCTCTTCAACGTTGCTGGCATCTGTGCATGTCCTGTCCTCCTTGGAGGTTACGTTGTTGGCCACCATTCGCCGGAGCCACTCCTTGCTTGTGTTGTGCCTGCCTGTGCTTCAATTTCCTCCTCGATTTGGTCTGCCCACCTTGGGTGTTGGGGTTGCCACAGTCGTCTCCTTCTTCGCAGCGACAACCTGGTCATTGGCAAACACTGATGTTGACCTCTCCGTAGCGGTTACCTGGTCGCTTGCAGATGGATGTTGTTACTAAGCTCTCCGCAGCGGCTATCTGGTCGCTTGTAGATGGATGCTGTTACTGAGCTCTCCGAAGCGGCTACCTGGTCGCCTATGGATGGATGTTGTTATTGAGCTTTGGTCACCTGGTCGCTTGTGAATGGATGCTCTTTCTACCGATGGATGCTTTGCCACCATGACTTCCCCCCTCCTTTTTGTTGGCGACCATCGCGCAGTTGTATCTTCTTTGGCAGGCATAGTCAGTTGGCGTTTGTGGTGGAGTCCGCCCCTCGTGTATTCTTGATTTTCGTTTGTGGTTTTGGGAGTCCGCCGATAATCCTAGGATTACTTGTGGATTCTTTCGTATCCATGTTCTGGCCTTTCTTTTGGCCTCTCCTCTTAATGAAAAATGGGTAAAAGACCCGATCAAGAAAAAATAAAAAAACAAACTCAAATGCTAGTGGATCCTCTAGAGCACAAATATTTATTATACAACATAAGTTGTCAAAGATTACATATATATAAGTTGTAATCCTTAAATAAATTTGTTTTAACTAATTTATAGACAAATAAAGGGTGATGCTAATCAATAAATGGATGAAAACTACATTCGTTATGTTTGAAGAATGAAAAGTGTATTTTCTTCTTCAGCCTTAGTCTATCAGCACCTCTCTCCAAACTCAACAAAGTCACTCATGTCGTCCATTTCCTTTGTTTCACTAGTACAAAAACTATTTCGATTGGCGGTATAAATTGATTTCTACCAGCCCTAGGTTTTGACTGCCAGCATGAAAGGCTAGTGACAATAGGATATTTCCACTGGTGATGACCTTACTGTTGGTAGAAATACATTTTTACTGACAGTTTGGTTAAGTCACGCACCAACTTTAGGTAAAAGCCACTGATTTGGCAATGAGTATCATATTCTCATTGTTGGGTAGAAGTTCGACCCGATAGTGACCATTATCCTTTCACTGCCAGGTCTAGCGTTGACCTGACAGTGATATCTCCTTACACTACCAGGTTTGGAAAACGACAGTTAGGGATGCCTATCAGTGCTGGCTGTCCTCTCCCAGCTGGTCCGATTTCAGCATTAATATCGGGAATGGACTTGGCATTCATCTATAGATCTAGAGTAATAATTGTTACCTTTGACATCTTGCTATAAAAAGTAATGTCAATGATGCCATTACTTTATCTAGTCATGATACATAGGTTGGTTTGAGGAACAAGTTAGTCTATCATCTAGTCATGATCATTCCTCACTTTTTTGTTTGGTTTGTGGGATGAAATAAGATGAGGTATCATCACCTCATTTTTCACAATCTAATAATTAATACTAGTATGATGAATGGAGTCATTCCACCAAATCCAAAGAATAAACTCATGATGCATCACCTTATCTAGGATGAAGTAGCTCCTTAAACCAAATGCCCTGTAAATAGCTCGGTTAGTGGTGTCAACCTATCAAGTGACTACTACTTGTGATTGGCAAAAAAACAATTGAAACCATTAGGTTGGGACTTATTTTGACACAGGAAAAACTAGATTATATTACAAGATGCATAACAAACAGGCAATGTATCAGGTGGAAACCGAATCACCTGTACAAACTTGGAAACTTTAAATCAAGACCACAGGATGTTGATCCAAGGGACGCAGGAGGATTGAGTAATTTTGTGTTTAACCGCCCGCTTCTAATCACACTTTTGTAAATCCCCCTACCACTCTCCCGTGTGCCCCCTTGGATCAACATCGTGTGGTCCAGATTAAAAGTTTCCAAATTTGCACAGGTGGTCCGGTTTCCACCTAATACGTTGCCAAACAAATAAGGACGAGAAAATCATCGTCACAACAATGCACGCAAATGTACAGAGAGAATGTACGTGTGCCGTCAGCTGGTCTGTCACGTACGCATACATACATAATGAACGTGATAAGTGGAATAGCTAGCAACAAGCTAAGCTATGGTGCGGCCGCCGTCGATGCAGATGACTTGGCCGGTCATGTACGACGCCGCCGGCATGCAGAGGAAGGCCACCATCGACGCCACCTCCTCGGGCTCGCCGATCCTCCCCATGGGCAGCCGTGCCATCTCCTTCTTCACCAGCTCCGGGTCTATCGTCTTCTGGAAAAATAAATCACCACATCAGGTCATATATAATCATGTAATAAAAAGGTTCTAGCTAGCTTCGAACTGAAAAGATTAATTAGGGAAGCTTACATCACTGCTGATGTCAGTCCTGATGCCCCCCGGCGCGATGCAGTTGACACGGATGCCGTCGCCGGCCCACTCGGCGGCGAGGCTGCGTGTGAGCTGGTTCATGGCGCCCTTGGTCATGGAGTAGACGGCGAGCGCCGGGAGCCCGATGAAGCCAGCGATGGAGGAGATGTTAACCACGCTACCACCACCGTCGCCGGCGGCGAGGAGGAGCGGGTGTGCGAGCTGGCTGAGGTGGAAGCACGACTCGAGGTTGGTCGCCATGATCCGTGCGTAGTCCTCGCCGGTGCACTCCGCCGTCTGCTTGAACAGAGACTGCCCCGCGTTGTTCACGAGGATGTCGAGCTTGCCGTCGAAGGTTGCCGTCACGGTGTCCATGAGGTCCTCACGGTCGCCACGCACGGAGACGTCGCAAACTGAGACGGTGACCTGCAGCCCCTTCTCCTCCCACCGCCGGCGGCACTCCTCCAGGTCCGCCGCGTTCCGTGAGCACGTGTGCACACGGGCGCCGAATCCGGCTAGCTCCTCCACGATCGCGTGCCTGCCATTAGATGTCCATGCATGTCAATGTAAGTGCACTCGTGCAAACGTAGTAGATCACATGCAAGATAATTAGATGACAAATAATGTGTACCCAATGCCCTTGCTGCCTCCGGTGACGAGCGCCGTGGCGCCGGCGAGGTTCCATCGCTCCGTCCTGCTCATGGACGCGGCCACCATCTTCTTCCTCTCTGAATCTCTTGACTTATATAATGTACTACAGATCGGAATTAGAGTGCAAATGGGATGGATGAGATGCTGCTCCACATCCATGCAGGAGGTATTTATAGTGATCAGACCGGACGGCATCACGGCACCTCCGTTGAATAAACTAGTGTAGGACCACGTTTTAGTCATCTGACGGCCGGATTTGGAGAGATACGGTGCACAAGAAGACGGCCGCCCAACCACTGCTGGTTTATTCCTAGCATCCGACCAGAGAAGAAAATATTTATAAATTTGTAAATTACACTGCCGTTGAACCTGTCATGCGTACGTGCCAGACTGTCTGAATTTGTTGACATGAGCAACGAGGAGCCAATGATTTCTCTGATTAATTAAAAATATTCTGGTCCATGTATGGTCGTTAGTATACAAAATATATAGAGAAAGAAAGAACCAAAGTCATCGCCGATAATAAGATCCTAACCCAAAATCATCGTCAGAACTTTGATTGAGTTAAACCCTAAGCAAACTAATCTAAAAACTATTGTAAAAGAAAAATTTGTCCCTAGCAGACTTGTTAGAGGAATAAGAAGAGTGGCCCTGGACGGCAGTGGTGGCGGCTTGTTGTTAACATTATGTTAATCACTATTCGCAAAAAAAAAGTTATGTTAATCACTTGGGATCGACATAAGTAATTAGTACATGCCACATAGACACAAAAGCTTATTCACTTCCCCTACTTATAGTTAAACAACAATTTGTCCTGATACTCCTGTTCCAAATTTTATGTGTTAAAGATTAAGATTAACACGTGTATGGATGCCTAAACACATTGTGCACCCAAATTTGATTGCGGTTTATCAATGCAAACTCCAAGGGCACAACACGTCGTCACTACCAACCACATGCTTATAAAAAAAGCACTATATATCCAAGTAAACGAAAGATTTATCAATGACGGGAGTTGATTTTACTGTTGTTGTTCTTTGACCAGCTAATGTCACCAACACATATATAATGCGTAATCACCTGAATATACAAAGGTAAAGCAAAGAACGTATATATGTTTAGAACGTATACAAAGGCACAAGAAAATTTTGTACCCTCTGCCACGTGTCCTGAATCACCTGCAACTTAATTCAGTTTGGTTTAGATATGAACCATACAATCCCCTCCTCTGTACCTCTTTTTTTGGCTTTGCCATCCTTTTTTTATTATATATAAAATCTATTGGGTTGTGAAAATATAATACCCTATGCTCTTATGTATAATAAAAAATTATGAATAGTCAAATTGAAACAAGGATTCGCTTGGCTGTCCATATCAGCCTATCAGAGGAAATACTTCGTTGGGTACTTTATACAACAAATCTTCAAATATCTCGAGAATCAAACTATGATTGTCCGGTAAATTAACTAAGGAAGTTGGTTCAAATCCTCCAGACTTTTACTGCCCATCAGGAAATATGGATAAGAAAACTATAATTTGTACTGATTAACTATTAAGACATAGAGATGTCCCCAAGAAATCAAGCATGCATGTCTGCATCTGAACCTCAAATGACATTATGGGGGCGTTCTGTAATAAAAAATATATAGATGCACTAGCTCTATGGTATACGAAGGGATTGTTTGGCTACACATAGCTAGTTACTTGTTGGGGCTAAAAATTAGCAAAAATTAGGTATGGTTAGCTAGCTAGTTGCTAATAACAGCTAGTTGAGACTTGGCTAAAACATTAATCCACCAATTAGCTCTACTGTTCGAATGCACTGGAGCTAACTTTTGGCTAGCTAGTAATTAGCTCATGTATCAAACAGCCCCTAAAGCAAAATGATTAGGATATGTGTACTTAGGCAACAATTCCTTTGTAGGTTTTACATGTCATTCTTGGAATAGACATTAGTGATTATATTTCTAGTGATGGGGACAGGGATTTGAATTGTACTTTGGTTTGTCATTGCAAAACATCAACTATCCCGGAAATTCATAATCAATATATACTGGAAAGTTAGATTTTGAGGACAAAACTTAATTCATTAACAATTGAAAAGTCTCTGCAGACAACACTTAAGTAAACATTGCAGATAAGAAAGTGAACCAAAAAAAAGTTCTCTGAGTGCCGTCCACATACCACTCCTCCCTTTGTCAGTTTGATATACACACGTTACATCTGACGAAAAGAACTTCAGGAAGCCAAATGCAGCGTTGACTTAGGCCGCCGGCAGTCAGTTGATCTGCCAGTGTCAATGCATCTCAAATAATGGTGCGTATGTCGGCAAAAAGATAACGAATCTACATAGACAAAAAAACTCTATAATATAAGTATAACATGGCAGGCCGATCGCTATCCGCCGTCAGTATCTTCGGGTGCATTCATCTTTGCAACAAACTCATTAGCTTGTCTCCTTGTGAGATGCTTGACTTCTAGAATGATAATACTAGGTATAGTTAACTCCCATCATCAATTATTATTGGCTAAATCTCTGCAGCAACAGGTCGTTATATAGACTAATCTATACCTAATAATAAAGAGGCAAAATTTCAGGCTCTTTTTTTTCGTCCAGCCCATTCTATTCTAGCCCACATTCATTGTAACCCAACCGTCGGCCCACTCATTCGCGTCCGCTCACCAAGGCCCAAGTTGAGTCGCTACTATCCATCCACCTAAAAAAACGTTCCCCTATCCGCGCCGCCGCTAATGTTTTCGCTGCTCGCTCATCTCTTGGCGCCGCGGCTACGTCAGCGCGCTCGCTCGTCTCCCCGCGGCGAGCTCGCTTCTTTCCCCACGCCGCCGATGCATCTCTCCACCGCGCAACGCAGCCGCTGGCCCGTCTCGCCTGCAGCTGCGCCCCGGCCGCCACCTCCATCTCCTCACGGTGCCCTGCTGCCACGTTCTTCCGAGAAGCCGGCGCCGCTGTGGTGGCCGTTGTTGATGGCAGCGCCAACGATTCGGAATCGGAAACCAATGGAACAAAGACACGAGCTCGGATTGGAAAAAAATTGGAATCCAATCTCGCCGAGGTGAACTAGACCAAAGGTTTGCTTCTTGATGTTGCTATTTCTTCCTCTTTTCTGATTCCATACGGCTGAGTATTATTAGTTTCTTTTTGCTCTTGTATACCGGAAAAGAGTTGTTCTCTTGTAATTTCTGAAGATTACTTCATATCCTTGTGTGTACATGTGTACGCCCATGTCCGTTACTGGGTCCGCTTTTGCTTTTGTTTGTGGAGGTTCTACTTGTTAGTAGTTACTGACTCGCCATGCTATTTTGCAGGGTTTTTATTGTGGCGTGGCCTGTCCCGGCCTAAAAACGTACATAAAGAAGGCAAGATGTTCTGCCCTGGGCACAAATTGGTGGCAATTTTTTCATGAAAACATGTTGACTTATTAGCCATCTGTCTGTACAGGTCATAATCGAAGGGTTTAAGAGCCACTGGGAGGAGATCTCAACAGAGCCCTTCAGTCCCAAAGTTAACATAGTTGGTAAACCCCTTCTGCTGTTCCCTCGCAAGGACAGTTTTCTTCTTGGTGGTCTTTTTTTTGTGATGGACTGATGGTGACGTGTTTCTTTGCAGAAAAACAAGAAGCAGTGAAGAAGCTGATGGAGACCTCACGTATGTCAAGTATCTCAGAATCTCTTCTCTAGATCTCTGAATGCCTTCCCTCTAAATGTTACAATATGTGGTCATGGTTCCGAGGATCAAGTTTGATGATTGATGGTTGCTTGTGACCTTGTATCCTTCAGGGTCACTCATATTCTAGCGTGGTTGGTTTACCGTCCAGTTTAATCAAAATCTAGCTACAGAAAATTCGGATGATTGGATGAATGCAAGGTCAAATACCATACCATCAAAGGATGTGGCGTACTGAACTACTCTGATGCTGGCATGCTGCTATACTACTTTGTGGCTAAGTCTCGTTAGGAGCTGTGGCTGCAAGGATTTAATTTACAAGCTTTATTGATCAAATATAAGCAGCTCTGGTCTATTAGATGCTAAAGAATTACTGAAGGTCACATCCATAGGAATGAAGCTGTAACTCGCCAAGAACATTATGGAATTTCAATTGATCATTTGAGTTTACAAATTTCGGTTTGTTCAGATCAATTCCTTCCAAATCTTGGTTCAGAGATGAGGAGGGAGGTCAATGATGAGATCCCAGCAAAATTGACTGCATGAATATCCAAAATCATTCGGTATTAAAACTTGTGATGTCTGAATTGTATTTTAATGAGACACCTGTGATGCATGTATTCTGAGTTGCGGCTGTTTCATGACAGCACAGTGATCTATTCTATTTCTCTGAGTTGCCGTCTTACTTGTTAAAACTATCTAAATAGGTATGTTGATCAATTCCAGCCATTAATTAGGAAGGTCCTTTTTCCTGAAACTATCTAAATAGGTATGTTGATCTAACTTTACATGTTAAACAATCTAAAGAGGCTATGTATGGGATATTCAATAATTGTGGTCCTTTGTTTGCAGTAGATCTTTTGGGGCAGCCCTGGTTTGGTTATGTTTGGGATCCTCTCAAGTTTACTGTTAAGCTTGCTTCCTATTAAGATTATTGTTAAGCTTGCTGCCTATGAAGCTTGCTGTCTACTAAACTTTCTAGCTGATAGGATCCTATCGACACAAGATGCTTATGATGATGTCATGTGTAACTGCTGTTTGTTAACTTTCTGAATTGTCATCCTGTTAGCTGGACCATATGTTAATCTGCAATTGATCTGGGTCATGTGTTAATCTGTTATCCTGACTGTTAAGTTTCTGAGTTCTCAGTTTAGTGAGAATTTGTTGCTATTTTCTAAACTGTGAATGTGCTGCTGTCTGTTAAGTTTCTGAAAACTGGACTGTGCTGCTAATGTCCAAAAACGATGGATCAATGTCCACCTGATTACTGTATCTATCTAAAAAGGTGTTTTCAACTACCTATACTCATGTAGCTTGCTGTTACATGTGAATATCAAGCTTTCTAATTTGTTAGCTACAATTGCAAGCTTGCTCAGCAGGTGTCAGTGGAAGTTCATGTTTCATTCCTCTTCAGCCTTCATATATGCACAATAGAAATCAATAATGACCTCTACTGAAAAACGCAGGATACCTTGGAAACCTTCTACTGATCATTGTTCCAGCTATATGCGATGAAGACAGGAACCCATTTGGGAACATTTGCCGCTCATGCAGTCTCTCATACTCGTCACTGTCCATGGCTGTAAGTTTTCCTTTTTTTGGTTCCACAAAGGGCTTTACCTTCTACCTACCTATCTTATTTGTTTCTCAGATATGGAGGAAAGGTGTTTTGCCCTTGTCCACTCTTAAATTCGCCTTAATATGTTATTAACCCGGTTGATGTATCCATATATAGTAGATACCATGCCTGAATGCTAAAGTTGGTTTGGGTGTATCAATATGTACTTAGTGTTATGGCTTGAAATTGCTTCAATTCTGGTAGATGTTCAACTGATAGTTTGTTATAATGCTGGTAATCATGAGGTGATGAATGAATTTGCTGCTGCAGACACCACGGGTGATTGAAAATGTGAAAGGCGTGAGAACAACATCCTCTGTTGTTGCCAAGAATCAAAACAGTGCCCTGCTTATCGGTAGCGACATCCCAAAGACAATTCATGGGTTGAAGCATCTGATCAGTAGGGCTTTTGGTGGCCCTCAAACCTTACGTGTAGTGAACATTAACAGCATTCTGGACATGAGCAAGAGGAAGTGCTTCCTTTAGTCTGTCACTTGCTTGGTTGGGTTTTCAGTAAGCATGTGTTTGAGTGTTTTTAATTAAACAACTATTGATATCACCACTATGATGATAAAAAAGGATGCTATTTAATTGGTCAAGTGGAGATCCATTCTTTGATAACAATATTATGTTACTTGTGGGTGGACGGGCTCATCACTTGCCATCAATCAAGTTTGGCAATACAAGTCGGTGTAAGGAGATTGGAGAAGCTCACGAAAGGGGACACTTTGTGTCAAGCTCGACGAGATTGCTTTAAACTTTTCGATGTTCTGGTGTGCAGTGGTCGAACTCATCACTTAGGATTGGTCATGACTGAATGTATCGTGACAAGAAAAATACAATTTTCTCCCGTTGCAACGCACGGGCATTTTTCCTAGTTTAGTACTAACGTACGACGGTATGTACCTGTGGTAGTATACAAGTACAAGTAGTGTGGCAGTATACAAGTACAAGTAGTGTACATGCATATGGGTGTACATATGGCAAATATCTGTTCCGCTTAGGGCACTCCTAATGTATAGTTTCCATAGGTAGTTTCTATGAAAAAAAAGGTGCAACTTACTCTCACTGTCTCAATGTGTGATCTTGAAGATCGCACCAAGTCAAACCGCGTCTTCTAATTTGAGAGATTGTCAATGTTTCAATGATTGCTTCCTCGTTCAAATCAGTAGCACCATACCCTTTGCTAGAAGATGAATCATGAATGGCATCAAGAGAGGTTGTTGTCCACCATCCAAAGATGGGCGACCAGTAGGTTGAGGGAGCACCGGTGCTAGGAACACTGGTATTCTGAGCAGCCGTCACAGTGGCATGAGCAGTAGGAACATTGGCATCTTGATCGCAAGTTACAACAGCATGAGTCGTGGCATCACCGATTCTAGGGACACCACTACCTCACCAAGAACTTGTCTTCCTTAACCGACTCATTCTATGTCACTACTGGAGACGGGCTCCCCCTATTGCACTTGGCAAAGGCTTGGCCGAGTGCCACACTCGGCAAAGAGCACTCAGCAAAGAGCATTCAGCATAGCCACATCCGGCGAAGGGCTCTTTGCCGAGTGTCGTTTGTTGGGCACTTGGCAAAGAAAAGTGGCCGTCACGGCCATTCCACCGTTGACGGCGTCTTTGCCGAGTGCCTGCCAGGAGACACACGGTAAAGCTTTTTTTTGGAAAATTCTTTGTCGAGTGCCTAACTGACAAGGCACTCGTCAAAGAATTTTTTTGAAAAACCCTTTGCCGCGTGCCTAGCTGACACGGCACTCGGCATAGAAAAAACATTTTTTTGAAAAATCTTTGCCGAGTGTCATTTCTTGTGTCTGTTTGAGGCGGCACTCGGCAAAGTTTTTTTTGGAAATTCTTTGCTGAGTGCCAGGGCCCTGGCACAGCCAGGGCACTGGCACTCGGCAAAGAGACCTGGTAGTGCATTTTTTGGCAGCTTTGCCGAGTGCCAGGGCAAAAGGCACTCGACAAAGGCTCTTTGCCGAGTGTTACACTCGGCAAAGTGACCAAAATTGTTTGTTTTTTTTGTTTTTTTTTTTTTGCTTTTGATCATTGCAAACACAAGAAATGACATATATATCACATCCATCCCATATATACCACATCCAGCAGCTTATATGTCACAATCCATCACACATACCACATAAATCACATCTGTTCACCACATGTCACAGTAATTCCATCCATTATTTGACAGGATTCCACATCATTCAACAAGTAGTTCAAATCCATCACCACAAGTCACAATAACACATGCATGACAACAATATTGTCTCAAACAGAAATCCATCGCGAAGAGAACAAGACATGAAACTACAAGCGCTACTCACTAAAGCGGCCCTTGATGTGGCCATCCTGCTGACGGCGGGGAAGGAAACATCTACTCGTTCGGAGTGCCCTAAGCTGGGTTGTTCGAACTTGCCGACTGAGGCTGCACACAGGAGAAGAGATTGCATGAGACAAGATTAGTTGAATAGCGATTGTAGCAATTCCTTGCATGTGTGACATTACTCACTGGAGTAGCGAAGTGAGGAGGCTGAGGTGGACCCATTAACTCAAGAGGCATAGCAGCACCCGTCGTAGTTTGCATCCAGGCAATAATGTCCGCCAACCTTTTCTCCTGGGCGAGTTTGTCGGCCTCCCGTGCGGCCCGCTCGGCCGCCAACCCTAGCTCCAGCTCCTGGGCCCTCCTGTTTGCTTCTTCCACCTGGGCCTACAAATTGTTGCAAAGCTAATGTTACAATAATGCAAAGAAAATAGAGTTGTGTAAAGATCAATGTACGACGAGTAAAACATGAATAACCTAGACTATGTCGACCCGATGTTGTGTAGTGCCCGGCCGTGAGCGTATCGGAGGGAGTGAGGAGGCGCTCATGCCCTGTGCTTCGATCTGGGAGAGAGTGGGAGTAGAGGCCGTGTCAATCACGATGTCGCCAATCCAATAACGGTCATGCTTCTTGCCTTGTCCAATCCTCATGACGGTGTTTGCATCAATGTCGTCGGTCCGTGGATCGTACTCCGACCCATGGATCGACCTTGCCGCCGCAGTGTACTCCATGATTTTCTCATAGGCGCTCAAGTTTGTGTACGCCTCGGCTGGGTCGTCCGGGTTGAAGGAGACGTCGGACAACGCCTTGCCTTGTGTGCCATGGCAAATGCGACGAACTTGGAACACTCTTGTCCTTGATGTGCCACTAACTGCAAGAACGAAAACAAGATGATTAGAATTCTTTGCCGAGTTCAACGTAAGCAAGAAGAATAGAAACATGACCACGTACCCATGCTCGGGCGTATCTGGAGAGGTTGCGGTTGCCTTGATGGTGTGGTACACCTGACATGAACAAACACCGTTACCGAGCAGCTGTGTGCTGAGTGGCCCACTCCGTGCTTAACCACCTGTCCACCATCTTCTCCCAAGCCATGGGGCACCCATTGCACCACCAAGGAATCACCTACATGTGATCAAGTAGTTGACATATTAGAAAAACAAGTGACTCGAACTTAATCTCAAAAGGAACCAATTTTAATTTTCTTTAGCTACCTCAAGGAACTAGGGTTTGGTCAGCGTCAAGTCTTGTTCTCGGATGTCCTTCTTGGTGACCTTCTGTCCGAGCTTTGTCCCATAGTAATCTATGATGGCCTGGAGTCGCACCTCGTGATGGACGTCAGCGACGTGTTTCCTCCAAGCTCGCTTAGCCATTGCCTCCGCCGCGCCCTCGAATCCGTCATCAAGTTTGAAGTACTCCTACATATATAGACACGATGTATGCATTAATTATTTCAAGTATAGTCCAATGAATGCGTTGTATTGAGCCATGTAGTGCGAGGAAGACTTACCTAGAACTCCCGAATGACGAGCGCCGCCAAGGTGCCTGCTTCCACGTGGGGGGCAGACTCGTAGTGGGCAACCGTGAAGGCGGGCTCAAGCTTCCCAGCATGCATGACAATGCCAGGGAAGTGGGTCCTGCACAGGAGACCTATGATGCCATTGACATGGCAGGAGGCAGTGTTCCCCGACACAATCTCCCACCCCCTGCATAAGTGATTAAGAAAACATATTAGCTAGTCTCTATTTCGATATCGAACATAGCATATGAAGTAAAAGTGATAACATGCAAAGTCACCCTCTAGGTGAATCACTGGGCGTAGACGAATATGCAGTCGGTCAGGGAGGGTGGAAGGTCCTCGTAAGTAGACACCTGACGAACTAGAGAAAGCGGTAGGTCCCGTCCCTCCCCCATCCTCGTCTTCGTCCTCATCCACCTCATGTTGGACCGGCATCTCCTCCTCCTCGCTTGCCTCCTGCTGCACCTGCTCCCCCTCCTCTTCCTCCTCCTGCTGGACCGCGGGCGTGGTCCTCCTGTTCCTCCTGGTCGTGGTCCTCGTCCTCCTCCGCCTCATCGAAGACGTCCCTGCTCCTCCTCGCCCCCTCCGCTGGAGGCTCCTACACCGGAGGCTCCAAGGTAGAATGAGCTCAGGTTCCTTTGTCGGCCGCCTGACATTTTTGTTCAGTCAGCTGCAATTAAAAAGAAGAAAGAAGTAATTAGAAATAGATGCCAAATAAACAAAACAAAACAAAATTTCAAAGTATTACATGTATGTTACAAATAATCTTCATGATCGGGATTAACTGGATCATAAGTCTCATCATCACTATCAACCATGTCGAAATAATCAACACTATCCGATGGAGGAATGTTGTCTTCATTGTCATTGCCTAGACGTAATCGCTCAAGCATTTGTAAGTCATTTCCATTTTGCACTTCATCTCCATCGTCATCATCATCAACCATTACATTGTCTACATCCATTGCTATCTCACCGGTTAAGTCTATCTCAAACCTCCATTGTAGCCCATCTTCAAGATAGAACTCTCCGTCATACATGCTTAGGTTGAAGTTGTAATCTTCATCATTTGGGACAGGTAGTCGGCCGTGTGGCGAGACCTTGTGCACAACAAACCAACCACTAAGATCCGGTCTAGTCTTCCAAGCATATGATGTATAATAAACCTGTGTGGCCTGTTGCGCCACAATGTACACATCGTCTCTTAGATAGATGGAATCCTGTCGATTTCGACTAGACCAAGATGAGGGGTCTTCCTCGTTACTCCGGGATCAAACCAATGGCATCTGAATACGACAGGATGAAGATTTGTGCTACCACGGAATGAAAGTTTGTATATTTCTTCAATTATTCCATAATAGTCTACGCCATCAGTGCCGAGTGTAAAAACCCTGCTATCTGTGGTTCTTCGATTGGGCCGCCTCCGCTCGTAGCTTGCTGTGTGAAATCGATATCCATTCATGTCGTAAGCGTCCGATGACTTGACCCTTTGGTCGTAGTTGTTGGCAACCTGTCTCAACTCAGCACTGATAGACACATCGGTTCGGGCCTGCAAGCTCAAGCAGGATACATCGTTATATTAATCGGATGTACGAGCAACAACAAATCGGGGCTAAATTGGACGGTACCTTGGTTTTGAAATAGGAAATGAAATCAGGGCTCCCTTGTCCCGCACCCTTGGAAAGAAGGGTATCACATTACGGCGGGGTCGGTTCCCTTGAATGGGGCCAGTATTCATGAATGAATTCCCTATAACGACAAACAAGGGGGTTGGATGTAGAATAGTGTGGGATTATTAAAATAAGTCTGTTGAGAACTTACGCAATATATGGGTCCCCCTCTTCAAGGTTGGTCAGCACATATAGATGATTTTGTGCCACTCTACATTTGTCAAGGGCTTATTGGTCGATGCACCTACTCTTCCAAGTTGCCCTCTGAAAAGGCTGAGGCTCGAGGCATTTTTGTTAGCATTGTAATGAGGAGGTGGATTATGCACACTTGGAAAGTTGTCAGAATAATACAATGTTGTGAAGTTTGAGACCTCCTCCATAGTGAATGCACTTGTAATGGAAGCCTCAATTTTGCCTTTGTTTTTACACTTTTTTCGAAGTGTCTTTAGGTATCTCTCGATTGGATAGCACCAACGGGCCTGCACTGGTAGCCCTTCCATTCGTGCCTCATATGGGAGGTGCAGTATCAGATGTTGCATCGGATTGAAGAAGCTAGGTGGAAAGATCTTCTCCAACTTGCAAAGCGAGACAGGCGCCACTTTTTTCAAGTCAGCAATCACGGTCTGAGATAACTCCTTGGCACAGAGCTGGCAGAAGAAGTAGCTCAACTCTACTACACTGTCCATATGTGCTCTGGGACAAAGCCTCGAACATCATCGGAAGAAGCCGCTCAATCCATATGTGGTAGTCGTGACTCTTCATCCCGTTCACTCGGAGAGTAGTTAAGTTCACTCCCCTCCTCAGATTCGCTGCATACCCATCAGGGAACATTAACGTCTGGATCCATTAGAGTACTTCCCTCCTTTGTTTGGGGGTCAAGACAAAATCTGCCTTAGGCCTTTTCCATGTCTTGCCGCCTCTAGGAGCACGCATCTCCTGATGTGGTCTATCACACAACTCTGCCAGGTCCACTCTAGTCGTAGGGTTGTCCTTTGACTTTTTCAGTTTCCATGATTGTTCCCTAGAGTGCCTCGGCGACACTCTTTTCTATGTGCATGACATCAATGTAATGTGGGATAGGAAGGTCATCAAAATAGGGGAGCCTCGTCAAGCCCGACTTATGAGTCCACATGTGTTCCTCGTTGTATCCCACAAAGCCATTACCTTCTTGATTCTCCATGAGAGCATCCATCTAAGCATGAACCTCGGCACCAGTCATCATCTGCGGTCCAGGTTCTGTCACTACGACACCTTTCGTAAAGTTCTTGGTGTCTTGCTTGAATGGATGCTCAGGAGGGAGGAATTGACAATGTTTGTCGAATGATGAATACTTGCCACCCTTCTTGTGCCAGATGAACCTCAGACGATCCTTGCATAATGGAC